>CM054063.1:340911120-341511120 GCA_028641055.1 Alopecurus myosuroides
TAGTGCGCTGGAAGGAACGGTGACCCCGCTCACTTCGCCCAGGGCAAGGGCAGGGGTGTGCAGCTCTTCATCCAAAGGAACACGAGTGGAAGTCGTCAAGCCTGTGCGTTTGGGATGGAGAGGGTCTCTGCCACGGCCGGTGGTCCTTGGGCATTTCGGCCGCCGGTTTGCCTCCTTGTGGAATCAAGTCCGTACCAATCTCGGCCTAGGGTTCTTTCTTCCGCCGTCGCTACCGAAACCGAGCTGGTTTCACCACCGTGTGCCTCTGCGAGTTTACGACACCCATCGAAATCGATGTTGCCCGCCGCTTCTCTGTCGACCTGCAACCACTCTCCTCCGACATTGAAGTGCTCCTTTGCGGAAGTGCTAGCAGCGCTGCCGACCGGGATGGATACTGTCCCGCCACCTGGGGTGCTTCTGGAGCTCGGTCGGGTGGTCAAGCGATGGGGATGGTCATGTTCACGTGTCAGCTTTCAACAATGACACCTCCAATGCTCTTCGGCCGGAATGTGGGCCACGGTACTGCTCAACCCGCGTCTCCCCGGGGCTGCGCAATGCTTCCCCCGACTTTGTTGGCTCCATCTTCTACGATGTCTATTCCATTTGCGGTTGGTGTTGCTTCGTCCAAGAAAAAATGCAAGAAGAAGAAGCAATTGCCCAAGGATGCTTCGGGTCGGTCATGGTTGTGATAGGGGTTTCTGAGGCTGTGATCACATCTGCCAGGGTTGTCGCGAAGAAGAATGTTCATTGCACTCAGTGCAAAGTTGATACTCATGGTAGCACTACTGCTATATTTGTCACAGGATAGTTCATCCGACTGCACGGTGCCCCACAGTAAGGTAACTGAACCCTTATGATGGGCTGGCAGGTATTGGGAGTGATGATACCATGTTTAGCCATCTTCCTGATGGAGTGTTTAAGCATCATCTTGCTCCAAGTTCGTGTTGGAACGCGTAGAGATAAACAAAACTTTTTCCTACGCGGTACTTCCAAGGTCTAGCCGAGGTAGAAGGTCACGAGTATTACCACTAGACGCGCAGGTGCGGATTATCGATACAGCGCGTCGGGGCAGTGCAGTCCCACGATCCGATCCAGCCGATCTGATCCCACGAACGTCGAAATGCTGAACGTACATCACCTCTGCCGGTATCCACACGTATAAGGAGGAGCTCCGACGGTGGACTGCTAGGTCCGGTGCGACGGCTGGACTGAGTGGGGCTAGGGTTCCCAATGCCTGTGAGTGGACTAACGTGCCCGCTGGGCAACCTGCGTCCCTCTTTATATAGCGAATAGTAGTGGGCTTCACAACACTTGTGGCCCATTCCCTCTGTGAGTCCGACTCACAAAATCAGTCCATTTCCGGTTCGGGTCCAACCCGAACAATACATTGCTCCCGCTCTTAAGTGTGCGACCCTGCAGGCTCATGGCGACTTGGACACGATTGGAGTCCGACTCTCAATCGATCAATCGGTAGCGGCTCCTAGCAGAACGTGCCGACTCCCAAGTCCCATTGAGTCATGACGACATACCTTTCAATGTGATATTCATCTTAGTCCCTTTTGCCTCACGATATACCTTGTGGAACTATAGGCGGTTTATCGTCATCCCTTTAATAGTTCAACTCTCTTCTCGATCCGTGATATGTGCTTCATCTGACTAACTCTTAGTCAACAGACACAGTTAACGCTTAACTGAGTCGCGCATGGTCATGCTTCCTGAATCATATCACTCGAGAGGGCCCAGAGAATATCTCTCCATTTGGAGGGGCAAAATCCCATCTTGATTATCCACATCACGCAGCTTGCTTCTCATTCGATCTGAACTCTGCCTTCATAGTTGCCTTGTCAAAGAACAACATTTGACAGAACCTAAGTCGGTGATCCACAACTCGGATTGTGCGACAACCTCAGGTCTAAGGATTACATTGATTGAGACATGCAAATGACGACTTGCTCGTTGCATCTCAATGTGGGTCAGTCCGACTTGCTAAACTCTTTAGCCAAGTCCGTGAACGTTGGAATGGCATCACCATCCCATGACAAGTGGAACCGTGGCATCAGCCAACACTCACCTTAGTCTAGGGTGTGTGTCCAGCACAACCTTAACGACCAAGGACAATTAGTATGAACAACATGAATACATAGTTCCACAATTGAATCACATATTCAATGACATATATCAGATGTTCAAACCAAAGGACAACTTAATAACTTTATGAATACATTGGGAATTACATCATACATGATTGCCTCTAGGGCATATTCCCAACAGCCTCCCACTTGCACTAGAGTCAATCATCTTGGCATCATATGCCTAGGCATCGAATGCCCATGCCTCTCGTGTGAGCCTCATGCTTAGGCTGTGGTAGCGCCTTTGTCAACGGATTTGCAATGTTTGCATCCGTGTGTACTTTGCATAACTTGATATCACCTTGTTCGACAAACTGGCGAATGAGGTGGTAACGCATGAGTATATGTTTGTTCTTCTGGTGTTGTCTAGGTTCCTTGGCTTGTGCGATAGCACCATTGTTGGCACAATATATGTCCAAAGGATTGGACGCGTCCTGAACCACACCAAGATTTATCAGGAGGTTCCTGATCAAAACAGCTTCCTTTGCCGCCTCTGAGGCAGCAATATACTCAGCCTATGTTGTAGATGCAGACACCGTATCTTGCTTGGAACTCTTCCAGCTCACAGCCCCTCCGTTCATCACGAACACGTATCTAGATTGCGAATGAGAATCATCTGAGTCGGTGAGATAACTTGCATCAGTGTAACCCTTTACACTGAATTCCTCATCACCTCCATAAAGTAGGAACATTTCCTTAGTCCTTCTCAAGTACTTAAGGATGTTTTTAACCGGTGCCCAGTGGGCTTCGCCAGGGTCAGCTTGGTATCTGCTCGTAACACTTAGAGCATAGGAAACATCTGGCCTAGTACAAATCATGGCATACATGATGGATCCGATTGCCGAAGCATACGGGATCACACTCATCCGACTTCGCTCATCAGTCGTCGAAGGACACTGAGTCTGGCTAAGTTTTATGCCATGGGACATCGGTAAGAATCCCTTCTTGGACTCTTCCATTTTGAATTTCTTAAAAACCTTGTCCAGATATGTACTCTGACTCAATCCAATGAGCCGCCTGGATCTATCTCTATAGATCCTGATTCCTAATATGTAAGTCGCCTCACCCAAATCCTTCATTGAGAAACTCCTTTCCAATGACTCTTTGGTTTCTTGCAACATCATGACATCGTTTCCAATCAGTAATATGTCATCCACATATAAGATTAGAAAGTTTACTTTGCTCCCACTAAACTTCTTGTATAAACAAGAATCACGATCGCTCTTGATGAAGCCAAATGATTTGACTACCTCATCAAAACGAATGTTCCAACTCCGAGATGCTTGCTTCAGCCCATAAATGGATTTCTGAAGTTTGCATACCTTGTCAGCGTTAGCTGGATCGACAAAACCTTCGGGCTGTATCATATACACGTCCTCAGTTAAATTTCCATTAAGGAAAGCCGTCTTGACAACCATCTGGCATATCTCATAGTCGAAATAGGCTGCTATGGCTAACATGATCCGAACTGATTTAAGCATCGCTACAGGCGAAAAGATCTCGTCGTAGTCAACTCCTTGAACTTGTCGGAACGCCTTCGCGACAAGTCGTGCTTTATAGACGGAAATATTTCCATCCATATCAGTTTTCCTTTTAAAGACCCATTTGCACTCGACGGGTCTTGCACCGTCAGGCAGATCAACCAAATTCCAAACTTGGTTTTCATACATGGACTTTAACTCGGATCTCATGGCTCCAAGCCATGACTCGGAATCAGATCCCACCATCGCTTCCGAATAAGTTGCCGGCTCATTACTGTCTAACAGTAAACATCACGAGCATTTTGTAATCTGGCATATCTCCGTGGTTCAGGTGCTGTTACCGGTGTAGATACCACGACCGGCTCAGCCTCCAAGGCGTTCGCCGACTCGCCCCTAGACGGTTCCTCTCGAATTTCTTCGAGTTGCACTGTGCTCCCACTGACTTCCCGACCGAGAAACTCTTTCTCAAGGAAGACACCATTCCGAGCGACAAACACTTTGCCCTCTTCCCGGTTGTAGAAGTAGTACCCCAAGGTTTCCCTCGGATACCCCACGAAAATACACTTATCCGACTTGGGCGTGAGCTTATCCGACTGAAGTCGCTTGAGAAATGCTTCACAACCCCAAATCTTAAGAAAAGACAGACTTGGATTTTTACCAGTCCACATCTCATGTGGTGTCTTCTCTACTGACTTTGATGGTACTCTGTTTAGTGTGAACGCTGCAGTTTCTAGACAGTAACCCCAAAATGATAAAGGTACATCTGTCCGACTCATCATTGATCGTACCATGTCCAAGAAGGTCCGATTTCTCCGTTCCGATACACCGTTTCTCTGTGGTGTACCCGGCGGAGTGAGTTGAGGAACTATTCCACAACTCTTTAGATGGTCATCAAACTCATGGCTCATGTACTCGCCTCCACGGTCCGACCATAGAAACTTTATTTTCTTGCCGAGTTGATTTTGTACTTCACTCTGGAATTCCTTAAACTTTTCAAAGGCTTCCGACTTGTGTTTCATTAAATAGATATATCCATACCTACTCAAATCATCAGTGAAGGTAATGAAGTACTCATAACCACCTCTGGCTGTCGTGCTCATTGGACCACATACATCACTATGTATTAGTTCCAACAAGTCGTACGCCCTTTCACAACTCCTTGCAAAAGGTGTCTTGGTCATTTTGCCTAGTAGGCATGATTCACATGTCTCGAATGACTCTAAGTCGAACGAAGTTAGAAGTCCATCATCATGGAGCTTCTTCATGCGCTTCCAACTTATATGACCAAGCCGACAGTGCCAAAAGTAAGTCATATTTAGATCATTTGGTTTCAACCTTTTAGCATTTATGTTATAGACCGATTCACTATCAAGATTTAAAATAAATAACCCGTTCTGAACGGGTGCAAAGCCATGAAACATATGTTTCAAATATAAAGAACAACCATTATTCTTAATATTCGACTCGTAACCTTGTCTCATCAAACATGAGGCGGAAATAATGTTTCGACTAAGCGCTGGAACATAATAACAATTATTCAGTTCCAATAAAAATTCTGAAGGTAAATGAAGTTGCATCATGCCGACTTCCAACGCAGCGACTCTCGCCTTGTTGTCGAGCCGAATATCAACTTCTCCTCTTGCCACGCTCCTAGTTCTTACCAGTCCCTGCAACGAGTTGCATATGTGAATAACTGATCCGGTATCATATACCCAAGAACTATTAGGCGCATCAACAAGATAAATGTCTATAACATTGCAGACAAGCGTACCTGAGTTGGAAGTCACACCTCCACTCTTGGCCCCGTCAGCCAAATACTTGGTGCAGTTCCTCTTCCAGTGGCCATCTTGCTTGCAATAGAAGTAATTGGCTCCGGCTGTAGGAGAAGGCTTAGTCTTTGAGGTAGCACTCTCGACAGGGCCATGGGCTCTACCTCATGACTTATCCTTCTTCTTCTTAGTCCAAGAACCCATTTTGAACTTAGCCTTATTCTGCACAATCAACACTTGACTGGCGCCTTTCTTGATAGCAGCCTCTGCCGTTTTGATCATCCCATGTAATTCAGTGATACTCTTATCCATACCATGCATATGGTAGTTCGAGATGAACGGACCATACGCACTAGGAAGAGAGTTCAGAATTATATCAGTAGCGAACTCTTCGTTAATTAGGAACCCAGCCGATCCAGGGACTGTATGTAACCAATCATCTTGATTACATGCGGGCTCAGTGGATCGCCGTCTTTCAGCTTACAGCCCAGCAAATCTTGAGAGACTTGATACCTCTCGGTCTTTGCCTGAGCCTGGAACATACTTTTGAGGCTTTCGATCATATCGTGGGCCTCAACATTTTCGAACTGCTGCTGCAAGTCCGGTTCCATGTGTGCAAGCATAAGACATCTAATTTCGGTAGACTCATCTCTAGTCTTACGGTAGGCATTCATGACAGCGACAGTCGCATCGTCATCTGGCTCTTCTGGAAGTGGAGTTTCTAGAACATGTTCTTTCTTGCAATGCTTGAGGACTATCCTCAGATTACGATACCAGTTGGTGAAATTAGTTCCATTAAGCTTATCTTTCTCTAGGATTGACCTCAACGCGAATGCGGACAACTGAGGAAGGTTGCTAGGTGCCATTGATCTACAACAAAAAAATATGCAGAACACTTAAGACATGTATTCATAAAAGAGCAGGCATATTAAACGCTTTAATACTTATGCTCCCACTAGAACCAACACCCCTTCGATGGTTGCTAAGTGATTCAAGATCCTAAATAAGCAAGCCGACTAGTGAGCTTTAGCATCACCGCTAGTCGTCAAGTGATCTAGGTAGGCAACACCTTGCCAATCGTATCCAATACGACTCCTGTTAGTTGGGTGACATCACATGCCCCGGCTCCCAACCTACCTCGCCCCGAGCCCCACAACCATTATGATGGACTCGTCTAGATTACCAAGTGCTTCCGGAGTAAGAGTCCGACTCAAACCCACCTAATCGGAAAGAATTGGTAGCACCTCAATTTCATGAGCCCACTACCAAGAATGTCCGACTTGTGATGGTGCAGCACTGGCGGGACGACCGACTAGACCTACTTTGAGGGATTAAAGAATCTACCAACTATCTAAATAGAGGTAAACAGAGACATAACAATAACACAAATAAAGCAATTATAATGTGAAATGGTATGGCTCTCTTCATGGTGATCTCCATCTCCACAAAGCTTGTAAGTCGACTCGTGCCAACTCTTGTCATGTGCCATCTTACTCCATATAGCCGACTTGTACATCGACTTGCATGCCTTCCGGCCGGGTTCTCCAACAAGCTACACTAGCTAGTAAATGAAAATTTACCTAGAGAATCCGACGCGCAGGCCAGTATGCAATAAAATGACAGCACCTAGGCTCCAGCCAGCTGACAAAAACATGATACGCAGATCATGTATGGATTACACACATCACATGCACATAAGCCATACCATTCACAACTTCCTGCAAAAACAAGTTATGCATAGATACGATATCTACCGGAGTTGTGAAACTCGTAACGATATCTAAGTTGCTACGACAGGGCAAAGCCGATTTCGTAAAATGCATATCTCATCTGCATTCCGAACATGGATTTCTTCCTCGGATAAAACGATTTTACTCGAATCTGATCTGTATTCCGATTCGATCAAACTCTTTGATCTTCGATCACCGCAACTGGATTTATGTGTCACGGTATACCCCGATGGCGGAAACCGACCGGTAGGGGTAAGTTGTTCCACGACCTTAGCAGTATGATCACGGAAACCAGATCATCCATTAACCCCGAGTACGATTGATCCAATCAACCTTGTACAAAACCGAACTATCTCATAGAATGACCACCAAAACAGCACTTCAATCCAATCTAATGCTAACTACATATCACATATGTACGGATCTCGGGTCTAATACCAGAAGCTACCGCTCTGATACCACTGTTGGAACGCGTAGAGATAAACAAAACTTTTTCCTACGCGGTACTTCCAAGATCTAGCCGAGGTAGAAGGCCACGAGTATTGCCACTAGACGCGCAGGTGCGGATTATCGATGCAGCATGTCGGGGAAGTGCAGTCCCACGATCCGATCCAGCTGATCCGATCCCACAAACGTCGAAGTGCTGAACGTACATCACCTCTGCCGGTATCCACACGTACGACGAGGAGCTCCAACGGTGGACTGCTAGGTCCGGTGCGATGATTGGACTGAGTGTGGCTAGGGTTCCCAACGCATGGGAGTGGACTAACGTGCCCGCTGGGCAACCTGCGCCCCTCTTTATATAGCGAATGGTAGTGGGCTTCACCACACTTGTGGCCCATTCCCTCTGTGAGTCCGACTCACAAAATCAGTCCATTTCCGGTTCGGGTCCAACCCGAACAATACATTGCTCCCGCTCTTAAGTGTGCGACCCTGCATGCTCATGGCGACTTGGACACGGTTGGAGTCCGACTCTCAATCGATCAATCGGTAGCGACTCCTAGCAGAACGTGCCGACTCCCAAGTCCCATTGAGTCATGACGACATACCTTTCAATATGATATTCATCTTGGTCCCTTTTGCCTCACGATATACCTTGTCGAACTATAGGCGATTTATCATCATCCCTTTAATAGTTCAACTCTCTTCTCGATCCGTGATATGTGATTCATCCGTCTAACTCTTAGTCAACAGACACAGTTAACGCTTAACTGAGTCGCTGATACGTGCATTTTATATCATCATTTATACCCTCCATATAGGCATTATTGGGATGTTTTATCAATGTTATGTCATTGTTTTGCATGTTTTAGATGATTTTATGGGACTTTCCTACAAAGTCCCTATTTTTGGTATGTAAATTCTGGGTGTCAGAAAACACATGTTTTCATGTTTTTGATGTTTCAGGAGCTACAGGTATCCAAATTGCGAAAGGAAAGAAACCCTGTCAGTTTTTCTTCAGGAGAAAGGCCGTGGGCACAAGACACAAAGGAGGAGGGCCAGGAGGCCCAAAAGGGGGTAGCCCACTCGGCCAGATTCCCTGGCCGCGTGTGGGGCCAACAATGGGCCCACAACACCTGCTCCCCGAGGTCTTTTTGCTGACGACTCCGTCTTCCCCAAAAACCAACACCCTAATTTTCCCGAGACGAGACGGAGCCGCCGGGGCCGCGAAACTCTCGAAACTCTCCGTGGGGGAGACAGATTCTGCTGCTCCGGAGCTCCGGAGAAGGTGGAAATCGTCCCCATCTTCATCCCCATCTCCTCCTTGGCGTGGGAGGAGGCATCTCCATCACCATCCTCACCAGCACCTGCATCTCCACCATCACCATCACCGTGATCCACTCCGTTCCCCTCATAGTTTGATCATTGCTACACCCTAGATACGTGTTATTGTACGCCGTTGCATGTTTGGGATTGAGTACTTGTCATTATTTGGTGGTGGATCCATTGTTTCATATTGTGTTGTACCACATATGTCACCATACATGATCATGTTTGCACGTTGTGAGTAGTCCCCGCATGTTTCTGATGGCATAGGATGAATTGGCCATGATTTGTTACATGAGATGAGTTGTTAATTGGTCTAGTATTTATCTTTTATGTGATTCTATGATGGTGTTGTACGAACGTCGACTGTACAACACTTCACCTACATGGGCTCATAGGAGAACACCGTAGTGTAGTGACGTGATGATGTCTTTAGGTGACAGGAACTTGAGACAGAGTCGTTGAATTGCATTATGAGGGTACTTGTATCGGGGACCTTAGAGCATAAGGCTATGGTGGGATATCATGTCTTAATAATTCTCGTGTTGTCATTTAATTGGCCATGTGATCCATCATAAGGGGTGATAGTTTATTTATTTTGCTATTCCTATTTGTGGCTCCGTCCGAAGAAGATTAAAACTAGACAAGATATACAAACATGTTATTGTCGCACCCGGACTTCTAGAGGATACTCGCCGTTCCGTTGAACAATAGTAGGTTGGATTACGGGGCTTACCGGCACCCGCGTCCTCTTACGAGTAGGCCAACACACGTATGTGTGACAACCAACCCCTATCTGTTCAGCGTCGACGTAAACTATCCCATAGAAATCAAGATACTTCCATTGACGTACTTCAAAACATACACACATGGTACGTCAACGGCGTTTGAACAAGTGATATCACAACAGATCTCTACGACACAAAAGATTGAAATAAGGTGCAAATAGCTCTCATTAGAGCAGAGATAGCAAATACAATCATCCAGAGGACACATGTCCCAACAATTCATCATTACATCACAGCGGAAGCATTCAACATGTCTGAGTACAGACAAGAACCAAATAGGCCTAAGAGGCCGGAAACGAACAGACGGAGCCCATCCACGAAGTCTCGGATCCAGCCCGGGTCCGCTATCTACTCGTCAACAGTCTCGTCGTCATACTCCACGTAGTAGCCACCAGTGGATCCTCGGAAACGTAGGTCTGCAGAAACCACAGCCCCAAAGGGGTCAGTACATAAACGTACTGGCAAGCAAGACTCACAGTTCACCAAAGTGTAACCCGTCAACACCAAGCACAGATGCCTTGGGTTCAACGGAGGAAAGGGGATATAAAAGATGCTGCAACTGGCTGCTCTAACCAACTACAGAGAACTACAACTTCCAACTAACAGAAAAGGGATAAGATCGATTATTGTAACCAACTGAAAGATAACTTCAAGCAAACCCATCCTGGATCTCGCCCCTTATCCAAAGAAGCAATACGAGGATAACTCACACAGTTGAAATAATGATGGTTCAAATTATTGTGTCAATAAGCCTATTACTAGTCAAGTTATTAATCATTGGGTGTAAAGTTGTTAATCATTAGGTTTAGGTTGTCCTGAGTACTTGTTAGCCAGTACTTTCACCAAGTAATCCATAACCGCGGAAAACACGGCTTCTCGAGAAGATTATCCCTGCAGGGTTGCACCAATTTGGCCGTACACGCATGAATAACCCGCCAGATGGAAAGGCCCTTCCACCAAGCGGGGCACTCAACACAACTCAACTCTTCTTCGCATCAAGCCCAAAGCACCTTGGGCGCACGGCTAATCGAGCCCAGAAGAAAATGGACCCTCATATCACTCTAAGAACGTGTCCCCCTATATGCCAACTACAAAAGTTCCACCCTGGCCTGGGCTCGCAAAAACATGCATGCGGCAAATGGAAAACACGAACTAAATGAGGCGATTTGGACGAGATGCGAATCGAATCAAATTGAGGGGGGCGCCCATACTCGCTTCCCACATGCGGTTAGTGCGCTCATCATGGATCGGTAGACAAGACCCTTTTCCTATTAGGGTCGACACTAGCAGGCCTCAAAACCACAAAGGGCCTCCTGCCGGTGCCTTATCATCAAATTATTATTTAACAATACCATTAGCATGATTGATTGATTAAACATCAAGCCCCCAGAACATAATAGAGATAGTAACAGAAAGTAACGGGTAACAGACTCGAGCAAAACAACCTAAGCATGCTAGTAAGACACTGGCTCAACCAAAGGGGTGATAGGAGGGGAGGTGAGGCAATATCAAGGTTAAGGGATTCATGTGATGGGTTCGTAACAGAAACAACTACTACTAAGGCTAGCAGAAAAGAACAACGGAAAGTATCGGTAACCAATGTTGAAAGGAACACAGTGGTTCATGTGAGTGATAACTTGCCTGCAAACCCAGTAGCCTGGTACTGAGCTAAATCCTTAGAAGGGGTGTCGTAAGTATCGTCGGTCTCAACGTCGTCGTTTATCCGAGAAGAAGCAAACAAACAATGCAGAAAGATAAACAATCAATAACATGGCATAGTGCACAAACATGGGATGATGCATGATAGTTTAATTGATGCATCCAAAAATAAACTAGTTGACAAGATAACAACATGATTAAATGGACCCACATGGAATTGGATTGCATATGGAAAGCCCATGAATTAAGGGTGAAACAATTGTTTTACAACTAACCAATAGGTGAAAGTGGATTAGCATGATGCATGGATGTGGAAAACAACAAAATAACAGCAATAGAACCAAATGGAAATAAGGTTTACCAAGTTTAGAAATTCATTTATTAAGTGTTGGAATTTTGGTTACTTAAAGGTGTCACACAAGCATTTGATGTTTTCATCAAGTTAAATTGTTCAAAATAGATAACAAAGTTCATATTTGAAAAGAAAACAAGATTTTAGTTGGAATACATGTTTCACTTGTTGAAAAAGGATTTCAAATAAATTATTTAGGAATTAAACAAGTTAAACAAGAATTAAATTGGAATTAATTCAAGTGTGGATGTTAATTGAATTTTATTTGATCAAAACATTAAACCAAGTTCATATTTGAAAAGTTTATGCTTTGATGGTTTGAAAACATATTTTATATGTCCCAAAAGAATTTGATTTGATAAAGTTATGAATTTAGCAATATTAAATGATTTAAACAAGGTTTAAATCATTTAACCAATTTTAATTATTCAAAACATGAAACAAATTTTATATTTGGAAAGAGGGTTTAATTTTGCATGGAAAACATATTTCATTTGTGGAAATTGGATTTAAAATGAGCAAGTTATTATTTTGGCAATTTTAAATGCAATAAACAAGAAACAGTTGTTTTCAGCAATTTAAATTATTCAAAACAGCAAACAAAATTTATATTTGGAAAGTACATGAAAAGTTGATTGTAAATCATATTTAGTTTGTGGAATTTGGAATTTTTATGAACGAGTTATGAATTTTGCAATTTTAAGTGAATTTGACAAGTTTTCAAATATTGCACAAATTTAAAATATTCAAAACAGTAAACAAATTTTATATTTGGGTAGAACATTTAATTTGGTATTGAAAACATATCAAAAATGTTGGATTTGGAGTTAAAATGATTTTATTATGCAATTTACAAAATTGAGGTGCAATCTGCCATTTTTAGTGAAACAGGGACTTGGAAAATAATTTGAAGGGGCTATAATTAATTACCAGGGGCCTATGTGTGATTTGCTGGAAGTTCCTGTACCAAAACATTGCAAAAAAATAAAAGGTGGTTTATTGGTGGGAGGTGGGATTCGATCCCCCCACCTCCTGCTGCGCCAAGGGGTGTGGAACCAGTGGGCTAGTGCGGCTGTTGTGTTAGGGTGGGGGGCCTCGGGGGGTATGTGTTGAAGTTTCGGGGTTAACTGAATTTCTTTGCTGCAGCCTAACTGAACCCGAGCGGACATGGATCGCTGGTGGTCAGCGACCGGCGGTTGGCGGCGAGCGGCCGGGGCGGTGGCCGTGGGTGCGGGCGGTGGGTGAGGGTGGCGGAAGGGAGAGGAGGAGGGAGCGATCGGGCATCACCTTGAGCTCTCGATGGAGGAGGGAGTCGGGGCGGACAGAGAGCAGCGACAGGGAGTCGATGCAGGGGAAGTGGCCGGCCGGAAACCTCGACGGTGGCGGTGCTCCGGGCATCCTCGGCCGGTGACTCCTTCAGCGTTCTCGGAGCGGGAGGGGAGCCGGTTCCATTCCCGCGGTCGGTGACCCGCGACACCTACCCTTTCCCCGCCGCCGTGGTGTTCCTCCTCCGGCCATGGAAAAAATTCAGTGGTGCAGAGACTAAGAAGAGAAAGAGGAAGGGAGGTGGAAGAGACAAGAAGTGGCGGCGCGCGGAAGGGAACTAGGGCTCTAGGGTTTAGGGTAGGCAGAAGGGGCGGCTATATGGGGGGAGGAGGTGGTACGGCAGTCATCCAGGATGGTTGCGAAGGATCGTGTGGTGGCGACTGCGGCCGTACTGAAGCTAGAAGACGACAACAATAAGGGGTAGCGGGCCAGAAGAATGAAGTTGGGCTGGGCTTAGTTTTCTCCCCCCTCTAACAGTTTTCTTTTTATTATTTCTGTTTCATTTTTTTTTGCTGAAACCAAAATGGAAGAAAAAGAAGGCTTTTAGGTTAATAGAAATTTTAGAAAAATTAGTGTTAGCTAGTTAGGTTAAAAGAAAACAAATGCCAAGTTTGGTTTTTCAAAAGATTAATTTTTAATTACTGTTTTGTAAGTTAAGTCAATATTTGAAAGAAATGCTTCTTATTTAGTTTTTATTTAAATCAACATGTTTAATAGGGGGAACCCTAATGATTAAAATGGAACAATTGGTTTGGTTATAATGCTGATTTTATAAGTTGCATTTGGGTGCTGTTTGAATGTTTCTGATTGAATTTTGAAAGCAATTTAGAATTGTTTAATTGAAATAAAACCACCATTCTATTTGTTGATTAAGCATGGAAATAAAATGAGAACAATTGGGTTGTTTTTATTTGTTATTTTTTATTCCAAAAGTTGTAACAGAGCAAGTATGAAAACAAGGCATTTGAAATTGTTTGAGTTTCATTGTGAAAACAAGAATAACCGATGCAAAACAAAAGGAACAAATGCAACAATATGATGACTTGATGCAATACCTTGACAACAAGAAATCAAACATTCTAATTGGTAGGTTTTCATACTTGGGCTGTTACAGTTATGCAATGAATCACTATACCAGCTAAATCCGTGCAGCCCTCGGGAACGCTTTCCACATATAAGACACAAACACACACTTGATCTTGTCCTCTTGCGCATTAGAGGATTGGGCTTTGTCTCTCATTGAGACCTACTACTTGCTGCAATTTACTTTCCGCATTTTACTTTACTTGCACTACACAATTAAAACACAAAAACACCTGTTGCTTTTATTATTCCTTTGCTATTCTACTTACCATTTCCTTCTGCTCCTGTTGGGTTCGACAACCTTTCTAATTCGAAAAGTACTACAATTGATCTCCTGCACTTGGGAGCCATCAAGACACTTTTCTAGCGCCGTTGCCGGGGAGGGTAGCGCTATTGGTAAGAAGTTTGGTAAGGAAACTTGAAAGCTGAATTTTACTTGTTGTTGCATCCTGTTATTATTATGGCTTTTATGAGGGATGCTTTGCTGAAACTTGCTTTATATGAGAGTGCTTATGCTGTTAAACCTAAAGTTGTTGAAAAAGCACCTCATGATGATGGTTATATTATTCCCCTTGAATTTGTTAAAGCTGTTAGGAATGAGTATTTTGCAGGGGATGGAACAAAGGTTGCAAGTCATCACATACGGGCTATTGAGGATATATGTGGGCTAATTAGGCTCAAGGCTATTTTTGAGGAGGAGGTTAAATGCAAGTTATTGTACCAGTCCTAAACTGGTGATGCTCGAAAATGGTATATGTCCCTGGATGAAGAAATTACACATAATTGGGATACTTTTATGAAGGTTTTCTTTCTTAAATATTTTACTCCTAAAGAGGCTTATGAGAACCGTTGCTTTATATTTAATTTTTGGCCACACCTTGGAGAGAGTATTACTCAAGCTTGGGGGAGGCTTAAGGACCTCCTTCGTAAGAATCCTTGTCATGATCTCACAAATAAACTTATATTGATAAACTTTTATGTGAGACTACCTGATAGGCTAAAGCAATGTTTGGATGGTTCATCTGGTGGAAGCTTTACAAATAATACTGCAGAAGAAGCTTGGAATTTATTGGAAATTATTCCGAAGAACTCTGAATATTGGGACCTAGAAAAAGGTAATGAAGCTTATTTTGATTATGGATATTCATGTGTAGAAAGTTTCTCTACTTCTATTTTGTTCAAGAATGTTATTAAAGATTTTGGTCTTGATCCATATGTTGCAATTGAAATAGCTAAGAAATTTGCTGAGCACATTCGAATTCCTAAAAGTGGCTTTGATTATTATGTTGAACCTGTTAAATCTTCTATTGTTGTCCCTAAATTTATTAAAGAAACACCTGTGTCATCTGTAGTAATAGAAGAATATATTGAACCACCTCCCTATCCTGAAAAAGTTAAAGAGAATTTGCTTATTGCTGTTGCTGACAAAAGTAGAAAGAGATGTTCTCAACCTAAAGAACAGGTGGAAGTCAAGAACCAAGTCTCTATTATTAAGCAATTAAATGAAGAAGATCATGTTGATGTTTATTTATGTGAAGATGCTACCAAAGATATTAAAGGGAATTCAACCAAAGTTGGTAAGCCAATTATATCATGCTCTATTGGGACTTCTTGTTATCATGGTTTATGTGATATTGGAGCAAGCATTAGTGTCATTCCATATTCTCTCTATCAAGAAATTAAGCCTGAGATTGATCCTATCACCATGGAAGAAACAGGTATGACCATTCAGCTTGCTAATACAGATTATATTAGTCCCTTTGGAATTGTTAGAGATGTTGAAGTATTGGTAGGGAAAATAAAATATCCTACTGATTTTGTTGTGCTTGGTTGTCCACAAGATTCTTTCTGTCCTATTATATTTGGTAGACCTTTCTTACATACTGTTGGTGCTGAAATTGATTTGCCTAGAGAAAGGGTGTTTATTGAATGTGCTGGAGAGAAACTTGAATTTAATTTTTCTAAATTTGCTCAGAAACCTGCTAAGAAAGAACCAAAATCTAAAGATATAATTGAAACTCTTGGTCATATAGCTGTAGCATCATCAGACGTGCTGGAACGTTATATGCTTAATCAGGAAGAGCCATTTAATCATGCAGAAAAACAAGCTTTAGAACAAATATTATGGCAGCAACCTCCACAATTACAATTGCATGTCCCACGTGATAATCTAGGAGTACTCCCACCTCCTAAAGGAGATCCTAGTTTTGAATGAAAGCCTTTGCCTGAAAATCTGAAATATGCATACTTGGATAAGAAAAATATATATCCTGTTATTATTAGTGCTAACCTTTCAGCTGAGGAAGAAGAGAAATTACTTGATGTGCTTAAAGCTCACCGTAAGGCTATTGGTTATTCTCTTGATGATCTTAAGGGCATAAGTCCAGCTCTATGTATGCATAAAATTAATTTGGAAGAAGATGCTAAACCTGTTGTTGATTTCCAACACCGTCTACATCCAAAAATGAAGGAAGTGGTAAGAAAGGAGGTAATTCGACTCATAGAGGCTGGTATTATTTATCCTATAGCTGATAGTAAATGGGTTAGTCCTGTTCATTGTGTTCCTAAGAAAGGTAGAATTACTGTGGTTCCTAATAAAGATGATGAACTTGTTGCTCAACGTACTGTTGTTGGTTATAGAATGTGCATTGATTATAGAAAATTAAATAAAGCAACTCGTAAGGACCATTATCCATTACCCTTTATTGATCAAATGCTAGATATATTATCTAAACATTCTCACTTTTGTTATTTAGATGGGTATTCAGGCTTCTCTCAAATTCCAGTTCATAGTGATTTACTTGCCCATATGGTACATTTGCTTATAGGAGAATGCCTTTTGGTTTATGTAATGCCCTTGCTACTTTTCAGAGATGCATGAATACTATATTTGCTGATTATATTGAAAAGATAGTGGAAGTCTTTATGGATGATTTTTAGGTGTATGGTACTTCTTTCGATAATTGCTTGTTCAACCTTAACAAAGTTTTGCAGCATTGTGAAGACCAACACCTTGTTCTTAATTGGGAGAAGTGTCACTTTATGGTAACAGAGGGAATTGTTCTTGGGCATCGTATTTCTGGAAGAGGAATAGAAGTTGACCCAGCAAAAATTGAAGCTATTGAGAAATTACCATATCCAAGAGACATCAAAGGTATAAGAAGTTTTCTCGGTCATGCAGGTTTTTATCGTAGGTTCATTAAAGATTTCTCTAAAATATCAAAGCCCCTAACCAATCTTTTGCAAAAGGATGTTCCGTTTTCTTTTAATGATGATTGCATAGAATCCTTTAATGTTTTAAAGAAAGCCTTAATAACTGCACCTATTATTCAACCTCCTGATTGGAACTTGCCCTTTGAAATTATGTGTGATGCTAGTGATTATGCAGTTGGAGCTGTTTTAGGCCAAAGGGTTGATAAGAAATTGAATGTTATTTACTATGCTAGTAAAACACTAGATGGTGCTCAAAGAAATTATGCTACAACTGAAAAAGAATTTTTAGCGGTAATATTTGCATGTGATAAATTTAGATCTTACATAATTGATTCAAAAGTCACTGTGCACTCTGATCATTCTGCTATTAAATATTTGATGAATAAGAAAGATTCTAAGCCTAGGCTAATAAGATGGGTACTTTTGTTGCAAGAATTTGATTTACACATAGTAGATAGGAAAGGAGAAGATAATCTCGTAGCTGATCATCTTTCTAGAATGGAAAATATACCTGATGATCCTAGTCCTATTAATGATAGTTTTGCTAATGAACAACTTGCCCTTGTTAGTGTTTCTAGTGCTAAAGTTGCATCTCCTTGGTTTGCTAATTATGCAAATTTTATTGTTGGGAAAGTTATGCCACCACAATTTACTTACCAGCAAAGAAAGAAATTCTTTTATGACCTTAGACATTATTTTTGGGATGATCCATTCTTCTATAAGAAAAGTGTTGATGACATTATTAGACGTTGTGTACCTGAGCATGAACAGCAGGCTATTATAAGATATTGTCATGACAGTCCCTATGGAAGACATCATGCAGGAGATCGTACTGCAGCAAAGGTATTACAATGTGGTTTTTATTAGCCTAATATATTCAAGGATTGTGCTGAATATATTAAAACTTGTGATAAATGTCAAAGAGTAGGAAACATTGGTCGAAGGAATGAAATGCCTATGAACTATACATTACCACTTGAACCATTTCATGTGGTGGGGTTTTGACTTTATGGGACCATTTCCTGCATCTAGTACAAAACATACTCACATTTTGGTTGCTGTTGATTATGTTACAAAATGGGTAGAAGAAATTCCTACTAAGAGTGCAGACCGTGCCACAACCATGCAAATGCTTAAAGAAATTATTTTCCCTAGATTTGGTCTTCCTAGATTTTTAATTACTGATGGTGGATCTCATTTTATGCATGGTGTTCTTAGAAAAACATTGGCAAAATATAATGTTAATCATAGAATTGCATCACCCTATCATCCTCAAACTAGTGGACAATTTGAATTAAGTAATAGGGAAATTAAACTTATTATAGAGAAAACAGTAAACAGAGCTAGATCTGATTGGCCACTTAAAATTGATGATGCATTGTGGGCTTATAGAACTGCTTATAAAAATCCTATGGGTATGTCTCCTTATAAAATGGTTTATGGAAAAGCATGTCATTTACCCGTTAAATTGGAACATAAAGCTAGATGGGCTATTAAGAATTTAAATTTTGATTTAAAAACAGCGGGGGAGAAGAGATTGCTTGACCTAAATCTATTAGATGAATGGAGGAATGAAGCATATGAAAGTGCAAAATTGTTTAAACAGAAAGGTAAAATTTGGCATGACAAGAAAATTAAAAGAAAGGAATTTAAAGTAGGTGATCAAGTCCTATTGTACAACTCTCGTTTTAAGTTTTCTGCAGGGAAATTAGCTTCAAAATGGCAGGTTCCATTGGTAGTACAGGAGGTATACCGTTCGGGGGCCATCCGTCTTCACGGTGATATGAAAGGTAAACCTCATGTGGTCAATGGACAACGCCTAAAACATTATATTGCAGGAAAGAGCTTCATAGGAACCATCAAGGAGATAAAGTTAATGATACCGGAGGAGGTAATTGTAAGGGATCCTGCAGTTTCAGAAACCCAAATTCAATAATTTACAATTATTGCGTTTGGAAGTTTCTCGGAATTGCGTGAAAACTTACGGAACTCATTTTTTATGGAAATTAACGTGTGGGACAAGAAAATTGGAAGGAATTGGACCTCGAGGGGGAAAAGAGGACCCCACACGCGGCCAGATTCCTTGGCCGCGTGGAGGTACCCCTTTTCCACCTCGGAGTCCCGTTCCGTCTCGTTTTCGACTCCGACGCTTCGTCTTACCCCAAAAACCGTCAATATATACCCCCTTTTGTCGATCTAATCCCGCACCGAGAGTTCTCGCACGATCTTTGTTTTGTCTATTCTGTCTGTCAGGTTTTCCAAGCCATGACTTCGGGAGACTCCTACCAATGCACCTCCATGGACGATGATGATGATGAGCTTGAGGGCAACAACCCCACATCCATCCACAGGAGGAATAGGAAGAGGAAGGACTACTCGGATGACAAGGACGTGGAGCTTCGCGAGATCATGGATGAAGAACCTGACGAGGAAGATGACGAGGCCATCTTCGAGATACCACCTCTTGCAACAGCACATCCATCACCAATCCCTGTTGCTGGCATACGGGTGAACATGTCTTTTGGAAACAAGAGACAGTCCGCACGTATGAGCACCGGAGGGAAGGCTCCAAGGCACTCACTTGCTAGCAAAAACGCAGTTTGTCCTCTTATTGGCAGGGAAACTCCCACTAAGAAGAATTGCACTGGAGATTGGGATCACCTTATTCCCAAGAAGAAAGCACCAAGCCCGGAGTGGAAAACTCCCAAGGAGACGGTGGAGAAGGACCTCATGGAAAGGTTGGGAAAAGCTGCAGGAGCATTTGAGCAAGCCTATAACCTCATGTTGCGCATCATTGGAGAGCTTGAAGACAACTATGAAGAGAAGAAGAAGAATGAGTGGTGGGCTGAGTACGAGAAGAAGGGAGAATGAACAAATTACCGCAACCATCTAAGCTTGGGGGAGTTTCACCTATCCCTCGTCTTTTATCAGCTTTATCATGTCTATCTAGTTTTGGTGTGTCTTGCTTTTATTATCTAGTATCGTTTTCGTTTAGGCATGAGTGAGCTCATTGAGCATTATCATGCATCCCCGTCTTATGGTTTATCAATGAATAATAAAGTATGGTGTCATCCATGATTCCCTTGTTTTGGGGATTTATGGGTAACACTCATGCAAATGAGCATGGCATATTTAGAGGTTTCAATCACATCTTTCCTTGAAATTAATTAAGTTGAGTGTGTTGGACAATTGTAGAATTATCTTAATATGACATAAATCCACTATCTATCTATTAGCTTAATGGCTACTCCGAGCATGTTCACCATGTTATAGTTTCATTTATGCTCTAAATTAAGGTGCTTATGTTATTAATTGGCATGGGCTGAATTTGGGATAAGACTCTCACGAACTTTTGAATGCACACATTTATTTCTATTGCACTTAACAAACATGACCCATTAATGGGAGCTAAAAGTTTTGTGCTTGACAAGGATTTTGGTTGGGAGTTGGCTAACACGTGCATCACGTGAAAAGCTTTCAACATTGCACAAAGAAATTTTATATTTAGTTGATGTCATGTGCTTTTGTTTTTGGACTCCTGCATGCCGAAATGAAATAGAGGAATAGTAAGTTTTGATCATGCTTGATCATGGTGGAAATTTACTTACAGCTAGAGTGGACTCTACAAACACATCCTACAATAAAATAAGAAGCTATGCATATAGTGAATGAGATAAAAAAGGATGATGAGTCTACTCCGTTTGTTCATCTTGTTATTGTGACATGGGCTGGTTTCTATGTCATGGGGCAAGAGGTACCTCTTTGCAATTCTCTATGATGTCATTAATACTTATTATGATTGTACAAAGCTTATTAGGAATCTTAAGTTGAGTAATCATGTAGTAGGTTTTCACACTCACGGGGCATGAGACATTCAACGAACACCTTGTCAACCACATTACTTCAACATTCATAAATTAAGATACTAATGATAAAGGGGCAATGAGAGTCTTAGCCCAATGGATGCCACATTACAATTAGTAATTTAAGCTGAATAGTTTGGAAACTAAATGAGACTTGATCATGTTTTGCCTCTACTCATCTATCTTTCTCCAAATTAAAGAGTATAATTTGATTGTCCAACATACAATGGTTATTTGCTTTCAAAAGTATGGGGTGTTTGCTAGAGCTTCGAATATGTGATCCTTATGTGTATGAGTTCTATTATTCATCTTGCATTATAACTGAACATGATGATGATACAATGCCCGTATTTATTTATCAACCATAAGTCCATTGATGCATGTAATGATCTATGTCCTTATTTACTCGAGGACGAGCAAAGGTTTAAGCTTGGGGGAGTTGATACGTGCATTTTATATCATCATTTATACCCTCCATATAGGCATTATTGGGATGTTTTATCAATGTTATGTCATTGTTTTGCATGTTTTAGATGATTTTATGGGACTTTCCTACAAAGTCCCTATTTGATGAGGTGATAACCTCTAAGTTGGCCCGATCTTCACGAATCGACAAGAACGAACGAAGAACACACGAAGAACGCGATGAACACGATGAACACGAGAGGGGAAATCGAGGGCAAACACGTGGAAACACAAAAGGGGGAAGATAACTCGTGAAGCCTACGAGGGATCGCAAACCCAAGTCAACAACACGCCAATTGAAACCGATTTCTCTCACCGGTCGGTCCACCGATCCAACAGAAGCCCAAAGGGGAAGGTTGGCAAGCACTACTGGAATCACAAGGTGAAAGAGTAGCTCCTTGGAGAGATCTTGATACGGTCCTAGATACACATCTAAGGAGTAGCCTCGTAAGAGGAGTCACCTCACAAGAGGGATACAAGGGCAAAGCCCGAAGTTCTCAAATCATCCCTCAAAACTATTCCTAACCCTAGATCTAGCCACCGGAGTCCTTTATATAGTCGGGGTCGAAACGGGGGTCGAAACGGTGCCAAAACGGTAAATTCCCGTGCATTTCGGGGCCACCCCAGCCTGGGAGCCGGCCTGGCCGGCCTGGAACCCGGCCTGGGGCCAGGGTGGGGCGCAGAGGCTGGCCTGGAGGGGAGGCCGGCCTGGGGCCGTGGTGGGAAGGGGGCAGGCCGGCCTGCAGGCCGGCCCCTTCTGTTGGGTGCCCGGCCTGGGGCCGGGGTGGAGGGAGCCAGGCCGGCCTGGAGGCCGGGGCGCTCGGGCAGGGGGCCGGCCTGGGAGGCCAGCCCGAGGCCGGGGTGGGGAAGGAGGAGGCCGGCCTGCTCGGGCAGGGGGCCGGCCTGAGTATGGGGGGGAGGCCGGCCTGGCCGGGAGGGAGGCCGGGAGACCCTATTTTCCTCCGTTCTTCCACCTCGGGACTCCGATCTTGACGCCGTCTTCGCCCACGTTCTTCCTAGCTTCGTGTGCACCTTCTTGGATGTGTTCTTGAGCATCTTGGGCACCATCTTGGGTCTCCATGTGGTGATCCCACCTATGCATGTAGAGGGGTATTTCATGAGGTAGAGCACCGTTCACCAAGTCACCGGAAATGTACGGAGGTAGGAGTGAGTTCACCTTGTTGCGTATCGATGTTGTGCTTGGTGGAATACGGTGGGCTACATCATCTCCCCTCCCCTTGAAAAAGATTCGTCCTCGACTCTCGTTCCATCCATATGTGAGCGGGAGTAGGAATGTCGACGACGAAGATGTCGTTGAAGTTGAGCCGCTTGTCAAAGATCATGCCAAGGTATGCTCGTGGAGGGTGCAGTCCAAAGACGATGACGATCTTGACATGATCCTCCATGGGTGGATGAGGATGAGCTTGCTGAAGCGGTAGAGTGTAGTCGTGGAGATCATTGTCGTTGACGCGCTTGTCGAACTCCAAGTGCATCTCGACGAAGGGGATGTAGACGTGGTAGTCATTGTCGTTGACGGGCTTGTCGAACTCCAAGTACATCTTGACATGTGGTATGTAGGCGTAGAAGGCATTGTCGTTGACGTGCTTGTCGTACTCCATGCACCTCTTGACATGTGGAATGTAGGCGTCGAAGGCGTTGATGTCGAAGTTCTTGTGACGCGCCGTGTAGATCTTTACTTGAGGAATGTGGATGGAGGATGCTTTGTCGTAGAAGCTCTTGTCAATCTCCATGTGGATCATGATGAGCGGAAAGTGCTCCTTCCAAACCTTCAAGTCGGTGTCGATGTTCATGCGATGTGGAGAGCCTTGTATGTGGAGAAGGCGATGATGTCGAGGATGCTTGATAGGGTCACCAAATCTCTGCAAAATTGACAACAAAGATGGAGAGAAAGTTGGTAAGCCGTTAGTGTCAATAAGCACAAATGGGGTTTTGCTCTCAACTCTCATCTCACTTTTGGTGGCTAACAAGGCGAGGCCTCTATGAACACTCATGCTTTTTCCACTCATTATAGGCTTGTGGATCTCACTCACGTGATGGTGGATCTCTCTCTCACCACTCATCTCACTAGAAGCTTGAGAGGTGACACTAGAAGGCTCCAAAGAGTTGGCACTTGAGGTGTGCGTATTTGTCGATGTCGTTGCATTGCTTGGAGTCGGTAGTGTCATAGCATGTGGCGAGGAGGACTCAATCATCTCATCTCTTGAGTTGAGCTCCAATTGAGGAAAGGGTGGCTTTCTTGGAGGAGGAGGTAGGGCCATGGCTTGTGTCGAAGGAAGCTCCATCAATTGGTAATGTAAGCCATGCCTTGTAGCATCCTCAAATGGTCGATGATGATGATGATGAAGATTTCCTTGGATAGATTGGTGGCTTGAGCGTGGCCTTGTGGAGGTTGGCATGAGATGCTTTGAAGTCAAGCGGAGAGTTTCACCCAATTCGTCATTACCTCCATCAATGATAGATGGGCCATTGACGCCGTCTCTAGAGAGGTTGCATCGTTGGTACTTATCTTGAGGATAGGCTTGAAGAACTCGTGTCAACACTCGCGATGAGTTCGCGGCCTCATTGCAATAGACGCTTTCGTCACCATTGGTCGGCATGTCCAAGGAATTGAGAGCTAGTTGGTGCAAGGCATAGTATTGGCCTTCACTCATGTATGCATGGTCACCATTTTGGTTGGCAACCAAGATCATCTCATTGATAGCATTGGGAGCTCTCTTGTCGATGGTCGGAGTTGTCACTTGTGTCATTGGAGACGAAGAAGAAGAATGCCTTAGAGATGATGGAAAGGGATGAGCCTCTTTGACAATGTCACATGCATCAACGTCTTCATCGTAGAGTGGTAGAGTGGTCTCCTCATGCATATGGTGATTTTGATCTTGTGTCATGGGAGGAATAGCTTCGCACTCTTGATGTTGTTGTTGTGCTTGTGGCGATGATGGAAGCTCATGCTCTTGATCTTGAACGTCATTGTCCTTCCTCAAAGAATGTCGCTCATGGAAATTGAGGTTGGGTGTTGGTGGTGAAGTATCTCTTGCCTCTTGCCTCGATGAAGTAGTGGTATCATAGTGTCCATGGCGAGGATCTTCTTGCTCCTTGTTGAAGGCGGGGTGTGAATAGAAAGCACAATCTCGGTGAAGATGAGATGGAGGCTCCCATTCCTCATATGGATGATGACGCTCATGGTCCTTGCACCTTGTAACATTGAGGCAAACGGCGCTCAAGTCGTTGTCTTCATGGCCTTGATGATGCGATGGAAAATCGTGGTCAAGGTGATGCGGTGCTTCATCCAATGTGGTAGGAGAAGAATCATGGATGGCATCTCCATTTGACGCACCATCTTGGTCGCCGCCTTGGCAATCCCACATTATGTGACCATGGCCCTTGCAAATGGGGCATAAGAGGTCTTCATCTTGAAGGAGAGGAGAAAGTAGGCTCATAGCATCCGTGCCTAGTGGTGGTCGAAGTGGGCGATCATAAGGGTCTTCATCAAAGATGGGCGGTGGAAGCTCATGTGGGTCATCCTCGTTGGTTTGGCGATGGCGGTCATGATGGAGAGGATGGCGCCGGTGGTCATTGTGGTGGAGTTGAGGGAGGCATTCACTAGAAGCCATGTCGAGGTCACCTTCTTGATAATGGCCTTGGTCTTGGTGGTCATTGTGGTGGTGACACACATTTTGCCTTGGAAGCCTTGAATGTGGGAAAGCACCATCCACGAAGCCATTTAGACCAATGTCATGAGTCGAGCTTGGAGAAGGTGGGTGATGAAGAATATCCGGTCGTAGAGGGTGATCTTGAAGAGGGTCACCACGGCCTTGTCGGTGTCGAGGTCGAGGTAGTGGTGATGGCGAGCGATGCTCAAACCAATGTCGTCGCGGTGGTGGAGGATGCGTTGAGGTGGGGTTACCACTCTCTCCCATATGTCGATGATGATCATGGCGACGATCTTGGTGATGAGCTTGGTGATGATCATGTGGAGACTTGCCATTGCATCGTGGCTGGGAGGTCGATGATGATCCATGGCGGTTGGCGAGGATGGTCACTTGGCCTTCAATACTCGCCATGTGATCATTGAATCGAGAATGATGAGCTTGAAGTAGATGGTCCAAGCGCTCCAATCCATCACGAGCAAGTTGGCAAAGCCGAAAGTGTTCATGGCGGTTGACGAAGTTGTGGTAGCCAATGTTGTTGAAGAAAGAGGTTCCTTGATCGTCCGAACTTGGCCTTGTTAGTACTCCTTCCCTAGCCATCTCAACAAGCACAAATGTGTATATAGAGTGTGGAGACCTAAGAGCTCAAACCTCACCTTTTAGCAAATGTTGGAAACTAGTGGACCAAGCCAAGAGAAACCGATAACAAAAAGAATGAAGTGACTTGAGTTCGAAAGATCCCAAAAACACGCTCCAAAACACACACGGCTTATGGGTGGATGGTAATGGGTTAGAAATATGGGGAGAAAACGACAAATCCAAAGAAAAGTATGTTGTAAAACGTGGAGAAGAATCAAAGAAAATTTAGCACGAAAACCAAACCTAGTGGAGGAAAATGATATGGTGGAAACAAAAAACACACACACACACACACAAGTGATAAATGGGGTTAGTGTGGCCAATGGACGAGCGGAGACGAAATGTACCTATCGAAGACTAAGCTCAATGCCACACCAACGCAAGGAGGATGCTAGCTCGAACCGCAATTATCAAGAGGCAACAAGATTCACAATGTGGCAACCGGTCACTCTCTTCTCTCTCGCAACTCGAAGCTATGCGTTCCTACAAATGATAGCAATTGGCATCGATCTTTGCTTCTTTTGGCTCTTTTTACTTCTTGCTCTTTCTCCTCTTCTTTTTTTTTGATTTTTCGCTTTTTGATGATGATGATGCGGAGATGATTCCCAAATGCCAATGCCTACTCGTAGCTATTCTCTCACAAGCGCCAAAACTCGCACTCTCGGTGCCACAATGCGATGCCAAGCGATGTAAAAGAGCTAGTCCGAATAGGTAAGGTACACAAAGGAATGGGTTAGTTCAAGCGGAAGCAAGTTATACCTATGCGGTGGATGATCTCGGACTTGCGGCCGGTGGATGTCGATGTCGTGTGGATCCGATGATGTAGATGCGTAGGCGATGTCGATGGCGACGCGTAGGAACTTTCCTCACTCAAATCGGAGCAACGACGACAAAGAAAAACAAGATACAAAATCTATCCAAGAATCGAAGAGCAGGATTTTTCTGAAATTTTTGCTCAAATTCGAAATATCTCCCAAATCAAGAAATTTTTTGGACAAATTCAAGAATTGTGGCTGAATAGGAAGATGGGGAATGGTTTTTGGAAACAAATCTATGAAACAAAACCACGAAAAACTCAACGAATCAAGAGATCGGTCGAAATCCCTTTCGGCTAGTTTTGGTCAAATTTTCGAATTTATGGTGGATAGAAGAAAAATTGGTGGTAGGGGAGGGGGTGGGGTGTCGGATTCGTGTCAATCTAGCTCTGGATACCAGATGATGAGGTGTTGACCTCTAAGTTGGCCCGATCTTCACGAATCGACAAGAACGAACGAAGAACACACGAAGAACACGATGAACACGAGAGGGGAAATCGAGGGCAAACACGTGGAAACACAAAAGGGGGAAGATAACTCGTGAAGCCTACGAGGGATCGCAAACCCAAGTCAACAACACGCCAATTGAAACCGATTTCTCTCACCGGTCGGTCCACCGATCCAACAGAAGCCCAAAGGGGAAGGTTGGCAAGCACTACTGGAATCACAAGGTGAAAGAGTAGCTCCTTGGAGAGATCTTGATACGGTCCTAGATACACATCTAAGGAGTAGCCTCGTAAGAGGAGTCACCTCACAAGAGGGATACAAGGGCAAAGCCCGAAGTTCTCAAATCATCCCTCAAAACTATTCCTAACCCTAGATCTAGCCACCGGAGTCCTTTATATAGTCGGGGTCGAAACGGGGGTACAAACGGTGCCAAAACGGTCAATTCCCGTGCATTTCGGGGCCACCCCGGCCTGGGAGTCGGCCTGGCCGGCCTGGAACCCGGCCTGGGGCCAGGGTGGGGCGCAGAGGCTGGCCTGGAGGGGAGGCCGGCCTGGGGCCGGGGTGGGAAGGGGGCAGGCCGGCATGCAGGCCGGCCCCTTCTGTTGGGTGCCCGGCCTGGGGCCGGGGTGGAGGGAGCCAGGCCGGCCTGGAGGCCGGGGCGCTCGGGCAGGGGGCCGGCCTGGGAGGCCAGCCCGAGGCCGGGGTGGGGAAGGAGGAGGCCGGCCTGCTCGGGCAGGGGGCCGGCCTGAGTATGGGGGGGAGGCCGGCCTGGCCGGGAGGGAGGCCGGGAGACCCTATTTTCCTCCGTTCTTCCACCTCGGGACTCCGATCTTGACGCCGTCTTCGCCCACGTTCTTCCTAGCTTCGTGTGCACCTTCTTGGATGTGTTCTTGAGCATCTTGGGCACCATCTTGGGTCTCCATGTGGTGATCCCACCTATGCATGTAGAGGGGTATTTCATGAGGTAGAGCACCGTTCACCAAGTCACCGGAAATGTACGGAGGTAGGAGTGAGTTCACCTTGTTGCGTATCGATGTTGTGCTTGGTGGAATACGGTGGGCTACATCACTATTTTTGGTATTTAATTTCTGGGTGTCAGAAAACACCTGTTTTCATGTTTTTGATGTTTCAGGAGCTACAAGTATCCAAATTGCGAAAGGAAAGAAACCATGTTAGTTTTTCTTCGGGAGAAAGGCCGTGGGTACAAGACACAAAGGAGGAGGGCCAGGAGGCCCAAAAGGGGGTAGCCCACGCGGCCAGATTCCCTGGCCGCGTGTGGGGCCCCCAAATGGGCCCACATCACCTCCTCCCCGAGGTCTTTTGGCTGACGACTCCGTCTTCCCCGAAAACCAACACCCTAATTTTCCCGAGACGAGACGGAGCCGCCAGGGCGGCGAAACTCTCGAAACTCTCCGTGGGGGAGACATATCCTGCTGCTCCGGAGCATCGGAGAAGGGGAAAATCATCCCCATCTCCTCCTTGGCGTGGGAGGAGGCATCTCCATCACCATCCTCACCAGCACCTGCATCTCCACCATCACCATCACCGTGATCCACTCCGTTCCCCTCATAGTTTGATCATTGCTACACCCTAGATACGTGTTATTGTACTCCGTTGCATGTTTGGGATTGAGTACTTGTCATTATTTGGTGGTGGATCCATTGTTTCAGATTGTGTTGTACCACATATGTCACCATAAAAGATCATGTTTGCACGTTGTGAGTAGTTCCCGCATGTTCCTGAGGGCATAGGATGAATTGGCAATGATTTGTTACATGAGATGAGTTGTTATTTGGTCTAGTATTTATCTTTTATGTGATTCTATGATGGTGTTGTACGAACGTCGACTGTACAACACTTCACCTACATGGGCTCATAGGAGAACACCGTAGTGTAGTGACATGATGATGTCTTTAGGTGACAGGAACTTGAGACAGAGTTGTTGAATTGCATTATGAGGGTACTTGTATCGGGGACCTTAGAGCATACGGCTATGGTGAGACATCATGTCTTAATAATTCTCGTGCTGTCATTTAATTGGCCACGAGATCCATCATAAGGGGTGATAGTTTATTTATTTAGCTATTCCTATTTGTGGCTCCGTCTGAAGAAGATTAAAACTAGACAAGATATACAAACATGTTATGCAATGAATCACTATGCCAGCTAAATCCGTGCAGCCCTGGGGAACGTTTTCCACATATAAGACACAAACACACACTTGAGCTTGTCCTCTTGCGCATTAGAGGATTGGGATGTGTCTCTCATTGAGACCTACTACTTGCTGCAATTTACTTTCCGCATTTTACTTTACTTGCACTACACAATTAAAACACAAAAACACCTGTTTCTTTTATTATTCCTTTGCTATTCTACTTACCAGTTCCTTCTGCTCCTCGTGGGTTCGACAACCATTCTAATTCGAAAAGTACTATAATTGATCTCCTGCACTTGGGAGCCATCAGTCGCGCATGGCCGTGCTTCCTGAATCATATCACTCGAGAGGGCCCAGAGAATATATCTCCATTCGGAGGGGCAAAATCTCATCTTGATTATCCACATCACGCAGCTTGCTTCTCATTCGATCCGAACTCTGCCTTTATAGTTGCCTTGTCAAAGAACAACGTTTGATAGAACCTAAGTCGGTGATCCACAACTCGGATTGTGCGACAACCTCAGGTCTAAGGATTACATTGATTGAGACATGCAAATGACAACTTGCTCGTTGCATCTCAATGTGGGTCAGTCCGACTTGCTAAACTATTTAGCCAAGTCCGTGAACATTGGAATGGCATCACCATGCCCATGACAAGTGGAACCGTGTCATCAGCCAACACTCACATTAGTCTAGGGTGTGTGTCTAGCACAATCTTAACGACCAAGGACAATTAGTATGAACAACATGAATACATAGTTCCACAATCGAATCACATATTCAATGACTTATATCAGATGTTCAACCCAAAGGACAACTTAATAACTTTATGAATACATTGAGAATTACATCATACATGATTGCCTCTAGGGCATATTCCCAATAGTTCGATCCATGTTGCTCTAGTGAAGGTGACTGGTGACCCTGTGTCGGCTGATTGTGGCTAGGCTTTGTCCTCTACAGTCGGGATGGAACTGGGAGGCCATACCTTATGAGGATTAATCATTTCTGGTAAACTTTCCATCCATGTAGGATTTTATGGGGATTGATGAGTTTCAGCTAAAGTTCCCATGAAAGCTATCTCAGGTCATGTTTGGTGTGTGGAGAGAGGAGGAGATCATGCACACACAGGAGTTGTCGACCACATGGGTTCATGTTGCTGGGGATCCACATATAGCATGTCATTTCTTAGCCTACTGGACGGTGGGTACCCTTATTGGTAAGACTCTCGATGTCGACCTTCTTGCTCTTCGCCGTCGTAATGTAGTGCGCATCAAGGTTTCTATGAGGGATGCTATGGTGTTTGAGTCAAAGGTGCTTAAATCAGATGTTTTTGTGATGATCAAAGGCTACTCTCTACGCTTCACTACAGATCCCGCAGACTATGTGGCTGATCCAGACTTTGTTCCTTATCTGTGGAGGCGCCAGGAGAAGGGTTATAATGGCAAGGGCTCAGAGAAAGGGGACCGAGATGGGTCTACTGGATAGGGGTCATTGATTCGGGTTTCTGGCGACGTTCCTATGCCACAAGCTAACGTTTCGTGTCCCAATAATACGTCGCCACCTTTGGTTCAACATGTTAACATGCTACATGGGTATCCGGTCACTCCACTAAAATCTAACCCGCCGACTCCTCATGTTAAGGAGATCGTGGCTATGGCGCGTGGACATATGTCAATGGAGAGGGCGGTGACTTCCACGACTCTTCTCTCGTCGACGAGCAGGTCTACCACGTCGCTGCAGCTTAACAGGCAGGAGGTGCCTAGCGTGCGGGCGATGCCTAGTGTGTAGGACCTGCCATCCGGTTGTGTGCAGACCACCGTGCTAACCATGTATCCTAGCTTGGAGAAGGACACTGGATGGGTGACATCGAGTGTTTTTGCGTCTCCAGGCCAAGGCCCAGCTCAGCTGGGTGGTTCACCGCCGCTTTTTGCAACGGGGAGCTGCGCACAGCCCATGGATGCGGTGTTGAGCTCGCCTTCCCTGGCAAGCCAGACTTCTCTATCGAGCATGGCGGGTGGCTATGCTCTGGCCCAGTCCGTCAGCCCGAGGAAAATGTCGGCCTCATCGTTGGATAGTGCGGTAACCAGCTGCACGCCGCCCAGCTCTGGCCCGTCAAGCCGAGAGCTGCCTACATGGCTTGCTTTTGTTGGGTTGTTGGATGGCCCCGTGGAGAGATCTGACGGGGCTGTGATCGTCACTTCGGATGCATGGCAGCTTGATGATGCTGATGTGATCACACGTCCGTTGGGTTGCCCCAAGTGGAAGGTATGATACAGTCTAGCAGAATTTAGCCACCAATTGTTGAACCATGGTTTATTGACCAGTAGGACTTCGAATACTTGGAGAAGGTTGCTTGTGGTCTGACATATCAACGAGTTTGGAATCTACACACAACACACAAACTCTCTCTTGCCCCAACTTTCCGGAAGGTGATGACCCAAAAGTACAAGGGATTGCAACAGTCTTCTAGGGAAGTAAAACTCAAATTTATTGATTCGACACAAGGCGAGCCAAATAATATTTATAAGGCTTAACAGATGAGTTGTCAGTTTAGCTGCACCTGTAATTAGAGTTGCTCGCAATAGTTTATCAGTTGTAATAGTTTTATAGCAGCAGTAGTAGTAAAATAATATCAGGAGTAAAATAGTAACATCGGTAGCAATTGTAGGAAACAACAGGATTAACGTAATGTGGGCATAGGGATGGATGAACGGGCGTTGCATGGATAAGATATTTCATATAATAATCAAAACATGGACATTAAAGATAGATAATAATAAAGAATCCAAGTTCTAGGCAAACCATATGCATGTGTTCTAATTTAGTCGTACATGCTCGCAATGAGAAATTTGCACAACATCTTCTGTCCTACCAACCTGTTGCAGCGGGGTCTCAAGGGAAACTACTGGCAATTAAGGAGTTCCTTTTAAGAAAGCACCGAAGCAAAGCATTAACATGTTGTGAACATATTTGATCCTCACATCACATCCATCCCCTCCGGTTGTCCCTATTTCTGTCGTTTCGGGGCCTCAGGTTCCGGACAATGATATGTGTAAACAACTTGCAGATATGATCAACAAACATAATTATACTCATGAAATAATAACATGTTAAGATCTGAGATCATGGCACTCGGGCCCTAGTGACAAGCATTAAGCATAACAAGTTGCAACAACGATAAATAGGACTAACAACGGATACTAGGCACCAAGCCCTAACAAACTGACATTATTACATGAACGATCTCATCCAATCCCTTCCATCTCTCTTAGCCTATAGCGGGGATTACTCACACATGGACGGCGGAATCATGGATGATTTATGGAGAAGTGGTGGCGATGACGATGGCGATGATCTCCTCCGAATCCCCGTCCCGACAGGGTGCCAGAAAAGGAAGTTCTGATCCCCGAATTGAGTTTCAAGGTGGTGGCGGTGCTCTAGTGTGTTTTTCTGGAATATGACGAGCCCCCTCGATTTTTAGGTCACGGGAGTTAAGTAGTCGAAAGGGGAGTCCGAGCGGGTGCCTAGGGCGGCCACACCACCAAGCGTCACGGCCTAGGGGGGGGGCGCCATCCCATGGTGTGGGCCCCTCCTTTCCCCCTCGGTCTCTTCTTCTGGCTCTGGAGTCTTCGGGTAAAATAAGGACTTCGGGATCTTTTCTGAGCAATTTCCTGAAAGTTAATTTTTTTGCACAAAAACGAGACACCAAGGTAATTCTGCTGAAAATAGCATTAGTCTGTGTTCGTTGTATCCAAAACTCACAAGTTTAGAGCTAAACAACAACAAAAGTGTTTGGAAAAGGAGATACGTTTTCGACGTATCAACTCCCCCCAAGCTTATCTTATTGCTTGTCCGCAAGCAATTCAGTTGACAACTGAGTGCGATAAAAGAACTTCTACGAACATATTTGTTTCATATGATGTAAATATTCTCACTATATGATCAAATTCTTAGGCAATTCATAATAAGAAGTATAAAAATAAAATCGCCTAATAGTTATGCAAACCATGAAGAGATACCAACACACTAATAATAAACAACATGAAATATATCAATCTGCAGGATTGCAATGTTCATAATAAGATATGATAAAGTGGTATCTCGCTTGCCCTTAATAATGGAGCAAAACATAAATGCCAGAGCACCTTTGAGGTTCAAGTGAAGACTAGAAGTAAATATATCAAAGATACAAGTTTCAAAGTTATACCACAATCAACCGTGTTCTGGGACAAGCACATTATACTAAGAATGACAGCCATGCTCTCGAGAAGATGCATAAAGTGAGAAGATGAAAACTCGTCGTGAAAGTAAAAGAAAGGCCCTTCGCAGAGGGAAGCAGGGATTAACATGTGCTAGAGATTTTTTATTTTATAAACAGAAGTAAAATGATTTTTGGGAGGTGATTGTTCATGTCAACGACTGGTAATACATGTTATCTTCCATACTAAACAAGTTGAGAGCGGTTCCGAATATTTATATTAAGCATTTGTATCATGCTCTTTATATAGTGTGACACTCCTCTCCACCTTGCTTTCACAAACCATGGCTAACCAAATCCTCCGGTGCCTGCCAACAATCTCATACCATGGAGGAGTGCCTATTTATTATTAGCCTTTGATGTTATAATGGTCTAACCAGCTCTTTGCATAATTAATGACGAGCAGATGAAGCATGCAAGTCAGGATACTCAATTAGTATGGAAGATAACAAACCCAACTACTACATCCTCATGAGCTAAAACAGTGCCACAAAATGAGAAGTATTTTGAAGGTTTTAGAGGTAGCACCTAAAAATTTACTTGGAGTGGCGGTGAAATACCACATATAGGTAGGTATGGTTGACACATTTGGAAAATTTTGATTTTTGGGAGTTGGATGCACGAGTAGAGCTTATACTCAGTATAAGTGAAGGTTAGCAATAGACTGGGAGCGACAATCAAGAGAGCAACCACTGTCATAATCATATTTGGGACAGAACAAAATTAACATGGGCATAAAAGTGATACAAATACTTTGAGTCAAAATAAATCATCGAGACTTAATTAACCTTTTGTTTTTAGTCTTATCCATGGGTGAGCATGTGCCAAGTCGGTTCAAGAGAAACATTTAGATGGAGATACCACAATTTCATACCCTTCTATGAATAAAACAAATGCAAGAAAACATTTATACGACATGCTACCTAATATTAATAAGCTGGATCGAAACTCTACGTTCTAAATCTTATATAATAGTTGTAGGTGACTTGATGAAGGGAATATGCCCAAGGGGAAATAATAAATGGATTATTATATTTTTTGATGTTTATGATAAATATTTATTTCTCGTGCTAGAATTGTATTAACCGGAAACGTTAATACATGTGCGTTTAATAAACAAACAAGAGTTCCTAGTGACACCCCTCGTTTAACTAGCTCGTTGATTAACTGATGATCATGAACATTGGATTTTGTTAATAACGGGGTCATATCATTGGAAGAATGACGTGATGAACATAGACCCAAAGTTAGTATAGCAATTCGATCAAGTTATTAAGTTTACATTGCTATATCAAACATATGAAGTAACACTAATCCTTAGACCATGAGATCATGTCAATCACTAACACCGGAAGAGTGATTCCATGACATCGAACATCACACCATAATAGGGTGACTATAAAGGTGGCGTTGGGTAATTTGAAAAATGTATATCAGGTATTTCCGAACTAGGGCCCAGGGACCCGAATTTGAGATGGCTAGATATGTGTTCCCCCGAGTGGGATTAATTAGCCATGAAGAGCTGAGTGAGCCAGGCATGCTAAGCCCCATCCCTTGATTCCAATAACGCGTTTACTAATTTGTCGAATTTCTCATGGGAGTAAAAAAATCTTTGGAAATATTTGTATAAACGTCTACATGGACTTCAGTCGAGTATTGTCTTATGAGGGTGATGTGAGTCCTTGGTCGAATCTTCAACTCCACGAAGCACTCGGGGGCTATTAACATAGGGATATTCTAAGACCCCCACGATGAAGGTACATGGTGCGGCCCAACAATAAGACCATTCAATAAAGACGTTGGCAAATCAAGACCTAGGCCTGGCGGGTGTCTACACGAACCAACCTAGAGGACTTGCCTTGCGGGTCAAGCAGAGAATTAGGAAACCGATTGTAAATAGGTTCCGAGTTGTACGAGAACTCATGCGGCCGGGCCTCTTATATTAAGGTTGGAAGGGTGTCACCATAAGGGGATCGAATCACGGAGGAGATAAGAGAGACAAGAGATAACACGTCAGAAATTCATTGTAACCGAGATCACAGTCACCGGAATAAAGCAAACATGCATGAAGTAGGGGTTTACCCTCCCCTGGGGCCCTAAACCTGGGTAAATCGTACCTCTCGAGTCCTGTCCACCCTTGTAGTACACCACCGCTCATTCTTCTACGAAATCCTTGCCCTTCAAGCACGGGATATGTTTTGTTATACCCACGACAGTGGATGCCTCTAAAAGGGCCGATCCCATCATAGGGTGGCTTATCGACGGTGCCGAGGTACCCGGACAAGATCGGTAGACACGATGTACGTAGGCTCACACCATCATGGTGGAGGTTAAGACCTACTCATGCTTGATTATATTTATGATGATTTCAATTACAATGATGTGAGTTTGCTACTTGGAGTCGACCTTGCTAGGGTGTGATATGTTCTAGCCTTACGAGGGGCTATCCTGCCCTGCCTTATATACACGGCCAACTCATGGTTACAAGTTATTACATTAGTCTTTTGGCGGTCAGTGTCATATTTGGAGTCGACTAAATATTCCATTTTGCCTTATAAGTTGAGCCACGGCATCCTCCGATGACTGCAGCTTTTTTTTTTTTGAGATTGCTTGAGTCAGTACATGATGTTGAGACAGCCGTGCTGGTATGTGTAAGCCCATAGAGAGTGGGGCACCCGTGAGCAGTTCATGCCGCACCTTGATCTTGTTGGCCATATGGCTTCGTGGGCCTACTCGGTTGTGTATTAGCCTGGCAGTCCAGGCCTTGGCCGGCAGCAGTAAGCGACCCACCTTGCCTTAGGTAAATCATAGAAATAGCAACTATATATATGTGTACTTACTGACAGTGAACAATGCATTCTGTTATTTTAGTTGATAATAAATATGTTTATATTATAAATTCTGATTATCAGTGCATTGTGTTAGTTTAGTCGTGTGTATAGTCTGTTTATGAAAAACTAATCACGATTTAGAGTTATTTTTATTCACAAAGGAGATAGATGGATATGAAATTTGGATAGCTTTCAATTCCAATTACTTAGTCTCCACAGGAGCCCCCCCCCCTCCCCCGCCGCGTCGCCACCTCGCCCTTCCTCCCCACTCTGCCGCCGCCAGAGGGGCCGCCGGCAGAAAGCCGAGGCGCGCCCTAAGGATGGTGGCGGCCGGGCGCTCCCTTCCTCCATCCCCACGGGCAGGATTCGTGCGGTTGCGGCACGCTAGAGGTGCGCCCGGCTGCAGGAGCCTTCCGCGACGGCGCCGTCGCCCCTCCTCTGGAGACGGATTGGTGATGGGGGTGGTCGGCAGGGTCATCGTGGATGTGGGGCCAGTGGCTCGATGTGCTGCGTGGTGGCGCCTGGGCTTGATCTGGGCCCATCCGAGCCTGGCGGGCCACGGATGACGCGCGCGTGCTGCGGCCGCCGGCGGGGGTGGTCGTGGGTCGCGGCCCTCGGCAAGTCGCGCTCCTGCAATCTCCGGCAGCAGACCCTACTCCATCCTCACCTCCAGGCCGCACACAGCTGCGTCTTCGTCCTCGCGCCCTATGGTCGGTGGTGGCTGATGAGGACGTCAGATGCGCTCTGCGGCTGGGCAGCTTTGCCACAAGTGCGGCAAGTTGCTGCTCTCCTTCTCCCCCGGTGCGGCGACATGGTGGCCTCAGGTGTGTGCCGACGCCCATTGCCCTTGTCCGTGTGGGTTTGGGGGAAGAAAGGCTGCCCCTTTTGTGCGCCCCGGGTGTTTGTCCATCGCGGTGGCTTCGCTGACGCGTGTGGATGATAGGTGGCTGCGGTGCACAATGTTGGCCGCGCCTTCGTCACCATGATGATTAGCTGCGATGAGGGGCTGTTGCGGCAGCGGCGGTGTGGAAGAAAAGGACGGCTAGTCCAATGCGCTAGGCATGGTGAGGGGTGGGTCTAAATGCGGACGAAAGTCTTGCCGTCTTCGGTCGGTGCGGGCGGCGATGGCGCTTGTGGGTGCCATTTTCCTTCTTGGAGGCGTCGCCGAAGCGTGTGTGACTCTTCCCTTACCGTCTATTGGATTGGTCGATGTCTCCGGGTGAAAGCTTAGATTCGGTGAATCGGCGTGATGGCGACGTCCTCGACGTCGTCCCTCCGTTGGGAGCATCACGTTTGGAGACATGGCATGAAGTTCCTTGTTGCTTCCCTCCGGTGCTTGCCGCTGTCCAAAGTTGGTGTTTCGGAGGCGCAATGCACGCCGTCGCCAGTGAGTCCAAGGAGGTGCCTCCGCGAGACCGACCAAGTTCCGCCATCTACTTGCCACCTCTTAGGCATCAAGAGCGGATGCTGCGTCGACAAGTGAAGTTCAGTTGGAAGTGTCTGTCCTTTGGAGGTGACCGGCGGCGGTCGAGACGCGGCAATGTTGCTCAGTTTCGGACATGCGCTCTTGCTTGTAGTTTTGTTATCGTTGGTGGTGGTCCTCGGGCTAGCCGAGTGTAGAGTGCGTACTAGGCTCATTGTTCGCAGTGAGGTATGGTCGTTATACTCTACTGGGTTGTGTTGTATGGGTGGTGTCTGCTCTTCCTGGAGCATGTAAAACTCTTCTTTTCTATCAATGAATCGAAACGCAAAGCTTTTCCGTTTTCGCGAAAAAAAAAATGTGACAACACAGTGCCTATATAAACATGTTATGTTTCAAACTATGATGGATGATAATACACTATCTAGAAAATTTGAAACTGCTTCAGAACAAAGATGAGTGAAGGGTCACGGAGGTGCACAAAAGAGCCAAACTGAGGTATGAGGAACTATCAAGCTGACCCAATAGATCTTGCATATAGTCAGCAGACTGCTCCCGCTTGTCTATTCTCACAGTTGACTGAAGCGTTAAGTATATCAAGAGATGCCGTCTTCTCTTGCTCAACTGGAAAGTACTTGATTCCCACAAGATCACCAACTTTGCTGATAACCTAAATCAGTTGGATAGAATTTAATACATGATCAAGTATGTATTGAATATACATCAGGGCATCACACAATGCATAAATGCACTCATAACTGCACCTAGACAAATCAATGGAGTTTAAATTTTACCTCCAAACCTCTAATAAGATCCTCCTTAGAATGGGATGCTGAGATACATATCCTAGCTCTGGCAAGTAGTAGTGGCGTAGCAGGAAATCCAACAGTAACAACCGCGACCTAGATTACAGAACATGTCTCGTTAATAAACTTCACCGGTTAGAAGAATAAGTATGCATTGTTCTCTTACCAGTTTAAAAAATCGAAACATATATATTTATTGTGAATCTACAAAAATACGAAAACTCACATTTTGCCTCAGGCACTCCCTTGAGAACGCAGGCATTTTAGCAAAGTTGTAAAGCATGATTGCCATGACAGGTGAATCATTATCTCCTAGCACTTCCAAACCCATTTTCTGAAGCATTGAACGGAAAAAAGTGCTGTTCTCCCGAATCTGAGCAAGTTTATTGGCCCCTATAGCAATGACTCTCTTTAGGAGTTTCGTCGACACAGGAGAGAAACACGTAAACAATAAAGTTTTTTAATCCAGATTCCGTAATACCTCTATTAGATCCATCTTCCCCAAGGATAACCTTTATCGCCGAGATGACCTGCTGGACTGCTGGAGGTGACATGGATGTTCCATATATATGGGCTGGGCACGAATGCTTGAGATGGTCAATGATCTCCTACAAAACACAATGAATGACCTACTGATCATATTTATCAAGTCCGAACATGTTCAGTCAAGAATTGGTAAGAATCTTATTCATACTTTTGAAGCTGCAATATAACCTCCGCATGATCCAAATGATTTCGTAAACGTTCCCATCATGATATCAACATCAGCTGGATCCACTCCCAGTAGTTCACATACACCTTTCCCTGTCTTTCCAACAGCCCCAATACTGTGTGCCTCGTCTAAATATGTGTAAGCCTATTAAGATGCATGTTTAAACTACAGTCAATATTCGTATACAACACTACTAGTTTGTAAGTTTTACATAAGCATTGCTGGTGAACACCAGTACTATATACACCCCAAAGAATATGCTCAGTATGCAAGGAACTATATTTTTCATTACTGTATGATGTTGAGTGTTCCAACAAAAAAAAGGTGAAGATGTCGTATGCACAATTCTTAAACCTTATATTTCTTGGAGACAGCTATAATCTCCGGGAGGTTGCAGATCACTCCTTCCATGCTATAAATTCCCTCAATAATCACAATTATCTTCTTCCATGGTCTGTGTGTACGAGGTTGCCCCATTGCAATCTGATCCCTCAGTACTTCTTCCAAATGTGCAGGATCTGGAAGAAAATAAGGAAACATTGAACTACATGACTCGTCATTTGAGCTAATTAATTACTTGTGATCCACAGCTGCTTACTGTTATGTTGGAAAACCTGGATCGTAGCCCCTGAACCTCTAGCTCCATTCACTATAGAAATATGGTTCAGTGAATCACTAACTATCAGCCCCCCCTGCAATCCTCACAGTACATCAGATCCACATCAGCATGCTTCAGAAGAAAAGAAGTAGAAAATGAATGACTATATCCATCGTAACCACGTACTACCTTCCCAATCAAAACAGGAATGATGGCAGAGTTTGTCACATAGCCCATGCCAAAAAGAATAGCCGCAGGCTTGCCCACAAACCGCGCAACCAGCTCCTCAAGCTCTGTGTGGAGCTTGGTATTTCCTACTTAAGATCATACACAAATCAATTAACCACTGTATTACTCCATCCGATCCTAAAAAAGTGTCGCCCCAAATGAACTAATCTCATACAAACTATAGGTATATCTTCCCACACTTTTTTAGGATCGGAGGGAGTATTATATATGAAAGTGGTAAGTGGAGGCAACCTACGGCATGGACCTACCTCCATCAACTCGGGCACTACATGTACTGGCAGAGTATTTTTTGAGTGACTCAATAACACGAGGGGTGCAGTACTCATCTCCTGCAGCAAAACCAAGGTAGTTGTAGGAACCCAAGTTAAGACACTTGGAAGTTTTAGTGGTACGTCTGCATTTGAGGAAGCATTGAGTTAGAGAGATTAACACTCGTCCTAAGATGAAATTCCTAGCATTTCCGTATGCTAATTAGCTGTGGGAACAAAACGAACGTACTGGAGTGTCTTGTTGCCGTCGTCTGAGTGACGCTCGACTACATCGAACCAAGCATCCGGCGAACTAGCAATAGGTCGGCCAAAACAGTCCTGCCCACCGATCGATTATTGCAGAGGAGCAATCAGTACGTTATTCCACAGACTAGCACATTCAAGATCACTCAAGAGCTCTAGCAGTGTCTCTAAAAGGTAAGTCAAACAAGTGACTCGGAATTACATCATCCAGGGTTAACCAAAATTTACGAATCATCCAAGTCGGATCTATATCTCTCACCTGGATGCGGAGGTAGATGCGGCGCCTGTAGAAATCTTCGTACCCCAAGCAAATGGGAAGGTAACCCTACAGAATCAACAGCACGAAAATCCTCTCAGGGATGCCCGGAGAACAAAGAAACAGTAAATAAGAATGTCAAGGTCTTGGGCTAGAGGAACATACCTTGAGTTTGCTAGATTTGCAGGCGTCAAGGATCCTGCGGAAGAAGTCGCGAAAGTGGCCGAATGCAAAGAGTAGGCCGTAGCTAAAAAGCGTGGTGAGCGCCGTGAGGTACGAGAGCCTCACCATTGGACGCGCGATGACGACGAAAAGTCCTCGATGGCTACGAACTGGTGGCAGTTGGAATGTTTGGCATTAGCGGGGCGCAGCGTTCTAACTTGAACAGTCCAGTATTTGTAGGACGTGAGGAGGAAAGAACTTGATCTCAATGTCGACGGTCGTCCCGGAGGTTATAATAATCTACAAGTAACAGAGGTGCCTTGACTCGACCTGTCACCACAGACGCGGACGTGGTGACATTTCTTTTCGTTGAAACTAGCTGGATGGCCCGCGCAATTGCTTGGCTATATGGAAGAGAGTACTGGTGATCGGAAGCTGAAATCTACGAACCGATCGCGACATACATCGATCGCGCGTTCTACTTCTTCGTCCTCGACCAGTGCAGCCGCCGCTTCATCCACGCCCTTCATCGTCCCTCCTTCCGTCGCCAAGGACGCCGCCGGACTCCGCCAAGGCTCCTACGTCGAGGTCCTCATCTCCTCGGCATCGCTCATGGTGGCGCAGCAGCGAGACAATGCTCCACCGGGGCCGAGGCAGCTGAATGCGCCGCCAGAAAGGCGTGGGCGCGGCGCCGGACGTGGTGGTTTGGTGACTGCTGGGCGCCCTCAGTCAGGGCCACCTACTTTCGCCCCGGGCCCCCTAGCGTCCCCTGCTGTGCCGGTTGCGCCCGTGGCGGCGGTGGTGCAGGGCGCTGCGACCACTGCGGCGCCAGTGGTCTGGGCACTTCACTCGACGACGTGGGCGGGTCGTTCTGCGGCTCAGGAGGTGCTGACCAGCGCGCCACCGGGGGTAATTCCTCCCGCCGCTGGTTTCGTGGTTGGTACGGCGACGGCAGGGGCCAAGAAGAGGAGGAACAAAAAGAAAAAGGTGGCCCAAGCCGCGGTTGAAGGTGGTTTCACACAGGGGCTCAGTTTGGCGGGAGGGTCCGCAGCATTACCGGTGTAAACGATTGATAACATGGTGCATGTCACCGCTGATCCTGGGGGTAATGATGTTGATGTGGCTTAGGCCGTCAAGAAGACTCGATGCTAGAAGTGTGAGGTGGATACACATGCTACTAGGGACTGCCCGGTGGATCACTATTGATACGTCTGTGATAATCATAAGCATCCGCTGAAAAAGTGCCCTACACTCAAGCTTCCTAAGCCGTCTGTGTTCATTGCTGGGATTGGTAGCAAGGATACAATGTTCTCTCGATTTCCAGACAACCTGTTCAAGGATCTGGGGGATTCGTCTGTTGAGCCTATTACTTTTGTTACGGTACAAGGTACCGCTGCTACAACCAAGCAAGTTGAGATGACGGTTGCCCGCATGAGCTCTGTTCCTAGGTGGAAGTGGGAGGAATTGCCCAGTGGTGATAATATGTTCAAGGTGGCGTTCCCGTCGGTAGCCGAGTTGGACAAATTTGATGGTATGAATTTCGGTATCCCCACGCAGTCTATGAGGTTGCTTTTTAACAAGTGGAAGCACGAGAAGATTGAACCAGTACTTGAGCTACATCAAACTTGGGTACATGTGGAGGGTGTACCGCATTCGCTGAGGCATTTTCTTGGATTATGGGCGGTTGGAACTCTGGTTGGTATTACTCTTGATGTGGATCTACTAGGTATCGTTCGGATTCGTATGACCCTGTCTGATGATGACGTGTTTCATAAGGTGGATAAGGTGGGAGTTTATGTCAACACGGATGGAGTTTTGAGGCAAAAAGGATACTCTTCTATCAATAGGCCTGAGCTCGAGGACTTCGATCTAGAACCATACTTTGTTCCGTTTATATGGGACCATAAGGTGCATTCAGAGTCCGTGATTTCTGGGGCGAGTGGAGAGTATGCTACCGGTGCTGATAATGGGGGCGTAGTTGAGACCAAGGAAGGCCCCACAGGTATGGCCATTGATTCGTCTAATGATGGTGGTTACGTTCAGGCTCACGCCTTGGAGATGCTCAATAACTATGCACTAACGCCGATCAATGGGACTCCAAAAACTCCTCGTGGAAAGGCGATTGCTAGCAAGGTGGTTTCTTCTGAGGTGGCGCTGGATTTATTCTGGTCGGGTCTGAGTACAACATCGTCGCGGGTTTCTAGCAGCGTGCAGCGAGAGGCGGATAATGTTTCACCACACTCGGCGCCCATCGCTTCTGGTTCTTTTGGTGGGCCTTGCGGCGGCAAGGTGGACGTGGCATCTGGTCGAGCCGGGTTGTGCGACACGCTACCTGTCGCTTGTGCGACAGTTCCAGCGGAGGAGGACGGCGCATCCGGTGGGCTGGCGGTTTCCTTTCTTCGGCCGGGGTGGGGGGACCTGGCTGCCGCCCATGCGTCTACTACGGGCGACGCCGCCGCGCACGTCGCCTACCGCTACCACGCAGGGGATACTTAGCTGCGCGCCGCTGGGGATGACGGCCCGCTGTCCTTCACCGTTGCCGCCGGATGCAGTCGGGGGGCCTCCACGCGTGCATGGGATGGAGGCCCACGCGACTCCACTTCGCTCGAAGGGAGGGGAGAATGCCAACGACACGGTGGTTACGGTGGTCGGGGGCATCTTCATCGTCTATGTCCCCCTCCGTCGTTTTATCGGCACCTGTGCGGGCTGCGCCGACCAAGTAGTTGAGGAGCATTTCGCGCCACATTGTGGAGATGGACGGCTCTTCTGCGACGAACGAGGATGATCTCTCCAAGGCGATGTGTAGGAAGGAGGCTATGTTTTCGTCTACACCTCGAGGTACGGAGCCCGTTCAGAAATCTTTTCTTCAATTTTCCAATACCAAGTTATTCTCTAGTTTAGGCAAAGTTGGTGTTACGCTAGGAAGAAATGATTCTGAGGTCACGTTGTCGGCCAATGCGTTGAGGAACATGAAGTATGACCGTTTAACGGTCAAACCATGTGCTTCTTCGAGGGTGGACATACTCCATATAGATGATGATTCAGCGAATGCCTCTTCGGATGAACATCTTTTATCTCATCTTGTGGGGGAAGTGACAGAGGTGGAAGTGGATGACGACGGGTTAGGATTTTTAATTGATCTCTATGCATCCGGTCGGAAATCCAAATCCGCTAAGATTAAGAGAAAGAACTCGCCGCGGAGTTCTGTGAGACCGCCAAAAAATCCAATTGTTTCCCGATGAATGGCTTATTCACTAATACCAGAGGTCTTGGGGACTTGGCTAAACACTTGAATATTACACAATACGTCAGGGATCATAGGTTGGATTTTCTAGCTATCTCAGAATCAGGGAGGAGACACTTTCCAGTGAGCGTTCTGAACCCCTTTCGGGAGGTCTAGACTTCAGTTGGCACTCTATTCCTCCGCGCGGTAGGTCAGGTGGGTGGCATATTACATGGCGTAACATCAGGTTCAATAGATGCGTTAGCACGGTCGGATGGTGATTTTCATATAAAATTGCACCTCCTTAACCGAGCTGGCAACTTCATGTGGAGTCTGGTTGCCGTGTATGGCACTGTCCAGGAAGAATTTAAGGAGACTTTTCTTCGTGAATTTGTGAATCTGGCTAATGATAATCCACATCCAGTTTTAGTTGGTGGTGATTTTACTATGCTAAGATTTCCACATGAGAAGAGTAGGGGACGGTACGATGGCCATTGGCCTTTCTTGTTCAATGTTGTCATTGATAGCTTGGATTTGAGAGAGGTTCATATGACAGGACGACAGTTCACTTGGGCGAATAGTCTGCCGAAGCCCACATACGAAAAACTAGACCGCGTACTGATGAGTACTGATTGGGAAGATAAGTTCTCTCTGGTAACGGTACGTGCTCTTGAGAGTACTGAGACTTTATTGGACAATGCCCCCTCCTGCTTTCCACTGGCACAACGAAACCACATTGTCGTGGGATAATCACGGCAGATGTTACCAGGGGTAACTGATCTTGGGGCAAGTCGACACAGGCGTTCGGGAGAGGGTTTAGCTCAAGGGAAGACATGGTACAACTTGATCTGACAGCCGGCAATCGAAGTCGCCGGATCTCTATTCTCGATACAATAACTCGATTAGGGTTTACACTGGATACTCGATACCACACGATATTGCTAGGGTTCTTAGATCTCTCTCTCAATCTATACCCGGGGGTCGGTTTATATAGTACCCGTACCCCCCTAACTTACTTTACAAGGCACACCCGGGTCCTACCCATACACGGCGTGCTAACCCTAATTTTCCTTTACAATATCCATAATCCGGGCCATTAGGCCCACGAGCCTGGGCCTCCACGAACATCTTTACCACAGCCGGATCCTGTATACCATCCTTTGGGCCGGGTTATTCCCCGGAGCCTGACATACCGGGTTAGCATCCCCCCATCAGTAGTCCCCAGAATAGCCTGGGCTTCACGGATCTCCTTGAAGCGCTTGCTATTCCTGAAAAGATATCAATCACACGGGCACATGGAAACCGGGTTAAGATGTTTCAACATTCAGCTAGGCCTTGCTCCTTGGTGGCCATGCGATAATTCAGGTTTTTCCCTCCAAACACCTTGGTTCAAACTTCTGGGTCCAAATCGTAGTAGCAACGCCAAGATCCTATGCTTGACAGTTAATCCCATCATCGCGGGACGAATCCCCTTCTTTCTTTATCCGGATGCTTTACTCAATACTGGGCGCATATCTCGCAGGAACTTTAAATAAATAGCCGTTTTACCCCCACAATTCCCGGCCTCCACTCACCGAACCGGGCTTATCCAGTCGCACTATAAAAAAGCTCCTTAGGAGTGACTCGAACCCTAACGGCTCATTTCCCCCACTCAATTCCTTTCTCCCCTTGAGCTCTCTTTCTTCCTGAGCGCCACCACGGACCCTCCACGCACGTCACCGGAACCCATTGCCCGAAGGCTACGCTCCGCCACCGGTCACTCCGCGCCGCCGCCAAGATCCGCCGGCGAATTCTCATCCGGCTCACCAAGAACCGTGAAAGGACACCAGGCCTGCGCCATCTGCCTCCGCAAGGCCTCCCTCGGATCTCCTCCGGTAAGCCTTTTGCATTCATCAACTTTCCCTCGCAACCTCTGATTTTTTTCCTCAGATTAGATCTAGATCCGTCCGCCTCAGATTTCTTGGCTAGACCGGATTAGGCTACCCATAGTCTCTTTTAGTTCGCACAAAGGATAAAGCGCATACTCCAACCAACTCGCCTACTGCCCACAATCATTACCCTCGCCACAAATTTGAAAATAAAACTTCCAATCTAGGCTCGTACTGCCCAAGATTTCCGCCTCTGCATCAATCACTCGGCTGGACTGCTTCTTTTTAATCCCCCTTTATTCACGTTTGGCGCTTAAGCCACTGCCCATTGTTTTCAAAAAGCTTCTTTACCATTTAGACCCCAAAAATTTCTCCATAATACGCGATACCCGGAACTTCCGAGCTTGATTCTACGGGCTAACACCCGGATCTCCTGCCATACCTCAATACCATCCGGCTGATACTTGACCGTGTCGTAACTTCCATGTCTTAATCTTCTTCTTATTTGGTGCCTTGCAGGCCAACCACATGGCTCCCAAGAAACAGGTGAAAACCCCAACCAAGGCTAAAGCCACCAACACCATTTCCGCCAACTGGGGGCGGTCTATGGTCACGAAGGCCAAGTTGGAGGAGCTAGTGGAGCTGGGAGTTCTCCCTCCTCAGGAGAACATCCAATGGAGGGTGCCGGGTAAGGAGACCCGGCCCACCCCTACAAAAGACGAGGTAATCTGCTTCGTGGAACATGTGACCCGGGGTTTTCGCCCACCCGGTCATCCTTTTTTCCGTGACATTCTTAGTCACTATGGCCTTCGCGTCTTCGACATCGGGCCCAATTCCGTGCTAAATATTACCCACTTTATTGTCCTTTCTGAATCCTATTTATGCACTCCACCAAACCTAGCTCTTTTTATCGAGCTTTATCAATGCAAACCATGCCGCGAAAGCGGTGATGGGGCGCTTCTCACTTGCGGCGGGGTTTCGATCCAGCGCCGCAAGAACTCTCTGATGCCATCCCTCACCCTTAATTCTCATGTCAAACACTGGCAGCTTTCTTATTTCTACTGCCAGGACACTTCCCCATCCGGCCAAAAGAAACTGCCGGGTTATTCTGATGGTCTTCTTGACATCTCTGATAAATTTAGTGCCTTTGCCCCTGACTCAGATAGGGAGGCAATCCAACCTCTGCTAGCCAAACTCGCCACTCTTAGAGCCCAGGGCCTCATTGGGCTCAACCTAGTGAAGACCTGGGTCGACTTCAGAATTCAACCCAACTCCATCCGCACAAAGCTGATGTGCGAGTATTCTGGGGAACCTTCTGATCCACTACGATACTCTGACAACATCTTCGCAGCCGGCGACACTCTCAAGACCATCAAGGGTTTTCTTACGGAAAAGCTCGAGGTAATCCGGAACATATCCGGGTTAGAGCCCTTCACACTTGAAAACCCGGCCCCCCAGGTAAAAACCCGACTCTGACGCCTTTACTTTCGCTCTTTCCACTTGATGCAACTGATAACCCGTACTTTAACGCCTTTCAGGATGATGACGACTTTTGGAACACCAATACCCCCCTAGCTCCGAAGGTCCAGAGGAGCAAGAAGCTGTTCACTCAGACGAAGGTACTCTTTGAGTTTTACTTGATTCGTTTGGACTCACCGTAACCCCTTTATTTCCAACCGTAATCTTGATGACATTCAGAACAAGAAAATGACGAGGAAGAAGATTCGGACGGCAAGGTAGAATCCGCCAGTGATGAGGAAGAACCGGAGCCGGCAACCAAAGCCGGATCTAAAAGAAAAGCTCAAGGAGCCACCTCCAAGGTTTCATCCCCCTTCACACATTCAATTTGTATTACCGTGGTGATATTCTTGAACCTTTCTTGACGTTATTCTACTGGTCAATCTTGAAGGGGTCGCCCACGCCTAAGCGCAGGTCGACTCGAAATCACCCGGGTAACGACGCCCTTAACCCGGGTTCTTCACCGCTCCCCACTCGGCAAGCTGGTACTTGCTCTATCTTTTCTTGGTTAGCACGGTTTCCTCGAAGCATTCTCGCATAATATTTAACTTGACATTTTCCAGCCTCCCCCGGGTCTGACGATAGATTTCCTTGTGATTTTGCGGTGAATGCCGGGTAAAATCCCCTTCCAGATACTTTCCGGTACTTCGTCATCTTTTCCTGACTGCATATTTAGCTGCTTTGTGATAACATCTACAGGGCCACGGTCGTTGTCAGCGATCAAGAGGATTCGGAAGATAAGGGCCCGGGTAAGGGGGACCCGGCTGATAAAACTGCAACCGCGTCTGGCGATGAAGAACAAACATCGCCGACTAAACCGGACCAGCAGGAAACCGAATATCCAATTGCTTCTCATGCCAGCAAGAGAAAGACCACCGCCTTAGGTGCAGAAGGAGTGTCGGATTCCAACGTGCAAATGACCCGGGTTCCACCTCCTTCTAAGAAGAAAACCTCTTCTAGGAAATTCCAAGGACCCGGGTCTTCTGACACGAATAAAGATACTTTCGAACAATTGATGGACAAGCTTCTCACCATGAAGGCTTCGGAGAGCGAGACTTTAGAGCGCATGGCTACAGAGCACCAGGTAAGAGCGCTTGTTATCTTATATTCCCTATCTAGTCCCCAAGTTCCGAGTATAACTTGCAAAAGTTATGCTTGGTACTTCTCACCATATCTTTCTTGCCATAACACTCAGCTGGTTCTTGCACCCTTTTATACTTACAGGCACAGGTAACTCGGTCTGATGAAACCTTGCTGAAGACTGAACAGCTCCTTCTTGCCAAGATAAAACGCCGAGAAATCCTTGAGGATAATATGAAAACTTTGAAGAAGGATGTCTCCAAGTACAAGGAGAAGTGCCTCGCCGCTCAGGCCGATTTGAAGAAGTTATCGGATCAAGTCTCCGATACTTATCAGATCTTACTTAGTAAGTGTTTGCCTGCCGACTAAGTTTTTGCCTGCCGCCTAATTTTTGCCTGCCGACTAATTTCATACCCGGCTGCTACTGATACGTTCTTGCTTCTGTTTCCACTATAGGTGCGAACCTTGCAGCTCCAGAGGAAGATGCTATTGTCAAGGTTAGGACCCTGAAGACTGTGCTCCGGACTTTCTTTGCCGGCACAAAATTTATATTGAATGCCATTAATTGGCCCACGGAAGCCTATCCGGGTGAAGAGAACCTTGTCCAAGCCTGCTCCACTGTACCCGGCTGGATTGAACTCTGGAAGCGTTCGTCCTGCCGTACTGGTATAGTGCGGGCTTTGACCTTGGCCAAAGCCTACTTTCCGAAGCTTGACCCGGCAAAGATAATCTCCGGGTTTCCTGAGTTCAAGGCGGATGGCGCCAAATTTACGCCTAAGGATTTCAAGGCCATTCAGTCGGCAGTGCGCCCCTCTGCCACCACTCTAGCCGATAGCTTGAACCTTAATACACTAATGACTGCGTATGACGCTGATGACAAGATTATCACAGAGGAAGCACCCCCGCCCTTTGACCTCTTGGAGAAGTGGGCTGATTACTCAGCTAAGAAGAAGGAGGCAACTGCGAAGAGGGAGGCCGACTTAAAATCAGGGACGTCCGCCTCTACACCGTCCGTCCTTCCTCCTATCCGCCCTGGCGCGATGAGTCCGGGTGGCTCTGCCAAAAAAGCTAAGAAGCAGGTCCAGGAGCAAGACCCGGAAGATCGCGCTCAGGAGGCCGAGTAGAGTAAGGATGTCATAATACCTTAGTCACATGGGACCTTCTTGTTTGAGCTATTTTATTCTGTTAATGGTGCGCCTGTGCACTTCTGATACCGATGCAAAAACTTGTAATATACTTCTATTTGGTGACATATTTTCGCGGCTTTCCCAGCCTTTTGATAATCGTACTTTTTGCTGTTCTTCTGAACTTGTTCTTGATACCCATCTCTCTTTTTAGCTCCCTTCATAAGACTCGTTTTTTCCGAGACCAGGGGCTTTGATAAGTGAAATTCTCTTGAAGTTCCCAAGACTCGGATGATAGGGCCGTTTTGAACCTTAGTATCAAAGTGGTTTGTTTCTGTTGCGAAGTCCCCAGTCCCCATGACCCAAAGGACGAGTCATGGGGGTGTGGCCTTTCTCAGAGGACAAATCATTCCCTACCAAGGCAAAACCCTAAAACCATCTCATGTAAATACTGAAGTTATGCTTGATAATCACTGAGTTTCCGGCTTATCAGCCTTGTACTCTGCATAAACTTGTGGTTTAGATGACCCTTTTGACTATCTTATACTATAAGCCGGCTTTCGCGTGGATACCATGTTGTTACATCTGTATGAAAACAGAGTCAGGCGAGTCCCATTGGGCTTCACGGCTGATTGTAATCATAAGCGAACGAATCATGCCACTTTTAGTGCGAGTCACATCGAGCTTAAGTAAGAAAAGTCAAGAAAAGTTGGCTCCTCTGCCCAGTCATAAGATTGCAGCCGTACCCGTTTGCGAGTAGTCGGCCCTTACAACTTATAGACACCAATGCCAGGTCATTTGGGTTAACGGCTGGTTACTTGGGCAACCAACCCCCCAAGACCTACATGCACTCGATGCTTTTTGATGATGATACTGAATTACTGATGTCGTATGGATACTACTTACTTGTGATAAAGGCGAAAAGACATAGGACTTGATAACCATCTCTTTATTGATACCAGAAATTTTGGGTCAGCAGGCCGCCTCATTAAAAACCTTCCAGTCCCCTTAGGTACCCTGGGTAGGAAAAGAGCGCGTCTGAAACCTGCCGCCCGTTACATTACTCAGTTCTTTGTAAGCACTGGTCCTGATCCGGCTTGACCAATGCACATCCTCCATAAGTTGGACTTTTTCCTGATGAGTACCGGGTTTGCCAGCCAACCCGGGTGGGGTGTCTCCATGACTTTGCTGGTTGTGGGCGGCCGTGTAACTTCTTCCTTTACAGCAGACTGCTTGGGAGAGTCAACTTCGATTAAGGCCACCATTTTAGCATCTTGCGTTACCTTGGACTTTGCTTTTTCGCCTTCAGTATTTGGCTTCTTTGATGTAGTTCTGTCCTCCGGGTCTGCTTGAGACCGATAGTGCTTGAGTTCTTCTTTTCTACAAGCTTGCTCGGCCATTGCTGCATCTCCTTCGTCGCATTCAGCGGCTATGTCTCGATTTCCGTGTATGGTTATAGTCTTCTTGGGACCCGGGATTTTTAGCTGTAGATATACATAACACGGCCTAGCCATGAATTTGGCATAAGCCGGCCTTCCAAACATCGCGTGATAGGGGCTGCGTAATTTCACTACCTCAAAGGTGAGCCACTCAATCCGATAGTTATCCTTTGATTCTCCGAAAGCTACCTCCAATGCGATTTTTCCCTCGGGGCATGCTGAATGACCCGGCACTATTCCATGAAAAACTGTTGAGCTTTTTTGCAGTTGAGATTCCTTGAGACCCATGCGTAGGAAGGTTTCCCAATACAGTATATTGATGCTGCTTCCACCATCCATTAAAACCTTCTTCAGTTCGTACCCATTAACTTGCGGTGCGACTACTAGTGCCAAGACTCCTGGGTGTTCCACTCTTTCCGGGTGATCCCTTCTGCTCCATGTTACCTCCTGTTCTGACCATCTCAAGTATCTCGGAACGGCTAACGAGACTGAGTTGACTGCTTGCTTCAGTATCTTTTTGTCCTTGTTAGACCCTCCTGTGGTATGCACATGATATTGACCCAATTGTTTGGGGTTAGCCTGGAAGCCTCCTGCCCCCCTTGGTTATTACCTTGATTTCCAGCCGCCGGGTTACCAGCTGGGGGTGGGCCGTTGCCCGGGTTTGCCCCTGGACCCGGTCCTCCTCCCCGCCCTGCACCTCGCATAGCTCTGTGCACTTCATCATTTTTCCATCTTTGCAAATCGGCGCATTGTTCTAGGGAGTGGTTAGCTGGCCTGCCATTCCTGCTGTGCTTCGGACATGCCATTCTGAATATATCCCAATTGTTACCCGGCCTTGGTGGACCTTGATAGTTTCCTCCATGGTGGTTACCTCCGTTGAAATTTCCTTCTGCTCTTGGCCTTGAAGACCCGGCTTCGGTGTTAGCGACAAACTCGGAGCCTCCTTCGAAGGGACGCTTGTTCTGACTATTTCCATTGTTTCCTGACGCTGTTCCGTTGCCAGTTCTTCCATTACCGCTTGTGTTTGCTTTTGTCTTCTTGTCATCAGCTTCTTCCTCTGTGGTATCTGTCGCAGCGTGTTTGTTGCACGCATCCATCAATTCTCCCATTGTGACTTCTGACGCATTTCGACTAGACTTCATGCGAGTTAACTTTTGCACTAAAGGTTTATACTTGCATGTTTTTGCCATGGCTTGTAGCGCATCCTTGGGCTGGATGTCTGTGGATGAGTGAAGTATCTCCATAACCCGGCGCACCCAACTGCGCGCCGATTCTCCCTTCTTTTGGACGCATCGCTCTAGATCATCAATGGTGAATAATTTCCTGCAGGTCCCGTGAAAGTGCTTGATAAATGCGGTCTTCAATTCCTCCCAAGACTTGATCGATCCCTCTGGTAGATTGGTGAACCACAATTTTGCTGCTCCTTCAGACATCATCAGATACATGAATTTGGCTTGGAGGTTCTCGGACGCGTTGCGGATTGACATTGCCATCTCGTAACTGCTTAGCCACGTTTCGGGATCCATGGTGGGCTCATAATTCACTACTTTCCCTGGCTCTTTGAACTTTTCCGGGTAAGGTTCAGCTCTAATATTGTCCGAGAGACACTTGGGCCCCGCAAGAATGATTGAAGCCGGCCTTGCCCTGGAAACGTGTGATGCCGCGGGGGGCGCGTCTGGGCGCTGTGCTGCGGGAGGTCCATGCGCTGCAGACCCGGCCGCGGCCCTCCGAGCCCTAGAACTGTCCACGACGGCCTGTGCTGCTGATACTGCCTGAGTGCGGGGAGGAGGCGGCATTTGCTGCTGCTCTTCCCTCCGCCGCGCCGAACTCGTTTGTAAATTCCCTTGCTGCTGGCTGACATATGGCGTCCCGTGCATTCCGCTTCTGTGATCCGGGTAATTGGCTTGCTGTGCCACCGCAGTGTGCAACAGCTCGATGGCTTGCCGAGTCTTCTCTGCATGGGGCGACTCTCCCACAGGTATTTGATTCAATGCGAGTGTCGCCGCATATACGTTGTCCATAGGGTTGTTGTAGTGGCCGGCTGGCGTGCGGAATCGTGATGGTGGCGGCGGCAGTAGATCGTTGCCGGTTGTGACTCTAGTTTGCGGTGGGGGTAACCCGGTCCGTTCATTCGCCGGATGTGTCGCTGCTGTTGTCTGTTGGGGTGCGGTTCCCTGGTTCACCACTGGTATCGGTTGGTCCTGAGGCGTGATGAACAAATTAGCCGGATTAATAACCCCGCCCGTTGCTGGCAACCTGGTGTGGTGCCTTTGATGTATCCTGGACGTTTCCTCTCGAAGCCGGGTTTCCAACGCGTCTAGCTCGCGCCGTCGGGTGGCCATCCCCTGTCTATCTGCTTCCACTTGCCTTCTTTGCTGTTCCAATGCACGACGAGCCACGTCCAGATCTCTAACACGCTCTGCCGCGTTTTCTGGGGTGATAACAGTGGCGAGGACTGTAGGATCCAAAATCAAATTATTATCGAACAGGGCCGGGTGACGCGGATTCGAGGGACCCGCCCCTGGTGTCCGATTGGCTTGAAACCCGAACATGTTGGCGTGTTGCTCCTCATCTGCTGCGCGACTGGTGACCGATGCTGACTCTCCATCGACCCGGGTCAAGACCGGGTCTCCGTTAACCGCGCCCTGTTGCTGGGCCACTGCCTGAGCCGCCCCGACTGGTGCCGCGGCTGTGTTTCCTTGGTTGGCCGCGGGGGCTACATAGACTGCAACTCGGCGCGCGATATCCGGTGTAGATTCAGGCTGTTCCTCCTCACCGTTCTCCTCATACCGGTTTTCCAGTAGATCCAGGATAGACCCGGTGTCATCTTCTCCTTGGACCCGGTCGCGTGGGGTCCATGCCGGCTCCTCCGGCTGTTCCCACTCCGCGATGGGTTCTTCTGCCGGATATGTCGTTCCCGTTGATTCTTCATCATCTGATCGGATAGACATGGCTTTTCCTGGCATAGAATCAGATCCAACGTTGTCAGGGACCGAATTGGAAGCACATACCATACCGATGAAGACGTTGATCTGGCCGATTGTTACGACGGATCCGGTTTCGAGGTGATCCGACTCCGGCCCCCAGCCGGAATCGTCCACCACTTTTTCTCCTTCGTGGTCGATGTAGATCTCGCCGATGACAAGATTCTCCATGCCCTTCCGAGCTTCTCCCGTGATGTAGACACCTTTGGACGCAGGCCCCACGGTGGGCGCCAACTGTCGTGGGATAATCACGGCAGATGTTACCAGGGGTAACTGATCTTGGGGCAAGTCGACACAGGCGTTCGGGAGAGGGTTTAGCTCAAGGGAAGACATGGTACAACTTGATCTGACAGCCGGCAATCGAAGTCGCCGGATCTCTATTCTCGATACAATAACTCGATTAGGGTTTACACTGGATACTCGATACCACACGATATTGCTAGGGTTCTTAGATCTCTCTCTCAATCTATACCCGGGGGTCGGTTTATATAGTACCCGTACCCCCTAACTTACTTTACAAGGCACACCCGGGTCCTACCCATACACGGCGTGCTAACCCTAATTTTCCTTTACAATATCCATAATCCGGGCCATTAGGCCCACGAGCCTGGGCCTCCACGAACATCTTTACCACAGCCGGATCCTGTATACCATCCTTTGGGCCGGGTTATTCCCCGGAGCCTGACATATCGGGTTAGCATCCCGCCATCACACATTCTCAACCGCAAGTCAAGTTTGAACCCTGCTGGTTATTACGAGATGGTTTTGATGAGCTACTTAAGAAAGTGTGGTGCAAACCAGTCATGAGTGACAACCCCATTCGGAGATGGAATCATAAAATGCGCAATGTGCGTAAATATCTTCGTGGATGGGCTAGACACACTACTGGAATGTTCAAAAAAGAGAAAGGACGTCTTTTTTCCATTATCGATGAGTTGGATCAGATCGCTGAGACTAGTTTGCTAACGATGCAAGAGATTGAACTGAAAAGTCAATCCAGCCCAAAACTAGCACAAATGTTGCGAGAAGAGGAACTGAAATGGTATCAAAGATCTAAGGCACATTTCATTCTTGAAGGAGAATCGAATACTCATTATTTCCATAATGTTTCCAATGGAAGGCACAAGAAGAAACAATTTCATTCTCTTCATCAAGATGAAGGTCTGATTGAGGGACAACAGTGTCTCAAGGCCTACATTATAAAGTTTTATAAAGGTCTGTTTGGGGCTCCTGAAGTAAGTACTATTACTATGGACGAGACCCGCACAGATGATATTCCCCATGTCTCCCATGAGGAAAACGCTGTTCTTAATGCTCTCTTCTCGGAAGAGGAGATAAAAAAGGCGGTGTTCCAAATGGAGCATAATAAGGCACCTGGCCCAGATGAATGTCCAACAGAGTTTTAACAACATTTCTTGAGATGTTTGGTTGCTTATGTAGTGAACACCTAGAGCTTTATCGCCTTAATTTTGGGGAAATCGTTTTGTTACCTGAGGTTATGGATGCAGAAAGGATACAACAACATAGACAAATATGCCTTCTCATAGTTAGTTTCAAAATCTTTACGAAAGTTGCAACCTTTAGGTTGAATTCGGGGGCAGATCATGCGGTAAAACCTACGTAAACTGCATTTATGCAGGTTAGGAATATCCTTGATGGGGTCGTTATTCTATACGAAACCGTACATGAGATGCATACGAAAAAACAAAACGGTGTAATTCTCAAGATAGACTTTGAAAATGCCTATGATAAGGTGAACTGGGAGTTTCTACAACAAACTCTCGGAATGAAAGGATTTTCAAAAGAGTGGTGTGCTCTAGTTTGGAGTTTCGTGGTTGCAGGTAATGTGGCTATCAAAGTCAATGATGATGTGGGCCGCTAGTTTCAACCCAAGAAAGGCTTAAGGCAAGGTGATCCGATTTCGCCCATATTATTTAATATTGTGGCTGACGTGTTAGCGATCACGACTGAAAGAGCCAAAGAAATCAGCCAAATTGAGGGAGTGATTCCACATCATGCCGATGGGGGATTGTCTATCCTTCAGTATGCAGACGATACAATTCTCTTTATGGAACATGACCCGGAGAAAGCGGCGAATCTAAAATTAATCCTTTCGGTGTTCGAGCAACTTTCTGGATTAACTATTAATTTTCATAAAAGTGTATTTTGGCGAGGCCCAGGATGCTGTTGCCTAGTATGCCGAGTTATTCGGATGCGCACAAGGTCAATTTCCTATTAAGTATTTGAGGATACGAGCCAAGTTGAAGAGCGTTTGTAGAGAAGGCTTGCTAGTTGGAAAGGTAGATTGTTGTCACTTAGTGAAAGATTTGTACTCATTAACTCAATACTATCAAACATGGTATTGTATATGATATCATTTTTTCATTTGCCGAAAGAAGTCTTGAAAAAACTGGATTATTTTAGATCAATATTTTTTTGGCAGGGTGACAGTGAGAAAAAGAAATATCTGCTAGCCAGATGGGATGTAGTTTATCGCACAAAGGACCAAGGGGGCTAGGTATCCATGACCTTCAAGTCAAGAACTCAGCCCTACTTGGTAAATGGCTGTTCAAACTATTAACCGAAGATGGCGTTTGGAAATCCCTCCTTAAACGAAAATACATTGGCTCGAAAGCAGTCTCACAGGTTATGTGGAAACTAGGTGATTCATACTTTTGGGATGGGCTTATGGCAAAAAAAAATATGTTCTTTCGCTATGGGGTATTTAAAATTGAGGATGGATCATAGATACAGTTATGGGAGGACAAGTGGTTAGGTAATACCAGAGAGCAGTATCCGGCACTATACACTATAGCGCGACATAAGGATGATACGGTGGCTACGGTCATGCAAACATTACCTCCTAATGTGACGTTTAGACGAGATCTCATTGGGACACGACTTGTATATTGGCATGCACTGGTTAATAGGTTAACTTTGGTTACTTTGACACCAGGCACTGATGAGTTTCGGTGAAAAATCACTAAGGATGGAAGGTTCTCGGTTAATTCTATGTATAGAGCTATGATCCAATAAGACATGCCACTAGATATTTTTAAAAATGTATGGCATATGAAAGTATCGCTGAAGATTGAGGTCTTTGCGTGGTATCTTCGTAAAGGGGTCATACTTACAAAAGATAATCTTGTAAAATGCAATTGGCATGGAAGTTCAAAGTGTGTTTCTTTCTCTCATGATAAGACAATTAAGCACTTATTCTTTGATTGCTCAGTTGCGCGTTCTATATGGTCCGCTATCCATATGGCTTCGAATCCTTATCAGACCACTTCAGTTGCGAACATATTCGGTAACTGCTTAAATGGGTAGATAACCGATTCAAGGCTATTATTAGGGTAGGAGCGCTTGTCGTTATTTGGTCGCTCTGGCTATGTGGAAATGAAAAGATTTTCAATGATAAAAACTTTTCTCATCTGCAGGTTCAATGTCGATACACAAGTATTCTCCGATCGTGGTCCACATTACATAGGGGAGTTTCGAGGCCTTTTTACGGAGGCGTCTGCACGGCTGGACCAGGTGGCGAGGGATATTTTTATCCCACATGGATAGCCGCTTCATCTACAGATAGCGGCTCTATAGCGACGACTGTCTACGTATACAGGATTTGTTTAGACTTGTCGTCTTTTTTTCCTTTTCAGTTTTTTGGATTTTGGCTATGGGTATTTTTTAATGCAGAGTCCGGGTGTAATGCTTAAACTTTTTAAGTAATTAAATCACTTTATAAAAAAAATGGAAGAGTTTTTTTCACATGTTATGTTTTTTTGATGGGTTTCACATGTTATGTTATTAATGCAACTGTTTGTATTTAGGCTTGAGAGTTCTGTTATGCTGGAGTGGACTCGGCCCCTTCATTTTCTATTTTTTTCTCGTGCTGTAGCAATTATTTTAAACGGGACCAGACTCTGCATCTAATCGATGTACAAGGCTTTTATATTAGTAAAAAAAAGAGTAACCAGAGTAGTAACACACTGGATTTTATGGATCACTCAAAGTGGTTAGATGGATCAACCACGAAACAGTCACACCACACATTCGTCAAGCGTCTACTGTGCAACCAGCCATCCTTGTTGAAGTGAGGCCAAACGACCACCATCAACCTAGTGCATCCAGACTCCAAACGTCCCCACTGATCTTGTGGAAGTAGATGAGACCACATGTTTATCCAGTATGTGGAAGGAAACATCCTCGATAGCGACTAGTGTGGGGGATAGGCCACCTCTCACGGGTGGTGCCCTTGCTGCTGAGGACGAAGGTTTCGAGCTTGTCCACCGAGTGGTGTGTGGGCCTCTGGAACCATTCCATGGCGACAAAGGGTGTGGTTCCAGAGCTTGGCAGCATCGGCCTCTTGGCACTATGGTGGTGCCGCTGACCCGCAAGGGAGCGGCATCAGTAGTGGACTGGACCTGCACGTCCATCCCGTCCGGTTGCGGAGGTGGACCAGCTGTCGATGCAACGCCTCTCGCGACTTTGAGGTTTAGCTCTCCTCTCATCAACTATGTAGCCAAGCGTGGCTTAAGAATGCCCCGTTCCAGTGGCTTTTGGGGCGGACGGATGTGTTGGGCCAAGGCGTTGTAGCTGACGACGGTGACGTCTGCGTGCGCCATCTCCTCCTTGGGGCATCCTCATGTCTTTGCATGTTACCCCGAGCGCCGGATGAAACCCTAGATTCTCCTTGCCGGATCGGGAAATGATGGCACAATGTTGTCGGCACTTTCTTGCAAGCATTGTCTAGGCAGATTGTGGAGTCACCGGAGTGGCAAGATGGGTCCAGGTTGGCGGCGGCTCTCGACATGGTATTTTGGGGTGTTATGTAGATCATCTGTGGCACTTCTCAATCGACTTCTCCTTCAAGGTGGTCCGTTCACGCCGCGCACTCGCGGACTCTTAGGTGTTTAAGTGCGGGAGGTGTGTTGGTTGTAATCTTGAGGCAGAGTAGGTCTAAGGAGAGGGGAATTGTCATCGCAGTCCTCTACATCGCCATGATCACCTCCGGACAGATGCATGAGTAGTTCCCCCGTGGATTATGGGTTCATAGCAGTAGTCAGTTGGTTCTCTCTCCCGCTTGAAATTCAATACCACGGTCTCTTGAGCTGCCTCACATGATAGAGATCCATACAATGTAATGTTATGTGTTGTGTTTGTTGTGATATGATGAATAGTGAAATTATGATTATTTTATTTTACAGCGACAACAGAAGTGTTGTATTCCGAGTAAAGATTAGTGGCTCATACATGATCAGGTACAAATTCAAAATTTTCTCAAGCAAATATTGTACGCATTGGTCTAGTACATGTAGTACAATACAAAGTAAAAAAATTGGGTTCGTTAATCTCTAAACGAGGCGATCTGGGGTGGCTGGCACGTGGAGGCAGAGCTGGCGTTTGTCGCTCGTGCATGAGCGTGTAGGGAAGGAGAAGGCATGGCGAGAAGCCATATGAGAGGAGGGTCACTCGGTTAGCTCGTTGGACGGATATGGCGACAGTAGGCAATGGTGGCCGTGCGAGGGAGGAGAGCTATGACAACACTCGTGGCTAAACCTCTCTCGATTTGTGGTGCCCTCGAGCAGTAGTGAATTCGCGGCCGATCGGGTACATTTGTGGTAGATCCGCCGGATTTGAGGCCAAATAGATGGGCGGGAGGGGGACATGAAAATGCCAATTTGCAGTTCGTGTGCCGTTGCTCCTTTGTTTTACGGGAGAAGGCATGGCGAGAAGCCATATGAGAGGAGGGTCACTCGGATAGCTCGTTGGCCGGATATGGCGACAGTAGGCAATGGTGGCCGTGCGAGGGAGGAGAGCTATGACAACACTCGTGGCTAAACCTCACTCGATTTGTGGTGCCCTCGAGCAGTAGTGAATTTGCGGTCGAATCGGGTACATTTGTGGTAGATCCGCCGGATTTGAGGCCAAATAGATGGGCGGGAGGGGGACATGAAAATGCCAATTTGCAGTTCGTGTGCCGTTGCTCCTTTGTTTTACAACACCAACCCAAGTGCTGTATATCTATAGCACTTTGTCCCGGTTTGTTTTAATTACACTGTGAAAATAATTTAGGCAAATTTTACTCTATGGACAGCTGTTTAAATAAGTTTTATAGGTTATAAATGTTCTAAAAATATTTAAGCCCCAAAATAGTGTATTTTTTTTTTCCAACTGGGAACTACCCCCTTTCCATTAATTTTCACCAACGGAAATACAAGGGTTCGACAAACAAAATACGGAAGAGAAGAGAAAGGGGTAGAAACTTGGTAGGACAACCCGCTGCAACGACCTCGGCTCGAGAATCGCACTACGGGGCAAAAAACCTACCTCCTATACTACCAAAGAGTGTTCAGGGAACTCACAACCAAACAACAGGATACAAAACAACTACGAAAATGTCTCTTGAACCCAGCAAGCTAACTCGAACTGAAGACACCAACAGAAGTGATTCAAACCCCCGAGCCATCAGTGATTCGAAGAATCGCCGGAGCCCTCCTTCCATCCTGCCTGGAGCTGCTTTGACCCGCCAACATCGCCGCCTTGCGCATCATCTTCGCCGCCCCCTCTTTGATCTTCTCGCACTCGCTGGGACCATATAGACCTGCCCAGTAGCACAACAAGGAACACATATTGTATATAGCAACGAAAGGAGACCTCACAATTTTCTTCTCAAAAGTTATCTCATTTCTAACGTTCCAAACAGCCCAACATACAGCAGCAAGCAAAAGGGTATAAAACTTCTTGTCATTCGGGAAAAATTTGTAAAACCAGGCTAAACTTTGCCAAAGAGATCTGGGACAGGAGGAAGCACCTGCAACCATCCCTATAGTCCCCCAGATCACTTTGGCATGAGAACAGGAGAAAAACAGGTGATTGGCAGTTTCCATTTCATTGCAAAAAGAACAAGATGGGTTTCCAAGCCAGTTTCTTTTTTTCAGGTTATCTCTTGTAAGTACTGCATTCCGAAAGTGCGGTAATACGCAGAAAGGCCGCTATACAACAGGGAAAATACCAAAGCCTACTCGACACTAGATTTCTCCCCCTATATAAACGATGTAGTAAGGGCGCCTGGAAGTCTGAACCACCAACTCCATATCGATATACTCGGTGAGAATCATGATGGGCGCTGTCGTGATCAGCAAGTCCCCGCCGGTGGTCGTCAAGCCATCGGAACCAGTGACAGCGACCGGTGACATCAATCTATCGTCTTACGACAAGTGGTTTGTTAACATCCCCGATACATTGTTTTTGGTGTTTGAGCATCCAATCCAAGAGCCAGTGGATACCATTAAAAGGGGACTCTCCCAAGCACTGGTCCACTACTACCCTATCGCCGGTCGCCTGGCTGCTGGTGCCAACGCCGGCGAAGTCGTCATCAGATGCACCACGGACGGTGTGCTGTTCGTCGCGGCGACGGCCAACTGCGCCATGAAGGATTATTTGTTGGATCCGTCGCTGCAGGAGGAGCTCGCCGTGTACTACCCAGCGGCCAACGGTATGTGCAGGTACTCGAATCCATTGCTGCTGATGCAGGTGACCGTCTTCTCCTGCGGCGGTTTCGTCTTGGGTGTAACGTTCAACCACGCCGTCGCGGATGGTGTGGGGATGGGCCAGTTCGTGAAGGCGGTCGGCGAGCTCTCTCGCGGTCTGCCGTCGCCATCTGTCGTGCCGCAGCATGTTCATTTCGATGATTCGTTCATTTTGGGCCTGCCTCCAGTTTTCACAAAGTTTATGCAGTTCCTGGGTAGCATCCAACCATCTGAAATGGCCGTACTCGACATCACTGTCAAGCTGAGCTTAGTCAACCGGATCAAAGATAAATACGCATCCACGAATTCTGCTGGGCGGTGCACTGTGTTCGATGCGGTCGCAGCAGTTTTGTGGCGGTGTCGGGCTCGTGTAACCATGTCCGACCCGGAGGCACTCACCGTGCTTATTGTTGTTACGAACGCTCGCAAGTATGCCGGAGCAAAAGAGGGCCATTACGGAAACTGTGTCCTGGTTCAGCTGGTCACGGCAACCACGGGGCCGTAGCCAACGGCGACGTCATGGACATAGTGGACATGATCCACCGTGCTAAGGATCAAGTGCCCGACCAGTTGGACATCGGCGAGCTGCTGCGGGTGCAGGATTGCTACAACCTTCTTCGCATAACGTCCTGGCGAAACATTGGCTTGGAGGCACCTGATTTTGGCGCGGGGCCGCCGGCGAGGGTGATGGCCCGGCGAGGCCCCAAGACGACGGACGTGCCAAAATGTACTGTGTGTATCCCATACCGCGACGAGTACAACGTGAGGTCTATCTGCGTGAAGGAGGATCACGCCGGCGCGTTCCTCCAGGAATTAGCAGACATGCACCTCGCTTATATTTGATATATGCTTTACTTCAGCTTCACTATCAACAAAACAGTATTAGATGGATGCTCAGTTTAATTCCCTCATGTATTTCATTTTATCCCTAGTATCCAAATTAAGTGCCTCATTCTTGAGTACTATGTTGGAGAAATGTGCCAAGAGAAACCAATAAACTGTTTTTCCCATTGTATTCATGAATTGTGCCATTAAAAGTATAACACTAGCAGACTGGACGTACGCACCTGTGGGTGATTACTTTATTGGGCCACGTCCCTCCACATGGAGGTGTGTTGGCAGTCTAATTCCATCCCTAGAAGCTCAACACATGTGAACCCTTGATTACAAGTGCATCCCCAACTGCTGACCTCTCCTTATGAGATGAGCGGAAGAAAACCCTAGCCATACATGGTGCCAGTATGTGGTTGTGCCATTGTTAATTGTCAGCGACCCATCTCTAAAACAATTTTTTGCCTCTAAAAATGTTTACATCCACCTGTTTTGAAAAACACAAGTTTCTTCCAATTCAGTTAGAAACGGGTCAAATTTGAAATACAGGTGTCTTGTAGTTTGCTCATGATTTTTGGAAAAAATTATTTTAGGTACACAATTACCTATTTCATCAGAGATACACCAAGAGTTTCTCAATATTCAACTCCAAGATATGAACTGTCATGCCCACCGTCTTGAGTTCTTTTTTAAATATGCATAGAAAATACAAACTAATTCAAAAAATAAAAACTGATGACGGTGAAACCGCTAACATTCGGACTGGGATACTGGACATATAAAACCCTAAACACACTTATACACACTTGGTATTGTACCACCTAGCTTTTGGTTGGATTCCGACGCCGCCCTCTCCGATGAAACCGTTAACCCATCATTGTTATTTCCATTCTTTCTCATGAAATTTTTGTAGTAATGTAGATTTAACTATATGCATAGTAATTTAGATATGTTTCTGTAACATCCCAAGTATGAAAAACCTCCCCTTAGAATGTTTGTTTCATGTTTATTAAAATATTGCATCATGTCATCATTTTGTTTCCATTGGTTTTCATTTTGTTTGCATTTGTTTCATTTAGTTTGCATCTGTTTTTCCCTGTTTTCACAATTCAAATTTAAACCTTATTCAAACAATTGTTTCATACTTGCTCTGTTACAACATTTTAGATAAAAATCACAAATAATAACAACCAATTGTTTTCATTTTATCCCATAGTGATCACTTATTAAATTGATGGTTTTAATCAATCATTTAAATTCCAAATCACATTCAAAATTCAAATCAAAGCATCAAACAGCAACCAATTTGAATTCATGCAAATTATAAAACAAATTTTAATCAATGGTTTATAATTAACATAGGGGTACCCTATTAAAAGTTTGGTTTCAATTATAATCACTTAATAAGCCATTTAATTCAAATTTGGGTTAAATTCAAACAGCAAGCAAATTTCAAAATTTCTGAAAATAAAACTTAGCATTTGATTGCTAATGACCTAAAAAGGTTACCCTAATTTTTCCAAAAATTTTACTAATGTAAAAACCTTCCATTTCTTCCAATTCCTTTTTCAGAAAAAAAAACAGGAGAAATAAAAATTTAGAAAAGAATTTTGGCGCCAGGAGGAGTGGGCTGCGCCCAGCCCGCTTCCTTTCTCTCCCGCGCAGCGCAGCCCAGCCCGTTACTCACTCAACTTACCGGTTCGTTTTTTTTCTGTTCTAATCGGTCGTCCCCTCCGTGTACGGCGCCCATCCGGCCGTGCCACGGCGGCAACCCCGCGAGCAGACGGCGATCCCGCCCCCGTACCCCCTATATAGCTAGCCCTAGGGCAGCGCCGCCAACCCTAACCCCTAGGTTTCCTGCTCCCCCTCGAGCCGCCGCCGATTTTCCTCTCCTCGTCGCATCGGCCACCCACTGTCACCTCACCGGCGAGATCACGTCTGAATCCATGCGCACCGCCGTCGCCATGGAGCTCCTGCACCCCACCTAGCTACTGGAAACGAACCACCTCGTCACCCTCTACAGTTTTGACACCGGAGCGAGCTCGGAGATCCACCACAGCCGCACCGCCGTCCTCGTCCACGCCGCTGTCGTCGCCGCCGTCGCCACCGGGCCTCTGCATCGACTCCAAACGGTGGTGAGCACCACCGTCTCCTCCTCCTTTTCCTCTCTGTTGCATCCGCGCGCATCCATCACCCCACTGCACCAGATCGCAGCAGCCGCAGCACAGCACCACGGCGTCTCGTCGCCGGCGATCTTCTCTGTCAGCTAGGTTCAGTCTGCGCGCGCGTTTGAATTCAGTTAACGCAGATCTGAAGGATAACCTCACTGCGCCCTCGTTACTGTCAAAACTGAATCCACACCGCAGTGGTAGCACTGCCTCGTTCGTTTGCGCGCAGTCGCTGGTTCGATTCCTCGCGGATGCGAATAAAACCAACCTTTTTTCCGTGCGGCTGACAGGTAGGGCCCACCTGTCTGTGGCCCTGGCTGCCGCGCCAGCCCGCACGCAGCACCACGTAGGCCCGTGGCCCACTGGCAGTGGCTGTGGCTAGTCCACAGTGCGGTAACAAACGTTTTAAAACTTTTCTGTTTTGAAAATCTAATCCTTTTAAATTGCAGATTAATCCCTAAAACAAAAACATGAATAACTTTTAATCTATAACTTCAATTAATAAAATCTAAATATGTTTGTTGTTCTAAATTTAATTATCTATCCAATGATGCCATTTGTTTCCTGTTTTGAAATGTCCAAATGCAATTCAAATTTGAATTCAAATAATTCAATTTCAATTTGCCAAATTTCATAACTAATTCATTATTAATCAAATTAATGCAAATAAAATATGTTTTCCATACCATTTTGAACCACCTATTCAAATATAAATTTGGTTTCATGGTTTGAATAATTTAAATTGCTTAAATTATTTAAACCTTATTTAAATCATTTAAAATTGCTAAAATCATAACTTGCTCAATTTAAATTATTTTTGAACATGCAAAATATGTTTTCAAACCACCAAAGTATAAACTTTTCCAATGTGAATTTGAAATTATGTTTGGAGCAAATAAAATTCAAATAAAATTCATGCTTGTTTTAAATTCCTTTAAAAAACTTGTTTAATATTGTCTAAGTCATAATAATTTCATCCTAATGCCCTTTTCAATATTTGAAACATGTAATCCACCCAAAATTTCATGATCTTTTCAAATATGAATTTTATTATTTATTTTGCACAAGTTAAATTGGTGAAAACAACAACTACTTGTGTGTCACCTTTAAGGAACCAAACAAATTCCTTAACTTAATAAATAAAATTCTAAATTGCTAAACCTCATTTCCTTTTGGTTCTATTGTTGTTATTTTGCTGTTTTACTCATGCATGCATCATACTAAACCAGCTTCACCTGTTGGTTAACTGGAAAACAAATAATCTAACCAAAATCCATGGGCTTTTCATATGCAACTCAAAATTGCATATGTGTCCATTTAAATTGTGTTACCATGTCAATTAGTTTATTTTGATGCATCTATTAACTTGACATGCATCATCCAATGAGTGTGCACTATGCCATGATATTGATTGTTTATCTTCCGTATCGTTTGTTTGCTTCTTCTCGGATGGACGACGACGTTGAGACCGACGATCTTTACGACACCCCTTGTGAGGATCTAGCTCAGTACCCGGCTACTAAGTTTGCAGGCAAGTTATCACTCACATGAACCATTGTGTTCCTTTTCAACATTGGTTACCGATACTTTCCGTTGTCTATTTCTGCTAGCCCTATGTATCGTTGCTTCCGTTACGAACCTATCACATGAACCCTGAACCCTGATATTGCCTCACCTCCACTCCTATCACCCCATTGGTTGAGCCCGTGTCTTACTAGCATGCTTAGGGTTGTTTTTGCACGAGTCTGTTATCAGTTACTTTCGGTTATTATATTCTGTTATATTCTGGGGCTCGATGTTAAACAACAACCTGTTAATTTGAGGTAATAATAATTTGCTGATAAGGCACCAGCAGGAGGCCCGGCGTGGTTTTGAGGCCTGCTAGTGTCGACCCTAATAGGAAAAGGGTCTTGTCTACTGATCCATGATGAGCGCACTATCCGCATGTGGGAAGCGTGTATGGGCGCCCCCCTCAATTTGATTCGATTCGCATCTCGTCCAAATCACCACACTTAGTTCGGGCTTTCCATTTGATGCACGCATATGCAGGTACGAACCCGAGGCCATGGTGGAACTTTTGTAGTCGGCATTTAGGGCGGCGTGGTCTTCCAGTGCTATGAGGGTCCCCTTTTCTTCGTGGGGCTCGATTAGCCGCGCACGCACATCACGTGGTGCTTTGGGCTTGATGCGAAGAAGAGTGGAGTTGTGTTGAGTGCCCCGCTTGGTGGGAAAGGCCTTCCCATCTGGCGGGTTATTCTTACGTGTACGACCAAATTGGTGCACCCCTGCAGGGATAAATCTTCTCGAGAAGCCGTGTTTTCCGCGGTTATGGTTGACTTGGTGAAAGTACTGGCTAACAAGTACTCAGAACAACTTACACCTAACTAATGATAACTTGACTAGTAATAGGCTTATTGACACAACAACTTGATCCATCATTAATTCAACTGTGTGAGTTATCCTCGGATTGCTTCTTTGGATAAGGGGCGAGATCCCGGATGGGTTTGTTTGGTGGTTAGCTATAGTTGGTTACGATCCGCTATCTTATCTTCTTTCTGATTATCCGGAATTTGTAGTATGTTCTTTAGATGGTTAGTGCAGCCAGTTGCAGCATCTTGTATACCCTTTTCTTCCGTTGATCCCAAGGCATCTGTGCTTGGTATTGACGGGCTACACTTTGGTGAACTGTGAGTCTTGCTTGCCAGTACGTTTATATACTGACCCCTTTGGGGCTGTGGTTTCCGCAGACTACGCTTACGAGGATCCCCGTGACGGCTACTACGTGGAGTTTGACGAGGCTGCTGACGAGTAGGTAGCGGACCCGTGCAGGAACCGAGACATCGTGGATGGGCTCCGTTTTTCTTTTCATTCCCGGCTTCTTAAGCCTATTTGGATTTGTCTGTACTCAGACCCTTTGAATGCTTCCGCTGAGATGTAATGATGTTATGTTGGGACATGTGTCCTCTGGATGATTGTATTTGCTATCTCTGCTCTAGTGAGAGCTATTTGCAACTTATTTCAATCTTTTGTGTCTTAGAGATATGTTATGTTATCATCTTGTTCAAAGCCGTTGACGTACCATGTGTGTATGGTATGAAGTACGTCAATGGTAGTGTCCTGATTTCTACGAGATAGTTTACATCGACGGTGAATAGTAAAGATTGGTTGTCACACATAAGTGTTGGCCTACTCGTAAGAGATGCGGGTGCCGGTAAGCCCCGTAATCCAATCAAAATACTGTTCAGTTCGTACGGTGAGTATCCTCTAGAAGTCCGGGTGCGACAGTTTCTCCTTTTCGAAATGAGCTAAAGAACGTCCAAATCCGAGTTCGAATGCAAAAATTATGTTCGAAACGGTGATTAAGTCAAAACAGAAAAACAGAGCTTGGCTAGACCGACGGCATTGCCCTCGGCGCAGCACAAAAGAAAAATAGGCCGACGGCATTGCCATCGGCATAGCTAAATATTTTTTTCGCAATTTGGATTTGCCTCTTCAGGTCTATGCCGACGGCCCCGACAAATAAAAAGATAGGTCGACGACATTGCCATAGATTTTGGCCGTCGGCATAGTAGGCCATTCCTGTAGTGTCAAAGGCGTGTTCATCAGCGCGGTAATTATTTGATTGTCCATGTCTTGGTTGAATGGAGCGGTTCGCCCGAAGCCCTGGCCTCCTGGGAGGACCTGGATGCCCTGAAGCATCGCTTCTCGCATGCGCCTGCTTGGGGGCAAGCAAAATTTCTAGAGCAGGGGAATGTCAGTGGCCATCCGCCGACTACGAGCGAGAGCGCTAGCAGGCCATACGAAGAAGCCCCTAGGCCCAGGCCCAGGCGCAAGAGGAGGGTTCCGGCTCGTCTTGCAGGCCAGGAACGGGCCAAGTAAGGCCTTGTAACGTTTCTGCTCTGATGCATGCTATTTAGGATATGGAAGGGAGTAGTAGAGAACTTGGATCGGAAGAAAGGAGTGGATATCAGTACCGTGAACTTCCAGAGCGAGGCCGGACCTCAGTGAGATTAACTAGAACTCTCTTGTATCGAACAATTCCTCCAATTATCTAAGTAAAATAGAGAGTGGTAGGTTACATTAATGCCGGTTTGCAACGTGCTAAAATGAGTTGTAAGTCTTTGGAGGTTATACATAAGACTTCGTACCTAGTTTGCTTAGAATTGAAATTGCGTGGATATTTGGTCCAGAGCCGTGGTTTTGCCCTGTCAACTTGAAGGGTTTGTCCATGTAAATCCTTTTGTCACTTTAACATGTGTTTTCTTCTATTTGCATTGCATAACTATTGTTCTGTGCCAAGTGCAGCTTTCCTGTGTGAAAGAAGAAAGCGAATACCAACATAACAATATAATTGAATGATACACATTATTAAGTTTAGAATAGCAGGATGAAAAACTTTTTGCATGTGAAGCAACACTTCAAACCGTTATTCTCCACCGAGAAGCCTAGAGTTATGAAGGAATATTAGAGGGTAGTACTTCATCTACAAGTTTGTGGGTTCACTCGATAGTGGGTTGATGGCGATTGAACCATATCGTTGATGAGACACATGCGCACACATTTTGGTAAAAATTGGAGGAGTTGTATGTCCACAGAAAAGGTATGAATAATATGTTCCTAATCAATAAATGTATGAGGTTGAGGTAAAACGACGAAACTTCAATTGCCGACCATGTGATTATAAATCAGCTATCTTTAATGGGAATCATATTTGAAAGTGAAGTGACAGCATTTGCTGCTACTTGACTCATTACTGGACACTTAGGAGACCTTCAAGGTCATTGTTTGCAAATCAGCACATAATTGTACTAATTAAAGAGTCTAGAAAAATAAGTAATAAGGTCATGGTTTCCTAAGGTTTATTATTTTATTACCCCGCTTCGTTTTTGCCCCACTCACTTAGATTTCCTCGTTTTTGCACTATTTTGCTCTTTCAGAACTCGCAAGCGGCCGTCCGTTTCTGTATGGTCAACCTCCTTTGACCGCTAGTGTGACATTCGTTGCGCTGACAAATGGGACCCTCGCCGTGGTTTTCTCGCCCGCCGTCACTAAATAAATGGGGCTTACCCTGCAATCGAAGAAAGATGACCCATCCATTCCTTTCTTTGTCTCTTCTCCTTAATTATTATCACATCAAAATCACCATTATATATCCGAACAAGTATTGGGAAAGTTGCCCTCATAGTTGAATGGATTTTCACGATTAGAGTAGTCTAATTGGAGCCAGATTAGACTCGCAAGTGGGCACATGCACATTTTAGCTGTTGGCTTCATAGTTGACTAAATGTATCACAACCGCGCAAGCACATTCTAGTTGTCAATATTGTACACTTGTTGGATTGATAGTTAATCATCCCTTTCTCCACATGCATGCACGTTACAATACAGTCTAAGAGTTGAGTAGACATAACAATTCGATGATGGCAGAGAACTTGTTATCATAGTTGACTAATGTATTGGGTGGGTTGTTCCCACGAATGATGGAATACTCGATCTGCCACCTAATTACTGAGATCATGTTAACCGATCGGAATATTCTTATACGAGCACTATTTTATACAATGCCCTAGAAGCCAATGTGCCAGCAGGTGCGTCCCCTAATTATTTGATCCCCGCAATCAGATTATGAATGAGTCTGCTTGACTAAGAATGACGTGCTGGCCGTAGGGGTGGATATCGAGCCAGCTCGACTCGACTCAACTCAACTCGTAAATACTCGTTAGTTAACGAGCTTGCTCGACTCGACTCGTTAACTTAACGAGCAAAATTCTCTAGCTTGGCTCGACTCGATAATACTCGAGTTGGCTCGATAAGCTTGATAAGATCACTAGGAACCTGAAAAACATAACCAATTAATTATGGAGCAAGATTACAAGAAGGTGAATTCGTCGTTGATGCCTCTCCCATGTAGATTTTGGAGACTTTGATATGAATGCTCCAATATTTTTGTCCTTAAGGTTTTGAATTTATTTTTTGTCGACTAATCTATGATTTAGCATATCAATTGAAGGACATTAGCAAGCTTATCGAGTACTCACAACTCGACTCGTTAAACTCATTTGCTTATCGAGCTAAAAAATACAACTCGGCTTGGCTCATTAGTGTCCGAGTTCGATCTGATCTGAGCCGAGTTTTCGAGTACTCGTTAAGCTCATGAGTTTCGAGTTTTATTTCCACCCCTAGCTGGCCGTCGTGTGTTTCCAGCTATAAGGGTGGAAGGATCGATCTTATGCTCTATCTCCCACCTAACTGAGATCATGTACTGATTGGAATAGTTTGATACGAGCACTATTTTATACAATGCCCTAGAAGCCAATGTTCCACTGGCAGGTGTGTCCCCTAATTATGCTTTCCGCGCAATCCGATTATGAATCAGTCTGCTTGACTGAGAATGACGTGCTGCCGTCATGTGTTTCCAACTATAAGAGTGGAAGGATCGATCTTATAAGCTCCATCTGCCACCGAACAGAGATCATGTAAACTGGTCGGAATAGTTTGATACGAGCACACTATTTTATACGATGCCCTTGAAGCCACTGGTAGGCGTGGCCCCTAATTATTTGATCGGCACAATCAAATTATGAATCAATCTTCTCGACTGAGAATGACGTGCGGGCCGTCGTGTGCTTCCAGCCGTAAGGGTGAAAGAATCGATCTTAGTCTCCACCTCTTCCACCTAACTGAGATCATGTTGACCGATCGCAATAGTTTGATAGGAGTAGTATTTCTGAAATGCGCAAGAGTGTGGCAGTGTTACTCCTCTAATTGCGTGCCCAGCCCTAATTATCAACCAATTAGCTTGATTGAATTGACGTGCCGGCCATCGTGCGATTGCCCACAAAGGGTGGAAGACTCTATCCGCCACCTAACTAAGATGATCGGCAAGCACCACTAGCAGACTCTTATATTATTCTAATTATGTGAATATGTGATGCGCTACCAGATGATCAATCAATGTGATTTATTAAAATGACATGTCTGTTACAAATAGCGCAACACAAAGCGGATCAACAAAGAACAAGAACACAGATTTTTACGTGGAAACCCTTACGGGAGAAAACCACGGCACGCACAAAGGCGTATCACTATAATTGGGAGGAGTATTACAATACACGAGAGGACAAACCCTCTACGTGCTAATCTGGTGGATCTCTCTTGATCTCACATCTTTCTCTCTCTCTCAATCTATTCTACGACTACCTCGTACTATATATTGGGGCAAACAACTCTCTTTCTTGGCGGACACGAAATAGAGTTGTACTCGTGCACGTCTAGCACGGTTGGCATGCCTTAGTCTCGTAGGACTCCATATGTAGTACACCAATTGTATGGGATTCGGAACACAATAAAATAACACTCCACCTTGAGACGAAATCCCGTACAATAATCATAGATAGCATCAACTCCTCAATTAAAGTCATCACAAGTAAACCTTGTGTCTTGAAACGTCCATAGGACTAATAAACTTCTCACGAAGTCATACTGAGCAAATCAATCGGTAGGTCGTCGAGAAACACACAGCTATCAACAAAGCAGACATCTGAAACTTGGGAAACTCCCAATAAAAGTCTGAGTCTGTGTCACTGACCTCAAAACACCGAAACTGCTCAATCATCAAATGACATAAGTCATCATATCTCCTGTGGTGCATAAACGAGCGCATAGCTCATAGTGCAACATCTTGATGCACATCGCATTGTGAAGAACTCATCTCATGGAATCTGAACATGCTACAAAACACATAGCACAAATCTCGGCAAACAATACTCATGCAAGAGCATCCGGTATGGAGCGTATCACGTACACCAAAAAACTGCCGTCTGAAAAATCCATGACATGGTCTAAAACTGTCCATGTAAAACAACTGCGTATGAAGGAACCTTCTAAACATGCATTGGAGCTTAAACTCTGCAATAGACCTCTCTTGAAAGAGCAAAGACAACTAAATTGTACTTGAACCTGAACAGTACTAATGTTGTAGTATCTAGCAGACACATATCTCCTTGCATCACAACTGATCCTCATTACGAACATGAACAAAATCTTCACATGCATAACAGCAAATATCTCTGGAGAGTATAGAGTATATGCTGGCTACCAACAGGCTTAATAATTACCTCCTCCATAATTTTGTTCTTCAACAAACAGCATCAATATTGCATCCAATATATCTGACAGATCTATAATCCCAAAATACTCCACCTTAAACAAAACAACTATCCAGTGCATCCTCATAATCGGCTTTCGCCAACAACGCTCGCATCTTTGACTTGTCATAGGGAAAACCTTGTGTCACACTCCAGCAACGAAAGCTGGTACTTCATGATCACCATGAGCAGATAATTTGTGCACAAAACAGTACAAGTCAAAGGAACGGAAAATATCCCGCAATTTATACAGAGCAATGGATTTAATAGATAGCACCTGGTACACGTAGCTGTGTGGACGTAGCAATTTGAGATTAGAAATCAATTAAGCCACTGGCCTTCACGTGATGTAGCAACATCACACCCTTCTATTCCTCGGGACTCATGCATGCTCGAGTACTAGTCGATCTAGTACTCTGATTCTCAGCAAAGCAGCAGCTATTTTCACCTTGGAAATTGATCCGTGCGCTTTGGCTTCACAGCGACCTGTGGCCTCGATAACTTCCGAGCAAATCCGCAACAGACGGACCGGAGCCGCGTAGGACGCCGATGAAAAAACTGTCAACTCTTCTCAGATCCGATCTTCTCGCGACTTGATGCAGCTGCTATGACGCCACTGTATTGCGGCGGTTGATCCAATCGAACGATGCGCCGTGCTGCCCGGGAGCGCAGCGGAAAGTCTCCCGGGCATACAATCGATCTCCAAGCCTGGAGCTCTGATACCACTTGTTACAAATAGCGCAACACAAAGCGGATCAACAAAGAACAAGAACACAGATTTTTACGTGGAAACCCTTACGGGAGAAAACCACGGCACGCACAAAGGCGTATCACTATAATTGGGAGGAGTATTACAATACACGAGAGGACAAACCCTCTACGTGCTAATCTGGTGGATCTCTCTTGATCTCACATCTTTCTCTCTCTCTCAATCTATTCTACGACTACCTCGTACTATATATTGGGGCAAACAACTCTCTTTCTTGGCGGACACGAAATAGAGTTGTACTCGTGCACGTCTAGCACGGTTGGCATGCCTTAGTCTCGTAGGACTCCATATGTAGTACACCAATTGTATGGGATTCGGAACACAATAAAATAACAATGTCGGCCATCGTGCATTGCCCGTTAAGGCGGGTGGAAAGCTCATCTGCCACCAGTCAGAGATCATTTGATCCAGTCGGAATAGCTTAATACTAGTAGTAGTTTTCATATTATAAATAAATTTCCTTGATAGGAATTACATCCTGGCCGCCGTGTGCTGTCCACGATGGTTGATAGTATGTTTGCAGATTGTCAGTCAATCTGCTTGATCGAAATGATGTGCCGGCAAGGTATTCCCCACGAAGGATGGAAGAGTCTATCTGCGACCTAACTCATGATCATATGAACCGCTCGGAATAGTATGATACTCATAGTATTTTATGTCATGCCATACAAAGAAATGCGCCTGTATGACAGGTGTGTCTCCTCTAAGTATGTCTAATTATGTGTTATTAGGAGCTACTCCCTCCGTATCAAAATATAATGCTCACTTCGTTCTAAAATAGATGACATCCATTTATCTAAATATGCATGTATGTATACATGTTTTGTGTCTATATACATGCATGTTTAAATAAATATGGAAATCATCTATTATGGAACGGAGTGAGTATCTTTTCTAGACGAAACATATCTACACATATGTTTTAGTGTGTAGATTATGTGCATCTTGCAGTAAAACATGTCTAGATATGTGTTCTCTAGTAAACGGTAAAATATTTTACATTTCGATATGGAGAAAGTATTACATTATCAATGAATCATCTTCATCTAAATTTAATATCAAATTGGGGTTATGCTACACTGTCACAAATTTAAATTTCTACCGTGCACAAGCAAATAAAGATCGTGATGAGATCACGGGGTTACAACTATACACAAAGACCCGCGGAAGAACATAGTCGATGTAGTGTGTCAGGGCAGTGTAGTCGTACGAATAACCCTCTTAATTCTATTCATTTGAACAACTCCTTGCGAATACCGCGTACTGTTCATCACAGCAACTGAGTTTCAGCGCCTCCAAGGTATCGGCACCTATAGGGCGGAACGTCAAGCAGGGAATGCCACATCAGACCAAAGAACTAGGGCTTGGAGTTGGTGGCGGGGGTTTTCAAATCGCCTAGAAATAACTCCTGTTTGTTAAGCCTTTCTATTCTCCGATCTGAAATACTCTTGTTTGGTCCTGCAATCTAAAAGGCCTCCGTTTGGGCTCACAACACTTGTGACCATATAGTACACTAATCCACTTCAACTCGAATCCATCCGAGTAGGTTTGAAATCCATAAGTGTTTGGCTCTATAATTTCATGACTACATGCAGACATAAGTTCCCTTAGAATTTTGGTACGCATCACTCCCAGTACGATAATTGCTTCTAGAAGTTATGTCATGTCTGAGTTAACTGGGTTTAGGACATAATCCTATTGACCTGCACGACTTCCAGCCCGCAACCTCCAAAGACTCCCTCGGCTGGATGGCCCTCTTCTTGAAGCTCTGATACTTCCAAAACGTATCTCCTTTTCCGAACATTTTTCTTATTTTTTTCTCTAACCTTGTGAGGTTTGGATACCACCAATACGGACTAACGTTGTTTTCAGCAGAATTGCCTTGCTGTCTCCTTTTTGTGCAGAAAAATTAACTTTTGAGAAAATGCCCAGAAAATATCCCATTGGTCCTAAAAGACCACAAGACCCGCGGAGCCAAAAGGGGGCCAGGAAAGGGGCCAGTAGGGGACGACACCACCCCCTGGCGGCCCCCTTGGTCGCGCCGCTAGGAGGGATTCACATAAGCCTCGATGATTTATTTTTCCTCAGAGTATCTGTATCGTTTTTATGCCCCTTTTAATTTTGTTTCGTCGCAAACATGATTATGATAGTTGTTGATCTCTTGATTATCGCTCCACGTCTATTGCTAGCCTTCACCTGTACCGAGTATGAGCTCTACTCGTGCATCCAAAACCCAAAAACCAAAGTTTGCCAAATATGTCCACCATACTTACCTATATATATGTGGTATTTAACCGCCACTCCAAGTAAATTTCTCGTGTGCTGCCTTTAAAACTTTCGAAACATTATTCCTGTTTTGTGTCCCTGTTTTAGCTCATGAGGACGTAAATAGAGAATCTTTCTCACTTGTTGATTGGATTTTATACCCTGGACTAGTGGCTTCATCCGCTTATCCAAATGATAGAAGAGCCGGCAGCGGGGTGCCCAACCCCTAATTAATACAACAAATTCTCTTCACTCTTTTTGCCCCTGATTTGTCAGTCAAAGCATAATTGTGTAAACAAAAGAGAAAGAGGGATGACCTTATACCCATATGCGTCCTTCTATGGGAGCCGCTCTTGTGAAGTCTAGTTGGCTTGTGACGTACTGTATTGTCTGTTTAGCATTCGTTGACATAAGCATACACCTCTCTTAAAAATGTTTTCAATACCTCTTTTTAATAAAATAAATAGCTCTAGCGCATGAATTAATCCCTGCTTCCCTCTGCGAAGGGACTTTCTTTTATTTTTATGTTGAGTCTTCACCTTCTCTCTTTATGCACCTTCTTGAGAGCATGGCTGTTATTCTTAGTGTAATGTGCTTGTACCAAAACACGGTTGATAGTGGTATAACTTTGATGCTAGTATCTTTGATATCTTTATTTCTAGTCTTGATTTGAACTTCAGAGGTTCCCTAGCATTTATATTTTGCTCCACTATTAAGGGAAGTCGAGTACACTTTATCATACCCTATTATGAGCATTGCAATCCTGTAGATTGATATACGTCATGTTGTCTATTATTAGTTTGTCGGCATCTCTTCATGGTTTGCATAACTATTGGGTGACTTTTATTTTCCATACATCTTATTATGAATTGTCTCAGCACTTGATCATGTAGTGAGTATATTTACATCATATGAAACAAATGTGTTTGTAGAAGTCTTTTATCGTACTAAGTTGTCACTGAATTGCTTGAGGACAAGCAATAAGCTAAGCTTGCAGGAAGTTGATACGTCCAAAACTTATCTCCTTTTACGAACACTTTTCTTATTGTTTTCCTCTAAACTTGTGAGTTTTTGATATCACTAACATGGACTAACGTTTTTTTTAGCAGAATTACCTTGATGTCTCGTTTTTGTGCAGAAAAATCAACTTTCGGGAAAATGCCCAGAAAATATCCCATTGGTCCTAAAACACCAGAAGACCCCGGAAGCCAGAAGGGGGGCAGGAGAGGGGCCAGGAGGGTGAAAGTAATGTATGGGAACCTAGAGGGGGTGGATAGGTGCAACGGCCAATTTTAATTTTCTTACAAGATTAGGCTTGACACAAAGGTAAATTCTCTAGATAGTGCAACTATGGTGAATTTACTATATGACAAGTACGGTAATAAATGCAACAAGTACAACAATAAATGCAAGAAAAACACTAGTAGAGAGTAAGGGAATGAGATAATCGTTAGGAAGCATGCGGAGACACGATGTATTCCCGAGTTACTCCTTTTTAAGGGAGTACGTCTCGTTGGAGGGGTGTGAGCTCGCCACGAAGGCCTACTCAACGCCACAAAGGCCTCAAACTATTCTCCGATGAACCCCGCCACAAAGGCCTAGTCCACCTTCCACTATTGATCCCCTTTGAGGCGGGAATCGACTCCTTTACAAACAAGATTTGGGCACACACCCACAACCGAATTGGGGGCTCCCAACGATCACAAGAAACACCAAGAGAGACAAGATGTCTAGGCTCTCCACAAGAGGAAACCCTAGATGTCTAGCAATAGTTTGATAGGAGTAGTATTTCTGAAATGCGCAAGAGTGTGGCAGTGTTACTCCTCTAATTGCGTGCCCAGCCCTAATTATCAACCAATTAGCTTGATTGCATTGACGTGCCGGCCATCATGCGATTGCCCACAAAGGGTGGAAGACTCTATCCGCCACCTAACTAATGTCATGTTGTTATTTTTGGGTGATCCAAATTCATATGAAGATAAAGGAAAGTTGGACCTCCGCTACGCGAGGCCCGTCGCCGGAGGCTTAGGGCCGAATTCGAGTTCGAGTTGGAAGGGTACGAGTTGTTACCGAGTTCGAGTTGGATTCACCGTTACCGACATAGTTAGGTCAGGACCGCCTTTATATACCTCTTGTAAGCCGCCGCACGGGATAAGCCACACATTGTGAATCCCGGCGCGTTTGTAACCTCACCCGAAATAGTGAAGTATTGCTGGCTAGCGCCCAGTAAGATGATGCACAGAAGCCGGATTCTAGAAGAACCCGGATCACGGCCCACGTGATCCGGCTTGGAGTAGAAGGCGGTTTCCTTACTTTCCAAGATAGTACTTACCGTAGTCTTCTAGGTTTGCTTCTCTGTAAGCCCTAACCCGACTATTATATAAAGTCGAACGGGAGATAAGAAAGATAGACTAGAAGCTAAAGGCTAACTCGCCGAGAGGTGGATCCTTGTCGAGTAGCTAACATAACCTCACATTGTATGTTGTATACTCCAGGATTTAGTCCTGAATAGTGAGATTGCAGGAGTAGGAACGCCGCATTACTGCGTCATACCGAACCTGGGTAAAAGACTGTGTCATTGTTCATCATACGATCACGTCCCCCCACTTCTCTATCGGTAGTCTCATGGCACCCCCGTCTATGAAATCTACTACGATGTCTCGACAGTTGGCGCCCACCGTGGGGCCAACGACGTTAGGCGTTATATTTCGATCGGGGATACTTGGCGGAATCGGCAGTACCATAACTGTCGGAACCTTGGAATTCGACAACGACGTCGGGCGCTTCCTCGACAATGGATCATACTTGCCGGCGCGGAATCATCTGGTAAGTGTCTGCGTTTTACCGATTGGATCTGCAAACATCTTTATCGGATTAACTGCAGAAGCAATGGGATTCTGTGGTGGAAGAAAATTTATCCCACCCGCCCTATACCTAGTCGAAGACGACTATGACGCCGGATTTTGCTGAGATCGTCGATATACTGCTGAATCGCACTTTATCGGCATGGTGCAATCCGAGACCGCCGAAAACACGGATGAAAGCAACCTCGTGCAAGAGGCAGAAAACAACAATCCCACAACAGAGGTGGAAGATCCGACATCCGTCAACACGACGACGAACTCGGAAGCTGATTCTGTGTTAGCCGCCATTGAGGCCAGGTTGGAATCAGAAACCGGATCCGATATTTTCGATTCCGAAGAAGAGGACGAGGACGCTTTTGAAGGAAAGGTTAAATCTCTTCAAGAGGGATTCCACGAAGTACTGATGGCAAAACCGGCTGAAAACACGGATGCCGACAGTCAGGAAAGCCCTAGAACGCCTCCGCCAGAGGAAGAGAGAGAAGAAGGATAAACCTCTCCAACATATCCCGATGTCAAAGAACTGACAGAGGAAGAACCCTGTAAGAAACCTCCCTCTTCCAAGAAGAAACACAACGCTGCTAAAAAACTCCAGTATAAACTCCGGAAGAAGAAATCGGTTGATCCAGCCAATGAAAGCCCGTAAGTAGGAGATGCAAGCGGAGTAAAACCTGCGGAGAAGAAAACGAAGGAAATCCCTGTTCCGCCAATGACAGAACAGGACGAACATGAATTACTCCAAACACCAGTGGGACCACACGAGCCCCCTGAAGTGCTGGAAGCCGGAAGGCAAGCTCTCCAAAGGCAGCAGCAACATCTATTTTGAACTCGAGAACACCTCCAAAAAACCCAGGCTGACATCAAGCTCATGCGGGAGGAAATCGAGGAATACGAGAGAAAGAATAGATCTTGCATTATACCTACACGGTTACCCGGAATCGCAAGACCGGAAGTACTGCCGCCAAAAGAAAGGTTCGACAACCCATCTTGGCAAAAGCAGGTAAACGGCAAAGATGCTAGAGGCGAGCCAATATACAAAACCGCAGCACAAAACGCGGAAGCAACGTTCGCCATCCTCAACAACGATATGTACTCCAATGGTGGAAAACTTCAAGGGGTGTATGCTTTCCTAGGAAAAGCATTGCAACAACAACAGCGGGGGCAAGAGCGATCAGGGAAGTTGCATGACGACTCCGCCCTATGCAAAACAGCTACATGCGCCGCTGGAGCACCTGGACCGGAAAAACCTGGAGATTCAAACAATTTGAAAGAGAAGAAATCTGATCCGAGAAAGGACAAGAAAAAACCCGACAATAAGGATGAAGCGTCCTGAACCGGATCCCATCTCCCGAAAGATGGAATTAATCCCCGTGATCGGGAAGAGAAAAACCGGAAGGACGGAAAAGCAATGCCGCCTCCGAGACGCCCCGCTGACAATGCTGGAAGACAGGATATCCCTCACAGGCGTGAGAGGTACCGGACGCCCCCCCAGGAATAAGGAAAGATACAGGAGTAGAACTCCACCTTATCCTAAAGGGCACGATCACAGAGTAAATAGAGATAATCCCGGAAAAGCGCGTCCGCGCCACAATGGAAAAGAAAGGAGTAGGTCCCTTCTATCCATTCAGTCGGTCGATACTCCGCACATATTGACAGAGCGGAAAGAGATGATTTATACTTTGGACCTAAGTGTTTCACTGATAGGATCCGAAGAATAAATCTGCATTCTGGCTTTGCCAAAGTTGGTCCAACGTACCAAAAATACACCGGTAGCACAAACCCGAATACCTGGCTCTCAGACTATTACACAGCCGTCCTGATTAACAATGGGACAGACCTGGAGGCAGTAAAATTCCTCCCCCTAATGTTACTGGATGGAGCAAGAGATTGGATCAAAGGGTTACCATCAAGAACTGTCGACAGCTGGGATGATATGGCTAGAGTGTTTACTCAGCATTTCCGGGGAACTTACAAGCGCCCGAACAACATCAACCAGCTAAACCGTTGCACCCAGTTTGAAGATGAACCATACGTGGATTTCATCTCAAGATGGACGGCAATGAAGAATAGTTGCTCTGGAGTAACTGACATTCAAGCAATGCATGCTTTCGTCAATGGTTTAAAACCCGGACTCGTACCGTTCATGATCGGTTCCAAAAAGCACAAAGATCTCAGATCTATGCTTACAACCGCCAATGAGCATGCAGCGGCCGAAGACGACATCAGAGCGAGAGGCGGCAATATCGACACTTTGATCCAAACCAAAAAGACCCCTCGCCTTGAGAAAAAAGCAACTCCCGAAGTAATGCAAAAGCCCAAAGAAGTAACATAGCCTTTGGAAGAGAAAATATGAGCAAGTGGAAAGGACGAAGCACAAAGCCGATAAATTACACCAAAGAAGAGTGGGAAAAAATAAAGCCGGAAAATTGTGTCCACCACTCGCAATTTGGGAAACCCACCCATACTAACGCACAATGCCGGCTGAACAAGCATATGAAAGGCAGTGCAGGATCCGGAAGCAAAGGGAAGAACTCCAAGAGGAAATTCTCGAATCAAAAGCCAGAAGCTGAAAAAGAAGATAGTGAATCAGACACTGACGAAAAAATCCAGGAACAACAGCGAAAAGATGAGCCTAAGTTTCCGAGAGTTGACGGAGAATGCAACCTAACTTTCCTGGCAACTCCCTCAGCCAAGGTGGCAAAGAGAACACTTCGAGAAATAAACGCGGTTGTCCCTGCAACCCCGAAATTCTTAAAGTACTCAAATACACCAATTACCTAGGATCAGTCTGATCATCCTGGAAATATCCCAGAACCCGGCACGCAAACTCTAATTGTAATTCCTATTGTTCAAAACACTAGGCTAAAAGAGTGCTGATGGATGGAGGATCCAGCATTAACATAATGTACCTGGATACACTGAAGCATCTGCGAACTCCGAGACCCAGCTCAATCACATCAACATACGTTTTCATGGCATCGTCCCTGGCAGACAAGGACGATCCCTAGGAGAAATTTTCCTAGATGTAACCTTTGGAGAGAAAGATCACTTCCGTCAGGAAAAAGTATCCTTCGAGGTTGTGCCATTCGAAAGCGTGTATCACGCAATACTCGGACGTCCAGCTTTCGCCAAATTTATGGCAAGGTCATGTTATATTTATATCAAGCTGAAGATGCCGGGGCCACAAGGAGGAGTAATCACGATAAGTGGAGACTTCAAATTGGCAAACGAGCTGGAAAAAGAAAATGTCCTTTGCGCAGAAAAAGTAATAGCAAAGGAAGAACTGAAGGAGCTGGCCAAAGAAGTATCGCCGACAGAAATGCCAGCAGGAAAAGAAAGCCGGAAGCCAGCAGATAGCTTCAAAGCTTCCGAGAATACAACAACCTGTTAATTTGAGGTAATAATAATTTGCTGATAAGGCACCAGCAGGAGGCCCGGCGTGGTTTTGAGGCCTGCTAGTGTCGACCCTAATAGGAAAAGGGTCTTGTCTACTGATCCATGATGAGCGCACTATCCGCATGTGGGAAGCGTGTATGGGCGCCCCCCTCAATTTGATTCGATTCGCATCTCGTCCAAATCACCACACTTAGTTCGGGCTTTCCATTTGATGCACGCATATGCAGGTACGAACCCGAGGCCATGGTGGAACTTTTGTAGTCGGCATTTAGGGCGGCGTGGTCTTCCAGTGCTATGAGGGTCCCCTTTTCTTCGTGGGGCTCGATTAGCCGCGCACGCACATCACGTGGTGCTTTGGGCTTGATGCGAAGAAGAGTGGAGTTGTGTTGAGTGCCCCGCTTGGTGGGAAAGGCCTTCCCATCTGGCGGGTTATTCTTACGTGTACGACCAAATTGGTGCACCCCTGCAGGGATAAATCTTCTCGAGAAGCCGTGTTTTCCGCGGTTATGGTTGACTTGGTGAAAGTACTGGCTAACAAGTACTCAGAACAACTTACACCTAACTAATGATAACTTGACTAGTAATAGGCTTATTGACACAACAACTTGATCCATCATTAATTCAACTGTGTGAGTTATCCTCGGATTGCTTCTTTGGATAAGGGGCGAGATCCAGGATGGGTTTGTTTGGTGGTTAGCTATAGTTGGTTACGATCCGCTATCTTATCTTCTTTCTGATTATCCGGAATTTGTAGTATGTTCTTTAGATGGTTAGTGCAGCCAGTTGCAGCATCTTGTATACCCTTTTCTTCCGTTGATCCCAAGGCATCTGTGCTTGGTGTTGACGGGCTACACTTTGGTGAACTGTGAGTCTTGCTTGCCAGTACGTTTATATACTGACCCCTTTGGGGCTGTGGTTTCCGCAGACTACGCTTACGAGGATCCCCGTGACGGCTACTACGTGGAGTTTGACGAGGCTGCTGACGAGTAGGTAGCGGACCCGTGCAGGAACCGAGACATCGTGGATGGGCTCCGTTTTTCTTTTCATTCCCGGCTTCTTAAGCCTATTTGGATTTGTCTGTACTCAGACCCTTTGAATGCTTCCGCTGAGATGTAATGATGTTATGTTGGGACATGTGTCCTCTGGATGATTGTATTTGCTATCTCTGCTCTAGTGAGAGCTATTTGCAACTTATTTCAATCTTTTGTGTCTTAGAGATATGTTATGTTATCATCTTGTTCAAAGCCGTTGACGTACCATGTGTGTATGGTATGAAGTACGTCAATGGTAGTGTCCTGATTTCTACGAGATAGTTTACATCGACGGTGAATAGTAAAGATTGGTTGTCACACATAAGTGTTGGCCTACTCGTAAGAGATGCGGGTGCCGGTAAGCCCCGTAATCCAATCAAAATACTGTTCAGTTCGTACGGTGAGTATCCTCTAGAAGTCCGGGTGCGACAGTTTCTCCTTTTCGAAATGAGCTAAAGAACGTCCAAATCCGAGTTCGAATGCAAAAATTATGTTCGAAACGGTGATTAAGTCAAAACAGAAAAACAGAGCTTGGCTAGACCGACGGCATTGCCCTCGGCGCAGCACAAAAGAAAAATAGGCCGACGGCATTGCCATCGGCATAGCTAAATATTTTTTTCGCAATTTGGATTTGCCTCTTCAGGTCTATGCCGACGGCCCCGACAAATAAAAAGATAGGTCGACGACATTGCCATAGATTTTGGCCGTCGGCATAGTAGGCCATTCCTGTAGTGTCAAAGGCGTGTTCATCAGCGCGGTAATTATTTGATTGTCCATGTCTTGGTTGAATGGAGCGGTTCGCCCGAAGCCCTGGCCTCCTGGGAGGACCTGGATGCCCTGAAGCATCGCTTCTCGCATGCGCCTGCTTGGGGGCAAGCAAAATTTCTAGAGCAGGGGAATGTCAGTGGCCATCCGCCGACTACGAGCGAGAGCGCTAGCAGGCCATACGAAGAAGCCCCTAGGCCCAGGCCCAGGCGCAAGAGGAGGGTTCCGGCTCGTCTTGCAGGCCAGGAACGGGCCAAGTAAGGCCTTGTAACGTTTCTGCTCTGATGCATGCTATTTAGGATATGGAAGGGAGTAGTAGAGAACTTGGATCGGAAGAAAGGAGTGGATATCAGTACCGTGAACTTCCAGAGCGAGGCCGGACCTCAGTGAGATTAACTAGAACTCTCTTGTATCGAACAATTCCTCCAATTATCTAAGTAAAATAGAGAGTGGTAGGTTACATTAATGCCGGTTTGCAACGTGCTAAAATGAGTTGTAAGTCTTTGGAGGTTATACATAAGACTTCGTACCTAGTTTGCTTAGAATTGAAATTGCGTGGATATTTGGTCCAGAGCCGTGGTTTTGCCCTGTCAACTTGAAGGGTTTGTCCATGTAAATCCTTTTGTCACTTTAACATGTGTTTTCTTCTATTTGCATTGCATAACTATTGTTCTGTGCCAAGTGCAGCTTTCCTGTGTGAAAGAAGAAAGCGAATACCAACATAACAATATAATTGAATGATACACATTATTAAGTTTAGAATAGCAGGATGAAAAACTTTTTGCATGTGAAGCAACACTTCAAACCGTTATTCTCCACCGAGAAGCCTAGAGTTATGAAGGAATATTAGAGGGTAGTACTTCATCTACAAGTTTGTGGGTTCACTCGATAGTGGGTTGATGGCGATTGAACCATATCGTTGATGAGACACATGCGCACACATTTTGGTAAAAATTGGAGGAGTTGTATGTCCACAGAAAAGGTATGAATAATATGTTCCTAATCAATAAATGTATGAGGTTGAGGTAAAACGACGAAACTTCAATTGCCGACCATGTGATTATAAATCAGCTATCTTTAATGGGAATCATATTTGAAAGTGAAGTGACAGCATTTGCTGCTACTTGACTCATTACTGGACACTTAGGAGACCTTCAAGGTCATTGTTTGCAAATCAGCACATAATTGTACTAATTAAAGAGTCTAGAAAAATAAGTAATAAGGTCATGGTTTCCTAAGGTTTATTATTTTATTACCCCGCTTCGTTTTTGCCCCACTCACTTAGATTTCCTCGTTTTTGCACTATTTTGCTCTTTCAGAACTCGCAAGCGGCCGTCCGTTTCTGTATGGTCAACCTCCTTTGACCGCTAGTGTGACATTCGTTGCGCTAACAAATGGGACCCTCGCCGTGGTTTTCTCGCCCGCCGTCACTAAATAAATGGGGCTTACCCTGCAATCGAAGAAAGATGACCCATCCATTCCTTTCTTTGTCTCTTCTCCTTAATTATTATCACATCAAAATCACCATTATATATCCGAACAAGTATTGGGAAAGTTGCCCTCATAGTTGAATGGATTTTCACGATTAGAGTAGTCTAATTGGAGCCAGATTAGACTCGCAAGTGGGCACATGCACATTTTAGCTGTTGGCTTCATAGTTGACTAAATGTATCACAACCGCGCAAGCACATTCTAGTTGTCAATATTGTACACTTGTTGGATTGATAGTTAATCATCCCTTTCTCCACATGCATGCACGTTACAATACAGTCTAAGAGTTGAGTAGACATAACAATTCGATGATGGCAGAGAACTTGTTATCATAGTTGACTAATGTATTGGGTGGGTTGTTCCCACGAATGATGGAATACTCGATCTGCCACCTAATTACTGAGATCATGTTAACCGATCGGAATATTCTTATACGAGCACTATTTTATACAATGCCCTAGAAGCCAATGTGCCAGCAGGTGCGTCCCCTAATTATTTGATCCCCGCAATCAGATTATGAATGAGTCTGCTTGACTAAGAATGACGTGCTGGCCGTAGGGGTGGATATCGAGCCAGCTCGACTCGACTCAACTCAACTCGTAAATACTCGTTAGTTAACGAGCTTGCTCGACTCGACTCGTTAACTTAACGAGCAAAATTCTCTAGCTTGGCTCGACTCGATAATACTCGAGTTGGCTCGATAAGCTTGATAAGATCACTAGGAACCTGAAAAACATAACCAATTAATTATGGAGCAAGATTACAAGAAGGTGAATTCGTCGTTGATGCCTCTCCCATGTAGATTTTGGAGACTTTGATATGAATGCTCCAATATTTTTGTCCTTAAGGTTTTGAATTTATTTTTTGTCGACTAATCTATGATTTAGCATATCAATTGAAGGACATTAGCAAGCTTATCGAGTACTCACAACTCGACTCGTTAAACTCATTTGCTTATCGAGCTAAAAAATACAACTCGGCTTGGCTCATTAGTGTCCGAGTTCGATCTGATCTGAGCCGAGTTTTCGAGTACTCGTTAAGCTCATGAGTTTCGAGTTTTATTTCCACCCCTAGCTGGCCGTCGTGTGTTTCCAGCTATAAGGGTGGAAGGATCGATCTTATGCTCTATCTCCCACCTAACTGAGATCATGTACTGATTGGAATAGTTTGATACGAGCACTATTTTATACAATGCCCTAGAAGCCAATGTTCCACTGGCAGGTGTGTCCCCTAATTATGCTTTCCGCGCAATCCGATTATGAATCAGTCTGCTTGACTGAGAATGACGTGCTGCCGTCATGTGTTTCCAACTATAAGAGTGGAAGGATCGATCTTATAAGCTCCATCTGCCACCGAACAGAGATCATGTAAACTGGTCGGAATAGTTTGATACGAGCACACTATTTTATACGATGCCCTTGAAGCCACTGGTAGGCGTGGCCCCTAATTATTTGATCGGCACAATCAAATTATGAATCAATCTTCTCGACTGAGAATGACGTGCGGGCCGTCGTGTGCTTCCAGCCGTAAGGGTGAAAGAATCGATCTTAGTCTCCACCTCTTCCACCTAACTGAGATCATGTTGACCGATCGCAATAGTTTGATAGGAGTAGTATTTCTGAAATGCGCAAGAGTGTGGCAGTGTTACTCCTCTAATTGCGTGCCCAGCCCTAATTATCAACCAATTAGCTTGATTGAATTGACGTGCCGGCCATCGTGCGATTGCCCACAAAGGGTGGAAGACTCTATCCGCCACCTAACTAAGATGATCGGCAAGCACCACTAGCAGACTCTTATATTATTCTAATTATGTGAATATGTGATGCGCTACCAGATGATCAATCAATGTGATTTATTAAAATGACATGTCGGCCATCGTGCATTGCCCGTTAAGGCGGGTGGAAAGCTCATCTGCCACCAGTCAGAGATCATTTGATCCAGTCGGAATAGCTTAATACTAGTAGTAGTTTTCATATTATAAATAAATTTCCTTGATAGGAATTACATCCTGGCCGCCGTGTGCTGTCCACGATGGTTGATAGTATGTTTGCAGATTGTCAGTCAATCTGCTTGATCGAAATGATGTGCCGGCAAGGTATTCCCCACGAAGGATGGAAGAGTCTATCTGCGACCTAACTCATGATCATATGAACCGCTCGGAATAGTATGATACTCATAGTATTTTATGTCATGCCATACAAAGAAATGCGCCTGTATGACAGGTGTGTCTCCTCTAAGTATGTCTAATTATGTGTTATTAGGAGCTACTCCCTCCGTATCAAAATATAATGCTCACTTCGTTCTAAAATAGATGACATCCATTTATCTAAATATGCATGTATGTATACATGTTTTGTGTCTATATACATGCATGTTTAAATAAATATGGAAATCATCTATTATGGAACGGAGTGAGTATCTTTTCTAGACGAAACATATCTACACATATGTTTTAGTGTGTAGATTATGTGCATCTTGCAGTAAAACATGTCTAGATATGTGTTCTCTAGTAAACGGTAAAATATTTTACATTTCGATATGGAGAAAGTATTACATTATCAATGAATCATCTTCATCTAAATTTAATATCAAATTGGGGTTATGCTACACTGTCACAAATTTAAATTTCTACCGTGCACAAGCAAATAAAGATCGTGATGAGATCACGGGGTTACAACTATACACAAAGACCCGCGGAAGAACATAGTCGATGTAGTGTGTCAGGGCAGTGTAGTCGTACGAATAACCCTCTTAATTCTATTCATTTGAACAACTCCTTGCGAATACCGCGTACTGTTCATCACAGCAACTGAGTTTCAGCGCCTCCAAGGTATCGGCACCTATAGGGCGGAACGTCAAGCAGGGAATGCCACATCAGACCAAAGAACTAGGGCTTGGAGTTGGTGGCGGGGGTTTTCAAATCGCCTAGAAATAACTCCTGTTTGTTAAGCCTTTCTATTCTCCGATCTGAAATACTCTTGTTTGGTCCTGCAATCTAAAAGGCCTCCGTTTGGGCTCACAACACTTGTGACCATATAGTACACTAATCCACTTCAACTCGAATCCATCCGAGTAGGTTTGAAATCCATAAGTGTTTGGCTCTATAATTTCATGACTACATGCAGACATAAGTTCCCTTAGAATTTTGGTACGCATCACTCCCAGTACGATAATTGCTTCTAGAAGTTATGTCATGTCTGAGTTAACTGGGTTTAGGACATAATCCTATTGACCTGCACGACTTCCAGCCCGCAACCTCCAAAGACTCCCTCGGCTGGATGGCCCTCTTCTTGAAGCTCTGATACTTCCAAAACGTATCTCCTTTTCCGAACATTTTTCTTATTTTTTTCTCTAACCTTGTGAGGTTTGGATACCACCAATACGGACTAACGTTGTTTTCAGCAGAATTGCCTTGCTGTCTCCTTTTTGTGCAGAAAAATTAACTTTTGAGAAAATGCCCAGAAAATATCCCATTGGTCCTAAAAGACCACAAGACCCGCGGAGCCAAAAGGGGGCCAGGAAAGGGGCCAGTAGGGGACGACACCACCCCCTGGCGGCCCCCTTGGTCGCGCCGCTAGGAGGGATTCACATAAGCCTCGATGATTTATTTTTCCTCAGAGTATCTGTATCGTTTTTATGCCCCTTTTAATTTTGTTTCGTCGCAAACATGATTATGATAGTTGTTGATCTCTTGATTATCGCTCCACGTCTATTGCTAGCCTTCACCTGTACCGAGTATGAGCTCTACTCGTGCATCCAAAACCCAAAAACCAAAGTTTGCCAAATATGTCCACCATACTTACCTATATATATGTGGTATTTAACCGCCACTCCAAGTAAATTTCTCGTGTGCTGCCTTTAAAACTTTCGAAACATTATTCCTGTTTTGTGTCCCTGTTTTAGCTCATGAGGACGTAAATAGAGAATCTTTCTCACTTGTTGATTGGATTTTATACCCTGGACTAGTGGCTTCATCCGCTTATCCAAATGATAGAAGAGCCGGCAGCGGGGTGCCCAACCCCTAATTAATACAACAAATTCTCTTCACTCTTTTTGCCCCTGATTTGTCAGTCAAAGCATAATTGTGTAAACAAAAGAGAAAGAGGGATGACCTTATACCCATATGCGTCCTTCTATGGGAGCCGCTCTTGTGAAGTCTAGTTGGCTTGTGACGTACTGTATTGTCTGTTTAGCATTCGTTGACATAAGCATACACCTCTCTTAAAAATGTTTTCAATACCTCTTTTTAATAAAATAAATAGCTCTAGCGCATGAATTAATCCCTGCTTCCCTCTGCGAAGGGACTTTCTTTTATTTTTATGTTGAGTCTTCACCTTCTCTCTTTATGCACCTTCTTGAGAGCATGGCTGTTATTCTTAGTGTAATGTGCTTGTACCAAAACACGGTTGATAGTGGTATAACTTTGATGCTAGTATCTTTGATATCTTTATTTCTAGTCTTGATTTGAACTTCAGAGGTTCCCTAGCATTTATATTTTGCTCCACTATTAAGGGAAGTCGAGTACACTTTATCATACCCTATTATGAGCATTGCAATCCTGTAGATTGATATACGTCATGTTGTCTATTATTAGTTTGTCGGCATCTCTTCATGGTTTGCATAACTATTGGGTGACTTTTATTTTCCATACATCTTATTATGAATTGTCTCAGCACTTGATCATGTAGTGAGTATATTTACATCATATGAAACAAATGTGTTTGTAGAAGTCTTTTATCGTACTAAGTTGTCACTGAATTGCTTGAGGACAAGCAATAAGCTAAGCTTGCAGGAAGTTGATACGTCCAAAACTTATCTCCTTTTACGAACACTTTTCTTATTGTTTTCCTCTAAACTTGTGAGTTTTCGATATCACTAACATGGACTAACGTTTTTTTTTAGCAGAATTACCTTGATGTCTCGTTTTTGTGCAGAAAAATCAACTTTCGGGAAAATGCCCAGAAAATATCCCATTGGTCCTAAAACACCAGAAGACCCCGGAAGCCAGAAGGGGGGCAGGAGAGGGGCCAGGAGGGTGAAAGTAATGTATGGGAACCTAGAGGGGGTGGATAGGTGCAACGGCCAATTTTAATTTTCTTACAAGATTAGGCTTGACACAAAGGTAAATTCTCTAGATAGTGCAACTATGGTGAATTTACTATATGACAAGTACGGTAATAAATGCAACAAGTACAACAATAAATGCAAGAAAAACACTAGTAGAGAGTAAGGGAATGAGATAATCGTTAGGAAGCATGCGGAGACACGATGTATTCCCGAGTTACTCCTTTTTAAGGGAGTACGTCTCGTTGGAGGGGTGTGAGCTCGCCACGAAGGCCTACTCAACGCCACAAAGGCCTCAAACTATTCTCCGATGAACCCCGCCACAAAGGCCTAGTCCACCTTCCACTATTGATCCCCTTTGAGGCGGGAATCGACTCCTTTACAAACAAGATTTGGGCACACACCCACAACCGAATTGGGGGCTCCCAACGATCACAAGAAACACCAAGAGAGACAAGATGTCTAGGCTCTCCACAAGAGGAAACCCTAGATGTCTAGCAATAGTTTGATAGGAGTAGTATTTCTGAAATGCGCAAGAGTGTGGCAGTGTTACTCCTCTAATTGCGTGCCCAGCCCTAATTATCAACCAATTAGCTTGATTGCATTGACGTGCCGGCCATCATGCGATTGCCCACAAAGGGTGGAAGACTCTATCCGCCACCTAACTAATGTCATGTTGTTATTTTTGGGTGATCCAAATTCATATGAAGATAAAGGAAAGTTGGACCTCCGCTACGCGAGGCCCGTCGCCGGAGGCTTAGGGCCGAATTCGAGTTCGAGTTGGAAGGGTACGAGTTGTTACCGAGTTCGAGTTGGATTCACCGTTACCGACATAGTTAGGTCAGGACCGCCTTTATATACCTCTTGTAAGCCGCCGCACGGGATAAGCCACACATTGTGAATCCCGGCGCGTTTGTAACCTCACCCGAAATAGTGAAGTATTGCTGGCTAGCGCCCAGTAAGATGATGCACAGAAGCCGGATTCTAGAAGAACCCGGATCACGGCCCACGTGATCCGGCTTGGAGTAGAAGGCGGTTTCCTTACTTTCAAAGATAGTACTTACCGTAGTCTTCTAGGTTTGCTTCTCTGTAAGCCCTAACCCGACTATTATATAAAGTCGAACGGGAGATAAGAAAGATAGACTAGAAGCTAAAGGCTAACTCGCCGAGAGGTGGATCCTTGTCGAGTAGCTAACATAACCTCACATTGTATGTTGTATACTCCAGGATTTAGTCCTGAATAGTGAGATTGCAGGAGTAGGAACGCCGCATTACTGCGTCATACCGAACCTGGGTAAAAGACTGTGTCATTGTTCATCATACGATCACGTCCCCCCACTTCTCTATCGGTAGTCTCATGGCACCCCCGTCTATGAAATCTACTACGATGTCTCGACAGTTGGCGCCCACCGTGGGGCCAACGACGTTAGGCGTTATATTTCGATCGGGGATACTTGGCGGAATCGGCAGTACCATAACTGTCGGAACCTTGGAATTCGACAACGACGTCGGGCGCTTCCTCGACAATGGATCATACTTGCCGGCGCGGAATCATCTGGTAAGTGTCTGCGTTTTACCGATTGGATCTGCAAACATCTTTATCGGATTAACTGCAGAAGCAATGGGATTCTGTGGTGGAAGAAAATTTATCCCACCCGCCCTATACCTAGTCGAAGACGACTATGACGCCGGATTTTGCTGAGATCGTCGATATACTGCTGAATCGCACTTTATCGGCATGGTGCAATCCGAGACCGCCGAAAACACGGATGAAAGCAACCTCGTGCAAGAGGCAGAAAACAACAATCCCACAACAGAGGTGGAAGATCCGACATCCGTCAACACGACGACGAACTCGGAAGCTGATTCTGTGTTAGCCGCCATTGAGGCCAGGTTGGAATCAGAAACCGGATCCGATATTTTCGATTCCGAAGAAGAGGACGAGGACGCTTTTGAAGGAAAGGTTAAATCTCTTCAAGAGGGATTCCACGAAGTACTGATGGCAAAACCGGCTGAAAACACGGATGCCGACAGTCAGGAAAGCCCTAGAACGCCTCCGCCAGAGGAAGAGAGAGAAGAAGGATAAACCTCTCCAACATATCCCGATGTCAAAGAACTGACAGAGGAAGAACCCTGTAAGAAACCTCCCTCTTCCAAGAAGAAACACAACGCTGCTAAAAAACTCCAGTATAAACTCCGGAAGAAGAAATCGGTTGATCCAGCCAATGAAAGCCCGTAAGTAGGAGATGCAAGCGGAGTAAAACCTGCGGAGAAGAAAACGAAGGAAATCCCTGTTCCGCCAATGACAGAACAGGACGAACATGAATTACTCCAAACACCAGTGGGACCACACGAGCCCCCTGAAGTGCTGGAAGCCGGAAGGCAAGCTCTCCAAAGGCAGCAGCAACATCTATTTTGAACTCGAGAACACCTCCAAAAAACCCAGGCTGACATCAAGCTCATGCGGGAGGAAATCGAGGAATACGAGAGAAAGAATAGATCTTGCATTATACCTACACGGTTACCCGGAATCGCAAGACCGGAAGTACTGCCGCCAAAAGAAAGGTTCGACAACCCATCTTGGCAAAAGCAGGTAAACGGCAAAGATGCTAGAGGCGAGCCAATATACAAAACCGCAGCACAAAACGCGGAAGCAACGTTCGCCATCCTCAACAACGATATGTACTCCAATGGTGGAAAACTTCAAGGGGTGTATGCTTTCCTAGGAAAAGCATTGCAACAACAACAGCGGGGGCAAGAGCGATCAGGGAAGTTGCATGACGACTCCGCCCTATGCAAAACAGCTACATGCGCCGCTGGAGCACCTGGACCGGAAAAACCTGGAGATTCAAACAATTTGAAAGAGAAGAAATCTGATCCGAGAAAGGACAAGAAAAAACCCGACAATAAGGATGAAGCGTCCTGAACCGGATCCCATCTCCCGAAAGATGGAATTAATCCCCGTGATCGGGAAGAGAAAAACCGGAAGGACGGAAAAGCAATGCCGCCTCCGAGACGCCCCGCTGACAATGCTGGAAGACAGGATATCCCTCACAGGCGTGAGAGGTACCGGACGCCCCCCCAGGAATAAGGAAAGATACAGGAGTAGAACTCCACCTTATCCTAAAGGGCACGATCACAGAGTAAATAGAGATAATCCCGGAAAAGCGCGTCCGCGCCACAATGGAAAAGAAAGGAGTAGGTCCCTTCTATCCATTCAGTCGGTCGATACTCCGCACATATTGACAGAGCGGAAAGAGATGATTTATACTTTGGACCTAAGTGTTTCACTGATAGGATCCGAAGAATAAATCTGCATTCTGGCTTTGCCAAAGTTGGTCCAACGTACCAAAAATACACCGGTAGCACAAACCCGAATACCTGGCTCTCAGACTATTACACAGCCGTCCTGATTAACAATGGGACAGACCTGGAGGCAGTAAAATTCCTCCCCCTAATGTTACTGGATGGAGCAAGAGATTGGATCAAAGGGTTACCATCAAGAACTGTCGACAGCTGGGATGATATGGCTAGAGTGTTTACTCAGCATTTCCGGGGAACTTACAAGCGCCCGAACAACATCAACCAGCTAAACCGTTGCACCCAGTTTGAAGATGAACCATACGTGGATTTCATCTCAAGATGGACGGCAATGAAGAATAGTTGCTCTGGAGTAACTGACATTCAAGCAATGCATGCTTTCGTCAATGGTTTAAAACCCGGACTCGTACCGTTCATGATCGGTTCCAAAAAGCACAAAGATCTCAGATCTATGCTTACAACCGCCAATGAGCATGCAGCGGCCGAAGACGACATCAGAGCGAGAGGCGGCAATATCGACACTTTGATCCAAACCAAAAAGACCCCTCGCCTTGAGAAAAAATCAACTCCCGAAGCAATGCAAAAGCCCAAAGAAGTAACATAGCCTTTGGAAGAGAAAATATGAGCAAGTGGAAAGGACGAAGCACAAAGCCGATAAATTACACCAAAGAAGAGTGGGAAAAAATAAAGCCGGAAAATTGTGTCCACCACTCGCAATTTGGGAAACCCACCCATACTAACGCACAATGCCGGCTGAACAAGCATATGAAAGGCAGTGCAGGATCCGGAAGCAAAGGGAAGAACTCCAAGAGGAAATTCTCGAATCAAAAGCCAGAAGCTGAAAAAGAAGATAGTGAATCAGACACTGACGAAAAAATCCAGGAACAACAGCGAAAAGATGAGCCTAAGTTTCCGAGAGTTGACGGAGAATGCAACCTAACTTTCCTGGCAACTCCCTCAGCCAAGGTGGCAAAGAGAACACTTCGAGAAATAAACGCGGTTGTCCCTGCAACCCCGAAATTCTTAAAGTACTCAAATACACCAATTACCTAGGATCAGTCTGATCATCCTGGAAATATCCCAGAACCCGGCACGCAAACTCTAATTGTAATTCCTATTGTTCAAAACACTAGGCTAAAAGAGTGCTGATGGATGGAGGATCCAGCATTAACATAATGTACCTGGATACACTGAAGCATCTGCGAACTCCGAGACCCAGCTCAATCACATCAACATACGTTTTCATGGCATCGTCCCTGGCAGACAAGGACGATCCCTAGGAGAAATTTTCCTAGATGTAACCTTTGGAGAGAAAGATCACTTCCGTCAGGAAAAAGTATCCTTCGAGGTTGTGCCATTCGAAAGCGTGTATCACGCAATACTCGGACGTCCAGCTTTCGCCAAATTTATGGCAAGGTCATGTTATATTTATATCAAGCTGAAGATGCCGGGGCCACAAGGAGGAGTAATCACGATAAGTGGAGACTTCAAATTGGCAAACGAGCTGGAAAAAGAAAATGTCCTTTGCGCAGAAAAAGTAATAGCAAAGGAAGAACTGAAGGAGCTGGCCAAAGAAGTATCGCCGACAGAAATGCCGGCAGGAAAAGAAAGCCGGAAGCCAGCAGATAGCTTCAAAGCTTCCGAGAATACAAGACAGGTAATCCTAGATCCTAAAGATCCGACAAAGTTTGTCGTAGTAGGAACTGGGATGACGGACAAATAGGAAAGAGAGCTCATCAAGTTCCTCCGTGAGAACTGGGACATTTTTGCATGGTGTCCAGCGGACATACCAGGCGTACCCAGGGAACTTGCTGAGCATCAACTTAAGGTGATTCCGGGATCCAAACCCGTCAAACAAGGTCTCCAACGATTTGATGGAAGAAGACGGAAGGGTATTGGCAAGGAGATTATCCGGCTTTTGGCAGCAGATTTTATCCGGGAAGTCATACATACTGAATGGTCTGCAAATCCAGTATTAGTCCCGAAGAAAGACAGCACCGTCCTTAGGATGTGTATAGATTATACTGGCTTGAATAAATTGTGTCCAAAAGATAGATTTGCGTTACCGCGAATCAATCAAATAATAGATGCCACTGCTGGCTATGAGATTTTATGCTTTTTGGATGCATATTCCGGGTATCATCAAATATGCATAAAGGAAGAAGATCAAATCAAAACTTCCTTCATAACCCCATATGGGACGTACTATTACATAATCATGCCATTTGGCCTGAAGAACGCCGGTGCAACCTACCAGCGTTGCATGCAACGATGTTTGCATAGTCAGATTGGCAAAAACGTCCATGTTTACGTGGACGACATTGCTGTCGTTTCCAAGGAAAAAGACACACTCCTTGAAGATTTGCGAGAAACCTTCGAAAATTTGCGCACTTATAAGATGAAGTTGAATCCATTAAAGTGCGTATTCGGGGTTCCCTTAGGAAAACTTCTGGGTTTCATCGTTTCTCATAGAGGAATAGAAGTAAATCCGGAAAAGATCAAAGCAATCTTAAACATCTCCAAGCCCACGTGCGTAAAAGATGTACAAAGATTGATTGTTTCTGCAGCAGCCGTCAGCAGGTTCATTAGCCGGCTAGGGGACAAAGCTCTGCCACTATACAAATTGTTGAAGAAATCCGACAAGTTCGAGTGGAAAGAAGAAGCAGATGCAGCATTAACCCAGTTGAAAGAAACTTTGATAAAAGCTCCGATTTTGGCGTCCCCAAAAGACGAAGAACCCATGTTATTGTACCTCACGGCTACAAACCGGGTTATTAGCGCAGTAATAGTTGTGGAAAGGCGGAAAGACGAACAAAGCATACCAGATCAGCATCCGGTATACTATGTAAGTGAAGATTTCTCCGAGTCTAAACAAAGGTACCCACACTATCAAAAACTGGCATATGGCGTGTTTTTCGTATGTCGGAAACTTCGTCATTACTTCCAAGGACATTCCATAAGAGTGGTATGTAAATCACCACTAGGTGATATAATAAACAATGCAGAGGCAACAGGCCGAGTAGCCAAATGGGGCATCGAGCTAGCATCATTCGACATTAAGTACCAACCCCGGACGACAATAAAATCCCAGGTTTTGGCAGATTTTGTCGCCGATTGGACAGAAGCAATGGAAAACACACCAATGCCGGAGTTAGAATACTGGATCATGCACTTTGACGGATCTAAGATGAAAGAAGGCGCAGGAGCTGGTGTAGTCCTAAAATCCCCTAAAGAGAGACACAATGGAGTATGTATTACAAATACACTTCAATGCCAGTAATAATGTGGCAGAATACGAAGCTCCGCTTCATGGCTTGCATATCGCAAAGGAAATAGGTGTTAAACGCATCTTATGCTATGGCAACTCAGATTTGGTACAGCACCAGCTCAACCAAACTTGGGACGCCAAAAGTCCTATCATGGCCGAATATCGGAGAACGGTGGACGAGTTTGCAATTTGCTTCCTAGGATTTGAAATGCTTCCTGTCAAAAGGGAAGAAAATTGGAACGCGGACGCATTAGCCCGCATGGGATGAGAAAGGGTGAAAATCCTACCACCAGGTGTGTTTGTCCAGCATTTGTACGAACCATCGATAAAAGGTGGAGATGTCGACTATCCTCTGGTCTCCGAGTCAATTGAAGTAATGCTCGTTGACCCGGAATGGACAATCCCATATTTAAACTTCTTAGTTGATCAGAAGTACCCAGATGGAGCAGACGAAGTCTTGCAAAGGTAGATACAGCGTCGGTGCAAAGGATACACGGTAATCAACGGTTTCATGTATAAACGCAGTACTACCAGAATTTTTCTGCGATGTATTTCGCCAGAAGAAGGACGAGAAATCCTGCAAGAAATCCATGCCGGAGATTGCGGACATCATGCTCAATCAAAAAGCATAGTCAAAAAAGCATTCCGCGCAGGTTTTTTTTGGCTAACAACCAAGACAGATGCTGAGCACATAGTGAACACATGTGCTGGATGTCAGTATTATGCCAAGCATAAAAATATGCCAGCCCAAGCACTCAAAACTATCCCTATTATATGGCCGTTCGCGGTCTAGGGGCTAGATATGATGGGACCATTCAAAACTGCAAGAGGCGGACTTACAAATCTACTCGTTGCAGTGGATAAATATACCAAGTGGGTGGAGGCTAAACCCATCAAAAAACTTGACGGTGTAACTGCCAGAAATTTCATTATTGACGTAGTCATGAGATATGGCATTCCACATGGCATAATAACTGACGACGGGACAAATTTCTCCATTGGAGAGTTGGCAAAATATTGCCGACAAACGGGAATTCGCCTAGATCTCGCATCTGTGGCACACCCGCAATCCAATGGACATGTTGAAAGAATGAATAGCTCAATCCTGCAAGGAATACGCCCAAGACTCGAATCTCCTCTTCATAGAGTAGCTTGAGCATGGGTGGAAGAGTTACCCTCCGTGCTTTGGAGCATTCGAACGACGCCAAATAGGTCAACATGGAAAACCCCGTTTTCCTAGTTTATGGTGCGGAAGCAATTCTCCCAACGGACATGATACATGACAGTCCAAGAGTGCAGCATTTCGATGACTCAGATGTCGAAAGCGCATGACAGGATGCCGTTGATCTCTTAGAAGAGGAAGGAGAGCTTGTTCTTCAAAGATCCGCCATTTATCAGCAAGGTTTACGACGTTATCATAGTCGGAAAATCAGGCATCGTTCTTTTAAAGAAGGTGACCTAGTGCTAAGATTGGTACAGCAAAGAAAGCACAAATTGGCCCCAGTATGGGAAGGACCATTCGTCATCAGCAAAGCTATGAAAAATGGATCATAATATCTTGTAGACATTCGAGATACGGAAGATCATCCCGAGAAGCCGAATCGCAAAAGAAAGAGAAAGATAGATGATGAACTAGGAGAGACAAAGAGGCCCTGGAGTATCCAGCCGTTACGTCCCTTCTATACTTAGTTCAATTTCTATGTAAACATCTTTGAGATCATGAAATAAAGTTGTCGGAATCCATACTCCTATGTTTTTACATGTTTATTATAGTATAAAGCATATCTTCCGCCTTATCTATTTCCCAATGATCTTTAAAAATACTCAATGTTAACCCGAATTATGCCTGCGTGCTCGGTGTTAAAAAATTGAATGTTTTTCAGCCTAAAAAAGGCTTAAGGAAACCCATATTGTGCCTGCGTGCCTATGTTTCATACAAAAATTCCTTAACTATTCTCTATATATTATCTGATTGTTTTTGTGCTGGGTCGCTGGAGCTAGTAAGCAAAAATGCCTTTAGCATGATCCATGTTTCCGAGTTTTAGACTGATCGGTCATACCCGGTCACTCGGCATGAAGATTAAAACGCTATTGAGCCATTTCAAGCACTAAGGACAGTTAAAGCATACAAAACCAGAGAATTTAGAAGATAAAGGAATAATAACCCGAAAAAACTTGCAAAATATTTATATACATTAACTGCAAATGGCGGAGTACTTGTTCATTCAAAAGAATAGAAGCATTACAATAATGTTTACAACATAAGTTCGATAATGCTCCTATTTTCTATCTACCCAGGACCCGGATTTCTCCTTCAAGCATCCGAGTCATCTTTGCTTGAGGATTCTTCTGGAGTTTCCGGAATTGCCTCATCCGGGTAGAAGATCGAGACGTTGACCATGGAAGCGATCTTGGTTGCGTGACCTTTGATCTCGTCAAAGATATTGGTCCGCTGGGCTTCCGTGTACCCTTGCGGGATGCCGTACGCCACGCGCCAAGATTTGGCAGAGGGGTAGTGCATACGCATGAGCCCTAGGGCCATGAGTGCACCACACTGTGCCGCGGAGCGCAAGGTGGATTCCTTGGACTCGGCCACCTCCACGATAGCTCCCGGAAGTTTCTCAACTTCCGAGAATTCCCAGTCCTTGCGGGAAGGAAATTGTTGATGAGAAACATCCCCGCAGCCTTGAGCGCTTTGAAGAACTTCCCAAAGGCTCGGATTTTTCCGAGTAAGAGCTGGGTCGTCTCCTGTTTTTTAGACAAATAACAAAAGGGTTATGAAGAAAGCAAGGAAAGATTGTAAAACGTTGAAAATCCGGTAAAAGTAGAAAACTTACCGAGGATCTTATCCATCTCGGAGCCTTACTCCAGACGAAGGGTCAAAGCATTCTCCAGGTCTCGGATAGTTGCTTTGTCCTTCTCAGCTTGGTTGGAGGCATTGGATTGAGCAATGCCAACGGCCAGCTGCTGGCCTCCAGTTCTTTCTGAACCCTCATAAGGTCCTTATGAAGGTCCAGGTTCTCCCGACGGAGGTTCTCGGCATTGCCGGCATCTTCAGCATTTTGCTTGGGCTTTCGCCAAAGCAGCTGAAAAGCAAGTAAAAATACCGAGTTAGAAAAACTTGGAAAAATACTTAGAAAAAAGGCATAAAAATGAAACCACGAGGAAATAAAATACCTGTCGTTTCCTCCAGCTGATGCTGAGATGATGCCAGCTCCACTTCCTTAACGTCAAGAATAGAAAGAAGGCTTCTAACCTCCTTATTCTTGAAGGTAAGTTTGCCAAAAACTTCCAGGTTTATACTTTCAGCGGTTTGCTGAAACACGGAAATGAAACAAAATGCTTAAGTTAGCAGCAAGTATAATAAGGATGAAAGCATTAAGTTAAAAGTATGCATTTTACTTATTGTTTGGGGGCTAGAGATATTACCTGGCTCATCCGCTGTAAACCTGACAAGTTATCATTGAATTCTTTTGCGTACTCAGCAAAAAGAATCCCAACATGGTGCAGGCCGTCTGGAATGACCTGACGAGGCGAAAATACGAAGTTATGTCGGACAATTAGTCCGCCTTGTGGCCAAGGACGGATCAGGGGAGCAGGAGCGAAGAACTTCTTAGCTGCCGGACGAATGTATCCGAGATCGTCAAAATGTTCTTCCTTTACCTTGAAGTCCTTGTCAAAAGTAGGGATGGGCTCTTCTTCAGATGTCCGAGAAGGACCGCCCATCTCCGGCTCCGCCCTTTCCCTCGCATCCACATTGGATACAATAGGCTGGCTGGTTGGACGGAATTGTTCCTCCGGGTTCGTGGTTTCATCCTCCCCACCAAGAGTTACTGGAGTGGGAGGACTTGCAGCTGGAGACGGCATTCCCTTGCCAACGGTAGCTTTAAGCTTTTTCAGTTTCTTTGCTTTCAAAGAAACTGGTGCAAGGCTGAAAAAAGGAAAGGATGAAGGAAAAATCCGAGAAGTAAATACCTCGAGGAACCAAATGGAATGGGAGATTGGAAACCCAGAAAAATACGTAGACGTGGCGATAGGAATTCCTTCAAGATTTATCACTTCTTCCGTGATCACTTGCCTCTTGCGCTTCCGACCTCCATAAAAATTGGCGTGCAATTCATCAAGTTCGTCGGCGGACGCAAGATCTCTTTCTGCAAGAGCATCGAACTATGGAAATGGCAAAATATCCGACTAAGTTAGAGAAATCTGGGAAAGATAAAAATCCGAGAAAATACCAAATCAGGGAAAAGTAAAGTACCTTAGGGACTGGGTTTTCCTCGTGATACATCCCCAAACTCTCCTCATACTGGTCGCGAGTAGAAACCAATTGGTTGACTCGCTTCTTGAAGTCCTTTTTTGTAAAGGCTTTGTCCGTCCCTCTCATTTCGTCTTCCGGACCTTCGTATTCACAAAGAAGCCGGGTGCGAAAGGCAAGAGGTTGAATACGACGACCGAACCAACACAAAATTGTGTCTGTTCCGGTCAGAGGAGGTTGTGAGGAGGTAAGTTTGGCGATGCGCCGTTTGATTTTCAACAAATCATCCGGCAAGGTCTACACCGCTTCGACTGCCCAACTGTCTCGAGGAACGGCGGCGGAATTGATGAATGGAGGAACCCCGTTGTCTTTTCCGGGGAACGGGGTGTCGTGATGATAAAAGAAAGAACCCTTCCAAAATTTGACGGATTCTGATGTTTTTATCTTTGGGTACCAATATTCCCTAAATATCCGAAGAGTGAAAGAAATGGTCCCACGGATGGGAAGAACGCCATCTGTAGGGTTCCTCTTCACTCCGAAGCAATATTGCCAAAAGTCTAATCTAGGTGCTATTCCTAAATACCCCTAGAAAAGGGCTTGGAAGCCAGTTAGATATATAATGGAGTTTGGTGGAAGATTGTGGGGCTGAACACCATAATGGTTGAGAACTTCAAGGAAAAAGGCCGAAGGCGGGAGTCCCATACCTCTGGCATTATGAGAGGTAAGGAGAACGCGTTCCCCGACTTTAGGCAATGGCTCGGACTCGTCTTTCGGACTCCGCCATTTTCCCTTCACCAATAGCCCCTCCTTCTCCATTGTCGGAAGAAGGGAGAGAGGAATGCTGCTCTGGCTCCAGTTGCCGGCATTTTCCCCTTCGTCTTCCGCCCCGACGACGCTGGACGCAGCGGCAGACGCGGCCGCGAGCTCTTCTCCGACGAGAAGTATCTTTTCCTCTGCCGTCTCGGGCACGAACGGCGGAGACGGCGCGGAGGAGGGCGCGACCAGATTCGTGGCGGCGAGAGGTGGATCCTTGCTGGCTTGGCCGCCGGTAGTTTTCTCCGGCTCGTCACGGGTGGCACGGAGAGGCGAATCCACCATGGAATCCATGGTGTTGATGATGTCGTCTATCTCTGCCGTGACGGAGCGGGACGGGGAAGCGTTCGGAGATACCATTCTTGGGCGGCGCGATGAAGGATCTGGGCACTCCGGCGAGGTTGCAAACGGTGCTATGCGAGCGCGTGTTTAGGTATTGCTCTGCTCACAGTGCTTAGGCGCTGAGTGCGTGAGGCGATGAGAAATGGGAAGCAGAAGGTTTGCCGGAGGGGATGGAGACGGCTATTTATAGCCGGAAATCCGTCGCGATACGTGGTAACGGCTCTTTTGACCGTTGGATGATCAACGCGTGTCACTCGCCGGAAATTCCGGGAAATGAAACGACGGGTGATTATTGCTATCTCCTCGTTTCTCGCGAGAATCTGTGAGAGATACGTTTCAGGGTTTCCCGCTCGAAACCCAAACGACCCTGACGTCAGCAGGATTAAAGCACTGACGTAGGAGGTTCCTTCTCCACGAAGGTTCGTGGAAGAAAAGCCGGACTTTCCGAAATCCGAGTTTTGCGTTATGGCATTGCTTAAAGGAAAAGAAGAATCAAGACAGAAAGCCAGTATTTCTCGGAAAGAATGCACGTTTGACGAAAGACGGTGAATCGAAGTCTTAATCCTTATTGGGGGCTACTGTCGGATATATACCAATTAGGGGTATATGAGATGGTAGTCTAAAGTGCCGGATTACCAGGGTGGCCTGAGTGGTAATGGGCTACGGTCCATTGGGCGGCCCAGTAAGCTGATACACAGAAGCCGGATTCTAGAAGAAACCGGAACACGACCCACGTGATCCGGCTTGGAGTAGAAGGCGGGTTCCTTACTTTCCAAGATAGTACTTACCGTAGTCTTCTAGGTTTCCTTCTCTGTAATCCCTAACCTGCTATTATATAAAGCCGGACGGGAGATAAGAAAGATAGACTAGAAGCTAAAGGCTAACTCGCCGAGAGGTGGATCCTTGTCGAGTAGCTAACATAACCTCACAGTGTATGCTGTATACTCCAGTCTTTAGTCCTGCATAGTGAGATTGCAGGAGTAGGAACGCCGCATTACTGCGTCGTACCGAACCTAGGTAAAACCCTGTGTCATTGTTCATCATACGATCACGTCCCCCACTTCTCTATCGATAGTCTCATGGCACTCCAGTCTATGAAATCTACTATGATGTCTCAACAGTCAGTCAATCTGCTTGATCGAAATGATGTGCCGGCAACGTATTCCCCACGAAGGGTGGAAGACTCTATCTGCGACCTAACTCATGATCATGTGAACCGCTCGGAATAGTATGATACTCATAGTGTTTTATGTCATGCCATACTAGGAAACGCGCCTGTATGAAAGGTGTGTCTCCTCTAATTATGTCCAACATGGCTGGCCGCTTGATCTACGGATCGCTGCTCCTTAGGCGACAGTTTGATTCATCATAGATTATAATCGGATTGTTGCCCCTTTGGATCTTTCATACTTTCTTTTTCTGTCTTTTCGGCCGTGTGCATCTTGTTATGCAAAAGCCTGGTGTAATACTTGACTTTTAAGTAATAAAGCCCAATATATAAAAAAAGAAACTGCCACATCAGATCCCAGAACTAGGGCTTGGAGTTGGTGGCGGGGTTTTTCAAATCGCCTAGAAATAACTCCTGTTTGTTGAGCCTTTCTATTCCCCGATCTGAAATACTCTTGTTTGGTCCTGCAATCTAATAGACCTCCATTTGGGCTCACAATACTTGTGACCATATAGTACACTAATCCACTTCAACTCGAATCCATCCGAGTAGGTTTGAAATCCGTAAGTGTTTGACTCTATAAGTTCATGACTACATGCAGACATAAGTTCCCTTAGAATTTTGGTCAGCACCACTACCTAATTGCTCCTAGAAGTTATGTCATGTCTGAGATAAGTGGGTTTAGGACATAATCCTATTGACCTACATGACTTCCAGGCCGCAACCTCCAAAGACTCCCTCGGCCGGATGGCCCTCTTCTCGAAGCTCCACCAACCTGACATGTTGTGTTGCATGAAAACATATAGAAGATAGCCTCGTTACAGACTACATGTAAAAGTAAGGCTACAAGATAAAGACTTCATGTACAAGTGAAGAGGAAACCCTAACATACAAGAGGGACGCTCCTACTGAAGGCTATATATTTCAGAGGATAGCTACCCTAAAGATCGGGCCATCTTCCATCCTACAAGACGCATCTACATCGTCGCTCCACAGCTTAAACCCTAGACAACAAAGCACCCTAACCGAGCACATCTATAAGCGCGAAAAGATCCTCTTGTGACACCGTTTACAGTCTTGTAGCCATGCCATGAGAAAAGTATGAGAAATATTCATCTACATCTTCTTTTGTTTAGCCATATTGACATGAGCCACTTACGGAACAAATAAACTTTCTTTCATTCACTGAGAAGCGAGATTGCCATGGGATCCAAAAAATTATCCTTTATTCTTTGATTGTTGGCATGCTAGATAGTGGATGTGCACGTCATGTAGATCGAATCCTCCACTGCATCATCGGTAATAACGGCAATGTCCATGTAGATCTGATCTACACCAACCTCTCTAGCAGAAATTTTGTCCCAACACTAGGTCATGGCCAAATCCTACTCAATGGAAGGCATGGAGACGGCCTACCACTGAGTTCTTGATCAGGCATGACATAATGTGGCATTCGAGGTCGGGATTGCAGAGAGCGAGCAATGCCACCCAGAGATTCCCACCATCATGCATAGCCAGTACCTAAATGCAGTCGAAATGATCTATAGGACATACTACTGACACGATCACGATACCCTCCATGTGGCATTGGGGACTATCCACGTCATCGGTAACCACCCATAGTTCCAGGACTCCTTGCCTACATGGTTTTCCCTTAGAGCAAGTTCAATAGTAGAGCCAATAGATGGCTATAAGAAATTGACATGTCATTTATAGCTAACCATATAGCCAACATGTACAATAGTTAGCTATAAAAATGTGCTAGTTCATTAAATGACCCACCTCTCACTCTCACAAAGTGCCTAGGAGCACGTGCTCCATCTGGCTCTTACATGAGAGCCCGTCCTTTTCCTCTCTCCTCTTCTCTTTCCTCCATGTCATCACAAAAATAAATGTTAATCCTTATATCCTGTTTACATAAGCTTATTGTACTTTCTCTTACAGCTATGTTGATCCTACAATCGTCTACGGATAAAAATCAGACAACCCTATTAGTCTGATGCCCATTGGATACTCAAGTTATACTCCTGCATCTCCACCGAACATTTAGGTAACTAAATCGGCTCCAACTTGATCCGCGTGATATAGGTCTATGATGCCAGCTCTGCCTCGATTGGGACATCGACAATCTAAAGTGGCTGCTGGGCTGACAAACCTTCCTACGACCACCACACCTCCCGGGGGCACAATTCATGTCAATGCTTTGTGTTATTTTTCGTGATCCAAATTCACTTATGTTGATAAAAAGGCCGAACTTCTAGTGAGTAGAGCGGAGCGTCATGGAGTTGTTACCGAGTTGGAGTTGGATTCACCCTTGCCGACCTAGTTAGGTCAGGACCGCCTTTATATACATCATGTAAGTTGTCGTTTTGGACAAGCCAATTGTTGTAAATCCTGGCGCGTTTGCAACCTCACCCGAAATAGTAAAGTATTGCTGGATAGTGCCCGTGGTTTTTCTCTTCCTTGTTAGAAGGATTTTTCCACGTTAAAATCTTGTGTCCCTGTTGGTTTGATCTTGCCTAACTTTGTCATTGTTTTGCTATCTGATACGTCATAAACGTATCCCTAATTTCTGATGCTCCCTGATGATATTTTGCCAATTGCTACATGTTCTTCTTAATGTCATTTTTATCGATTTTCTGGACCAACCTATTAACAAGATGCCACAGAGACAGTTCCCTATTTTCTGTTGTTTTTTAGTTTCAGAAAACTTGTTCTGGAAATATTATTGGAATTGGAAAATTCGAAGCCCGGAAGTCCTATTTTCCCCGGAAGCATCCAGAAGACCGAACAGGAGCTGAAGAGTGGCAGCAGGGGGGCCACACCATAGGGTGGCGCACCCCTGGCCGCGCCAGCTATGGGTGTGGGGCCCCCTGCCCTCCACCGCCTTTGTGGTTTCGCCTATTTAAGCTCCCCGGATGGAAAACCCTAAGTACCTGATCAAAATCCCCGAAAAAGTTCCAAGGCCGCTGTCACCGTCAACCCTAGATCAGGGGGTTCTGAAGCTCTTTCCGGCATCCTACCAGAGAGGAGATCATCACCGGAGGCTTCTACATCACCATGCCTGCCTCCGGAGTGATGCGTGAGTAGTTCATCCTTGGACTACGGGTTCGTAGCTGTAGCTAGATGGTTGTCTTCTCCTCATATGCCTCCAATTATTATATCTTGTGAGCTGTCTATCATGATCGAGATTGATCTTATGTAATTATCTATGCTGTGTTTGCTGGGATGAATATTGACCTTATGTCAAGTTGATTGTAGTCTTTATTTGCATATGTTATTTGTGATCATGCATGCTCTCCGTTGCTAGTGGTTATTCTGGCCAAGTAGTTGCTAGTGACTCCAAGAGGGAGTATTTATGCTCGATAGTGGGTTCATGCCTCCTTGTTGCCTTGCTCGAGTGACAGAAACGTGAAGGGGGAGGATGTGCTATTGCCATTAGGGAGAAAAAAACGGTGAGAGTGCTTGCGTGCATAATCATTGCTTACATTACACACTTTGTTTAATGCAATTATCTGTTGCCTGCAACTTAATATTTAAGGGGTTCGGATGATAACCTGAGGGTGGATTATTAGTCATAGATGCAGATGGATGTCGGTCTTTGTATCTTGTTGTAATGCCCGCACTAAATACCATAGTAGTCTTCATGTCATATTGTGCACTACGGTGCAACCTCTATTTGTCAACTGCCCTGTTGTAATTTTTTCACCCAGCATGCTAACTTTTATGGAGAGACACCACTAGTGAAACTATGAACCCCGGTCCATTTTTTCACTGTACCATTGGGGCAAAGTATTTTGGTTCTGTTGTGTGCAGGTTCCACGTTGTTGCTGACACCGATGCAGCGCCAGCACCACCATCAGTGGGATCAACCTTCCGAAGGTCCTCCTTCTCCTACTTGATTGATAACCTTGGTTATTAACTATAGGGAAAACTCCTACCGCTGTGCTCTTCACACCCTCCACTTGGGGTATCCCAACGAGTGCAAGATCTGCACCATCAAAGACTTTTTCTGGCGCCGTTGCCGGGGAGGAAGAAGTCTCCTGGCAAATAGAGTCTCTCACTCTCAACCTTTTTATTTTGTTTATTGTCTTGTTTTTATTTTTTTATCTTGTTTTGCTTCTTTTTATTAAAAACACAAAAATATTAGTTCTGATTATAGTTTTTATTTGTGCTTTATCATGCTTTCTATCAATGTTTGATGTCTTTAAAACTAGATCTTTTAGGCAAGGTGGGTTCACGGATAAACAACAAAAATATTATAAGGAACACCGCTTGTCACAAAAAGGAATGCACTTATGGGAGCAAATTAATAAATTGCATGACTATGCTAAAAACTTGTGCTCTACTTATAATGTTACTTATTGCTTTGATAAATATTGCTGCTGTAGGAGGTATAAACTCCTCCCTTTTCAATGTGAGTATAATGATAATGGTAAGATATCTTCTTATGTTAAGGAAAATTATGAATTATATGATGTGGAACAAATTGAAGAATTTATTGCTTGGAAGGGTGCATTCGAAATTGCCTATTTGCTTGAAAGTATTGATGATGCACCTGATAAATACGAGATTTATGCTATACGTGAATATTGCTTTGATAGGATCGTAAATACTACATAATGGAATATCTTAATAAATTCTCTCAACCTAAGGAAGTAATTGATGCCTTGCAGGAGCCTATGGAAGAAGAAATTGCTGAATCTGGAAGCTCATTGGATGAAAAAGAGGAGGAGAGTGATGATCAAGAGGACGAAGAATGGAGCTACCCATATCAACCTCCCAATGATAGTAACTCTTTAACTCATACATTATTTGATGAAATTAATACTCGCTATACTTGTGACCTTGATACTACTACGAATGGAACTTGTGAGAATGATATTGCTACTGTTATTTATGATAATCCATGCTACTTGGACAAATCTTATGATAATGCTCTTGAAGATGGTACTATGTTACTTGATGTTATAAATCATAATGCTACTGAAAATAGGATTGCTACAATGTGTCATATACCTTTTAAGAGTGACCAATTATCTTGTTTTGCTATTGCTAAAAGTGGGTGAAAAGAAGAGCTGATTTTAAATTTTGATCCCACTGTTTTTGAGCTTGATATGAATTGTGTGCTTTTAGACCATGAAAAACATGCTTTATGTGATAATTATGTTGTTGAGATTGTTCATGATGATACTAAAAATTATTATGAGAGAGGAAAATATGGTTGTAGTAATTTACATGTTACTAAAACACCTCTCTATTTGTTGAAAGTTTTGAAGTTGCTCTTGTTCTACCTTCCCATGATTTCTAGTTTAAACTTCTTGAATTTATTTCTTTACAAGATTCCTGAGCATAGGAAGTGGGTTAGACTTAATTTTTTTTATATTGCTTAATTCATATTTCTTATGTGAGCATATTCTTGCCTTTTTATGCCTAGCTGAAAAGAGTTAAACAAAAGCGCTACCGGGAGACGACCCGTGTTATTTCTCTGTTTTCATTCAGTTTTCCTTTGTTTTCTTTGGTGTGCTTTGCACCTGGGTGTTTTCTATTTCCCTAGCAACCCCGCTGTATTTTTTTTTTGAGTTTTTGTTGAGCCAAGTAAATCCTCTAATGGAAAGTTGAGCCTACATTTCGGATTTCTGCGCAGGAAACATATTTCTGTTGTCCACTGTTAATTCTGTTGAAAATCACAGAAAATTCAAAATGAGCTGAACGTTTTTTTGCCTAATCCTGAGTTATATACGCAACATTTCTTAGAAGAATACCTTTTTATTTGAGCAACAGAAGATTTTTGAAAAAATCGATCTTTACCTGATGTTCTGTTTTTGGCAGATTTCAACCATTTATCGCATGTGCATCTTAATCTCTTTCTTTTGGTGTTCTTTTGAGAAAAAGAGTTTTAAAACAAGTTGTGAAAGTAGATAATGTGTTTTTGAGTGCCATACTTGTGTTGAAACTGAACCATGTGGATTTATTATTTCGATTGCCCTAACATTGCTAATGAAGATTGTGAGAATTTTGATGTGAAGGAAGTTTTCAAGGGTCAAGAGAAGAGGATGATATGATGTGATCAAGAAGAGTGAAAATCCTAAGCTTGGGGATGCCCCGATGGTACATCCAAGCAAATTCCAAGAAGACTCAAGCGTCTAAGCTTGGGGATGCCCAAGGCATCCCCTTCTTCATCAACAAATCATCATGACACTTCTAGTGAAACTATATTTTTATTCGGGTGCATCTTATGTGGTTTACTTGGAGCGTCTTTTATTTTTGTTTTCAGTTTCCTTTTCCTTTTCCTTTCAGTTTGTTTTTACTTTCATAATAATCTTGGTTGGACCCCAGCATTCTTTTATTGGAGAGTGACACACTCCGCTTTTTCTTGAGAATACGTTGTATTCTTAGTCTCTGTCTAGCTGCTGCATTTATTCAGCTGCTGTTTTGCATGGATCTCTTATTAGAGATGTTAGTTTTAGTAGTATTATTTTAGTAATCTCATGTTTGCTTGCTGTATCATAAAGAGTATTTTTATTAAATCATTTTTTGTATGGTGCTTGTTGGGAGAAACACAAACTGCTGCTTGAAGTAGAATTTATAACAGTACTAGTATAAGCTTGTATAGACTGTGGCTAGGACTTTTTCATGCCATGCTAAATGTTATTTTAGTTTTAAAGCCTGATGGTTATTGAGTAGCATGATTAGCCTCAAATAGCTGAGAGTGTTTAATATGTAATGAAAGATTCATGGGTTGTTCTTGTCATAGTAAAGCATCAATATATGGTATTCTCTTTCGAATGTTTTATTTGGTTGACTTGGTACATGCTCATACCATGTTTATGACTACAAATCAGTCATGGATATCCTCCATTACCACTTAGATTTTTAACATGTGATACTTCTTATGTTTTAATTAATGATGCTTATGTCGCTATGCATGATAATGACTCTTATGCTCTCTTGATTTGTCGCTCCCAGTCTTTTGCTAGCCCCAACCTGTACTGAGTATGAGCTCTACTCGTGAATCCAAACTCCCTTAAACCAAAGTTTTCTCCATTGTGTCCACCATACATACCTACATGTGGTATTTGACTGCCATTCCAAAGTAAATTGCTCGTGTGTTACCTTTAAAACTTTCAAAATTACTCCTGCTTTATGTTCCTGTTTTTGCTCATGAGGACGTAAATAAAGAATCTTTATCTCACTTGTTGATTGGATTTTACACTCTGGACTAGTGGCTTCATCCGCTTATCCAAATGATAGAAGAGCTGGCAGCGGGGTGCCCAGCCCCAAAATAATGCAAACAAATTCTCGTCACTATTTTTACCCCTGATTTATCAGTAAAAGCATAATTGTGTAAACAAAAGAGAAACATGGATGAACTTCTACACCAGTTGCGTCTTTCACCATCGGAGCCGCTCTTGTGAATCCAGTTGACTTGTGACGTACTGTATTTTCTATTTACCATTCGTTGACATTAGCATACATCTCCCAAAATATAGACATTCCTCCACAAATGTCAAACTTGTAATACCTCTATTTAATAAAATAAAAAGCTCTAGCACATGAGTGCTCCCTGCTTCCCTCTGCGAAGGGCCTTTATTTTAGTTTTATGTTGAGTCTCCATCTTCTAACTTTATGCACAGTTGAGAGAGCATTTTTGCCATTCTGAGTTTTATGTGCATCTGTCCCATAAGCATCAATAATTACTTCATGATGTGTTATTATTTGTTCTTAAATTATTTTTTCTAGTCTTCCTCTTGAACTTTGAAGGTGTCCCGCGATTTATGTTTTGACCCACTCTTAAGGACTATCGAAATATCACTTTTCCATGCTTTCTCTATATCTGAAACAAACATTTACCTTTCTTTGCATTATTATTCATGATCCTTTGTTTGAGTTACTCTTCGTGATGCAAAGTAATTGCTATGGTTTATTATTAAAGTTTTATTTATCATGCTTGTGTTTAAAGTCTTATGATCTCAGCGTACATATGCTTTTACATTAGATTGATCAAGTTTGTGTTAGTATCATGTCACCTCAGAAATTATTGTTTTATCATTTACCTACTCGAGGACGAGTAGGAACTAAGCTTGGGGATACTTGATACGTCATAAACGTATCCTTAATTTCTGATGCTCCATGATGATATTTTGCCAATTGCTACATGTTTTCTCCCTTCTTTATGTCATTTTTATCGATTTTCTAGACTAACCTATTAACAAGATGCCATAGAGCTAGTTCCCTGTTTTCTGCTGTTTTTTAGTTTCAAAAAAGTTGTTCTGGAAATATTCTCGGAATTGGAAAATTCAAAGCCCGGAAGTCCTATTTTCCCTGGAAGCATCCAGAAGACCGAAGAGGAGCCGAAGAGGGGCAGCAGGGGGCCACACCATAGGGTGGTGCGCCCCCTGGCCGCTCCAGCTATGGGTGTGGCCCCCCGGCCTCCACCGCCTTTGCCCTTTCGCCTATTTAAGCCCCCCGGATGGAAAACCCTAAGTTCCTGATCAAAATCCCCGAAAAAGTTACGCATCCGCCGTCACCGTCAACCCCAGATCATATGGGTTCTGAAGCTGTTTCCGGCACCCTGCCGGAAAGGAGATCATCACCGGAGGCTTCTACATCACCATGCCTACCGCCGGAGTGATGCGTGAGTAGTTCATCCTTGGACTACAGGTTCGTAGCTCTAGCTAGATGGTCGTCTTCTCCTCATATGCCTCCATGTTTAGATCTCGTGACCTGCCTATCATGATCGAGATTGATCTTATGTAATTCTCTATGCTGTGTTTGCTGGGATCCGATGAATATTGACCTTATGCCAAGGTGATTGTAGTCTTTATTTGCATATGTTATTTGTGATCTTACATGCTCTCCGTTGTTAGTGGTTATTCTAGCCAAGTAGTTGCTAGTGACACCAAGAGGGAGTATTTATGCTCGATAGTGGGTTCATAACTCCTTGTTGCCTTGCTCGAGTGACAGAAACATGAAGGGGGAGGATGTGTTGTTTCAATTAGGGAGAAAACAGCGGTGAGAGTGCTCGTGTGCATAATCAATGCTTACAGTACACACTTTGTTTAATGCAATTATCTGTTGCTTGCAACTTAATACCTAAGGGGGTTCAGATGATAACCTGAGGGTGGATTATTATTCATAGATGCAGATGGATGTCGATCTTTGTCTCTTGTTGTAATGCCCACACTAAATACCATAGTAATCTTCATGTCATATTTTTTTGGAACATTTTCTACTGCAGGGGAGACCCCCAGATCCCTTTATTTCCATCACAAGAGTTTACAAATATTTACAAATGTACTCAGCGGGATAGATTAAGATAATCTATCACACACTAATGTAGGGTATTAAGCCATGATCATAAATCCGCAGCCAAAGAAGCACTCAACCTATGCTTATGCATAAGGAGTTCTACCATTAAGCCAACTTTCCAACCCTTGAAGGAATGCCTCTCAGACTTGAAAATAACTCCATTCCTTTGTTTCCAGATGTTCCAACAGGCAAGAATCACAATCTCAGTGAAACAGGGACCTTTCAAGTTCTTTTTGGCAATGGAAAGATTAGGCAGAACTGTGTTATCACTCCAGGAAATTTGCAGATAGTTCCAAATCCTGGAGCTGAAAACACACTGGAAGAACAAATGTGTCCAATCCTCAAGACAAAGTTTGTTTCAAAGGACACAAAACTCAGTCCCATCAATATTCCAATTCCTTCTTTTAATCATATCCTTGGTATTAATCCTATCATTTAGGATCAGCCATGCAAAAAAGTTATGCTTTGACATGCATTTGGATTTCCAGATCCACTTAGCTGGTTTATCATCATTCAATTGACCAAACTATAGCTGATAAAATTTACTGGAAGTATATACCCCTTTATTAAATTTATAGGACCAGACATCCTTATTATTATTCACCTGAACATTTCCCAGTATGCCTTGAAGATCAACAAATTCTTTAAAAGCCTCATTTGAAAGAGGCAAGTGAAAAGCCTCAGAAAGATCAGTCATCACTTTCAAATCTCTCACTGAGGCCATCTGATCCTTAGCAAATGAGAACAATCTTGGAAATATCATTGACAGAGCATGTCCCAGCCAAGAATCTTTCCAAAACAGAACAGAATATCCATTCCCCACTGTGAAAGAAGAGAATGAACACCAAGTATCAGATAATTTCATAATACCTTTCCACCAGAAGGATCCACAAGAGGTAACTGCATGAGGAACCGACTGAAAGTATTATGCATTCTTGACCAGAGTTACCCAAGGAATATCCACAGAGTTATAAAATTTTGCTAGAAATTTGAGCAACAGAGCCCTGTTTTGAATCTGGAGATTAATGACTCCTAAACGACCTTTACATGTCATATTGTGCACTACGGTGCAACCTCTATTTGTCAATTCCCCAGTTGTAATTTGTTCACCCAATATGCTATCTTTTATGGAGAGACACCACTAGTGAAACTATGAACCCCGGTCCAATTTTTCACACAGTTAAACAAACTACAACAATTTCCTGCTTTCTTTACTTTCTGCAAGCATACACTGTTTTTCCACACTATACGTTGAATGTTTGTTTTCAGCAAGACCGGTGAGATTCACAACCTCATTGTACCGTTGGGGCAAAGTATTTTGGCTGTGTTGTGTGCAGGTTCCACGTTGTTGCTGACACCGATGCAGCAACAACACCACCGTCAGTGGCAACAACCTTCCGAAGGTCCTCCTTATCCTACTGGATTGATAACCTTGGTTTTTAACTAAGAGGAAAACTCCTACCGCTATGCTCTTCACACCCTCCTATTGGGGTATCCCAATGATTGCAAGATCTGCACCATCACTATCGTTTTTAACAAGTGGTATCAGAGCACTGTTTTAGATTAGGGTTTCCCGATGGCATCGATGAAGTTTGATCTATCATTGTTGGACTACAAGACGAGGTTTTCTCTATGACAAGTCAAGATGTGGCGGTTCTATCAAAAGCTTTGGATCTTGATGAGGCGCTGGATGCGTTCGGAAGTAAGGACGCGAGGGAGTGGACTCCTGAGGAGAAGTGCAAATATCATAAGGGTTTGTCATTAATTCAACTTCATCTACCTAATGATATCTTGCAAGAAGTGCTGCAGGAGAAATCCGCGGCATCTTTGTGGATCAAGCTTTAATCGATCTACATGTCAAAGGATCAAACCAGTAAGATGCACGTAAATATGAAGTTGTTCTCTCACAAGATGCAATAAGGTGGTTTTGTGATGAACCACTGGTCGACATTTAAGGAGATCGTTGTAAACCTAGTGTCGATGGAGGTAAAATATGAGGATGAAGATTTAGCTCTTCTGTTGTTATGTTCACTTCCTAGTTCTCTTACAAATGTGTGAGATATTATACTATGAAGCCGCGATAAATTAACCCTCACCAAAGTTTTGTGAGGCACTGCAGACCAGGGAAGAGATAAATGTTATGGTGCAGCCTAACACATCGTCCTCCAAAGGCGATGCATTGCAGGTACGAGGCAGACCTGATCAACGAGATAACAACTACAACAACAACAGCAAAGATAAGAGCAGGGAACGTTCAAAGTACAAAGGACGAGACAAGCTTTGCAAGTACTATAAGAAAACCAAACACATCATTGATGATTGCTGGAAGGTGCAGAACAAGGAAAAAGGGAACGGTACTTACCAACCGAAGAATAAGTCAGACAGTAGTTGTCGTGGTAAGGCTGGTGTTATTGCTGGTGACAATAATTGTGATGTTGAATGCTTAGTTGGTATTCCTGTGTGTTACCCGGGATGATGAATGGATTCTTGATAGTGCTTTTTCGTTTCACATTGCGTGTAACAAAGATGGATTAGTTCTTATGAGACTGTGCAGACAGGAGATTTTATGCGTGTGGGGAACGACAACACATGTCATATTGTTGGCGTTGGATCTGTTCAGATCAACACCCATGATGGGATGACACGCACGCTGACGGTAATAAAAGACATACCATCCATGGTGAGAAATTTGATCTCGTTGAGTACCCTTGATTGTGACGGGTACAAGTATGTCGGAGGGGATAACTGCCCGAAGGTATCAAAAGTTTATCTCATTGTTATGATTGGTGATATGAATTCTGCCAAGTTATATATTCTTAGAGGTAGCACTTTATCTAGAACTGATGTTGTTGTTACTAGTGGTGATACAAGTACAACTAACCTTTGGCATAAGCGACTTCGACACATGAGTGAACATGGTATGGCAGAATTGGTGAATAGAGAACTTATGAAGGACTTCAATATGAGTACGTTGTCGTTATGTGAACACTGCGTATTTGGTAAGCATAAGAGAGTTGAGTTCAATGCTTCCGTTCATACCACTAAAGGTACATTAGATTATATACATGCTGATTTGTGTGGGTCTTCACGTAAGACCTCTTATGGTGGTTCTTGTTATATGCTTACTGTCATTGATGATTACTCTAGAAGAGTTATATGCAAAAATAACAAATTTGTTGCCTCTGACAATGTTTCCATCCACCTCTTTTGAAAAACACAAGTTTCCGCCGATTCAGTTAGAAACAGGTCAAATTTGAACTACAGGTGTCTCGTAGTTTGCTCATGATTTTTGGAAAAAATCATTTTAGGTCCACAACTACCTATTTCATCCAAGATACATCAAGAGTTTCTCAATATTCAACTCCTAGATATGAAAGGTCATGCCCGTCGTCTTGACTTCTTTTTTAAATATGCATAGAAAATTCAAACAAATTCAAAAAAACTGATGACGGTGAAACCGCTAACATTCGGAGTGGAATACTGGATATCAAAATCCAGGAGCTTTCGGTTGGATTCCGACGCCGCCCTCTCCGATGAACCGTTAACCCATCATTGTTATTTCCATTCGGTCTCATGCAATTTTTGTAGTAATGTAGCTTTAACAATATGCATGGTAATTTAGGTTTGTTTCTCCTTTTCAAAACGAGCTAAAGAACGTCAAAATCCGAGTTGAAATGCAAAATTTATGTTCGAAACGGTGATTAAGCCAAAAAAGAAAAAAACATAGCTTGGATAGGCCGACGGCATTGCCGCCGCGTAGCTCAAAAAAAAGATAGGCCGACGGTATTTGGATTTGCCTCTTCGGGTCTATGCCGACGGCTCCGACAAATAAAAAGATAGGACGACGGTATTGCCGTAGATTTTGGCCGTCGGCATAGTAGGACATTCCTGTAGAGTCAAAGGCGTGTTCATCATCGCGGCAATGGTTTGATTGTCCATGTCCTGGTTCAATGGAGCGGTTCGTCCGAAGCCCTGGCCACCTGGGAGGACGTGGATGCCCTGAATCGCTTCCCGCATGCGCCTGCTTGGGGGCAAGCAGCATTTCTAGAGCAGGGGAATGTGAGCGACCATCCGCCTACTACGAGCGAGAGCGCCAACAGGCTAGACGAAGAAGCCCCTAGGCCGAGGCCAAGGCGCGAGAGGAGGGTTCCGGCTTGGCTTGCAGGCCAGGAATGGGCCAAGTAAGGCCTTGTAACGTTTGTGCTCTGATGCGGGCTATTTAGGATATGGAAGGGAGTAGTAGAGAACTTGGATTGGAAGAAAGGAGTGGAAATCAGTACCGTGGACTTGCAGAGCGAGGCCGGATCCCAGTGAGATCAACTAGAACTCTCTTGTATCGAACAATTCCTGCAATTATCTAAGTAAAATCGAGGGTGGTAGGTTACATTAATGCCAGTTTGCAACATGCTAAAATGAGTTGTAAGTCTTTGGAGGTTATACAGAAGACTTCGTACCTAGTTTGCTTACCATTGAAATTGCGTGGATATTTGGTCCAGAGCCGTGGTTTTGCCCTGTCAAGTTGAAGGGTTTGTCCATGTAAATCCTTTTGTCACTTTAACACGTGTTTTCTTCTATTTGCATTGCATAACTATTGTTCTGTGCAAGTGCAGCTTTCCTGTGTGAAAGAAGAAAGCGAATACCAACATAACAATATCATCGAATGATACACATTATTAAGTTTAGAATAACAGGATGAAAAACTTTTTGCATGTGAAGCAATACTTCAAACCGTTATTCTCCACCGAGAAGCCTAGAGTTATGAAGGAATATTAGAGGGTAGTACTTCATCTACAAGTTTGTGGGTTCACTCGATAGTGGGTTGATGGCGATTGAACCATATCGTTGATGAGACACATGCGCACACATTTTGGTAAAAATTGGAGGAGTTGTATGTCCACATAAAAGGTATGAATAATATGTTCCTAACCAATAAATGTATGAGGTTGAGGTAAAACGACGAAACTTCAATTGCCGACCATGTGATTATAAATCACCTATCTTTAATGGGAATCATATTTGAAAGTGAAGTGACAGCATTTGCTGCTACTTGACTCATTACTGGACACTTAGGAGACCTTCAAGGTCATTGTTTGCAAATCAGCACATAATTGTACTAATTAAAGAGTCTAGAAAAATAAGTAATAAGGTCATGGTTTCCTAAGGTTTATTATTTTATTACCCCGCTTCGTTTTTGCCCCACTCACTTAGATTTCCTCGTTTTTGCACTATTTTGCTCTTTCAGAACTCGCAAGCGGCCCTCCGTTTCTGTATGGTCAACCTCCTTTGACCGCTAGTGTGACATTCGTTGCGCTGACAAATGGGACCCTGGCCGTGGTTTTCTCGCCCGCCGTCACTAAATAAATGGGGCTTACCCTGCAATCGAAGAAAGATGACCCATCCATTCCTTTCTTTGTCTCTTCTCCTTAATTATTATCACATCAGAATCACCATTATATATCCGAACAAGTATTGGGAAAGTTGCCCTCATAGTTGAATGGATTTTCACGATTAGAGTAGTCTAATTGGAGCCAGATTAGACTCGCAAGTGGGCACATGCACATTTTAGCTGTTGGCTTCATAGTTGACTAAATGTATCACAACCGCGCAAGCACATTCTAGTTGTCAATATTGTACACTTGTTGGATTGATAGTTAATCATCCCTTCCTCCACATGCATGCACGTTACAATACAGTCTAATAGTTGAGTAGACATAACAATTCGATGATGGCAGAGAACTTGTTATCATAGTTGACTAATGTATTGGGTGGGTTGTTCCCACGAATGATGGAATACTCGATCTGCCACCTAATTACTGAGATCATGTTAACCGATCGGAATATTCTTATACGAGCACTATTTTATACAATGCCCTAGAAGCCAATGTGCCAGCAGGTGCGTCCCCTAATTATTTGATCCCCGCAATCAGATTATGAATGAGTCTGCTTGACTAAGAATGACGTGCTGGCCGTAGGGGTGGATATCGAGCCAGCTCGACTCGACTCAACTCAACTCGTAAATACTCGTTAGTTAACGAGCTTGCTCGACTCGACTCGTTAACTTAACGAGCAAAATTCTCTAGCTTGGCTCGACTCGATAATACTCGAGTTGGCTCGATAAGCTTGATAAGATCACTAGGAACCTGAAAAACATAACCAATTAATTATGGAGCAAGATTACAAGAAGGTGAATTCGTCGTTGATGCCTCTCCCATGTAGATTTTGGAGACTTTGATATGAATGCTCCAATATTTTTGTCCTTAAGGTTTTGAATTTATTTTTTGTCGACTAATCTATGATTTAGCATATCAATTGAAGGACATTAGCAAGCTTATCGAGTACTCACAACTCGACTCGTTAAACTCATTTGCTTATCGAGCTAAAAAATACAACTCGGCTTGGCTCATTAGTGTCCGAGTTCGATCTGATCTGAGCCGAGTTTTCGAGTACTCGTTAAGCTCATGAGTTTCGAGTTTTATTTCCACCCCTAGCTGGCCGTCGTGTGTTTCCAGCTATAAGGGTGGAAGGATCGATCTTATGCTCTATCTCCCACCTAACTGAGATCATGTACTGATTGGAATAGTTTGATACGAGCACTATTTTATACAATGCCCTAGAAGCCAATGTTCCACTGGCAGGTGTGTCCCCTAATTATGCTTTCCGCGCAATCCGATTATGAATCAGTCTGCTTGACTGAGAATGACGTGCTGCCGTCATGTGTTTCCAACTATAAGAGTGGAAGGATCGATCTTATAAGCTCCATCTGCCACCGAACAGAGATCATGTAAACTGGTCGGAATAGTTTGATACGAGCACACTATTTTATACGATGCCCTTGAAGCCACTGGTAGGCGTGGCCCCTAATTATTTGATCGGCACAATCAAATTATGAATCAATCTTCTCGACTGAGAATGACGTGCGGGCCGTCGTGTGCTTCCAGCCGTAAGGGTGAAAGAATCGATCTTAGTCTCCACCTCTTCCACCTAACTGAGATCATGTTGACCGATCGCAATAGTTTGATAGGAGTAGTATTTCTGAAATGCGCAAGAGTGTGGCAGTGTTACTCCTCTAATTGCGTGCCCAGCCCTAATTATCAACCAATTAGCTTGATTGAATTGACGTGCCGGCCATCGTGCGATTGCCCACAAAGGGTGGAAGACTCTATCCGCCACCTAACTAAGATGATCGGCAAGCACCACTAGCAGACTCTTATATTATTCTAACTAGTTGAATGCCCGTGCTTTGCTACGGAGGCATACATATTCTAATGGTTTAACAACAATAGTTTTTTACATATATTTTTTGGATTCTTATGCCCATCATGCATGTCTTCTTCTCCTTCTCATTTATTGCCATGCACATCCAGCAGAAGTGTTGCTAACAAAAATTCAAGCATGAGTGTCTCCTTATTTTTCTCCTTGTGCCTGTCATAATCATTGTTAAATAGTATCACGGAATGATGAAAAGGTTATAAATATAGCTAATTACGCTTGCACGAATAGAAGATTCGTGTAGATGCTCTTGTAGTACAACGCCAGATGACCCAAGATCTATTCTCTGTCTTTCCACACATTATTTCTTTCATTTTGTCACTAAATCGCACTACATTTGACAATAAATGTTACGAATGAGATAAGCTCCAAGAATCATATCAAAGAGGGCACAAATCATGAAAAATATCGTCTGCGTGATCTCACCATAACCTGCAAACACAATACAAGTTTCGAAAAATAAGACAGAAAGGAAAGAACAGCCAAAAAACACATTCTACAACGGCTTGGCCGTCCCGTTCTTTATCGTGGGCATCAAATTTTGCTTCACGGTCTATGATTTAGCTTCTGAACATAATAGCACCCTTAGTTACGTCCATTTCTAATAAGCAAGTCCCTCGTATTTTGCAGAAAAGAACTCATTATTCTTCTTAATGTCATTTCACAATATTCACTCATTCCCAACAAATATAGGATTTATGTAGGTTCGTATAGAATTCAAATCTAGAAGATTTGTACATGATTCGCACAAGTTAATCCACCTGCTAATTAGGACAGGTTCATACAATTCTTACATGACTCATCCCCAAATAATAGAGGATTCATACATGTTCATACAAGATTGAAATATGGAAGAATTTGTGTAACAAGCAAATCTGCCTAATTAGCACAAAATACAGTTGCAATTTTTACTCCAAGTCTCATATGTGATTCATACATGTTCATACAAGATTGAAATATGGAAGAATTTGTGTAACAAGCAAATCTGCCTAATTAGCACAAAATACAGTTGCAATTTTTACTCCAAGTCTCATATGTGATTCTGAAATCCTATACATGTTTCATCCTAGATACATACATAATTTGAATTATGATACATGAGGACCCCGGCAGGTAAAGGAGCTTCGGTTCATACAGCCCCCTGGCAGGATTCAATGGCCTAGTTGTATTCCTGCAAGTTGGGGTGGCGAAGTCCTTATTCTGCTGGTACGGAGCTCCATCTCCCTAGTGCTGCAACTCAGCTCGACTTCATGCCTATGCTGGAAACAGGAAAATTCAGCAAATTGTCCTATTAATTTCGGGCTTTATATTAAGAAAGCAAAAACTGAGGTTACCATTCGCTAAAGTTGAACCTATGAAGTGAGATGTCATCACAGTTTCGATTATTAATTTTAACTGGGTCGAGGTGATTCAGTATGCAAGGTATCACATATAGAAGACAAGCATGGTGTTGAAAAAAATGAACTATATCATGTTGAGTAATTTGGTCGCTGATGACTCTAATTAGCCACCTTAAGTACTGATAAATGATCTAACTGATCTAACTGCATTAGCAACACTGTACTAAAATAAAAATCTAGTTGGCAAAGACATCTCTAGCAAGGTGTAGGGCGTGACCATGCTGACCTGGGTGCCGCCCACGCCTTGCCGATGGCAAGCAGCGTCACTTTCAGCCGCACGACGCAGGCTTTCACCTTGATTTCGCCACCCCGGTTTAGTACTTGCTCGACTTAACCCCCTTGCCGGAGAGTCCGGACATGCTCACGTTCTTGACAAGGAGCGGGTTGTAGACGAGCGACATGCGCTGACTTTCTCTGAACTCAAAGTGGGCACGGCTAACAACACCGATGCGCTGACTTTCCCTGAACTCGATTACAAAGGACACCGATGCGCTGACTTTCTCTCACTTAACTACGAAGTGAGCTCAAAGTGGACGCCCAACTACCAAGGACACTTCGCTCAAAAGTACTCAACAACTTTCAGAAAATTCAGGAGTCTTATCTTGGCACCTCCGACCTCTATGCTTCCTATTTCTGCAAACAAGAATCCATACAGAGAAAGTATTCAAGGGGCATCTGATAACAGTGCCCCACACCAATCCTTTTTAAGCATACAAACTGAAGAAAGTACCTCTAACTTCACATAAGCCAAGCTCCTTTCACAAAAGCTAACTATAGATCCCAAAGGATGCTCCCACAAGGCTCCGGATTAACCAGGACATGTACACTCAAGAAAGCTAACAAATTGACGGAAAAAAACAAGCTTGCGCCAAACGGGGTTGCGCATGGCATTGATCCAGCAATGGAAGATACAGCTTGCTCCAGCAATGACAAGGACCGCTGGTGCAGGGCCTCGATTACATTGTAAACAAACGCTAGTATTGAGTTCAGTATTGCGTTTACATGAACCATCGTCATTCTGATGTAACTTAAGAAAAAAACGCACCTCAAGTTTTGTTCATATGGGCAGATTTGATTGATCCATTCATTGAAACACCTACTTCAGCAATACGATGCATTACAATCGTGATCAGACATCTCCAACTGCAAAACATTGTCTACCAATAATGGAAAAAAAAAAGAGTTAAATATTAACCAATCAAACAGGAAGCCACAACATTCAAAGATACATGTCAATTTTCATTTATAATAATTTCAATTCAAGGTATAACTTAAGATGTTATAAATTGCACTCAAATTTTGATTTCTTCCACATAACCATACTTAAGATGAGACCAAATAAAACCTTTATTATCTTATTAAGGACGGGGAAGTAATTTAAATAATCTAAAGATACCACTAATACATAGATGCAGTATCATCACTAATACCGATGCCGCTACCACAACGTGCAATGCAAGGTAGCTCTGTTGATGCCATATTGGATGTCTGATGATTAAATTTGCGTGTGCCCAATGTGGCTACGAATTTCGCCACACACTTTATTGTATAATAGGTTAGCACCTACCGGCAGCTGAGCTTAGTGACATGGTGTTGTCCGTAAATTCATAGAGAGGCAGCAATACATGAAAAATACAGATTCGTGATGCGTATATTTTAGTTGTGAGCTGGTGGCATTTGAAGCAGCCCTTGAAGGTTCATGGTCCAGCACGCGAGAGTGAGGGAAACATGCAGACGGCCCAAGGAGAGATTACATCTAACATAGATCATAAGATTTTGTAGTCCCATCGCATAAAACAATGAGTTATTAAATGAATCAATATGTAGATGTTTAAGAAAGTACTACTTGGACACATCATGATTGGAAGTTTGCACAAGTCATCACGCAAGATCACGCGGAAGAGAGAGCCCGTCTGCAGCATCAAAAATCCTTTCAACTATATATCCATTTAGTCTAACACGCCGTGGATAGCTTTCCATCCGTCTTACATCGGACTTAACGAACCCACATGTCTGATAAATCCATTTGAAGAAGGAATATAAACTGAATTTATGTACATCACGGATGCTACTATAATTAGAACATCTCTAAACTGAAGGCTTTTCCTGATTTTTAGGCCAAACCATGAATCGGTACATATGTCAGTGGCCACGCTACTGAAAGGGCTAGTAGTAAGATGAATTTGAACATAAGAATACAAGATTGGGAAACAAACTTACAAAATATGTGACATGCCTTGATTTAATGCCAGATGGTGCTCTCGGTAGCATCACCACATATCCCGACCACTCTCGATATCCTCTGCAGGTGTTCAATAAGAGAAATACCACAAATTAATTAGTCTGGTGTAAAATTGCTTTGCAGTCCTGTGTTATCTCATCCTCTTCAAGAAGGCATTCCTACTTAAAAATAATTCCTCGTCTCAAACAGTATTCACCTGAGCAAGACACCACTAATTCAAAATTCAAAATTGTTCGCTACAGAAGGTATATTTGAAAGTGCAAGCACTGAAAACTACAGATATGTGGGAGAACATGAGAAAATAATATGTGGTGGTCCATCGAACAACATCTGACCAATTACATGCTGAAATTACTATACTATATTGAGCTTTTCTAACTTCCGAATCACAGATGCACAAAGGAACAAACGAAAAAGCATCGATTACATATATATTATCAGGACCTGGCAAAGTAAGCTCTTCATGGGGCAATCGATGAATCAATGTACACCGGGCCTTTGAACCCTGCCCCGTGCGCCGTCATCTTGCACATCCTGCAGGGTGCAGCTGCAGCAGGACATCCTAGACCACATCGGAAACTGCAGCATAACAATACTCGCCCCAAATGTTGAGGCAGCAGAGGTAAGATCAAAATCTCGGAAATAAACGCTAAATTATTCATGGCGCAATCGGCACCGGAGTAGCAAACTCGATGGAGAGAAAATCTGGGAGAAAGGCGCAAGTGTGGAGGCCAGTACCTTGCAAGTCTTGTTGAGGCTGATGGAAACTGAGCCCTTCCCGCGGCCACCGGAGCCAGGGATGCCCTTCAGAAATCGTCTGCTCGTCGGCACACTCGATCTCCGGCTGCTCCTCTTCCTCGTTGGCAGCGCAGCAGCTCTATGGAAGAAGTGGCGCCTCGTACGCATCGTGGCCTTGTGGGTTTCGTCGAGCTGCACGCCTTCAGTGCCCTGCAATATTCCGCGAGATCCTCCTCAACGATGCGAGGAGCGCCGCCAGAGCATAGACGACGGCTGCGACGCAGGCACTCCTAGGGGACGAGCGGGGGAGAGATGAGATGAGCGGCGTGGGAGTGGGTTGGACCGTCGGGCGTTCGGCTTTGGGGAAAATTCTTCCTGGGCCGGCAGGCGGTAACAATAGATGGGCTAATCGCGTGGGACGTCGATGGAGCGTAGCGGACGATGGGTTGGACGTACCAACGTACGTCCAACTCCCATTTAATAGTAAAGATTATGTGATGCGCTACCAGATGATCAATCAATGTGATTTATTAAAATGACATGTCGGCCATCGTGCATTGCCCGTTAAGGCGGGTGGAAAGCTCATCTGCCACCAGTCAGAGATCATTTGATCCAGTCGGAATAGCTTAATACTAGTAGTAGTTTTCATATTATAAATAAATTTCCTTGATAGGAATTACATCCTGGCCGCCGTGTGCTGTCCACGATGGTTGATAGTATGTTTGCAGATTGTCAGTCAATCTGCTTGATCGAAATGATGTGCCGGCAAGGTATTCCCCACGAAGGATGGAAGAGTCTATCTGCGACCTAACTCATGATCATGTGAACCGCTCGGAATAGTATGATACTCATAGTATTTTATGTCATGCCATACAAAGAAATGCGCCTGTATGACAGGTCGGTCTCCTCTAAGTATGTCTAATTATGTGTTATTAGGAGCTACTCCCTCCGTATCAAAATATAATGCTCACTTCGTTCTAAAATAGATGACATCCATTTATCTAAATATGCATGTATATATACATGTTTTGTGTCTATATACATGCATGTTTGAATAAATATAGAAATCATCTATTATGGAACGGAGTGAGTATCTTTTCTAGACGAAACGTATCTACACATATGTTTTAGTGTGTAGATTATGTGCATCTTGCAGTAAAACATGTCTAGATATGTGTTCTCTAGTAAACGGTAAAATATTTTACATTTCGATATGGAGAAAGTATTACATTATCAATGAATCATCTTCATCTAAATTTAATATCAAATTGGGGTTATGCTACACTGTCACAAATTTAAATTTCTACCGTGCACAAGCAAATAAAGATCGTGATGAGATCACGGGGTTACAACTATACACAAAGACCCGCGGAAGAACATAGTCGATGTAGTGTGTCAGGGCAGTGTAGTCGTACGAATAACCCTCTTAATTCTATTCATTTGAACAACTCCTTGCGAATACCGCGTACTGTTCATCACAGCAACTGAGTTTCAGCGCCTCCAAGGTATCGGCACCTATAGGGCGGAACGTCAAGCAGGGAATGCCACATCAGACCAAAGAACTAGGGCTTGGAGTTGGTGGCGGGGGTTTTCAAATCGCCTAGAAATAACTCCTGTTTGTTAAGCCTTTCTATTCTCCGATCTGAAATACTCTTGTTTGGTCCTGCAATCTAAAAGACCTCCGTTTGGGCTCACAACACTTGTGACCATATAGTACACTAATCCACTTCAACTCAAATCCATCTGAGTAGGTTTGAAATCCATAAGTGTTTGGCTCTATAATTTCATGACTACATGCAGACATAAGTTCCCTTAGAATTTTGGTACGCATCACTCCCAGTACGATAATTGCTTCTAGAAGTTATGTCATGTCTGAGTTAACTGGGTTTAGGACATAATCCTATTGACCTGCACGACTTCCAGCCCGCAACCTCCAAAGACTCCCTCGGCTGGATGGCCCTCTTCTTGAAGCTCTGATACTTCCAAAACGTATCTCATTTTCCGAACATTTTTCTTATTTTTTTTCTCTAAGCTTGTGAGGTTTGGATACCACCAACACGGACTAACGTTGTTTTCAGCAGAATTGCCTTGCTGTCTCCTTTTTGTGCAGAAAAATTAACTTTTGAGAAAATGCCCAGAAAATATCCCATTGGTCCTAAAAGACCACAAGACCCGCGGAGCCAACGGGGGCCAGGAAAGGGGCCAGCAGGGGGCGACACCACCCACTGGCGGCCCCCTTGGCTGCGCCGCTAGGAGGGATTCACATAAGCCTCGATGATTTATTTTTCCTCAGAGTATCTGTATCGTTTTTATGCCCCTTTTAATTTTGTTTCGTCGCAAACATGATTATGATAGTTGTTGCTCTCTTGATTATCGCTCCGCGTCTATTGCTAGCCTTCACCTGTACCGAGTATTAGCTCTACTCGTGCATCCAAAACCCAAAAACCAAAGTTTGCCAAATGTGTCCACCATACCTACCTATATATATGTGGTATTTAACCGCCACTCCAAGTAAATTTCTCGTGTGCTACCTTTAAAACTTTCGAAACATTATTCCTGTTTTGTGTCCCTGTTTTAGCTCATGAGGACGTAAATAGAGAATCTTTATCTCACTTGTTGATTGGATTTTATACCCTGGACTAGTGGCTTTATCCGCTTATCCAAATGATAGAAGAGCCGGCAGCGGGGTGCCCAACCCCTAATTAATACAACAAATTATCTTCACTCTTTTTGCCCCTGATTTATCAGTCAAAGCATAATTGTGTAAACAAAAGAGAAAGAGGGATGAACTTATACCCACATGCGTCCTTCTATGGGAGCCGCTCTTGTGAAGTCTAGTTGGCTTGTGACGTACTGTATTGTCTGTTTAGCATTCGTTGACATAAGCATACACCTCTCTTAAAAATGTTTTCAATACCTCTTTTTAATAAAATAAATAGCTCTAGCGCATGAATTAATCCCTGCTTCCCTCTGCGAAGGGACTTTCTTTTATTTTTATGTTGAGTCTTCACCTTCTCTCTTTATGCACCTTCTTGAGAGCATGGTTGTTATTCTTAGTGTAATGTGCTTGTACCAAAACACGGTTGATAGTGGTATAACTTTGAATCTAGTATCTTTGATATCTTTATTTCTAGTCTTGATTTGAACTTCAGAGGTTCCCTAGCATTTATATTTTGCTCCACTATTAAGGGAAGTCGAGTACACTTTATCATACCCTATTATGAGCATTGCAATCCTGTAGATTGATATACGTCATGTTGTCTATTATTAGTTTGTTGGCATCTCTTCATGGTTTGCATAACTATTGGGTGACTTTTATTTTCCATACATCTTATTATGAATTGTCTCAGCACTTGATCATGTAGTGAGTATATTTACATCATATGAAACAAATGTGTTTGTAGAAGTCTTTTATCGTACTAAGTTGTCACTGAATTGCTTGAGGACAAGCAATAAGCTAAGCTTGCAGGAAGTAGATACGTACAAAACGGATCTCCTTTTACGAACACTTTTCTTATTGTTTTCCTCTAAACTTATGAGTTTTCGATATCACTAACATGGACTAACGTTGCTTTCAGCAGAATGACCTTGATGTCTCGTTTTTGTGCAGAAAAATCAACTTTAGGGAAAATGCCCAGAAAAGATCCCATTGGTCCTAAAACACCAGAAGACCCCGGGAGCCAGAAGGGGGGCAGGAGAGGGGCCAGGAGGGTGAAAGTAATGTATGGGCACCTAGAGGGGGTGGATAGGTGCAACGGCCAATTTTAATTTTCTTACAAGATTAGGCTTGACACAAAGGTAAATTCTCTAGATAGTGCAACTATGGTGAATTTACTATATGACAAGTACGGTAATAAATGCAACAAGTACAACAATAAATGCAAGAAAAACACAAGTAGAGAGTAAGGGAATGAGATAATCATTAGGAAGCATGCGGAGACACGATGTATTCCCGAGTTACTCCTTTTTAAGGGAGTACGTCTCGTTGGAGGGGTGTGAGCTCGCCACGAAGGCCTAGTCAACGCCACAAAGGCCTCAAACTATTCTCCGATGAACCCCGCCACAAAGGCCTAGTCCACCTTCCACTATTGATCCCCTTTGAGGCGGCAATTGACTCCTTTACAAACAAGATTGGGGCACACACCCACAACCGAATTGGGGGCTCCCAACGATCACAAGAATCACCAAGAGAGACAAGATGTCTAGGCTCTCCACAAGAGGAAACCCTAGACAAGTTCCCCTCAAGCAAATGAGGGGGGAAATGAAATCTGGTTCGTGAAGACGTAGATCAGGGCCTTCTCCTTCAATCCTTCAAAGATCAAGGCTTATGGGCGGATGGATTTGGAGATCTAGCAAGGTGGGTGAGCTCTAGCAATGGTGAGATCTATTCTGGACGAGCTAGCTGGAGGTAGGTGGAGGGGAGGGGGTATTTATACCGCTCAGAAATTCTTGGAGCCATTGTAGTCGATTCTGCCAAACTCACACCGGAGACTCCGGTGTAAAGGACGGAGACTCCGGTCTGAGATTTTTCGCCATGGCATCAGTCCGGAGACTCCGAACACATTCCGGTAAGTCTCTGGTGTGGATGCAGCGGGCGACACCAGAAATTCGGAGAAACCACCAGTCCGGAGACTCGGGTCTTGTTCAGCTTGCGCCCTGTCGCCTGAGTCCAGAGTATGTCTGGGGTCATTCGATGAACAAAGGTATCAGTCAGTCCGGAGACTCCGGAAAATCTCCGGTAAGTCTCCGGTCTACATACAACGGGAGACACCAGACAAACTCCAGTGCTGTTTCTTCAAACTTGTGCTCACTCCGGGACTCTGGTGCTTCTCCGGTAACTCTCCAGTCTGGGTACAGCGGGCGACACCAGAAATTCCAGAGAACACAATCCCATGAATAACCTCACACCGGAGACTCCGGTCTGGGAGACCGGAGACTCCAGCCTGGAATAAATTCCAGCAGAAGCTTTTCATGGAACTTTGCCTCTTTTTGTATTTCACTACCACCACATCAAATATGTTATTTAGGCCTTGAAATGCATCAACACACTTAATTATACACATGTTGTTAACAAACACCAAAACAAGATGATTTACGCGCATTTGCACTTTCAATCTCCCCCTTTTTGGTGTTTGATGACAACACACATATTTGCAATAAAATCACAGCTGGCTTTGTTTGAAAAAGATATACGGGCTTTCGAACACTCAAGTCGTGAGCTCCCCCTATGTTTTACAAACAAAGCCCTCTAGATCAACTACTAGTGAACAATATGAATACATGCATAGATACGATATATAAAGAAACATTAAGCACAATAGGATAGATAGCTTCACCACGTAGTCTTACCACACACATAAATCCATAGTTCACTAGGAAATGAAATCAACTAAGATAAAGGGAACACAAGCCATAAAAGCAAATCAAGTTCAAAGACTTTTGTGCCGAAGCAAATCAAATCAAAGAAACCCTTGAAAAGCTCGGAGAAGACTATTACTTCTTCTCCCCCTTTGGCATCGAGCCAACAAAAAGGGCAAAGAGCACTACACGCACCCAAGGAATCAGTCATCCTCATCATAGTCCACATCATCCTCGTCCTCAACACGTTCAATGTCTTCCCCATAATCATCTGCATCTCCTTTCTCATCCTCATCTTCATCCTCATCATCATAATTGAAGAACTCAAGATCCTCGTCCTCTTCTTCCTCAGTTTTCTCCTCCACATTTTCCTCCTCCTCAGTCTTAGGGGCCTTGCCACGGTTGGTCGAGGAGGAAGGAGCTGAAGTCACCTCCTCAAAATCACCCCACGGGAAGAGGTGAGTGTTCCAGTTCCCATAGGACTCGGTGGGAAGGGTACCAATAGGAGGAGTAGCCCCAATACCCGCACGGTTCAACTCGTGCCTCTCCTTATAGGCCTCATGGTTCTCCTTATGGACTCCAATTGTCATGCAAAGAATGTTTCGCTGAAACCATGACAGTTTCTTCATCTCATCTTGAGTCTCATCCCTGCTAGAACGGCGAGAGGGAGGGTCTGCATTCTTCCTTCTAGACCTAGGAGTATCCTCAACATCACCCATGGGGGTGTCATTGTCTGGACAGTGAGAAGAGAGAACCTAAAGAGTACCAACTGTGTGCTCAACCTCACACACCAAGCCAGGGCACTTATCAAGAATGAGCCTCATCGCATATGGAGCATATACTAGAACCTTCTTGGTCTCAATCATAGAAGAATACATCTCCTCCTTGATGAAGTGCATGACATCAATCTCGTACCCCTCACCATCTGGACCACCCAAGTGACACTGGAATGGCTGATAGAGCAAGTTAACAACACCACTACGAATAGCATCCACATTCCCCGCCTTGGGAGCAGTGCGGGCCATGGTGAAGAAAGGTCTGGCCCTCATGATCTTGTACTCCCTCTTTCTCAGAGACGCCACAGAAGTGATCCTATCAAACCTGGCCTTCTTCGCCAATTCACTCCTCTGCCTTGCCTGTGCGGCTTCTTGTTGACGTTGCTCAGTCTCAAAGGTCCTCCTCTGTCCAACCCTGCCTGTAGCTTCATTGGTGACGTGATAGTTGCGAGAATGGGTGCGTTATTTCCTTGGCTTGATATTCGGATTTAAAGAGGAGCCTTAGTCTTTTTCCCTCAAAACACACCCAGGAAAACACAAAAACCAGAGAGCAGATAAAATAGTGAGCTTACATGTCCAAATATGGAGGAAGAAATCAACCAGAAGCAGTAGAACAAGTTGTGGATAATTAACACCAGAGCCTCCGGTCTGGCAGCCCGGAGTCTCCGGATAGACACTGGAGTCTCCGGACTGAAAGACCGGAGTCTCCGGACTGTTTCCAGATCTGAGAGATGAATTCAACACAACTTATTCTAACTGGTTTCTAGATGATTTCTACTGGTGCAAAACATCCTAGGGTGGTTCTAACCGCAAGTAGAAAGTACCATTCTCCCAAAACAACTATCTAGAACAAGATCTAGATAAAAACAAGAAAACTAGAGGGGAGGGAGGGTACCCTTGCCATGCAAGTCTGCCATGGAGGCTCCCACATAGGGGAGAAGTGAGGGGGGTCAAGGGAGGCGGATTCCGGCGGTGGAAACCGGCCGGAGGAGTCCTTGGCTGCGGCGGCGCAACAGCAGTTTTGGGGGCGGGGGGAAGTTGGGATGAAAACCCTAACTTCCCAAGGCCCCACTTTTTATACTGCCGCACCCCACACGAGAGTCTCCGGTCTAAACATCGGAGTCTCCGGACTGGCCGGAGATTTCGGTGTGGCAGGCCAGAGTCTCCGGACCACACGCTGAAAAGAACCATGGAATGGACATGACATGTATGCGGCAAATAAAATTCGTTTCTTCGAAAGTTTTTGGCTTGGAAAATCAAATCAACAGCAGGGAGAGAACTACATACTCAAGGAAAGCAAGAACACATTAGAACACCAAATTTTTGAGTATGCTTGTCAAAAATGGCAAATAATTCTCAACAAGTAAAAATAAGACCAAACAAGCACCAACTCTTCAAAGGAAGAGGTTGGTGGCCTAAGCCACCATGTAAGAGAACATGGTATGTAACCGCGAAGATATATCTTGGGTACATTGCCAATTCTCGACATTGAAGCTCACAATTCAACATTAGAAAAAGAGAGATAACAAAGAATTTTTGCTTTGGGCATAATGGGGGGGGCGGAGAACCCAATGTGTTAGGATAACACTCCCCCTATGTCCATTCCTACACCTAAACCCAACCACGTCAGAACAATAGGGGTGTGTGTGCAAGATCTTCAAGTCAAAGTCCTAGAATAAATGATATTTAGCTCATTCCTCAACAACATGAATCTTGCATCATCGAGAGGCTTCATGAAGATGTCCGCGAGATTACCCTTGGTGGGGACATATGCTAGCTCAATATCACCTCTTGCCACATGATCTCGGATGAAATGATGACGAATCTCAATGTGCTTCGTCCTTTTGTGTTGCACGGGCCGGGGTTGTAGGCGATCTTGATGGCACTTTCATTTTCACACATGAGGGGAACCTTCCCTAGGTGAACATCGTACTCTTTGAGGGTTTTCCTCGTCCATAGAGATTGGGTGCAAGCACTTGCGGCGGCCACGTACTCGGCGTTGGTAGTGGAAAGAGATATGCAATTTTGCTTCTTGGAAGACCAACTCACCAAGGACATACCAAGGAATTGGCAAGCCCCGGAAGTGGACTTCCTATCATATTGATCACCGGCCCAATCGGAATCCGTGTATCCCTTGAGAGAAAATTGGGCCCCATTTGCGTACCACAAACCAAACATTGAGGTATGAACCAAATACCGAAAAATCCTATGGACCGCCACTAAGTGGCTTTCCTTAGGATCCGCTTGATACCTTGCACACACACCTACACTCAAAACGATATAAGCTTTGTGAACCAATCATAGAATGATACAACTTCTGGTCCACATCTTTAATTACCATCCGGATTGCGCTTGAGGTGGCATTTGACTTCCATAGGAGATGGCTTCATCTTTACACCTTGGAAATTAAACCTCTTGAGCATGTCTTGGGTGTACTTGGCTTGAGAAATGAAAGTCCCATGAGCCAATTGCTTGATCTCACAGCCAAGGAAGAATTTAAGCTCTCCCATCATGGACATCTCAAACCTGTCAGTCATAAGCTTTGAGAACTCATTATTGGAATCTTGGTTAATATATTCCACATAGAGTTGGCATATGAAAATCTCTCACTTTACCCTCTCTGCGAAAAGGGTGGTGTTAATCTTCCCAACTTCAAAACCACGGTCTTCCAACAACTCTCTAAGGTGCTCATACCACGCGCGTGGTGCTTGTTTAAGTCCATAGAGCGCCTTATCAAGTTTGTAGACATGGTTAGCAAAGTTGAGGTTCTCGAACCCCGGAGGTTGCTTAACATATACCTCCTCTTTTAGTGGACCATTCAAGAAAGCACTTTTGACATCCATTTGTTGCAATTTGAAATTATGCGAAGATGTATATGCAAGGAGGATACAGATGGACTCAAGGCGAGCCACAGGAGCATATGTCTCATCAAAGTCAATGCATTCCACTTGAGTGTAGCCTTGAGCCACCAATATTTCCTTGTTCCTTATGACAATGCTATGCTCATCTTGTTTGTTCTTGAATATCCACTTAGTGCCAATAACATTGTGGCAATCTTTGGGCTTCTCAACTAGCTTCCAAACTTTATTGTGCTCAAAGTTATTGAGCTCATTATGCATAAGTTAAACCCAATCGGAGTCCTCAAGAGCTTCAAACACTTTCTTTGGTTCCACCGTAGATATGTGAGCTTGATGCTCACAAAATGTGCCAATTGGCTTCTCGTGGATCTTCGAGCTTGAACATCTTCCAACACTTTGTTGTCTTGAGCATCAATTTTCTTCAAAACTCTTCTTATCCTTCTAGCACAACGATTTCGATCTCCTCATTAATGCGAGGAGGAATCACTTGATCATCTTGATCATTTGGGTCCTCGTCTTGTGCAACTTGGCCTTGATCATCATCATCATCTACAACTTCTTCAACACTAGCTTCAACTTGAGGAGAGGAGGATGAGGATAGTTGATCTTGGCCTTGACCTTGACTAGCATGAATGATAGGAGTGGTTGCATCTTCTGTTCCATGTTTTCTGCTGTTTTTGACTTCAGAAAAGTTGTTCTGGAAATATTCTCGGAATTGGACTCTACGAATCCCGAAGTTCCTATTTTCCCCGGAAGCATCCATAAGTCCGAAGAGGAGTCAAAGACGGGAACTAGGGGGCCCTCACCATAGCCAGGCGCGGCCCCCCTGGTCGCGCCTCGGGGTGGTGAGGCCACCCTGGTGGCCCACCGACGCCGCCCTTTTGCCTATTTATTCCCCTTCAAAGGAAAACCCTAAGCACCTGATAAAAAATACCTGAAAAGTTCCGCATCCACCGTCATCGTCAAACCTAGATTAGGGGGGTTCTGAAGGTGTCTCCCGGCACCCTGCCAGAGAGGATATCATCACCGGAGGCCTCTTCATCACCATGCCTGCCTCCGGAGTGATGCGTGAGTAGTTCATCCTTGGACTACGGGTCCATAGCAGTAGCTAGATGGTTGTCTTCTCCTCCTATGCCTCAATGTTTAGATCTCGTGAGCTGCCTAACATGATCGAGATTGTTCTTATGTAATTCTATGTGCCGTGTTTGCTGGGATCCGATGAATATTGAACTTATGCCAAAATCTCGGAAATCATCCATTTTCCTACACTGTTAAACAAACCACTACAATTCTCTGCTTTCTTTACTTACTGCAAGCATACATCATTTTCCACACTATACGTCTAATCTTTGTTTACAGCAAGACCGGTGAGATTGACAACCTCACTGTACCGTGGGGACAAAGTATTTTGGTTGTGTTGTGTGCAGGTTCCGCTTTGTTGCTGACACCGGTGAGGCGCCATCACCACCGTTAGTGGCATCAACCTTTCGAAGATCCTCTTTCTCCTACTGGATTGATAACCTTGGTTCTTAACTGAGGGAAATTCTTACCGCTGCACTCATCACACCCTCCTCTTGGGGTTCCCAACACACCATCCATAGCAACAAGAATTTCTGGTGTAGCGAAGAATTTCGGGCGCTGTTGCCGGGGAGAAAGAAGTCTTCTGGAAAGGGGAGTCTCTCACTCTCAACCTCTTTATTTTCTTTATTGTCTTGTTTTTATTTTTTGTCTTGTTTTTCTTCTTTATATCAAAAACACAAAAAAATTAGTTTACTTTATAGCTGTTATTTATTTGCTTGCTTTTATTTTGCTAAAATGAGTTCCTCTTAGAATACTAAGTTGTGTGACTTCACTAGCACAAAAAACAATGATTTTATTTGCACACCTATTGCTCCACCTGCTTCTTCTACTGCTTTTTATGAAAATAAACCTGCCTTATTAAATCTTGTTATGTAAGAGCAATTTTATGGTGTTAGTACTGATGATGCTGCTGCTCACCTTAATAATTTTGTTGAACTATGTGAGATGCATAAATATAAAGATGTGGATGGAGATATTATTAAACTGAAATTATTTCCTTTCTCTTTGAGAGGAAGAGCTAAAGAATGGTTGATGTCTTTTCCTAGAAATAGTATTGGTTCATGGACTAAGTGTAAAGATGCTTTCATTAGAAAATATTAACCTCCTGCTAAGATTATATCCCTGGGAAGTGACATAATGAATTTTAATTTTTTTGATAATGAACATGTTGCTAAAGCTTGGGAGAGAATGAAAACTATGGTGAAGAATTGTCCCACTCATGGACTGACTACTTGAATGATTATACAAACCTTTTATGCAGGACTGAATTTCTCCTCAAGGAACCTAATGGATTCAGCTGCTGGAGTTACCTTTATGTCCATCACTTTGGGCAATGCAACAAGGCTTCTTGATGATATGATGATAAATTATTCAGAGTGGCACACTGAGAGAGCTCCACAAGGTAAGATGGTAAATTATGTTGAGGAAACCTCCTCTTTGAGTGAAAGGCTTGATGTTATTATGTCTATGCTTGTTAATGGTAAAGCTCAAGTTGATCCAAATAATGTTCATTTAGCCTCTTTGTTTGCTCAAGAAGAGCATGTTGATGTGAACTTTATTAGAAATAATAATGTTAACAACAATTCTTATAGAAATAATTTTGGTGGAAACAATTATAAGCCCTATCCTCCTAATAATGGTTATGGTAGTTCTTATGGAAAATCTTACAATAATAATAAAAGCTCTACCTCTGATCTTGAAAACATGCGTAGAGAATTTATTAGCACAGAAACTGCTTTTAATAAATCTGTTGAAGAAAAGCTTGGTAAAATAGATGTTCTTGCCTCTAAAGTAGATAGCCTAGCTATTGATGTTGATTTTCTAAAAATGAAGGATTTTCCACTTGATGTTAAAGAAAGTCAAACTTTGAATGCCATCCAAGTTCGAATTGATAATAATGTTAGGTTGATGGCTGAATTACGTGCTAGGTGGGAAAGAGAAGATGAGTTGGCTAGAAAGAATAATATTGCTAGAGTTTGCACTATCACCACCACTAGTAAAACTGAAGCTCCAAGTGCTAGTAAACCTCCTACTATCTATGGTAAAGTATTTGGTGTTAACAAAGTCTCCACCCCTTCGGTAAAACGTGCTAAATTTCCTCAAATTGATGAAATTGCTTCTTATAAAAGTGCTGAAATATTTAGAGATGTGGGAGATAATGGTCCCATTACTTTTGATGATAATAATTTTGATTGATTATTGCAATATTTATGAAGTTATTATGTTCCTAAAAAAGCTTTGCTAGAAGTACCAATGCTAGTGCCATGAATATGGCCTTTACAAAACATATTACCAATGCTCTCATGAAAGTTAGAGAAGAAAAGCTGACACTTGAAACATCTATCCCTAGGAAATTATATGATGGTTGGTAGCCCATCATTAAGATAAAAGTAAATGATTTTTATTACAATGCTTTGTGTGATCTTGGTGCTAGTATCTCTGTTTTTCCTCAAAAGCTTTATGATATGCTTGATCTACCATTGTTGGAACACTATTATTTGGATGCTCATCTTGATGATAATGCTAAGAAGAAACCTTTTGGTAGAATTGATGATGTTCTTATTATGGTTAACAATAACCTTGACCCTGTTGATTTTGTTGTTATGAATATTGAATGCAGTGCTTCTTGTCCTATTATTTTGGGAAGACCTTTTCTTAGAACTGCTGGTGTTGTTATTGATATGAAAGAGGGGAGTATTAAATATCAATTCCCACTCAAGAAAGGTATGGAAAACTTTCTTAGAAACAGAATGAAGCTACCTTTTGACTCTATTATAAGAGCAAGTTATGATGTTGATGCTTTTTCACTTGAAAATACTTGAGTTGCTTTCTATGCCTACCTGAAAGCCGTTAAAGGAAAGTGCTACCGGGAGACAACCCGTTTTATTTCTCCGTTTTCAACCCATTTTCCGTCGTTTTTTCTGTGTCCTTTGCACCTAGTTGTTGTCTATTTCCTTAGCAAACCCGTTGTATCTTTTATTTTGTGTATTTGTTGAGCCAAGTAAAGCCTCTAGTGGAAAGTTGAGACTATTTTTCAGATTTCTGCGTAGGAAACATATATCTGCTGTCCACTGTTAAATTCGTATAAAATCATAGAAAAGACCTGAGTTTTTTTGTGCGTAATCCTTGTCTATATACGAAACTTTTCTTAGTTCAAATTTTTTTGATTTGAGCAACAGAAGATTTTGGAAAAAAATCATCTTTACATGCTGTCCTGTTTTGACAGATTTCTGCCAATAATTGCATTTGCATCTTAATCTCTTTATTTTGGTGTTCTTTTAAGAAAAATAGTTTTAAAATAAGTTGTGATAGTAGCTAATGTGTTTATGTGTGTTATTCTTGTGTTGAAACTGAACCATGTGAATTTATTATTTCGATTGCACTAACGTTGCTAATGAAGATTGTGAAAAGTTAGTGCAATCGAAATAATAAATTGACATGGTTCTGTTTCAACACAAGCCTAACACTCATAAACACATTAGCTACGGTCACAACTTCTTTTAAAACTATTTTTCCCAAAAGAACACCAAAAGAAAGATATTAAGATGCAAATACAATTATTGGCAGAAATCTGTCAAAACGGGACAGCAGGTAAATATGCTTTTTTCGAAAATCTTCTGTTGCTCAAATCAAAAAGTGTTCAACTAAGAAAAGATGTGTATATTGCCCAGGATTACGCACAACAAAACTGAGGTCATTTTGAATCTTCTGTGATTTTATACGAATTTAACAGCGGAGAGTAGAAATCTGTTTCCTGCGCAGAAATCCGAAATACAGTCTCAACTTTCCACTAGAGGCTTTACTTGGCTCAACAAAGACACAAAAGAAAAGATACAAAGGGGTTTCTAAGAAAATACACAACACCCTCCTCGTCATAGGATACAGCAACGGCGATGGAGATGGCGGCGGAGTCGATGGAGATGGCCTCCGTGAAGGGGTCGTTGCATAGAAAACAAAAAATTTGCTACGCGAGAGACAACCGAAAGGCCAAGATCTAATCTAGGAGACGAAGTGCAACAGGCATAGAGAGAGTCTTAAGAAGAACATAACCTCAAAGACATAAAGCGTTACAAGATCAAATATCGTGGTTGGCGTAGTCGTACTCACATCGATCCTGAGAGCGAGAAGATGTGCACCGCAATCCGGCGGTGCCTCCGTGATCAGTCACACATACGGTTGATAACGACCTCCGTTCCCTTGATCCAGCGGGGAGGCGGAAGTAGAGGATTGTAACATCCCTGTTTTGCTACATTAGGGTGGTGGTGTGTTGTTGGCATCTCATACATGCATGAAAACATGGGTTAAAATCGTGGATTTCAAATAACAAATGAAATAACCAAAAACCACTTAAAGTGGTCACCCAAAATTTGTTTTAAAAACATTTTCAAATTTGGAAAACAAAAATATGGTGAGGTTCCTAAAACGTATTTTTACCAAATTTTATATTTGCAAAAGGATCCTTAAAACATCTACTTAGGTTCTGTTTTAAAAATTGCAGGGGCTTCTTTGCAATTTCTGGGAAAAGCAGGGGGTTATGGAAATGTACCTTGTCTTCTACCTCGGGCCAGAATAAGCACCTGCGTGTCCGCGCCGTGGTCGTCGGTCGCCACCTCCTGACTGTGCGCTTGCCTGCGCGGATGGCGAGTTCAGGTCGATGCCGTGCTGCTCCTCTCTCCCTCGGTCTCACTCGCTCCCTCATCCTCTCTCTCTCTCTCTGTGATATTTCCACGGACGAGCAAACCCTTTTGTCACCGGCCGCCGGCCATCGCCGCCGTTACGGGCCGCCCTGTGCTCAGCCAAGACCACGATGAGGACGACCTCGACTTCCTCTCCCACCTCGTGCAAGGAATTGAACAGGGAGGCTCGGAAACCGCCGTCCCGACCCCATCTTCCTCAAGTCCGGCGCCGGTCTCCGCCTCCGATTTATCGTCGTCCGATCTCGCCTTGCTCCCTCGACTACCTCTCCGTGCTCCTGAGACCCCGGTGAGCCTCCCGGTGCACTCACCTTCTCCTCTCCCTCTCTGTATCGCCGTGCCACCGAGAGCGGCCGTCGTCATGCGCTCCGGCGAGCTTCCGGCGACCGTATGACAGCGGCGCCGCATCCCCTAGGTTCCCCACGACCCACTCCACTAGATGCCCCAATCGATTCCACGAATAATCCATCGGGGTGTCCGAATTTGAGAGAAATGGAGATGATCTTCTCTGGATGATGCAAGAATGACGTCACAGTGACGTCGTAATCCTATTTTCTTAATTCCAAAAAAATATTTAATAATTAGAGAAAAGTAATTGTTTTTAATAATTCAATAACTATTGTTTTAGTATTCAGAAAAATAAAGTAAATATATGGAAGTGTTCAGAAAAATGCAATCTATCTAGTTATGCCATTTTCATAAATGTTTGACAAACTTAAATTTTGGTCATTATTTAATTTGTTTAAATCATTTAAAATAAAGAAAATAAGTTTTTATTCAAGAAAATTAGAAAATTAAAAGTTATATACCAAAATGCTCAAAATGATAAATGCAACCTGTTTATGATGTTTTCAAACCCGTTTGAGCAATTAAAATGGTACTCACTTTTAGAATCGCCCGAAACCCCCTCTGGGGTCTATTTCGGGCTAATTTCAGTAAAATTGCATAATTGTCATACGAACCCTAGCAACCCATCAAACATGTTTAGGGATTTATTTTAGTGCATTAACTTGTTCATGCATACATGATGTGCATTGCATCGATGCCATGTGTTGATTGTTGTTTTTCTTGTTTCGGTGTTTGTTCCCCCTCGGTAGAACGTGACTCCGAAGAGAAGGCCAGCAACTCCAATGGCGAGTACTTGATCCTAACCGACAAGTCAAGCACTTATTCCTGAAGACTTTCTCTGGTTTTCTTGAAGCAATGCAAGCATAACCTCTTATCTGCTCATATATGATTTCGAAAGACTTTTGGTTCTCGTACATTGCATTTGATTCCAATGTGTCTTGTGTCAGTAGTTAGAGTTCTCCTATACCATGCATAGCCTACTTATCCTAACCCACTACTCCTAGCAGCCATAGGTTTGATTGTGTTCATCGCCAAAGCCTTAAATATGTTGTGCTTAGTCATACATGCTTGTTATCTCTGCTCCATCCGGTTGATGAATCAGAGCCGCGAATGAATCTAGTATGATAATATGTTGTGGAAAGTTAAGAGAACTTGTTTAATATGATTTAAAGGTGTGGATGACGAGATCACAGTGGGTCTGTGGTAGTTGTCTCGTTCATGCCCCTAGGAGCGAGTTCTCGTCTTCGAGCCAAGACTGAGCGTGCATCCACACGGGGCTTAGATTCCCCTCGGTCTCAACTTGCCTAGTTTGTTCCATGAGTTGCCTAGTTCGGGCTTTCCATTTGGATTTGCGGAGATGTTAAAAACGTTTACAAAATTAGGACGTGGCGGTGTAACAGCCTGTGGCGAGACAGTAGTTGAAGCACCGCTCACAACGATAGAGACCCGGCAGGAGATGGCCACTCCCTATTGGCGGACCATCTCTACTCGGAGCGACTCATGGAATAGGCGAACTAAGGGAAAGGCCGTGGTCAACCTCCATCTGCCGGCACTTCCCGGAATAGTGCTAATGATCTGGCATTAAGAGTTAATTGGTACGTGTGGTTAAAGTTGTACACCCCTGCAGGGTTAAATCTTTTCGAAAAGCCGTGTCCGCGGTTAAGGACGACTTGGTGATGGATTCTGTGATCATAGACAACTTAAATGGAATGATTAAAACTTGCTGATAACGAATGAAGGATGCCTCCTCGGAGATGCCGAGAGGGGTTACCTTGTAGCATGAGTTACCGGAACAACTGGAGGTGGTGATCTTTGAAGCACGAGGTGCTGATATGAGTGGTGGTTTTAAAAGATGATGATTTCAGTAGTTGAGTAGCTCTCTCATCTGTTTTCAAAATACTCCATGAGACGTGATATTCCTTCCTCCACTTGGAAAACAAAGATGGCTTTACGCAAAACAACCTTCATAACTCTTTCTAAACGAAGCAGATATATAATAGGTTAACTAAGTCTTGTTGAGTACCTCCCGTACTCGTGTTTGCTTCAACTTGGTTCAGGTGGAGTTCCTCAGTTCGGTGGTGTTACGACGTGGACATCGACGAGTAGTTTGGGGTTCCCAGGTAGCAGCCTGGAATCTATGGGCTGGGACGTCGCCTTATGTTGCGGCCTCTTAGGCCTTTTTGGTTCTTGTTGGTTAGCAACATAATTTGCCTTACGTTGTCTGATGTAATGTTGTGTCATGTGACCTCTGCTTCTAAGCTATACTCTAGTAACACCTGAGTACTGCTTTGATCGATTGTTGGTTTCGAGCTCATTGTTATACAGTTTTGGCTATGCCTGCATAGTTGTCGCAGTCGAGGGGTTGTGGAGCCGATGATCCATGTACGAGCCCGCCTGTCGATGTGATCGGCCTGGGGCGAGGTAACCCCAGTAACCCTCGATTGTTGTTGCCCTTTCTGGACACATAGAAGCTCTATATAACTTTGGTCCCGTTCCTTCAGTTTCATCCGACTCGTGGACGCTTGGGTATGCATAATTGGTTATGACTAGCATGGATACAAGGAGTAGTAGATCGGGGATCCGGACTACGTGCCGATGAATCCGGTCTGCCTGCAGTTGTTTGTTGCGGCCGGGGCTGGTAACCCTGAAGCCCTTGTGAGTCCATGGCTAGGAGCAGATAACATTATGTATATCTCTGGGTCCGGGGTCTGACAAGGATCCCTTGGAACGCCATAAGAACGACGGCGTGGTGGTGGTGAATAATCCCACGGTCAGGGCTTCGCCAAGACGGAGACCATGGAATGGAGCAGCGGGTGGAGAGGAAATGAGGTCGGTAATTGTCTGGAGGAGGGAGAGCTCTCACCCTCCTTTTATAGGGGATGGGGGAGGCAGCCCAAGGGGGGTGTGGCTAGCCCATGGTGGTGCCCCCACCTCTTCCCTCATCATGTGAGTGGAAACTCCACTCACACCCACTCATTTTCCCTTTATTTCCCACTTAGAAAATCCAAGATTTTTTTTAAATAAATAAAACATTTTTATTTCTTTATTTCATCATTTGTTAATTCTATTAACATTTGCATATAGCACCTCGAATTATTTTTTAATTCTATTAACAACCATTCGACAAAAAACCCCATGAACTATTTAAATTTTCCCCGAAACAATTTCGGTGATGTCCAAAACATTCTTCGATTTTCCGTATCCTCTCAAATGCGTCATCGAACCTTAACTGTTTCACCCTACGGTTCGCGAATAAGATAGACATGATCGAGACTCCTCTCCATTCAATAATCAACAGCGGGATCTGGAAATCCGTGATGACTCCTATATATTCAACGATGACTCTCGTGATTGTGTGAACCATCAACGTCGTGACTATTCCCTTTGTCTCGCGATATTTTACTTGTCCGAGATTCGATCATTGGTATCAACCATACCTTTGTTCAATCTCGTTACTGACAAGTACTCTTTTATCTTTTCTGTGATATGACATCCTTGTGACCTAGTCACGTGCTTGCAAGCGGTGTCGATGTGATATCACCGAGAGGGCCCAGAGTATATCGCTCTGTCATTTGAAGGGAATATGCCCGAGAGGCAATAATAAAGTGGTTATTATCTTAGACCTTGTTTATGATAAATGTTTATTTATCATGCTATAATTGTATTAACCGGAAACGTTGATACATGTGTGTTTAATAAACAAACAATGGTTCCTAGTAAAGCCTCTCTTTTAACTAGCTCGTTGATTAATAGATGATAAGGGTTTCCTGATCATGAACATTGGATGTTGTTAATAACGGGGTCATGTCATCATAAGAATGATGTGATGAACATATACCCAAAGTGAATATAGCAATGCGATCAAGTCATTAAGTTTACATTGTTATATCAAACATACGAAGTAACTTATTCCTTACACCATGAGATCATGTCAATCACTGATACCGGAAGGATGCTTTGATGTCATCAAACGACACACCGTAATAGGGTGACTATAAAGGTACCATTAGGTATTCGGAAAGTATTAGTTGAGGATCATGGATCAAGAGTGGGATTTGTCCATCTAAAATGACGGAGAGATATACTCTGGGCCCTCTCGGTGATATCACATCGATACCGCTTGCTAGCACGTGATATGATCACAAGGATGTTATATCATGGGAACGAGAAAAGAGTACTTGTCGGTAACGAGATTGAACAAGGTATGGTTGATACCAATGATCGAATCTCGGACAAGTAAAATATCGCGAGACAAAGGGAATTAGTCACGGCGTTGATGGTTCACACGATCACGAGAGTCATCATTGAATATATAGGAGTCATCACGGATTTCCAGATCCTGCTATTGATTATTGATCGGAGAGGAGTCTTGATCATGTATATCTTATTCGCGAACCTTAGGGTGACACACTTAAGGTTCGATGATGCATTGGAGAGGATACAGAATATTGAAGAATATTTGGGTCAGCACCGAAATTGTTTCGGGGAAAATTGAAATAGTTCAAGGGGTTTTTTGTCGAATGGTTGTTAATAGACTTAACAAATGATTCGAGGTTCTATATGCAAATGTTCGTTAATGGAATTAACAAATATACACAAAGAAATAAAAATGTTTTATTTATTTATTAAAGGAAAATCTTTGGATTTTCCAAATGGGAAATAATGGGAGCATGAGTGGGTGTGAGTGGAGCTTCCACTCACATGAAAAGGGAAGAGGTGGGGGCACCACCATGGCTGGCCGCACACCCTCTTGGGCTGCCTCCCCTCCCCTATAAAAGGAGGGTGAGAGCTCCTCTTCTCTCAAACACTTGTCCCACCTCCCTTCCACTTCACCCGCTGCACAATTCCATGGTCTCCGGCTTGGCAAAGCCCTGACCGTGGGATTCTTCACCACGACCACTGCTGGAGTTCCGAGGGATCCTCTACTTCCGCCTCCCCGCTGGATCGAGCGAACGGAGGTCGTAATCAACCGTACGTGTGACCGATCACGGAGGCACCGCTGGATTGCGGTGCACATCTTCTCGGACTCGGGATCGGTGTAAGTACGACTACGCCAACAACGAGATTTGATCTCGTAACGCTTTGTGTCTTCGAGGGTATGTGTTCTCCTTAACCATCTCTTTTCCCGTTGCACTTTGTCTCCTAGATTAGATGTTGGCCTTTCAGGTGTCTCTCGCGTAGGAAATTTTTTGTTTTCTGTGCAACGACCCCTACATCATTTGGATGGAAAAATCCCACTCTTGATCCATGAGGCTCAAATAATACTTTCCGAATACCTAATGGTACCTTTATAGTCACCCTGTTACGGTGTGACATTTGAAGACATCAAAGCACCCTTCCGGTATCAGTGATTGACATGATCTCATGGTCTAAGGAATAAGTTACTTCGTACGCAAGATATAATAATATAAACTAAATGACTTGATCGTATTGTTGACTTGATATTGGGTCTATGTTCATCACATCATTCTTCTAATGACATGACCCCGTTAGTAACAACATCCAATGTTCATGATCAGGAAACCTTGATCATCTTTTAACCAACGAATAGTTAAAAGAGAGGCTTTACTAGGAACCATTGTTTTTTTATTAAACACACATGTATCAACGTTTCCGGTTAATACAATTATAGCATGAGAAATAAACATTTATCATAAACAAAGAATAAGATAATAACCACTTTATTATTGCCTCTCGGGCATATTCCCTTCATTCTGGGGGCACTTCCCCGTCCCGGCAGGGTGCCAGAACAGAGATCTGTCCCCCGAAACTGGGGTTGACGATGACAGCGGCTGCGGAAGGTTTCGTGGAATTTCGCCGATTCTTCTAGGTTTTTTGCATCGGGGTGATTATATAGGAGAAAGGGCAACGTTGGTGGGCTACCAGGGTGGCCTCACGACCCCCGGCGCGGCCAAGGGGGGCCGCGCCTGGCTATGGTGAGGGCCCCCTGGTGCCCGTCTTCGACTTCTCTTCGGACTTCTGGATGCTTCCGGAAAAAATAGGAACTTCGGGACTCGTGGGGTCCAATTCCGAGAATATTTCCAGAACAACTGTTCTGAAATTAAAAACAGCAGAAAACAGGGAACTGGCACTTGGCATCTTGTTAATAGGTTAGTCCCGGAAAACGTCTTCAAATTCTATAAAGAAGGGACAAAACATGTAGCAATTGGCATACTATCAAGCTCAAGAAGTCCGAAGAGGAGTCAAAGATGGGCACCAGGGGGCCAAGGGGGGCCGCGCCTGGAGGTGGTGAGGCCACCCTGGTGGCCCACCGACGTCGCCCTTTCTCTTATTTATTCCCCTCCGAAGGAAAACCCTAGGTACCAGATAAAAAATCCCCGAAAAGTTCCGCAGCCGCTGTCGTTGTCAACCCTAGATCAGGGGAGTTATGAAGCTGTCTCCCGGCACCCTGCCGGAGAGGAGATCATCACCGGAGGCCTCTTCATCACAATGCATGCCTCCGGAGTGATGCGTGACTAGTTCATCCTTGGAATACGGGTCCATAGAAGTAGCTAGATGGTTGTCTTCTCCTCCTATGCCTCAATGTTTATATCTCGTGAGATGCCTAACATGATCGAGATTGTTCTTATATAATTCCATGTGCTGTGTTTGCTGGGATCCGATGAATATTGAACTTATGCCAAGTTGATTATAGTCTTTATTGCATATGTTATTTGTGATCTTGCATGCTTTCCATTGCTAGTGGTTGCTCTGGCCAAGTAGTTTCTAGTGACTCCAAGAGGGAGTATTTATCCTCGATAGTTGGGTTCATGCCTCCTTTTCGCCTGTGCTCGAGGGACAGAAACGTGAAGGGGGAGGATGTGCTGTTGCCACTAGGGAGAAAACAGCGGTGTGAGTGCCTGCGTGCACAATCATTGTTTACATTACACACATTGCTTAATGTGATTATTTGTTTCTTGCAACTTAATACCTAAGGGGGTCGGATGATAACCTGAGGGTGGATTATTAGTCATAGATGAAGTTGGATTGCGGTATATGTATATTATTGTAATGCCCGCATTAAATATCATAGTAATCATCATGTCATGAATGTGCACTATGGTGCAACCTCTATTTGTCAATTGCCCAGCTATAATTTGTTCACCCAGCATGCTATCTTTTACGGAGAGACACCACTAGTGAACCTATGAACCCCGCTCCATTTTCCTACAATGTTAAACAAACCACTACAATTCCCTGCTTTCTTTACTTACTGCAAGCATACACAATTTTCCACACTATATGTCTAATCTTTGTTTTCAGCAAGACCGGTGCGATTGACAACCTCACTGTACCGTTGGGACAAAGTATTTTGGTTGTGTTGTTTGCAGGTTCCGCGTTGTTGCTGACACCGGTGAGGCGCCATCACCAACGTAAGTGGCATCAACCTTCCGAATATCCTCTTTCTCCTACTGGATTGATAACCTTGGTTCTTAACTGAGGGAAATTCTTACCGATGTACTCATCACACCCTCCTCTTGGGGTTCCCAACACGCCATCACAAGCATCAAGAAATTCTTACCGATGTACTCATGACACCCTTCTAGTAAGGGGAGTATCTCAGTCTCAACCTCTTTATTTTATTTATTGTCTTGTTTTTATTTTTGTCTTGTTTTGCTTCTTTATGTCAAAAACACAAAACAATTAGTTTACTTCATAGTTGTTATTTTTGCTTTTCTGCTCTTACTTTAATCTCTAATCATGATTCTACCCAAGTTTACCTTGAAAGACGTACCAATAGGTAGCGGTGATATAATTGGGAAAGATAATATTGGAGAGTTCTTTTAATTATGTTGGTAAGCACTAAGAATTTGAGGATAGATCCTCAGGTGAACTTGCTCCAGATTATGAAACCGATGCAGCATCTCTAGTTCGTATGTTGGAAGCTTGATTTGTTAACCTTAATCCCATAATACAACAAATGTTCCTCAACCTTGATAACATTAAGGATAGCGAAAAAAGAGAGTTTATTCTAGAAACTTTGTTTAAAGAATTTGGTGATGTTGCCATTGAGGCTAGAAAAGTTTTTAACCGATTTGAGATGTCAGGCTCATGTGTAGATGTTAATAGCACACCGGGTAAAGACAATGATAAGGAAATTATAATACCAATAGCCTTTAAATTGGTAGGAATGCATGAAGCTCTAGAAAAGAATTTTGATTGGATTGTTCTTGCAAACCCATTTGATGAAAGTAGTGTGCCTAAAAGTGCTGATAAAGGGACATCTAAAACTTCTATAGATGAAATAAAATTCATTCTTGAGGAGATTTCTAAGCTTAATATTGATGCTTCCTCACTTGAAAATACTTGAGTTGCTTTTTATGCCTAGCTGAAAGGCGTTAAAGAAAAGCGCTACCGGGAGACAACCCATTTTGTTTCTCCGTTGTCAACCAATTTTCCATCGTTTCTTTCTGTGTGATTTGCACCTGGGTGTTCTCTATTTCCTTAGCAACCCCGATGTACCTTTTGTTTTGTGTCTTTGTTGATCCAAATAAAGCCTCTAGTGGAAAGCTGAGACTTTATTTTGGATTTCTACGTAGTAAACAGATTTCTGTTGTCCACTGTTAAATTCGCATAAAAATCACAAGAAATTCAAAATGACATGCGTTTGTTTTTGCGTAATCCTGGGCTATACGCAACTTTTCTTAGTTTAACATTTTTTGATTTGAGCAATAGAACATTTAATAGATTTCTGCCAATAATTGCATTTGCATCTTAATCTCTTTCTTTTGGTGTTCTTTTGAGAAAAAGAGTTTTAAAAGAAGTTGTGAATGTAGATAATGTGTTTATGAGTGTTATGCTTGTGTTTAAACTGAACCATGTTAATTTATTAATTCGATTGCACTAACGTTGCTAATGAAGATTGTGAGAAGTTTGGTGTGAAGGAAGTTTTCATGGGTGAAGAGAAGAGGATGATATGACGTGATCAAGAAGAGTGAAGAGCCTAAGCTTGGGGATGCCCCGGAGGTACATCCCAGAAAATTCCAAGAAGACTCAAGCGTCTAAGCTTGGGGATGCCCAAGGCATCCCCTTCTTCATCGACAAATTATCAGGTCACTTCTAGTGAAACTATATTTTTATTCGGTCACATCTTATGTGCTTTACTTGGAGTGTCTTTTCTTTTTTCTTTCAGTTTGTTTTTATTTTTGCAATAATCTTGGTTGGACCCCAGCATTCTTTTGGAGAGTGACACACTCCGCTTTTTCATGGGAATACTTTGTATTCTTAATCTTTGTCTGGCTGCTGCATTTATTTAGCTCCTGTTTTGCATTCATCTCTTATTTAGAGCTGTTAGTACTCTCTAGTTTTCATAGCTATATGATTATAGATAGTTTTGGTTGTCTCATATATGTTCTTGGTTGGGAATAGAAATGCTTATGTGATAGTTGGTATAGTGGAAAAATTTGCATGGTCTTGTAGATCTCTAAACTGCTTCACTTGAATCACTGCTATTGTTTTGAGGTATTAATTTTCTTAATGGATAAACGGGAAGGACTCGTAAGTATAAAATTTTAATAGTTGGTCTAAGAAATTTGAAACTGTGCCACACTTAAATTACTAGCTAATAGAAACAATAGTATATGATTGCTACGAGTGATACATTTCTGATCAGCCTTTTGTTACGCGCTACGGTCGGGGTAGCTAACAGTGACTTGTCACTGCCACGGACCCTCTTGGAGTGATTTGCATTGTGCCTTGTAAAGATGATTTGCTTCCTGCAACCTTTTAACTCGTGAGTCTATGTTGCTGTTCCTAGCACTTCCACCATTCATATTTGCTAGCCTCTTCGGTACTGTGCATTGCCCTTTCTCACATTGAGAGTTGGTGGAAACTCCGCCAGTGCATCCAAATCCCGTGGGAGGACTTTGTTCTCCTACACATAAGCCCATATATTCTTCCTCAAAACAGCCACCATACCTACCTATCATGGCATTTCCATAGCCATTTCCGAGATATATTGCTGCACAACATCCACCTCCATTATGTTACTTGATGATGAGCTTCATGGTTATTTATGCATACTGCTACACTGGCAGGAGCATGCAGTTGGATACATCAGAGATATTCCATTATGAGTTATGAGTACTAAAAGTGTGATGATTCATTGTAACATAGGATGTTTCCCCTACCGGTGAGGATATGTAAAAAAAATGAAAAAGCCCAAAAAGAAAAAAAAGAAAGGGCCAAAGAGAGAATAAAGAGAGAGGGGGCGCATCACTATCCTTTATACCACACTTGTGCTTCATGTTTAGCACCAATGCTTCAGTTTGGAGAAAGTTTTCATATTACCATTCATTCATAACTATGTGGGGAATTTTACATTATAGAACTTGGCTTGTATATTCCAATGATGAGCCTACCACTACTAGGAAAAGGCTAATGCGTGACGCACCAAAATTGCATAGCCGTGACGCACCATGGTGTGCCACAGCTATCACGCCGCGCCTATTAAAATAGCTGTGACGCACCACATTTTGGTGTGTCACGGCTATCTTGTTTACCCGTGGCGCACCGCCTGTTTGGTGTGTCATGGTTATCTTTAGTTACCCGTGGCGCACCACATGCTTGGTGCGTCACGACTATTGATATTGAAAGTTGAAAAATAGGCGGGACAGATCCAGATCTGGATCTCGCCGCCCAAAATTTTGAAATTTGAAAAACGAAAACAGAGATGAGGCCTGAGTAGAGGGTGGTCGCCCGAGTTGAGAGTGGTCGCCGGAGTGGAGATGGCCTCCGGAGAGGAGGTGGCCTCGGTAGTGGAGGAGGTGGCCACGGTAGTGGACGAGGTCGCCGGAGTAGAGGTGACCGCGGTAGTGGAGGAGGCCGCCGGAGAGGAGGTCGCCGGAGTAGAGGTGGCCGCTGGAGTGGAGGTCGCTGGAGTAGAGGTAGCCGCTAGAGAGGAGGTCGCCGGAGTAGAGGTGGTGGTCACCGGAGTGGACACGAGGAGGTGGTCGCCGGAGTGGATGTGAGGTGGAGGTGGTGGTGGTGGTGGTAGGAGGAGGAAGGGAGAAGGAGAAGAGAGAAAGAAGAAATGAGAGGGGAAAGGAGAAGAAGGAAGAGAAAGAATGGAGAAGAGTGGAGGAAGGAGGAGGAAAGGGAGTATATATAGGTGGGGGGCCTCTCCCGGGTTCGAAATTCAAAAATTCTGCCCAGACTTAGGCGTGACGCACCATAAATGTGGTGCGTCACGCGTATCTTTTTTATGTTTTTTTTGTAGGAAAAAAGCTTTTGTCTCAAATAACATTTTTTACTTTTGGAATTTGGAGAATCTAAAAAAGGCTCACAGTCCAAAGGCCAGTGAGGTTGAGTTCCTTTTTTTCTCAAGTTTCCGTTGGTATATTAAACTTTAAATTCCGACATCGTATGCAAAAGTTATGCCCATTTTACTTTCTTAACAAACTTTTTCTCAGAAAGTCGAAATTCATATTTCAAAATTTCATAAAAAAGTATACCTTAAACTCTCCGTGCATCTATAAAGAATTTATTTTTTGATGATTTTTTGACATGGTACTCTTCCGTGACAAAACTAGAAAGGCGGTTCCGGGGGGTGTGGAGGGAAAATTCGGTGGAAGCCATAGCCGTGACGCACCATATGTTTGGTGTGTCACGCCTATTGCAATACCCGTGATGCACCGAACATATGGTGCGTCACGGCTATCTTTGCCCATGGCTGTGCCCTTAGGCCCCCAGTCGCCCAGCACCCACCTATAGCCGTGGCGCACCGTCTGGATGGTGCGTCACGGCTATGCCCTTAGGCGTGACGCACCGAGGCCCACTGGTGTGTGGTGCGCCACGGGTACATAGGCGTGACGCACCCAGCATGTGGTGCGTCAGGGGTATGATTTCTCCTATAGCTGGTTTCCTAGTAGTGTGCTCAAATGAGCTCTAGATCTTCGTGAGCAAGCAAGTTGGATGCACCCCAACAAGTTCCATTGGAGAGCTTTCATACACTTATAGCTCTATGTGCATTTGTTGTGTGGCAATCCCTAGTCCTTCCATAGCTTTGGTTGTAAGACTTTCCCTTGTCTAATGACCGCTTTCAGCTTTGTGAGCCTTTCTTCCATTGACCTTCCAAACCCCCCATAATGTTCTCTTTGCCATAACATCCCGGTGCCAGGGACCAACACAGAACACTTGCTTGTTTTTAGTGCGCAAATAGTTTAAGATTCAAGCATTGCATCGTGTGGAAAGCTTGAATTGATCCTAACAGGGGTTGTGAAGATCATTTGACGTGCATGATATTGTTGTTCTTGAAAGCATAAATCATCTCTAATAAACTTTGCACGGTTGATAGTCTTTTAGTATTGATTCATTAAAAGTTTTGCCTCTTTGTTCTTATTTGTTTATGCATTACTTGTTGTCAAATATATATCACAGCTTTAGTTCATTTGATCCTTGTTTACATGCTGTGCTTTACATATTATGATCAAGATTGTGTTGTAGCATGTCACCTCGGAAATTATTTTGTTTTATCGTTTACCTACTCGAGGACGAGTAGGAACTAAGCTTGGGGATGCTTGATACGTCTCCAACGTATCTATAATTTCTGATGTTCCATGTTGATATTATGTCAATTGCTACATGTTTTCTCCCTTCTTTATAGCATTTTACACGTTTTCTGGGACTGACCTATTAAGAAGATGGCAATTTCCAGTTCCTTGTTTTCTGTTGTTTTTTATTTCAGAAAAGTTGTTCTGGAAATATTCTCGGAATTGGACCCCACGAATCCCGAAGTTCCTAGTTTCCCCGGAAGTATCCAGAAGTCCGAAGAGGAGTCGAAGACGGGCACCAGGGGGCCCTCACCATAGCCAGGCGCGGCCCCCCCTTGGCCGCGCCTGGGGGTGGTGAGGCCACCCTGGTGGCCCACCTACGTCACCCTTTCTCCTATTTATTCCCTCCGAAGGAAAACACTAGGCACGTGATACAAAATCCCCGAAAAGTTCCGCAGCCACCGTCATCGTCAACCTATATCAGGGGGGTTCTGAAGCTGTCTCTCGGCACTCTATCAGAGAGGAGATCATCACCGGAGGCCTCTTCATCACCATGCCTGCATCCGGAGTGATGCGTGAGTAGTTCATCCTTGGAATATGGGTCTATAGCAGTAGCTAGATGGTTGTCTTCTCCTCCTATGCCTCAATGTTTAGATCTCATGAGCTGCCTAACATGATCGAGATTGTTCTTATGTAATTCTATGTGATGTGTTTGCTAGGATCCGATGAATATTAAACTGATGCCAAGTTGATTATAGTCTTTATTGCATATGTTATTTGTGATCTTGCATGCTTTCCATTGCTAGTGGTTGCTCTGACCAAGTAGTTGCTAGTGACTCCCAGAGGGAGTATTTATGCTGGATAGTTGGGTTCATGCCTCCTTTTTGCTTGCGCTCGAGTGACAGAAAATGACGGGGCAGGATATGTTGTTGCCACTAGGGAGAAAACACCGGTTTGAGTGCCCGCGTGCACAATCATTGCTTACATTACACACATTGCTTAATTGGAATATCTGTTGCTTGCAACTTAATACCTAAGGAGGTTCGGATGATAACCTGAAGGTGGATTATTAGTAATAGATGTATTTAGATTACGGTCTATGTATATTGTTGTAGTGCCTGCACTAAATATCGTAGTAGTCATCATGTCATGAATGTGCACTATGGTGCAACCTCTATTTGTCAATTGCCCAGCTGTAATTTGTTCACCCAGCATGCTATATTTTATGGAGAGACACCACTAGTCAACCTATGAACCCCGGTCCATTTTCCTACACTGTTAAACAAACCACTACAATTCCCTGCTTTCTTTACTTACTGCAAGCATACACCATTTTCCACACTATACGTCTAATATTTGTTTTCAGCAAAACCGGTGAGATTGACAACCTCACTTTACCGTTGGGACAAAGTATTTTGGTTATGTTGTGTGCAGGTTCCGCGTTGTTGCTGACACCGGTGAGGCACCATCACCACCGTTAGTGGCATCAACCTTCCTAAGATCCTCTTTCTCCTACTGTATTGATAACCTTGGTTCTTAACTAAGGGGAATTCTGACCGTTGTACTCATCACACCCTCCTCTTGGGGTTCCGAGCACGTCATCACAAGCATCAATAATTTCTGGCGCCATTGTCGGGAACTTAAAATTCATCATCATCAAGAAGTCTCCCTGTCAAGGCACCATCAAGGCATAGCAATCATGCTCTTCCTCAAGAGTCATAGAGAGAGATTCTATCTCATCCGCATCCATTCTTTCAATCTGACCTTTCTTCCGAAGAGCTTCATGGGCCTCTCCCAATTGGCTCATGAGATGATAAAAGTACTTCTCGGTCTCCCCTTGTATGTTAGACATAAAACATTCCAAAGAGAGAATTTCATCTTCTACTCTAAGACTAGCATGATTTTCTAGTTCACTTGGGGTCTTAGAGTTGGGAGAAGGTGATACCTCCGAGGCCTTAGCCATGAAGCACTTGGCATTTGGGTGAGGATGATTCTCAATGGGGGATTCAAAGAGAGATGAACATGATGGAGTAGAAGAAATAGCAAGAGCAGACACTTCACTTGTGGTTTCTTCTTCTTCATCACTTCCCGAATCATGCTCCTCTTGAGTCACAAGCACAAACTTGGTGGGGGACTTCTTGTTGGATGGTTTCTTCTTGAAGTGAGGTTTCTTGTAATCAACCTTGGACTTGTACTTGCGCATGAGCTTGCCACCATGGAGTTCTCTATAACTCCGCAATGAAATGGTGCTTATCTTGACAATTGAAGCAAGACCTCACTCGTTGAGTCCCATCATTGCCATAGCAAAACTTGGTCTTCTCCTCAACATATGCCTTGGCCTTGGGAGGATTCCTCCGAAACTTTTGCACGGTGAGAGCAATGATATCCTTGAGCACGTGATCATATTCTAGATCCTTCAACGGAGCCAACTCCTCATGGCACTCTTCTTCATACTCAACCGCCCTTGACACAACCTTGGTCTTCAAGGCAACCGATGCCCCTTTGTGCATTCCTATAGCCCTAGCACGATTGTCAAGAGCATTCTTGGTTTGCACTTGGTAGGAGCACATCTCTTGCATAACTTGTGTCCAGGTCAAAGAAGCAAAGTCATGTCTTCCTTGAATGATCTTCAAATCCGCAGGCTCAAATGGCATGCGAGAAATCATGTACTTCCTCTTGATCCAAGCATCATCAATGTACTTGGCACCAACATTGGAGAATGTGGTGGCAAGAGTCTTGAGCGTTCAGTACATGTCTTCATGGCTCTCTCCATCATGCATATAGAACCCTTCGGCCTCATTTCTCAAGGCATCATACCTATTCCTTTGCATGCTTTCATTGCCCACAAACATGATGACAAGAGCGTCCCATGTTTGCTTGGGTGTGGAATATTGTTGAAGATGAGTCATGTGGCTTGTTGAAGAATCGACAAGGCGGTGGAGTTGAGTTCACAATCTACGGCTTCTCTTCTTTTCAAGTTCTTGGGGTCACGAGGCTTGTATCCATCACGAGTGACCCTCCAAAGTTGTATACAAGAAGAGTTCAAGTGAGTTTCCATGTAATATTGCCATTCACGAAAAGAAAAAGCATCAATTTTAGGTGGATCTCCCCTAGGGATTATATGAGGATGTGGGTCGGAAGGATCGGTAGAATAATGTCCTTTGACGGAGTGATATTCTCCATCTCCTTCCGTACCCTTATCGGTGGAGTTGTTAACGGAAGCATTTTTAGATGGATCACCATTATCCCCTTTCTCGGCGCCATTTGGAACTTTGTCCGGCGGAGGTGAAGTAGAGACGTCCCGTTCCTTGGCTTTCATGAAATTCAACATGAGTTGTCGCAATTCATCGATTTTTTTCTCCATGGATGAGGTCAATGAATTTTTCAACTCATTGAGATCATCCATAGAGACTTGCACCGCGGAACCGGCGGTCTTCGTCTCACCGACCGTACTTAACTCTTAGGAGGTTAAGCCCGATAAAAAAGCCGAGGATCTGATACCAATTGAAACTACAGTATGGGCACCTAGAGGGGGGGTGAATAGGTGCCTAGAGGAAGGGTGAATAGGTGCTACGACCAATTTTAATTTTCTTACAAGATTAGGCTTGACAGAAAGGTAAATTGTCTAGATAGTGCAACTATGGTGAATTTACCTATATGGCAAGTATGGTAATAAATGCACCAAGTACAACAATAAATGCAAGGCAAACACAAGTAGATAGTAAGGGAATGAGATAACTGATAGGAAGCACGCGGAGACACGATGTATTACCGAGTTCCTCCTTGTTAAGGGAGTACCTCTGAGGGGTGTGAGCTCGCAACGAAGGCCTACTGATGCACCCAAAATGCATCTACTTTTCCAAGCACTTTGCATCGTATTTCTCTCCGGAGTCCCCCCATAATTGAATAAATCTGCAGAATCTGACGCTGTTTTTAGCAAAAGTCTTGTTTCCGTCTATTTTCGCAGGACTTTTCACAGGGGACGAAAACCAAGTAACTTTTTATGGAAAAGAAGGGGAATGAGCACCAGATGGGGCCGGGGGGCCACCAGAGGGCCAAAAGGGGGCCCCACACGCGGCCAGATTCCTGGGCCGCGAGGGGTCACCCCTTTTGGGCCCAGATGGCCCACTCCGGCTAGGTCTTCGACGTACCCCTCCATATATACGAGAAACTGACGGGTTTCGAAGGAGAGGGCTGTTCGCGAAATGGAGCGCTGCCGCCACCACGATCTTCGATTTTGGAGTCAGATTGATCCGGGATTTCACCCCCGGAGGTGGAATTCGAGGGGCTCCGTCACCATCATCACCACCACCATCATCTCCATCAACCATGAGCTCCATCACCCCCTCCATGTGTGAGTAGTTGATGTAGGCATGTGAGGTGTGAGGGGTTTTGGATGAGATTGATCATGTAATTGCTACCCGGTATGCGGGATCTAGGGGTTTGTCTTGAGAATTCTTATGTCTTATGTTGATGCACTATTGCTAGGCTTAATGCTTGTTACTAGGGCCCAAGTGGCATGATTTCAGTACTGAACTTACATTGCTACATCATATATTTGAGTTTGGTATCTATCTGCAATGTGTATTACCTGCTATTATGTTGAACCTGCGAACCCTAAAGTGACAGCTAGGGAAAACAAGGGGGATATGTTCTAGTTTGAGGATTATGTGTGTTCATGGAATGTTAATGCGTTGGTCCGGGCTATTCGAAAGGTTAGACCTTAATTACCTGTAGTTCCAAATTGGCCCCGGTGAAATGGGCAGGTAGGACAATAGGCTTTGTGCAAATTCTCTTGGTTAGTACGCACAATAATTTACAGAACACACACCTACATAAAACTGAGATAGAGAAAGGCCCCGCTGCTATCAAAACATTATTACATGATCAATCTTATCCGTGCAACACCCCGCTGTCACCTCATGCCTGCGTTTTAGTCTCTGGTTTACTTTCACTCTTTTCCGGTGAAAACTGGGAAAACACTTGCTCTCCATTTACTTTCTGTTTGTTTACTTTCACTGCATTATTACACTCACCACTCTCGCTGCAAGTTTGTTGATACACATGTGTAGTTGGGAGTGACGTACCAATTGCTAAAGTCTCACCGGTATTCTTGTGTTCCCACTGAGTCGAACTACCAATTTGGGTCATACTTCCCATCGAAGACTACGATTGATCTCCTGCACTTGGGAGCCATCAAGACTGTTTTCTGGCGCCGTTGCTGGGGAGCCTAGCTTTATTGGTAAGACCACTTGTTATTGTCTACTTGCTGCACTTTCTTGTTCCCTACAATGGGAAAGGGAAAGGACACTTCGAAGGAGGTAATGCCTTCAACTACTCGTTCTCGTAATGATTTGCCTAGTAGACCAAAATTTTCACCTAATATTGTTTCTACTGTGGCTGCTAAGAAAAAGAAAGAAATAGCTGGTAAATCACCATTGTCAAAAATGTCGACTAGTACATCTAATGATCAAACACTTGATAATGTAGACAAAGAACTAGCTTCTGAAATTCCTGAAACTATTGAAACACCTGAGGCAAATGAAACACCTGAAACAACTGAAATTCCTGAATCTTCTATAGATGAAAATGTAGAACTTGAGCTAGAAAGAAATGAGACTCGTAGAGAGTATGAATATGGGGCCTCTTCTGAAGAAGAAGAAGAAGAAGCATTTATTGAGGCCTTTATATCACCTGATTATACAAAACTTGATAAACTCTCTATTTATGATGATGCATCTCTTGGAAACTGTTTTGCTACTACTAGGAATTTGTGTGTCCCAGCTATTAGCATTAGAGATAAAGATTATGAATTCAATGTTAATCCTGAGATAATTGAGATAGTTGAGAAGTCTAGATTCTGTGGAAAGGATGAGGAGTCTCCTCTTGATCATATTGCTGAATTGCATGCTTTATCTACTACATTTGGAAATGATGAAATCCGTCAACATTATTTATTCTTAAAATTGTTTCCTTTTTCTTTGGGTGAAGATGCTAGAGTTTGGTATAATCGTTTAGGACCTGCATATATTACTAGTAAGGAAGAATGCTTGCAATTGTTATTCAATAAATATTTCCCCGCTGAAAGGATACATGCATTAACTGTTGAAATTGGCAATTTTAAACAAGATAAGAAAGAGAGTCTACCCCAAGCTTGGAGGAGATTTGGTAAAATGTGTAAGAAATGTCCTGGTCATGGTTTTAAACCTCATGAATTGCTTGATATATTCTATAATGGACTAATGGGGGAAACAAGAGACTACCATGATAGTATTGCAGGGAATATCTTTAGGGACAAAAGTGTTGATGAAGCAATTGAATTACTGGAGTTTATTCTCGAGAATGAAGCTGATTGGAACATTGAGGAGATAGATAAAACTGAGACACTCCCAGAGAAGAAAGGAGGTATACTCAAATTGAACCAAGAAACAATGGCTGAAGCTTCCAAGGATATTAAAGAGAAGGGAATTAAAACCTCTCATCTCAAGGAATTATCTGAAATGGGTATTAAACTTCCTACTGATGAACCATGCTTTCCAATTCAATTGAACTCTATACTCCCTATGGAAGGTAATGACGAGGTAACACCTCCTGTTGATGTCTCTTATGTTAACAATTTTGCTTATCATGATAATCCCGAGGAGCGTAAAATTAGAATGACTATCATGGAAAACCATCATAAAATTAATTTCCTCCGTGAAAATTTAAATGCTAGTGTAGGGGAAGTTAAAAGAATTGTTAAACATTTTGAAATGATGAACAATCAAGTTGAGCAAATGATTTCTTTACAAAATCAATTCTATGAAAATCTGAATAAACAAAAACAATTATGTGGAGTTAATACAAGGGGAGGTGCAAGCACCCAGGATCCTGATTATCCTGATGATCATCCTAAAATAAAAGAGCAAGTTGCTCTTAAAGATAAATCTTTTGCAGGAAAATCTCCCAATGAAAATGAGCATGATGATGACTCCAATGAGCAAGACAAGGATATTTCCATTTCTGATGCTGAAACTGAGGATGATAATAATGAAGAAGAAGAATCATCTCCACCTGATATTGAACAACATGATGATAATAATGAAGAAGCTGCTGGTAAGGAGGATCCTCAGCCTCCTATTGAGAAGACCAAGAAGAAGAAGAAACCAAATAAAGATAAAGATAAAGGTAAAGAAAGGGATCCATGGGTACAAAGACCCATTCCTTATCCCCAAGAGGTATCAAAAACAAAAGTTGAAGAGAGGTATGGGCAATTTTATGATATGATTAAGAATATGAAATTAGAGATTCCACTTATTGATGCTATTAAGAATCCTCCATATTCAAAATACATGAAAGATATTGTCACTAATAAAAGAAAGATACCTACTGATGCTATTACTGCTATGCTTGCTGATTATTCATTTAAAGGAAAATTGCCTGAAAAACATGGAGATCCTGGTATTCCTACTATTCCTTGCAAAATTAAAGAAGCCTATGTGAAATATGCATTATGTGATTTAGGAGCTGGTGTTAGTGTTATGCCTTTCTCACTATATAAGAAGCTTAATTTGAACAAACTAGTTCCAATAGAAATATCTTTACAAATGGCTGATAAAACAACTGTTGTACATATAGGAATATGTGAGGATGTTCCCATCTCTATTGCTAATGAGTTGATACCTACTGATTTTGTTATATTAGAAATGTCTGAAGATGATAATCTATCTATTATTCTTGGTAGACCTTTTTTGAATACTGCAGGAGCTGTGATAAATTGCACTGAGAGTAAAGTGACATTTAATGTTAAAGGCAAAGAGCACACTATTTATTTTCCCAAGAAGAAACATGCTACAAGTATGAGCACAAGTGTGAATTCTATACAAATAAATTCCATTTAGATTGGTAGCATTGAAATACCTATACCACCTCCAGCACCAAGGTATGAAATATTGATGATTGGGACTATTCCAATCAAATATGAGGTAACTTGATTTATTGTTTTATAATAAGTAATAATAAGAATCATGAGCTATATTCTTTACATGTTGCTAATGAGACCTGATCAACCTCATTACTAATTTGGAAACGATAAAGGCATGATTCACAAACATTTAAATTGCATTTTTTTATGTTATTTGCTTTAAAATTCTGAGACATAGACATAGTATTAAAAAATTTAGAATCAGAAATCACAGAATATGAAGTTTTAGAAATTCTCTGTAGAAAAGTTTCACGTAAAATTCCAGAAAAATTAGGGGTCAGTTTTTTTTTTGCCCGAAGGGACCATCAGCCAGTGGGGGAGCACCAGCAGGCCACCAGGGGCCAAAATAGGTACCTCCACGCGGCCAGATTCCTTGGCCGCGTGGGATACCCCATTTTTGGCCACAAGTGGATGCTGGGGCCCATACAATGCTCATCTGCTCCCTTTCGACCGGAAACCAACCCCAGTTCATCTCCTCCATTTTTCCCGTGCTTTGTTTCTCCGTCAATCCTCGATCTCCATATTTGAGGCAGATTTTTCAAATCTATTTGATGGAATCACTCCTTGGTATGTAACTCCTTCACTCATCCAATTACTTTTTGCTCCCATGCTTTCTGTATGAAGTATTTTGCTGCACTAGGTGTCACCTATTATGTCTAAGAACTCCATGAATTTAAGTTTTCTAGTTGATATGGATGCATGATATTGATTAGAGGACTAGTTATGGATGCCTTAGCAATGTTTTAGAGTGATACAATTTAATTTTTGTTGAATTTTATTTTGGTACATCAAGGTAACATGCTGAACAAGGGAAAGGCATTGCTTGGGATGTCCTCAAGGACAAGGAGAAGAGAATCAAGGGTGTCCAACAATCATGGTGATAATCAGTTATGGGAGGATGAATTGGTTTTTGCAGGTGAAAATCTACGTGTCCATACCACAAGATGGCAAGACCCCTAAGTTCTTGAACATTGGGGGATTGCTGAAGATTTCCAAGCCTTTGCTGCAACTACGGGGCTGCTTGAGTTCTCACACCATCCACGCAACACATATGTGGAACTCTCGAGGGAATTCCTCTATAAATTCAGGTTTGAGGGACCGGTGGTGCACCGGAAAAGTAAGTCTAAGAACCCTCCTCCAGCTACTTTTGTCATTAAATTTACAATGAGGGGGCAGCATTTAGTCATGTCATTAGAGGAATTCTGTAAGGCTATACGTGTACCAACTACGGGGTTATGGGATGAAACATATGCTGATTCTAGAGAAGAACTTGTCACATTCTGGCGTAGCATTGCTAAAAATATTCCTGAAAGAATGAATAGAGGCAAGCTCACATGCATCCAACACCCGGGCCTTAGATATTTTGCATTGTTTCTTGCTAGAGGATTCCTTGCTAGGGATAACACTTCTGCTTGCACTGGTCCTATGATCTATTTATTAAAATGTGCAATGGAAAATACAACACCTATATATAACCTGGGAACCATACTTGCTAGAACTTTGCATTTAGCTGTGAGTAGGAATGGCACGGATAAAACTCCTTTATATGTTGGTGCCATTTCCACCTTAATCCATGAATACATTATGGCAAAACGAGGTTTTAATGATAACTTGGGTACCATGGTAAATGAGTCTCGACTGCTGGATTTTGGTTTACTTTTTCGCATGGATATGAGGAGGGCTGAGAAAGAATATTTTTCATATTGCTATAAGGATTCTAATGGGCACATTGTGTCTGTTAGGCTCCCTTGTGCTGACTTGTTTGACAGGGAGACAAAGTGGACTGTGCAAGAAGAGCCACAACAAGAAGAGCAACAACAGGAGGAGCCCCAATACCAGGCGCCTATGGCATATCCCTGGGGCTTCCCTGAACCACACCTTGGAGCACAGGCATGGCAGGATCCATCCTTCTTCCAGGGAGGTTCGTTGAGTGGTGGACATGATTACCACCAAGGATACTAGCTTGATCACAAGCTTGGGGGAGTATTTCTCTCCCTCCTCATTCGTTGTGTTATATCACTTGCATGTTATTTGTTGTTTTATGTTCTTTAAATCTGAAAAACACAAAAATATTTTTGGTATTTGTTAGCTAGTTTACTTCTGGTTATTTACATTATGTTTCTAAAAATCAAAAACCACAAAAAGATTTTTGTTTTCTTGAGTTTAGTATAAATACGGAGCTGCAGGAATTGTTGAAATATGTTCACTGTTATATGCTTTAATCTTTACTTGTGACTCCGTTTGAGCTGAAAATTTAATCACTACTGCAACTTTTTATGGCCTTCACCTCTGTAAAACATGAGAAACTTTTGAGGTGTTTAGGTAGGTAAACAAATTGCTGAATGCAGTAACTTTTTATAGCAAGATTTGAGTTTTTATTGAGCAGTTGAAGTGGGGAGAGGAGAACAACAATGATATGATAATGTGCTTGAAGTGATGAAAGGTATGACACCTTTGCCGTGCTTATGTATGCTTTTTAATAACAGCAAGTGCACACCTTATGATTCCCTTAACACTTAGTGACATAATAGCCATTGTTTATCTTCTCCGTGGTTTAGTAGAATATATTCTGATGCAACTGAAATATTGTTTAGTGTCATTACTTGGCTGATGGATTGAATAATTGTAGCCTTAAGCAAAGGTTTACGCATCCCATTGTGCTTACTGAACTTTCCAACCAAGGAAATAATTAAAAGAGAAAATTTTATGAATGATAAAAGTGGAGTCTTATGCTTGACGAACTTATGGTTGGGGTTAGTCTAAATGTGTATCACATGGAAAACTTTCAACGCTGCACTAAGAATTCTATATTCAAGTTGATATCATGTTCTTTTAAGTGTGGATGCATGTCATGCCGAAATGAGGTAGAGGAATAGTAAGTCTTGATGAGTAAGTATATATGATTAGAGAGACGCATTGGGCCGCTAACCCAAGCCATGCGATATCATGGTGGAAATTTACTTATAGCTAGAATGGACTCCGCAACATATCCTATAATAAAATAAGAAGCTATGCATATAGTGAATGAAATAAAAAAAAGGATAATGAGTCCATTCCATTTGTTTGTCTTGCCATTTTGACATGGGCTGGTTTCCATGTCATGGGGCAAGAGGTACCCCAATTGCTGCTCTCTATGATGTCATTAATACTTACAATGATTGTACAAGGCTTATTACGAATCTAGAGTTGAGTAATCAGGGTGCGGGACTTCGCTTTTAAGGGGCATGAGGCTTTCAACTTGTAGTTTGTCAAGCATAAGAATCAAAATGAAAAATTAATGCTTTAGCAAAACTTAGAGCAAGGTAGTAAGCACAATGATTTTACTTGTGAACATATGAAAGAATCAGAGATCTCAAAAATCTTTATATGATTCAATCATCAGCGATGCACAAGCCTTTTTTTATGTCTACAATTGAGCAAACTCATTCAAGTATTAACACTTCATGTTATTTCTATTGCAAAAAGTATATATGCTTCAACACTGAGTAGATGCACACTTGCTAGTATTTTGCTACTTGTTACAAGAATCATGTCTTGAGTATTTGCTAGTATTAATTGATGATGCATATGCAATGCAAAGTTCTTGCCAAAGTTTTTATCACTTTTGCACTGCGTTTGAGTTGTTCGATGACAAACAACGAGCTAAGATTGGGGGAGTTGATGCACCCAAAATGCATCCACTTTTCCAAGCACTTTGCATCGTATTTCTCTCCGGAGTCCCCCCATAATTGATTAAATCTGCAGAATCTGACGCTGTTTTTAGCAAAAGTCTTCTTTCCGTCTATGTTCGCAGGACTTTTCACAGGGGACGGAAACCACGTAACTTTTTATGGAAAAGAAGGGGAATGAGCACCAGATGGGCCAGGGGGCCACCCGAGGGACAAAAGGGGGCCCCACACGCGGCCAGATTCCTTGACCGCGTGGGGTCACCCCTTTTGGGCCCAGATGGTCCACTCCGGCTAGGTCTTCGGCGTACCCCTCCATATATACGAGAAACTGACGGGTTTCGAAGGAGAGGGCTGTTCGCGAAACGGAGCGCCGCCGCCACCACGATCTTCGATTTCGGAGTCAGATTGATCCGGGATTTCACCCCCGGAGGTGGAATTCGAGGGGCTTCGTCACCATCATCATCACCACCATCATTTCCATCAACCATGAGCTCCATCACCCCCTCCATGTGTGAGTAGTTGTTGTAGGCATTTGAGGTGAGGGGTTTTGGATTAGATTGATCATGTAATTGCTACCCGGTATGCGGGATCTAGGGGTTTGTCTTGAGAATTCTTATGTCTTATGTTGATGCACTATTGCTAGGCTTAATGCTTGTTACTAGGGCCCAAGTGGCATGATTTCAGTACTGAACTTACATTGCGACATCATATATTTGAGTTTGGTATCTATCTGCAATGTGTATTACCTGCTATTATGTTGAATATGCGAACCCTAAAGTGACAGCTAGGGAAAACAAGGGGGATATGTTCTAGTTTGAGGATTATGTGTGTTCATGGAGTGTTAATGTGTTGGTCCGGGCTATTCGAAAGGGTAGACCTTAATTACCTGTAGTTCCAAATTGGCCCCGGTGAAATGGGCAGGTAGGACAATAGGCTTTGTGCAAATTCTATTGGTTAGTACGCACAATAATTTACGGAACACACACCTACATAAAACTGAGATAGAGAAAGGCCCCGCTGCTAGCAAAACATTATTACATGATCAATCTTATCCGTGCAACACCCCGCTGTCACCTCATGCCAACGTTTTAGTCTCTGGTTTACTTTCACTCTTTTCCGGTGAAAACTGGGAAAACACTTGCTCTCCATTTACTTTCTGTTTGTTTACTTTCACTGCATTATTACACTCACCACTCTCGCTGCAAGTTTGTTGATACACAGGTGTGGTTGGGAGTGACGTACCAATTGCTAAAGTCTCACCGGTATTCTTGTGTTCCCACTGAGTCAAACTACAAATTTGGGTAATACTTCCCATCGAAGACTACGATTGATCTCCTGCACTTGGGAGCCATCACCTACTCAACGCCACAAAGGCCTCACCCTATTCTCCGATGAACCCCGCGACAAAGGCCTAGTCCACCTTCCACTATTGATACCGTTTGAGGCGAGAATCGAGTCCATTACAAACAAGTTTGGGGAACACACCCACAACCTAATTGGGGGCTCCCAACAATCACAAGAATCACCAAGAGAGACAAGATGTCTAGGTTCTCCACAAGAGGAAACCCTAGAGTAGTTTCCCTCGAGCAAATGAGGGGGAAATGAAATCCGGTTGGTGAAGACGTAGATCGGGGCCTTCTCCTTCAATCCTCCAAAGATCAAGGCTTTTGGTTCGAGGGATTTGGAGATCTAGCAAGGTGGGTGAGCTCTAGAAATGGTGAGATCTATTCTGGACGAGCTAGCTGGAGGTCGGTGGAGGGGAGTCGGTATTTATACCCCTCATAAAGTCTTGGAGCCGTTGGAGTCGATTCTGCCAAACTCACATCGGAGACTCCCGTGTAAAGGCCAGAGACTCCGGTCTGAGCTTTTTCGCCAAGGCGTCAGTCCGGAAACTCCGGACACATTCCGGTAATTCTCCGGTGTGGATGCAGCGGGCGACCCCACTTCCTTCAGCTTCATCTTCTTCAGAGAAACCACCAGTCTGGAGACTCCAGTCTAAACATCGGAGACTCCGATCTTGTCCAGCATGCGCCCTGTCGCCTGAGTCTAGAGTATGTCTGGGGTCATTCGATCATCAAAGGTATCAGTCAGTCTGGAGACTCCGGACAATCTCCGGTAAGTCTCCGGTCTGGATACAGCGGGAGACACCAGATAAACTTCAGTGTTGTTTCTTCAAAGTTGTGCTCACTCCGGAGACTCTGGTGCTTCTCCGGTCTAGGTACAGCGGGCGACACCATAAATTCCAAAGAACACAATCCCATGAATAACCTGACACCGGAGACTCCGGTCTGGGAGACTGGAGACTCCGGCATGGAATAAATTCCATCAGAATATTTTCATGGAACTTTCCTTGTTTTTGTATTTCACTATCACCCCATCAAATATGTTACTTAGGTCCTGAAAAACATCAACACACTTAAGTATACACATGTTGTTAACAAACACCAAAACAAGATGATTTAAGTGCGTTTGCACTTTGAGAGGGGGCCAACCAACCCCTGCCCCCTGGCCACGCCGCCAGGTCGTGTGGGCCAATCCATCAACCCTCGGACTCCCCTTTCGACTACATATGCCCCGTAACCTAAAAACAGAGGGGGTTCGTCATATTCCATAGAAACGAACAAAGCGTCGTCGCCACCCCGAACCTCGATTCGGGGATCAAAAGTTCCTGGTCTGGCGCCCTGCCGGGACGGGGATTCAAAGGAGATCACTAGTGGAAACAACCCCTTTCGTCCAGGGGGGCAGGGGGCATCTGTCCCGGTTGCACCAAAATCCGGGACAAGTGCCATGCATTGGTCCCGGTTCGTGTGCCCGAGGCAGCAGAAACCACCTGGGGGCATCTGTCCCGGTTCGTGGGGAGCCAATGGTCCCGGTTCGTGGCACGACCCCGGGACCAATCCCTAGCCACAGGCCACATGGCACGCGCATGGGCATTGGTCCCGGATCATTCCCCAAACCGGGACCAATGTCCCTTCCCATACAAATGCGGCCACAGCCCCCATCCCTTTTTTTTGCTTGGGGGAGTGAGAGAGAGGTGTGGGTGGTAGTGTGTATTATACCTCGTGGCGCGGGAGTCCTGCCGCGTGGCGCGGGAGTTGTAACGCGTGGCCACGAATGCGCGTTATAAACTGCCGCGCCTCCACTCCACGCACCGTCGTGCCACCACCATGCCTCCGAGGAGGAACAACACTACCGGTTTCTGCGGCGTCCGATCGCGGCAGAACGAAATGTTCACCGCGACTATCCGCTTCGGGGACGACCGCATCCCCCTCGGCTCCTTTGCGACGGCGTCGGAGGCCGCCCGCGCTTGGGACGCGGCGGCCTGGCGCCTCAGCTGCCCGCGGTCGTTGATGAACTTTAACAACTGCCACACCCTCTGGGAAGCGGAGGCTAGGGCGCCGACGCCGCAGATCGTCACTGCCGCCGACCACCGCCACCTCAGGCACCGCGCGTTTCAGGGCCTAGTCGACACCAGGGACGACCGCGTGGTCCGCGAGTATTACCGGAACAATCCGGGTGAGGAGAGCGCCGACGAGGAGCTATGGCAGACCCGCGCGGCAGAGCGGGCGGAGCGGCGCCTCGAACGCCACCTCGAGTTAGATGCCGCTCGGGAGGCGAGGACGAAGGCGCTGCAAGAGCTCCGTCGGGCCAACCACGCCGGCGAAGTCTGGGCCTCCGACGATCTGAGGTGGGGGCCTATCTCGGAAATACCATCATGCACCTCCTCCTATGACGAGGAGGTCACCGACGACGACGACAAGGACGAGGAGTAGCGCGCTAGCGCGTCTGTTTTCTGTTGGCTGTTTAATAAAATAATTTGTTGTATTCCGGGAAACAGCGGCACGCTAGCTCGTCTGTTTTCTGTTTTCCGTGTGATTTTTCCTGATTGGCTGGATTCAGACATCTAATGGCATTTCGACAGACGTTAAAAAAGAGGGGGACATGCATTTCGATAGATAAACAAGGCACATTACACATAATGGCAAGATTGGATCTAAATCTAAACGGAGAGCATAGATCTAAATAAACAAGGCAGTACATAATGGCCAGAGTGCATAGATCTACTAACTAGTCATACTCCTGCCTAGGCCTATAGTACTCCGACTCGTAGTCGTCGTATAGAAATTCAAAAAGAAATCGATACGATCCACGTAGTCGCCGCCGTCGTCGTCACTATCGTCTGACGGTGCTCTGCACTCCCTCGGAGGATCACGACTCCAGGACTGGGCGCGAGGGTAGCGCAGGTGGGGGATATCGCCGGCCCTGATGTAGTCCATGACGCTCTGTAGAGTCTGGCCATTCCACCATAGCCGACGACCGACCTCGTGAAAGTTCCCAGGAGGCAGATCGTCCTCCTTATACCTGGTGAGCGCCCTCTCACGCCGATTGATGAAGAAGGCATCCCAAGTATGCTGGTTATCGGGATGCCAACTGGGATTCCTCCGCTGCTCCGGCGTGAGCTCGTGGTAGTAGTGGTTCGTGATGGCCGCCCGACGCGCCACACCTTGAGGAAGAGGAGGGACCGGCACTCCTCCGGCGCTCAGCATCCAACCGGCGGGAACGTTGTAGCCGCACGGGCAGGGGTAGTTCGAGGCGGAAAGTGCCTCCGCCTGGATGAATGTTAGAGTGGGTACGGTAGAAGCCATGAGAGAGTGGTGACTTTGTATGTGTTTATGCCAATGGTGTGGCAATGCATACATATATATAGCGAGAAGAAAACATCCCTTTAGTCCCGGTTGGGGACACCAACCGGGACTAAATGGGTTAGGGTTTCATTGGGAAACGGATCATCCCTTTAGTCCCGGTTGGGGACACCAACCGGGACTAAATGGGAATTAGGGTTTCGTTTGGACCAATCAGATAGAATCACATGGATCGTGTGTTTCTTTCAAGCGCTTGTGAGCCGTTGGATCCAGGGTGTGTTTTTTTTGAGCTGTTGTGAGCCGTTCGATCAGGGCTACGGTGTGTTTCTTTCGAGCTGTTGTGAGCCGTTGGATGAGGTGGTTTCTTAACCGTTGGATCAAAACCCTAGAACAACACTTTGTGAGCCATATGACCCTATATATAGCACACCTTCATACATCGGTCAGTTCATCGAGCAAATACAAAACATCCGGATTCGCCATCAAACGTCCTGCCGTGCATTTGGTATGCATATTGCACCCAGTAGCCACGGTGGGGCTGTATGATGGCGATACCGATTGATTTGTTCTGCATCCCCCTTTAAGGTTTGATACATCATATATTCAGTTCGCAGAGCAAATACAAAACATCCGGATTCGCCATCATGCATACGGTGGGGCTGTATGATGGTGATACCGATTGTTTTGTTCTACACCCCTTTAACACATTCATCCATGCATGCTTGGGTCAGTGTTCACTTTGAGCTCGGGTAGTAATGTGCAACTATTTGCTTGGTTGTGTTAGGGTGGTGCGTGGCACGGGAGTTGTGACGCGTGGCGCGGGAGTTGTGACGCGCGCGTGGCCTCGAGCGCGTCTTCTCCTCACCACGCACCGTCGCGCTTCCACCATGCCTCCGAGGAGGAACATCACCACCGGCTTCCGCGGCGTCCGAGCACGGCAGAACGGGATGTTCAGCGCTGAATAAAAGAATTTGTATTCCGTCGACACTGTGGCGCGCTAGCGCGTCTGTTTTCTGTTTAATGTAATTGTTACTAATTTTAAAACAATATAAGATATTTATATTTAAATTAAGTGCAAATATTTAATAGTTTGAATAGATAGAATAATTATTTAGGTAAACAGAAAACGGATTTGAATTAGTTATGCAAATTTAAGCAATTTTCATGTTGAATTTTTTTTCAAATTCGAAAGTATATAGAAGTTATTCATGTGCATATTCAAGATATTCAAATTTTGGCGCTAAACCATTTGGCGCGCCGGCCCAAAAGTACTTCTGGTCCCGGCCCGTGCGACCAGCCGGGACGGAAGCGTCTTTTCGTCCCGGTTGGTGGCAACAACCGGGACGAAATGGGCATTCGTCCCGGTTGTTGCCACCAACCGGGACGGATGGGCAGTGCATATATAGACGTCACCCTCCCTCCTCAGTTCCAGACCGCGCGCAGGGACGAAATCGACGCCGCCAGGCTGCCCATTTTTTCTGTCCCCCCCCGCCGCCCCTCGCCCCCTCGCCAGCCCCCTCAGCGGCGCCGCCCCTCGCTCCCGTCGCGCCGCGCTCTGTCTCAGCGCCGCCAACGGCCCGTCCCCGCTCCCGTCGCGCTGCCCTCCGTCCCGCGCGCCGCCCTCCGTCCTGCGCGCCGCCCTCGATCCCGTCTCGCGCCGGCCTCCACCGCCCCCGCGCCGCCGCTGTCCCGCGCCGCCGACCCGCCGCTGCCTCGAGAGGAGGTAAGGGCACCTGCCTCCATCTCGCCCTAACCCGGGGCCTTTTTTGTTTTCCCCTTTTTTTACTTAATTACTGTTTTTTCTAGTTATTTATTAGTATTAGAAATGTTACAATTATTAGTTATGAATGTTAGAAATTTTAGATTAGACTTAGGAATTTTAGATTTGTTTAGAATTGATATAGGAAATTTAAGAATGTTATGAAAGTTAGAAAATTTAATTAAGTTAGTGTTATAAATTTAAGAATGTTAGAATTATTAGTTATGAATGTTAGAAATTTTAGATTAGACTTAGGAATTTTAGATTTGTTTAGAATTGATATAGGAAATTTAAGAATGTTACAAATGTTGTGAATGTTAGAAAATTTAATTAAGTTAGTGTTATAAATTTAAGAATGTTAGAATTATTAGTTATGAATGTTAGAAATTTTAGATTAGACTTAGAAATTTTAGATTTGTTTAGAATTGATATAGGAAATTTAAGAATGTTACAAATGTTATGAATGTTAGAAAATTTAATTCAGTTAGTGTTATAAATTTAAGAATGCTAGAAATGTTAACGTATGTTTAAATATTTCATGAATATGTTGCTCTTTTTGTGTATTATCTATAAGCAATTTTGATGAAAATAATTGATCATTAGTTAATTATTATGTATAAGCAATTTTAATGAAATGGATCTGAAATATATAGTTACTCTTTTTGTATAGTATGGAGCCAAGAGACGAAGATGCCGAAAAATATGATCGAGGGTTTAATCCGCGGGCCCGACGTAGAGACCGATGTGAGCCAGTGGATGAACAACTCCGGTGGGAGATCCGGAGCTCACCCAGGGAGACGACTCCGATGAGGGAGAGGCCGACGGCTCTGATATGGGAGCAGCCGACGGCTCCGGTGGAACCATACAAATTACAAACACCGGCTCCGAGGTGCATATATAGATATGTTAATTAATGAAGCATCCGTTGTGTATATACATGTATTAACAGTCTTTATATTTTTAGCCATCCGGTTCAAGCATATCAACCGGAAAAAGACTAAACGAGGCGCAACAAAGAAGTTGAAAGATACAGAAAGATATAGGATCGACACGATCGCAGCAGACGGCGCACCCGAGCTTCCCGCTGATGTTGCCCAAGAATTTGTGAAGCAATGTGGAGTGCTAGTTAGGGATCACATCCCGATCACTATTCATGAGTGGAATAAGCCAAAAGATCCGCAGAAACAAGGAATTTCATATGTCAGCAAAATAGCCAAATATCATCTTTTCTCGAAGATTTTGGCTAATTTCAACTTACCCTTGCCGAACGTGGACGAGAATGAAGCGGCTGTGAATGAGGCCGATGTTAGTAAAATGAAAACTGAGATACGGGAAAAGGTCAAAGCGTGGACCCTGAAAAAGATGGCCGAGCAATTCAAAAACTGGAAGAAAAGATTGAACCTTGACTATGTTAAGAGGAACAAGACTCCAGATTTCACTCAAGGGTATGAGAAAATAAAACCCATATGGGCAGATTTCGTGAAGTACAAACTGTCAGAGAATGAACTGGAAAGGACAAAAACAAATGAGAAAAACGCCGCCAAAAAGGTATATCACCATGTTATGGGGCAAGGTGGATACAAGGGTTCCAGTCCCAAGTGGGAGGAATGGGAGAACGACCTGATTAAGCTGGGGATCACTCCCGAGCCGTTCTTGTGGGTCGAGCGGACAAGGTCATGGTTCTACGGGCATGGGGGCACGTTGGACGCCGAAGGAAAAGCAATCTATAACCTAAGGCATAAAGAGAGTCCTCTACCCATAGAAAAGCTGAGAACCGCAATAAAGGACGTTAAAGAGGGGAAGTTCGTGCCAGATAGAGAGAACGACGAGCTCACACGCGCCCTCGGGAATAAGGAACACGGAGGGAGTACACGAGGCATAAAAGGCACTCCTCCGTGGATTATTGCGTTCGACTCCACCAAAAAGTTATACCCCGATAGAAGTCGTCAACGTAGAAAGGATGAGGAGGCAGCTGAAGCAGAGACTCAGGCAAACTGGAGGCGTCAACTTGAAGAACAGATAAAGCTGACGCAGGATGTAGCAAAGAAGCAGTAGGAACAAATTAACACACTTAGCCAGCAGATAGTGTCTACCGGCGCATCAGTACACATGGTAGAAGTTGAAGTCGAGGCTACCGACGCCGCACATTCTCATCGCAAAAGCAGCGTTGCGTCCACGCAGCTACCGGGTGATGATGCACCGCCGATGATTCACCCGGTGGATGAGATCACGGAGATGACAACCTGTGAGCTCCACGTGAAGGTCGTCAATATAACCATCAAGGCGGCGGCCGGCTATGTCTTACCAATTGGCAACGAACCAACTCACCATAGTCTTCCGGTTCCACGGGGCTACGCTGTTGTTGGGGTCGATGAAGTTGTCAATGGATCCGAGCGGGTAAAGCTTGATTTTCCTGAAGGTGAAGACGAAGAGTTGACTGAACTCGGAGAAGCCAAGAACTTGACCATTCTATGGGTAAAGGAATGCATTGTGCTCCCAAATCAGACGGCAAAGCCATCGAATCCTCGCCTTTCTCCAGCGCAAAAGTCTCCAGCGCGGTCGTCTTCGCAATGCATGCCGTCTCCGGCGCGGTCGCCTACGCCGTGCACGTCTCCAGCACGGTCGCCTACGCCGCCGCGTCAGCCTTCTCTGCCCACTAAGTTTCTGCCGAAACGTAAAATATAACCGAAACGTCAACGGTCACCCCTCCCGAAGGTACCAAAAGAGGTACCCAAGTTACCTTACGACTATACTCCCGAGGAAACCCAGAAAATCGCAAAGGACGAATACGAGGCGTGGAAATCGAAGCGGAAGGATAAGCAAAAGCCAGATTTCCCCGAGACCAAAGAAGAGATAGAGCGAGCTTGGAAAATGGTGAAGACTCTTCATCAACCCGAGCCGAGTCTGTCATCTGACTATGACCGCTCTATTCTGAAGTCACACCAGGAAATGGTGCGGTCGACGAAGAGTAGTAGCGCAAGCGGGAAAAGGGGAAAATCAGTTGCTCAGCTCGGAGAGCAGAAAAAACAATCCACGTCCCCGCTCAAAGTGATTTCCAATACCCAGGTGTGGCCGAGCACTAATATTGCTGACGAGCAAATTGATCCGGAGTTTATAACACGTACGCAGACAAGGCAGCTGATGCGGGTTTGTCCATTGCTGAGTATAAGCAAACACTAAACTACTTCCCCGCAGCTGAACGTGCGTACAAATACCAGTACGGGAAGCCTCTTGTCAAACCCGAGGAGATAAAGGATCTACCAACGAAAATGCGAAGAGTGCATAGTTGGTATATGGAAGCCGTTGAGAAATCTATGGACTAGATATGTCTCAACATTAAGGACGAGCACTATGGAAATGTAAATGGATATGTTATGATTCAATTTGACGAATTGTTTCAGTTATACCAGCAGCAGGCCCTCGACAAATCTGTCCTTAGTGCCTATTGTCTATAAGCACTTATTTCTCTAGCTCACCTCATTCAATTGCATATTCATATATATATATATATAGTACACTCATATATTATAATTGCAGAATGAAGATTCTCGAATGCAAAAGAGATGGAATCTATGATATTGGGTTCATTGATCCAAATATTGTTTATGAAAAACTCTTCAGCTATCTCCCAAGGATACAGAAAATAATATTCCGAGCGCAATAATATTTAACCAACACCGACGGGAAATACTATTTCCTTACAACTTTGGGTTAGTGTGTTACTTTGTTGTAAACATTCTGTTTTCCTTACTCGATGTTCACTGTATAATTGATGAGTTCTGCGTGCGCAGGTTCCTCTATATTCTGCTAATCTTCCAATTGACAAAGGAAAAGTAATGGTAATGGACCCAAAACGTAAACCCCTCTCGATGTGGGCTGACATGCAGGAAATGATCTAGCGGTAATTTCAATCTTTATTAATTTCAGTATATCGACTACTTTGTTTCATTTTCGGATATGAAGTAATTACTAACTCTTTTTATTCTTTTTCTTTCTCGGGTAGCGTTTGGAAGAGGTTCATAAAGAAGTCTCCCGGTGAATGGAAAAAAAACTTACATTTGATGTTGTGCAAGTAAGTACTATCTAGATCCGCGCGCATCTCCTTGATTCTAGTGTCGATGCCATTATCATGGCTGGTTGATTATTATTTTGATTGAAACAATGTTCTCGTAAAGTGCTTGCAACAAGGAGACGGGAATAACTTGTGTGGATACTACGTTTGCGAGTTCATTCGCCAGACGACATGTCCCAATGGCAGAAATTTAAACCAACTTCATGTACGTCAGTCGTCAATTCTTCTTATTACTATCTATTTTAGTTACTTAGTTTCATATATATATATATATATATTGACCACTCTTCTTTATATTAGATTGAACGGCTTCGGGACGGTCTTCTACCAAGGGACCGCATACGAGCAATTCAGGAGGAAATTGCGGGCTTCTTAGATGCGGAGGTCATAAACGTAGATGGAGAGTACTATACCTCCGGTTGGAACTTAATTTGATTTTGTAATACACTTCATCGGTCATGTAATATGCTCGATATACTTTGCTTCCGTAATATAAGTGTTCCTTATTTTTCTTTATATACTTATTCACTCGTGAGATCCGGGAGCTCCGGGGAGGGTCCACCGAGGCTCCTCTCTTCTCGTGGGACCCGGGAGGTCCGGGGAGGGGCCACAGGAGGTCTGGGGGTCCCAAAAACGCAAATCGTAGAATTTCTGCCGCGGCAGAAGGGGCATGCATCCCGGGCCCTATTGAGAACCGGGACTAATAGCCCTGGCCAGGTTCCAGCGCACGGGCCACGTGGTCAACCCCATTTGTCCCGGGTCCTGGCACAACCTGGACCAATGGGGGAGGGGTATTTGTCCCGTATGCCCCGTCCCGGTTGCACAACCGGGACAAATGGGGCCTACGAACCGGGACTAATGCCCCTGTTTCCACTAGTGGATCATCGCCATCGACACCGCCACCTCTTCTCCATCAACCATACATGATTCCCCAATCCATGTGTGAGGAAACACCGCTGTAGGCTTAGAGGAATGGAAGGGATTGGATGAGGTCGATCATGTAATAATGCCAGATTGTTAGGGCATAGTGCCTAGTATCCATTGTTAGTGTTTTCTACCGTTGTTGAAACTTGTTATTCTTAATGATTGTCACTAGGGCCTGAGTTCCATGATCTCAGATCTGAACATGTTATTGTTTCATGAGTATAAGTATGTTTCTTGATCATATCTGCAATTTGTTTACACATGTCATTATCTGGAACGCGAGGCCCCACAGTGACAGAAATTGGTACAATCGGAGGGGATGGCTGTGATGTGAGGCTCATGTGTGTTCACGGAGTGTTAATGCTTTGCTTTGGTGCTTTATTAAAAGGATCACCTTAATTACCAGTAGTTTCCCTAGAGGCCCCGCTGCCACGGGCTGGTAGGTCAAAAGATGTTGTGCAAGTTTCTCATTGCAAGCACGTATGACTATATTGTAACACATGCCTATCGTTTGCCTACATGTTTGATGCTTTAATATTATTATCTGCAATGCTCGTGTTAGATTATTACATGACCTATGTTATCCATGCAACACCCATCCATCCATTCCCTCTATGCCTACGGTACTTGTCATACTGCTGTTTCCCGCGATTGCTAATGTTGTTACTATTTTACTACTGTTGTTTTTTTATTTCTACTACTGCTATAGAACTGTTACCATTGATAAATTGTTGTGAGCAAGTCTACTTTCAGGTGCAGCTGAATTGACAACTCAGTTTTTAAGGATAATAAATATTCTTTGGCTCCCCTTGTGTTGAATCAATAAATTTTGGTTTTACTTCCCTCGAAGACTATTGCGATCCCCTATACTTGTGGGTCATCAAGCTCTGCCAACCTGACGTGTTATGCTGCATGAAAACATCCATAAGATAATCTTGTTACAGACTACATTGAAGTAAGGCTACGAGATAAAGACTTCGTGTACAACTGAAAAAGGAAACCCTAACATAAAAGAGGGACGCTCCTACTGAAGGCTATATATATTTCATAGGACAGCTACCCTAAAGATCAGGCCATTTTCCATCCTACAAGACTCATCTACATCGTCGCTCCACAGCTTAAACCCTAGACACCAAAGCACCCTAACCGAGCACATCTATAGGCGCGAAAAGATCGTCTTGTGACACCTTGTACGGTCTTGTAGCCATGCCATGAGAAAAGTATGAGAAATATTCATCTACATCTTCTTTTGTTTAGCCATATTGACCTGAGCCACTTACGGAACAAATAAAATTTCTGTCATTCAATGGGAAGTGAGATTGCCATGGGATCCAAAAAAAGTATCCTTTATTCTTTCATTGTTGGCATGCAAGATAGTGGGTGCGCACGTCATGTAGATCGAATCTTCCACTGCACCACCGGGAAAAATGGCAATGTCCATGTAGATCTAATCTACACCAACCTCTCTAGCTGAAATTTTGGCCCAACACTAGGTCGTGGACAAATCCTACTCAATGGAAGGCGTGGAGACGGCCTACCACTGAGTTCTTGATCAGGCGCGACATAATGTGGCATTCGAGGTCAGGATTGCAGAGAGCGAGCAATGCCACCCGGAGACTCCCACCATCATGCATAACCAGTACCTAAATGCAGCCGAAATGACGTATAGGACATACTACCGACACGATAACGAGACCCTCCATGTGGCATCAGGGACTATCCACGTAATCGGTAACCACCCATAGTTCTAGGACGCCTTGGCTACATGGTTTCCCCTTAGATCAAGTTCAATAGTAGAGCCAATAGATGGCTATAAGTAATTGACATGTCATCTATAACTAACCAGCAAGATGCACGTAAATATGAAGTTTTTCTCTCAAAAGATGCAATAAGGTGGTTTTGTGATGAACCACTAGTCGACCTTTAAGGAGATCGATCGTTGCCAACCTAGTGTCGATGGAGGTAAAATATGAGGATGAAAATTTAGCTTTTCTGTTGTTATGTTCACTGCCTAGTTCTCTTACAAATCTCTGAGATACCATACTATTAAGCCGCGATAAATTAACCCTCACCGATGTTTTGTGAGGCCCTGCAGACCAGGAAAAGATAAAAGTTATGCTGCAGTCTAACACATCATCCTCCAAAGGCGATGCATTGCAGGTACGAGGCAGACCTTCTCATCGACATAACAACAACAACAACAACAACAACAACAAAGATAAGAGGAGGGAACATTCAAAGTCCATAGGACGAGACAATCTTTGTAGGTACTATAAGAAAACCAATCACATCATTGATGATTGCTGGAAGGTGCAGAACAAGGAGAAATGGAACGACACTTACCAACCGAACAATAAGTCAGACATTATTGGTAGTGGAAAGGCTGCTGTTATTGCTGGTGACAATAATTGTGATGGTGAATGCTTAGTTGTTTTTGCTGCATGTTTTACCCGTGATGATGAGTGTATTCTTGATATTGTTTTTTCGTTTCATATTGCCTGTAACAAAGATTGGTTTAGTTCTTATGAGACTGTGCAGACTTGAGATTTTGTGCGTGTGGGGAACGACAACAAATGTCATATTGTTGGCGTTGGATCTGTTCAGATCAAGACCCATGATGGGATGACACGCACGCTGACGGGAGTAAAACACATACCATCGTTGGTGAGAAATTTGCTCTCGTTGAGTACCGTTGACTGTGACGGGTACAAGTATGCCGGAGGGGATAAATGCCTGAAGGTATCAAAAGGTTCTCTCATTGTTATGATTGGTGATATGAATTCTGCCAAGTTATATATTCTTAGAGGTAGCACTTTGTCTAGTACTGATGCTTTTGTTACTAGTGATGATACAAGTACAACTAACCTTTGGCAAAAGCAACTTCGACACATTAGTGAACATGGTATGGCAGAATTGGTGAAGAGAGAACTTATGAAGGACTTCAATATGATTAAGTTGTCGTTATGTGAACACTGCGTGTTTGGTAAGCATAAGAGAGTTGAGTTCAATGCTTCCGTTCATACCACTAAGGTACATTAGATTATGTACATGCTGATTTATGGGGGCCTTCACGTAAGACCTCTTATGGTGGTTCTTGTTATATGCTCACTTTCATTGATGATTACTCTAGAAGAGTTTGGCCTTATTTATTGAAAACTAAAGATGATACTTTTGCTGCTTATAAAGAGTGGAAAGTTATGATTCAAATGCAAACTAAGAGGAAAGTGAAGTTGATTCGTACTGAAAATGGTGGCAAATGATGTTTGCATGCATCTGACGATTATTGTTCGCAGAAAGGCATTGTCAGGCATCCAAACCTCCGATACACACCGCAGCCGAATGGTGTAGCTGAGCGGATGAATAGGACGGTCATCTCCAAGGCTTGCTGCATGTTATCCAGCGCCCGTATGAACATGCATTTTTGGGCTGAGGCTCCCAACACTGCATGCTACATGATTGACAGGTCAGCGTCCATCCCACTTGAAAAGAGAAGTCGTATTGAGGTATGGTCCAGTGAGCCCAGCTGATACAAAACTGAAATTTTCTGGTTGCACTTCCTATGCTCAGGTTGATAATGGAAAGCTAGAGCCTAGAGTTGTTAAGTGTCTATTTCTTGGTTATGGTTCCAGAGTGAAAGGATATAAGTTGTGGAATCCGGAAACCGAAAAGACCTTGTTCAGCAGGTGTGTTGTGTTTAATGAATCCGTTATGTATCAGGACAGTTTCTGACCATTGTTGTGCTAGATTCTTGTGATAAGTACGAAACAAAAGTTCATTTGCAGGTGGAGCTGGAGCAGCTGAATGAGGAGGAAACTAAAATTGATGAGGAGGATATTGTGCGACCCTCACCTCCTATTTTGCAGCAAGAAAATTTGTCTATTGCTGAGCGTAGAGAGAAGAGGAATAAGGAACCTCGTACTCGTTTAATTGAGGAATGTGATGTTGTGTATTTTGCCCTATGTTGTGCTGAACAGGTGGAGCGTGATGTTGAACCGGCTACATACAATGAAGCTATTGCTTCAGTTGTCCGTGATAATTGAATTGGTGCAATGCATGAGGAGATGCAATCACTTGAGAAGAATGGCGCTTGCCTAAACAAAAGATGGTCGTCCGCTTCAAGTGGATCTTAAAAGAAAGGAAGGGTTGTCTCCTACTAATCCTCCGAGGTTTAAGGCAAGGTTAGTAGAAAAAGGTTTCATCCCGATTCCAGGACTAGATTATATTGATGTGTTCTCCCCAGCTGTCAAACATAGTTCTATGCATACTTTCTTTAGTATTGTTCGTATGCATGATCTTGAGCTTGAGCAGTTAGATGTGATGACTTTGTTTTTGCATGGAGAACTTGAGGAGGAGATATACATTGACCATCCTGAGGGGTTCATAGTACCTGTAAAGAGGATTTCGTGTGCAAGATAAAGAAGTCTCTTTACGGTTTGAAACAGTCTCCTCGACAATGCTATAAAAGGTTAAATTCTTTTATGATGTCGCATAGCTTTAAGAGGTCTAATTATGATATATTTGTGTAAATTAAATTTGTTTATGAATTACCTATATACTTGTTGCTATACTTTAAATGCTGCCAAGAGCATGAAAAAAATAACTACTTGAAGAAACAGTTGAGTAATGAGTTTGATATGAAGGATCTTGGTCCTGCTAAGAAAATTCTAGCTATGAAAATTTCAAGAGACGAAAAATCTAGATTGCTATTCCTTAGTCTGGAGAATTATATTAAGAATGTTCTTCATCGTTTTAATATGCATGATGCAAACTCCGTCAGTACTCCTATTGCTTCTCCCTTCGAGTTGTATGCATTACAATGCCCTACTACCTACAAAGATATTGAGTACATGACACGAGTTCGATATTCTAGTGTTGTTGGTTCCTTAATGTATGACATGGTGTGTTCTCGACCTGATCTATCTTATGCTATGAGTTTGTTCAGTTAATACATGGCTAATCCTGGTAAAAAAACACTAGAAAGTTGTTTAGTGGATTTTAAGGTACCTTCGCGGCACATCCAAAGTTTGCTTGAAGTTTGGCAAGACTAGTGAGGGACTCAGAGGCTACGTGGATTCATATTTTGGTGCCAACTTGGATAAAAGTAGATCCCTCACAGGTTCTCTCTTTACTATTAGTGGATGTGTTGTTAGCTGGAAGGCTACCTTGCATGGTATTCTTGCACAATTTACTACCGAGACTGATTATATGGCTATGGCTGAAACATGAAAAGAATCGGTTTGGTTGAAAGGTCTGTTTGCTGAGCTTTGTGGAGATGATAGTGCGATCTACCTTAATAAGGATCTGATGTTCCATGAGATAACAAAGCACATTGATGTCAAGTACCATTATGTGCGTGATGTTGTTTCACAAGGTAAGCTGAAGGTATGCAGGATCAGTACTCATGATAATCCTACTGATTGGATGACAAAGCCAATTCATGTTACTAAGTTTGAGCTTTGCTCAAGCTTAGTTGGTATCACTGTTTAGCCCAAGAGGTTATTTAGCGTTGGTGGTATTTTATTTTCTTGTTTCAGGGTGAAGGTTCGTTTATGCAACATGAAGGAATTTGCCTCAAGGTGGAGTGTTATTTTTCAGTTATCCAAATTCACTTATGCTGATAATAGTCCGAACTTTTAGCGATTAGAGCGAAGTGTCACGGAGTCTGAAGTTGGCCCATCACGTTTGCGCAACAAACATGGTACGGTATGAGTTGTTACCGAGTTGGAGTTGGATTCACCCTTGCCGACCTAGTTAGTTCAGGACCGCCTTTATATACATCATGTATGTCGCAGTTTAGAATAAGCCACATATTGTAAATCCCGACGCATTTGTAACCTCACCCGAAATGGAGAAGTATTGTTGGTTGGCGCCCGTGGTTTTTTTTATCTTCTTTGTTGGAAGGGTTTTTCCACGTTAAAATCTTGTATCCCCATTAGTTTGATCTTGCTTAACTTTATCGTTGTTTTCCTATGGCGTGTAACATTTGTAAGCATCAATGCAACTACCTAAGGAGCAGATGACATGGAGTCAACCCTCCGAATCCAAAGGATAAATAATCTCAATGAAATACTAAGGTCAGCCGCAGGTACACAGAAAGAAAGGACCACAATCGAGTTCCAGAATAACCCACGACGCCCTCAAACAGTCCGCGGTTGATCTCGCAAACAGCTAAGGCGACGCGGCCACAACTAAAGTCCCAATGAGCCGAACAAGAAAAAAGTTGATACCATGGGCACGCCTCCTTAGGCATCGGCTGATGCAGCCCAGCCTATTACACCAGGTACTCCTAAAACACTGATGGTGCAGGTCTTGCAGTCGTTGGGAGACCCCAAGATGAAGGTTTGATGAGTACAACAGCAAGTTTCCCTCATAAAAGAAACCAAGGTTGAATCGACCAGTAGGAGAAAGAAGCAACTTCCGAAGCTTGATGCAGTTGTGGTGGCAGGGCGCACTACCGGTTCAGCAACAACGGGGAACCGACACAACACAATCAATTCACTTTGCCCCAACGAACAGTGAGGTTGTCAATCTCACCGGTTTTGCTGAACACAAAGAGGTTAAACGTATGGTGTGAAAAACAGTATGAGAACAATATGAAAACATCAGTAGCAGTGCGAAAACAGTGGAAGCAGTGTGAAAATGGTAATTACAGCGGTTGTATTATCAGTATGAGAAAATGGACCGGTTTCCGCGGTTCACTAGAGGTGTCTCTCCATAAAAGATAACTAACAAGTGTGGTGAACAAATTACAGTTGGGCAATTGATAGATAATGAAACATGCATGACATGATGATTACTATGTGATTCGTGCGGGCATTACAACAAGATACATAAACCGTCATCCACCTTCATCTATGACTATGAATCCACCCTCCGAATATCATCCGAACAAACATTGGGTATTAAGTTGCAAGCAACATATAATAACAGTAAGAAAAGTGTGTATTGTAAACAATGTAAACATCGTTGTTTTCTCCATAATGGCAACATCACATCCTCCATCCTCACGTTTTTGTCACTCAAACACAGATGCAAAGGAGGCATGAACCCACTATCAAGGATAAATAGTCCCTCTTTGAGTCATTAATATCTACTTGGCGAGAGCATATATTAACAACAGAGAGCATGCAACATCATGAATAACATACACATGAAGACAATATGATAGATTGATAATCAAGAGACATAACATTCAATAATCATCGGATCCCAGCAAACACAACATGTAGCATTAAAATAAGATGATCTCGATCATGTAGGGAAGCTCACGGGATATAAACATAAGGCATAAAGAGGTGAGAACAACCATCTAGCTACTGCTATGGACCCGTAGTCCAAGGATGAACTACTCACGCATCACTACGTAGGAGGGCCTTGTGGTGTAGAGCCCTCTGGTGATGATTTTCCCTCCCGTTACGGTGCCGAGGAGAACTCTAGAACCCTTCTGATCTCGGGTTGACGATGACGGCGGCCTCCGGTGTTTTTCGTGGAAAAGTGGTACATTTTTAGGGTTCACGCATCGGCGGGAATATATAGGCGAAAGGGCGACCGTGGTGGGCGCCCGAGGGGCCCACACCACCACAGGTGCGGCCAGGGGGTGCATGCTCATGGTGTGGCCCCCCTGTGGCCCCTCTCCGGGCCTCTTCTGGACTCCATGGAACCTTTGGGAATTCTAAGACTTCTGGGCTTCGAATTTTCCGATTTCGAGGATATTTCCGGAACAACTTTTCTGAAACTAAAAACTGCAGAAAACAAGAACAGGCTCTGTGGCATCTTGTCAATAGGTTAGTCCCGGGAAATCGTTAAAAAGGACATAAAGTGTAAGGAAAACATGTAGATTATGGCATGAAAACAACATGGAAAATAAGAAATTAAGAATACGTTTATGACGTATCAACATCCCAAGCTTAGTTCCTACTCGTCCTCCAGTAGGTAAACGATAAAAACACATAATTTCTGAGGTGACATGCTACCAACATAAACTTGATCATCTAAATTTTAAAAGCATAAGAATAGATGAGATCATATTACTTTAAACACAAGCATGATAGATATAATTTTAACAATGAAACATAGCTATCAGTTTATATCATGAAAAGTAACATAAATAAAAGATCATGAATAATAATGCACTTGAAAGTTATACGTTCGTGTCAAGCATAGAGAAAACATGGGAAAGTGATATTTCGCTTGTCCTTAAGAGTGGGGCACAACATAAATCCTAGGACACCTTCAAAGTTTAAAAGGAAGACTAGAACAAATAAATTGAGAACACATAATAACACATCATGAATCAATTAATAATGTTTCTTGGACAAATGCACATTAAACTCAGAATGGCAACTATGCTCTCTCAACTGTGCATAAAGTTAGAAGATGGAGAATCAACATAAAAGTAAAAGAAAAGCCCTTCGCAGAGGGAAGCATAGATTAACTCATGTGCTAGAGCTTTTTATTTTATTAAACAGAGGTATTGAAAACATTTTTTAGAGAGGTGTGTATGCTTATGTGAATGAATGGTAAACAAAAAATACAGTATGTCACATGCCAACTAGCCTTCACAAGAGCGGCTCCCAGAGAAGGATGCATCTGGGTAGAAGTTCATCCCTCTTTCTCTTATGTTTACAAAATTATGCTTTGACTGATAAATCAGGGGCAAAAATAGTGAAGAGAATGTGTTGTATTAATTTGGGGCTAGGCACCTCGCTGCCAGCTCTTCTATCAATTGGATAAGCGAATGAAGCCACTAGTCCAGGGTGTGAAAGTACAATCAACAAGTGGGATAAAGATTCTCTATTTACGTCCTCATGAGCTAAAACATGAGAACAAAACAGGAGTAATTTTGAAAGTTTTAAAGGTAACACATGAGCAATTTACTTTGGAGTGGAGGTTAAATACCACATGTAGGTAGGTATGGTGGACACATTTAACAAACTTTGGTTTTGGGAGTTGGATGCACGAGTAGAGCTCATACTCAGTACAGGTGGAGGCTAGCAAAAGACTGGGAGCAACAAATCAAGAGAGCAATAATGGCCATAATCATGCATAGAGACAAATACATCATTAATCAAAGCATAAGTGGTACTACAAGTTCAAAAACTAAATCATCATAGAGTTTATAAGTGACTGCTTTGTAGTCATAAACATGGTGTAAGCATGCGCCAAGTCAAACAAATAAAACATTCAAAGGATAACACCACAAATTTATGCTTCAATATGACAAGAACAACTCATGATTCTTTCAATGGCACATTAAACACTCTCAGCTATTTGAGACATATCAGGCTACAAAATAACCACTAGGCTTTATAATTAAAATAACATCTTGCATGACATGAAAAAAAAGTCTAGCCACAGTCTATACATGCTTCTAATTGCACGGTTATAAGCACGAAAAATGTACTACTGCTTTCCAACAACAAGCAATTTATACTAAACAAAAACTCTCCAAGAGATACAACAATGAAACAAGAGAGTACTAACATAACTCTACTAAAACTAACAGCTATAAATAAGATATGCAAGAAAAACAAGAGCTAAAAAGGAAATTTGCAGCAACTAGAAGATGAAACTAAGAATACGAGCATAACGAGTATTCAAAAGAAAAATCGGAGCGTGTCTCTCTCTCAAACTAATAATGCTAGGTTCCAACAATATTATTGCAGCAAGGAAAACAAAAGAAAGCAAAGGAAAACAAAAGAAAAACAAACAGACGCTCCAAGTCAATTTCATATGATGTGACCGAATACAAATATAGTTTCACTAGAAGTGACATTATAAATTATTGACGAATAAGGGGATGCCTTGGTGTAGCGCCCTCACATTTAATAATGTAAGAACTACTGTGTTAAGTGATAGTCCATGGATCAATGCTAGCACCACAGAACAAAATGTAAGGTATCATTGTAGAAGTATCAAGATTATTACAAAAGATCTAGAATAGCCAATTATATCTTTATTACAAAGTGCATAGTTTTAAGAGAATAGCAAAACTCAGAATTCTAAACAGCAGAAATAAAGGTAGCAATGAGCCTCCATCTTCAATCATGCGCCAGAGGCATTACATGTTGGGTGTAGACTCGAGTCCAAGCACTTGATAAAACTTCATCATTAGAATTTCCTGCACGTTGGAATATGCAGCCCCCAAAGGAGGTCCGTACAATTTGATGTACTGGCAAATGACACTATGGTGGATATAAAATGGCAAGCCTAAACTACATGCATATATGGCTTGGTGGAGTTCAGGCTATTTGCAAAAAGCAAGTTTTTCCCTAACACTTTTGAAAAATATTTTCTCTTCAAAAATTGGCACCATGGGACAAACCCATGTGCACCACAAATAATATTTCCTAAGCAAAATTTTACTTCTTCAAAATAGTATATTCAAAATTGGCACCATGCTCGAAGTCGTCCATTACCGGAGACACGGCTATGATCATAGTTTCTAACTCTGTAGAGGTTGTGCATTTTCACCCTTTGGTTTCAATTAGCCCAAACATCCTATACACTCGGAATGCATATGGAAAGGAGAGAATTGAGACGAGATCTTTCAGAAGAAGAAATTCAACCCAACCGACAAGACCCGTTCCACCTATAATTATTCTACATCTGCTTGTCAAGCCTAGGCTGAACTCTCACAACTTAGTTGTTCATGACAGAGCCCATATTGTCAAAGGGCTGCACGGGAAGCTATTAAGATTAAAGTACATGGTAATCTCTTTGTTTCCTGGGTGGCATTCCGCAAGTGAACACCCCTTGTGGAGACACTCAACTCCCATCAACCAAATCCACCTAGGTGATTCATTGAAGTTCATACTTAGAACTTTTCCACAACATTGAGTAAAATAAATTTGTAGCAAGGCTAAGCATCTACTAAGTATAAGTCTGCAAGATAACAAGGCTAAAGGATGGCTACACACTACTTGGGTTTTGCATAGCATAATAATAATTTAGTACAAATTCCCTATCATGCATACTACTCAAAAAAACTAGTAACACATAGTAAAAATATGGGAGATTTGATGGCGTCACTTGTGTCGTGGTGGTATCACGGCAGATGCCATGGGATGGCTAAAGTTGGGGCCGATGGACGCTGGAGGTGCTCGGGGAGGGATCACACGGCGAGTAGCCGCGTGGGGTAGATCACTAACACTGCAAACACCAAGATCTTACCCAGGTTCAGGGCCCTCGTGTGGAGGTAACACCCCTACGCCTGCCTCCCTCTTTTTATGTGTGTTACCGAGTAGGCACAGTACAATCAGGCCTTCAGCCGAGTAGCCACTCTTCTCTCTAGTTCTTTCTACGTGAAGCCAATGCTCAACGTCTTAGCCAACACAGCGAACCTCCCACAGGAGGAGGCGGGGCACCTTATATACTGGTGCCCAGCCAAATAGAAAACTAGCGTAAAGTACAACGGGATGTGACAGGAGCCCTGCAGAACCGCGCACGCCTCCGGGTTCCCGCTGGCACTCGCCCCGTAAGTCGTTGCGCCGTTCGGAGATGGGACCTGTCCAACCTTGTCAGTGAGACAGGGTAGGCCCCTAGCCCTGTCATGTCCCCTCTGTCAGTGACAGGACTAGACAGGCGCCTACCGCACTGTAACCACGTCGTGGTGCGGATAATCATGCACCCCGTAAGTTGAACCGCACGTCGTACGGACGCAGGATACGCGAGATCCTGTGTCAGAACGGCTCTATTGACTTCTGGTCCGAGTAGGAATCCACTTCCTCTACCCGGACAACTTCCTCTACTCGGAAGAATACAACTTCCTTGATTCTTCCTCCTGGCCATTGGTAGGTACGGCCGAATAGCTGACCACCCGGTAGCGGGTACCGGGTAGCCAGCCAACTTGGTCAAAACTCCCCTTCTGATCTAGCTTTTAGCACTTGCCTTACCCCTACTTGGGGGTAACCCCCCGACATTAGTCCCCGAAGCTGGTAGAGTCCTGCGAACTTGTTCACTGGGCCCTTCCAGCTTAACAACAAATCTTGTCTTCGAACTGCAAGATACCGAGTAGCACCTCCGAGTAGCCTTTATCCTTGGCTCGAACCACTTCTTCTCCGAGTAGCATCATTTCTCTTCTCTGATGCCGAGTAAAAAGACTTAGCGAAATCCTCGAAACACAATCCCGCCTCAATCGGTGCGAATCCAGCTCTGCGTGTCGCAATGGGGCACGTGTCACCCCACCGTACCCCCGACGCCTCGGTGCCTGGGACACTGTAGGCCACGCGCCAATAACTGCGGCTAGGGCCCACCAGCCCGTTAAGTCACTTCAACCGCACTCAATAGCCCACGATCACGTCGTGGGATTCACTGCGCTCGTTACGCGCGCAATATGCGTTGTGTGCGTTTCTAACCGGCGCGCAGCCCACGCCGCACGATCTCAGCGCACGACTGATCCCACTAACTCCGCCCGTAACGGCAACTCGAGGGGAGAGATAAATACCCCCTCGGTAACTCCTCCTTCTGTTTCCTGCTCACTTCCATCTTCCGCCCCTTCGCTTCTCCGCCGCCGCAGAGCACGCCGCCACCGCAAATCTTTGCTGTGCCGCTGCTCCACGCACCGCCGGAAAGACAGAGAGCACTCCTTCCACCCAAATCTTCCACTAATATTCCGCCGTTCTCCTCATCTCCATGGCTCGCGGAGATGACGACGCCCGAGCCGGATGGGAGGGCTCCGATGTCACGACGGAAGACTGCCGATGGCTAGTCAATACCCGCCGTGTCCCTCCCGGCGTGCGGTGCCGCCATCCGGACAACGAAATTGTCCCCACGCCGGAGAAGGACGAGTTCGTTGTCTTCCTCGCGCACTTCAAGCGGGGATTCGGCCTCCCGGTGTCGGATTTCGTTAAGGAGTTCCTCACGAACTTCGGGTTGCAGCCGCATCACCTCCCCCCCAATGCCATGGTGATGCTCGCCTTCCACGCCGTGGTCTGCGAGGCGTTTCTCGGCGTGCTCCCAACTATCCATAGTTGGGCGCGCTATTTCTTCTTCCGGAAGCAGAGCGTCCCCAAGCCCGGAAGCACGGAGAGCGCCCGCGCGATGACGAAGACGGGGGGGCGCCATGATGCTGCAGCGCAGCGTCGGCAGCCACCCGCGCATCAAGGGACTCGATACGGTACGCAAATGGCAGCACTCCTTCTTTATTTGAAGAATGTCCCTATCGAAGAAGGAGCGCCCATCCAGGACCGGATAGGGCTTCCTAGGTGGAAGAACACGCCGCCAACCCAGCAAAATGGGGGTTACAACCCAAAGAACCACGACGGCATCCTTCAGATCGAGAAGCACCTCGCCGAGTTGAAGGAGTTAGGATTCAAGCGCGATGATCCCATCGCGTGCTGGATTTCGCGGCGTGTGCTCCCGCTCCAGCACCGCTCCCATAAGATGTGCTACATGGGAGGCAGCCGGGACTGCACAAGGACGACCACTTTCGAGCTCAGCACCGCCGATGTGGCCATATGGGCGCGTTCCATCATGAAGACCTCCCTCACTGATACCTGGCAATACAGCTTCGTGCCGTACAGCCGCGACAAGCCAATTGAACAGGCTAGTCCTTTATGCTCTGTCTCTACACTCTCATACCGAGTAGGTGGCTTTCCAGCTTAGTATGCTTAGTCTCTGTGTGCTGCACCAAGTAGGGCACCATAAACGTCTCTTTGGCTTTATGTGCTTCGTGTTTGCACGCCGTGTTTAGTAGAGAGCCTTAGCCGAATATGCTTTGTGTTTGCATGCTACTCTGAATAGGAATTCATGAACTCGTATGCTTTGTGTTTGCATGTCGTACCGAGTAGGACCCCTTAACCTTGAGCTCAATTGACTTGTACCACTTGCTTGTCTTTCCAGCATATTGACCGTCAAGCAGAGGAAGATGAAGAGCGCTTCGAGGCCAATTGGAGCAGCGACAGAGAAGAGGACGAAGAGACCGCCTACGATACCCAGGACACCCTCTGCATCCCCCACGCCGAGCATCCGGGTAAGCATCAAGTTGACACGTCCATTCGGGACTGGTCTGAGGATAACAAAGGTGACCAAGTTCGCCTCTCTGAGCGCGAATAGCGCAATCCAATTCCCTTTTCCATTTCTCATTTCTTTCTTCTTTCCAACTCTGCAGACAATCCTGAGGTAGCCGAGGAGGATGAGGATGTCATTGATGTTGACCCTCTCTTGGTGGCTGCTCCTAACATCCGGAAAAGGACAGGCAGCGGTGCCCAAGAGCCTGCCGCTAAGAAGCCCAAGAGGACTGAGAAGAAGAAAAAGATCACCACCGCCAGAAGGCAACTCCCCACCCGCAAGGGGTAAGTAACTTTTATCCTAGTTGAATTATGCTGTTGCTTCTTGGTGTTCTCTTCCCCTTTTCTGTTTCTGAACCTCTTTTTTCTTCCAGCAACCCTCTGGATGCTGACGCTGCCGCAGCCCCCACAAGCTCCAAGAGGAAATCAGTTATCGATATCGATGAGCTTGTTGACCTCTCCGACGATGAGGGTGAGCCAGCACAGGATGGGGCGCGTGTGCCCTCTCCTGTGAAGATTGAAGAAGAAGACGCAAGCGCCGAGAACACGGGCGCTGGTGATCAAGACGAGAACATGGAGCAGCATGCCTACGCGGATCAGGGCGCGCAGGATGGTGCTCATGATGAAACACCACCTTCCCCCCAGCTGCCTCAGCTGGGGAGAATATCGAGCAAGAAGCCGAGCACCAAGACCTTGCCGCCCTTGAGCGGCAAGTTGAGAACCCCGATCAGCAGGCAGATGAAGCCGCCATTCAAGATGACCCCGCGGCCATGCCGCGGGTAGAAGAAACAGAAGACGTAAGACTCGCTCCCTCTGCCGAGCAGCGGGTTGAGAAGACTGCAGCGGAGCCAGTCCTGCAGGACCAGGCGCAGCCAGGTGTTGCGCCGGGTAGCCGGCCCGTTGTGCCGCCTACCCAGTAGGTTACTCCGCCAACTGCGCCGAGCCCTCCACCAACCAAAAGTACCACTAAGACTGCGCCAAACCTTCCGCCTAAGCCAAGCGCCAAGAAGACAGCATCCCCGTAGCAGCAGCCTCCTACCTCACGCCAAGTCCTTCCGTCCGCTTCTCGGACGGACACTGCCGGCAAGAAAGTCGTCAAATCTGAAGCCACAGCTGTCCGCAAGAATCCACCGCGCCACGCTGCGCAGGACTCTGCTCTGATGCCTCCGCCGAAGCCAACCGGGAGGGCAGCTATGAAGAGCACGCAACTCAACATTGGTGCTGCTGGTGGATCGGTTGGCGAAGCGTCAAGTGCTGCTCGGGCACCAGGCGTCTAGCCATCATACATATCATCTTCGTCCAGGCAATATGGCATCACCTTGACCAAAGGTGATCAGCGGATCTCTGCCCTAAAGGCCGGCCTAGCCCAGGCAGTGGACTCCAAGATGAAGGTCAAGAAGCCCATCGAGATCTACTCACTTGAGGCGGGTGAGGATGATATCATATCTGAAGGGCTGATGCAGGTTGTGGACCGAGTGGGTTTCATCGACAAGGTCTGGGAGAGTGCTGCCCATGGCATCAAGCAGTGGGACGGCAGCGTGCTGGGCGACGATCTTGACCACTACCGCCTTGATTGGAACAAAGCCGATCTCGGCGCCAATCCAATGACCATTGCCTCCGACACCAGCATGCTGGCCGTCAAGCTGTTCGTCCTCCACAAAGCCGCCGAGGATGTGGAGCAGACATACGCTGTAAGTTTCTTTTGCTTGTTCCGAGTTGCGGTTTCTTTTCTCCTCTGTTCTTCTTCTTTCTCCTTAGCCATTACCCAGTCCCCGAGATTCGGGCCGAGTAGACGAGTGCTCAACTGAGTTGCCGTCTTCTCGGGCCCAATCTTCCAAAACTTTCTCTAACTTATTTCCTTTCTCCTTCGCAGAATAGCCTTTTGAAGAGGACGAACTTGTTCCGGCGGCTGCTCTGGAATCACAGCATCGCGAATAGACGCATCGCGGCCCTTGAGGCCGAACGCAAGGACGATGCTGCGACGGAGAAGGCGGCACTGGACCGTGCCCTCCAAATTTCTGAAATTGAGAGTAAGCTTCTAGCTATTCGGTTAATGCGTTTTGTGTTTACGCCCGCGTTTGCTTTTTTCTCTAATTCCGTTTACTCTCCAGGCAAATTCAAAGAATTGCAAGAGCAGCACGAGCACTGCCACGTCTTCACCGCCTCCGCCGAGAGCAAGATCAAGGAGCTGGAAGGTGAGTTGCTGATCCTTCTGCGCTTGTTTTTCTCCTTTTTCTTGGTTATTCTGCTCACCGTGCTGTTTCTTTCCGCAGAAGAGTACAAGAAGTTCCGTGAGGAGCATCTCGATTTCCTGAAGCCCGCGGAGGTGAAGCAGCAACTGGAGAGCCAAGAAACAGAGCTTAAGAACGAACGCGACACCGAGCGCGCCGAGTTCGAACAGATGCAAGTCCAATTGAAGACTGCTCTCCAGGATGCCATAGACCAAGCCGCCGAGAAGGACGAAGTCAAGGCAGCAGCCAAGGCCAAGGAGAGGGCCCTTGAGGCGGAAATCGAGATGCTGAAGAAGTGCAATGAGGATCTCATGCTCCAGCTTGGCACCGCACGCCAAGTCGAGGATAGGCATATTGCCGATGAGGAGGCCTGGAAGAACAAGCTGCACGCGCTACTCATTGACCTTAACAGTAAGTTTGCGCTTCTCTGTACCTAGCTGTTCCCTTCTTCTTCTTCTGTTTGGCTTGGTTTGCTTCTCCTCTTTGCTTCCATATCTAACTCTTTCTGATAGCACTCTCAGATATCTTCCCTGATCTCTACGTGGCTAGCATGCCTGCTTTGGGTAAGGCGCAAGAAATCCGAGCTGAAAAAGGATTGCCCATGAACACCAAATCTTCAATCGATGACGACCTCACGAGTATCAAGTCGCAGCTCCGCCAGCTTAGGGGCTTTGGCTCCAGCCTGGTGTCCACAGCCTTCAAGCTTCACGATCTATTCTGGCCTCGTGAATCTGCGCCCAAAACTCTTCGCGCGCTCTCCGAGAAACTCGACGGTGCAAAGGCCGAGCTGAAGAAATGGCGTGTGTCCGCAGCTCGGGCAGGCGCCGATCTGCTGCTTCGTTTCATATGCAGCTGGTACAAGAACCTGAACCTCGACACCATTCTCGAGTTGCGCCCAGGCTCCAAGTGGTTAGATGATCCCGACTGCGTTACTCGCCGCAAGGCAGTTGCGTACGAGATCGCCTCGTACGCGGACACCGCCCTCTTCCTCGACGGCCCCACCGAGCCTGACACCGAGGCGGAGAGCGAGGGTGAAGATGAAGATGAAGACGAGGACACCGAGTCGAAGGGCTTGAGTGCCTTCGAGGATGCTGACGAGGAGGGTTCCGGGAAGGGGAAGGGCAAGGTTGCTGCGGATAGCGACGAGGAGCCGGAAGACGAGGGGCAGGATGCCAACATCACCACCGAGATGGTGATCCAGCAAGCTGCTCCCGAGTTGGGCTCCTCGTCTGGAGCGGCACTTGACGATGCAGCGCTACTCTGCACCCAGTCCGCTGCTTCCACTTCGGCCACCAATCCCATCTCGGTGGCCACTGCCACCTCTGAGCAAGCCACCGCCATGGACGTTGATGCTGAAGCTGACGCCGAGAAGGCCAACTCCGAGAAGACCGCTGCGGATGACACCGCCACTACTCACGATGCTGCTGCCTGAAACTTTATCTTAAAACTTTCATGAGATCCCCGGGATGCCGGGTGCAGATGTATCTAAACAATTAAGTCTTTGTTGCAACTCCTTTTTTATTCTAGTTTGAAATTTGCTACTTGATATTTGAGCGTTTTTGGCTCGATGCCGGGTTGCGTTAGTATACAAGTCCCCGAGTTGCATTTTTTATCCGCTCTTTCCTTTTTATCTCAGCTCTTACCTGCAACTTGTTGCTTTGTTGGTAGTCGAGTCACAAGTGTTCAAAGTAGGAGTTTCAAATACTTAGCCACTTAGAAAAATTCATAGTAACGCTGCCCACCACTTAGCCAGAAAGAAAAAACAGCAAAAAACACTCTACTCGGTTGCCCCACGCTTCCTTTCCTTTGCAATTTTTCATGTGTTCATTGACTCTTTGGCTTGTTCTCTGGCTTGCCATGAAGCCGGGTTGCGGACAGCAGCAGAGTCGCAGAGTGTCCGGTGAGTTTAAACACACTACTTTGTATGCTTTCGAAATTCTAAGTGGTTCAACCGAATAGACAAAGCGAAATAGAGTAAACACAAGGAACAGTTTGGACGAGGGCAGTCCCCGAGTTCAATTTCAGATTGCCGAATAGAAGTTTAACTCGGATAAGAGAGTACATACATAATTTGCTCACGAATGAAAACGGCGGAGTAGATCTACATTCCAAGGGCGCTTGGATTCTTCTCCTGCTCTATCCGGCCTGTTCTTCTGGGATGGCTCTGCGTCAAAAATATAATAGGCATCATTGTGCAGAGCCTTGCTCACAATGAAAGGCCCTTCCCACGGAGGAGATAGCTTGTGCATCCCGGCAGTGCGTTGCACAAGCCTAAGCACCATGTCTCCTTCTCGGAAAACCCTTGGGTTCACTTTTCGGCTATGATAACGCCTCAAGTTTTGCTGGTAAACAGCTGAACATGACAGAGTTAGCTCTCTTGCTTCTTCCAGCAGGTCAACGTCATTTTCTCGAGCTTCTCTAGCCTCTGCCTCCGTGTAGAGCGTTACACGGGGCGAGTCATGCTCTAGGTCAGTGGGCAACACGGCCTCAGCTCCATAAACCAGAAAGAATGGCGTGTAGCCAGTTGACCGGTTAGGGGTAGTCCTTAGACTCCACAACACCGCTGGCAACTCGTCTAGCCAACACCCAGGTGTTTTCAACAGCGGCTTAATCAGCCTTGGCTTTATGCCTGACAGCACCATGCCATTTGCTCTCTCCACTTGCCCATTGGAGGCGGGATGCGCAACAGATGCAACGTCTAGCCGAATGCGCTTATCTCTACAGACTCTCGCAAACCTTCCTTCAGCAAAGTTCGTGCCATTATCCGTGATAATGCTGTGCGGGTAGCCATACCTCAGGATCACGTCCTTTAGGAAACTCACAGCAGTGGTTCCATCACACTTCTGAATAGGCTTCACCTCGATCCACTTCGTGAACTTGTCCACCATGACCAGAATGTGAGTCATGTTGCCTCTAGCCGGCTTGAAAGGACCCACCATATCCAAGCACCAAACAGCAAATGGCCAAGTAATGGGAATGGTCTTCAACTCGGAAGCTAGCATATGAATCTTACTTGCAAACCTTTGGCAGCCGTTGCACTTTCTCACAATATCTTCAGCTTGCTTCAAGGCAGTGAGCCAAAAGAAGCCATGCCGAAAAGCTTTGTTGACCAGAGCCCGAGAAGAGGCGTGATGCCCGCATTCTCCTTGGTGTATCTCCACCAATATCTCTTCTCCCTCTTCTGGCTCTACACAGCGCTGCAGCACACCAGTAGAACTTCTTCTGTGCAGCACATCTCTGAATATTGTGTAGCCCTTGGATCTTCTCTGAATTTGCCTTGAGGTAACCTCAACACTCGGTAAGGTGCCGTCTTTTAGAAAGGATAATATGGGCAGAGCCCAACTCGGTGTCTCCCGGATGGGAAAACTGGTTCGTCCAGTTCCATTGGATCAGCCACCACTTCTTCTTCTTCTGGGTTGGGGACGAGTCCCCGAGACCTCGTGCACGCAGCGAGAACTCCCTCAATGAATGCGACAGTCCCCGAGTTAGGAGGAGCAGTCCCCGAGTAAGAAGGGACAGTCCCCGGGTTGTAGGCGCCAATCCCCGGGATGGAGACGGCAGTCCCCGGGTTCTCTTTTGCAGCCTCCCAGTCAATCTCCATTGGGACAGCTTCTTCACCAGGCAGAGAAGGAACAAATATGGATTCCGAGTTGGGGGATGGCTTGATAGATGGCTTCCTCAAATGCTCCAAGGCAACCCGAGCCGGGATGTATTGCCGAGAAGACCCCAACTTGGACAGCTCATCAGCTGCCTCATTCTCTGCTCGGTGTATGTGCTGGAACTCGCATCCTTCAATGAATCCAGTCATGGTTTGCACCAGGAACCGATATGAAGCCATGTTGGCATCCAGAGCATCCCAAGTGCCTGAAACTTGCTGCACAACTAGATCCGAGCCTCCATAGCATATGATGCGCTGCACGCCAACCTCCTTCGCCACCTTCAATCCGTGTACCACGGCCTCCTACTCTGCTACATTGTTGGATGCCTTGAAGTGGATTTGCAGCACGTACTTGAGTTGATCATGTTTAGGCGACGTGAGCACCACGCCAGCACCCAAGCCTTCCTTCACCTTGGAACCATCAAAATGCATCTTCCAGTAATTGGATACCGGAGTAGGAGGCTCATACTGCACCTCAGCCCAATCCACCAGAAAATCCGCAAGGATTTGAGACTTGATGGCTTCCCTTCTCACATACGCGGGAGCGTACGCGGCCAGCTCTATTGCCCACTTGGCTACTCTGCCACTTGCTTCCTTGTTGCCCATGATATCCGAGATGGGAGCAGAAGTCACCCCAGTGATGGGGGATGCTCTTGGAAACAGTGCTTCAGCTTCTTGGCGCCCAGGTACACGCCGTAAGTCATCTTCTGGTAGTGCGGGTAGTTCTGCTTGGAGCTGGACAGCACTTTGCTGAGATAGTATACAGGCCGTTGTACCGTCTTGCCTTCTTCTTCTCGCTCCACCATAATCACCACGCTGACCACTCGGTTAGTCGCAGCAATGTATAGCAGCATTGGCTCTTTGGGTAGCGGACTAGCAAAGATGGGAGCGCTACCCAGGATGTCCTTCAGCTCCTAGAATGCCACATCAGCTTGCGGTGTCCAGACAAACTTGTCGTTTTTCTTCATCAACTGATACAGAGGCAAGGCCTTCTCGCCCATTCTGCCCAGGAAGCGGCTCAGAGAAGCCAAGCAACCAGTGAACTTTTGCACATCCTTCAGGGATCTCGGCAAAGACATGCTCTCAATAGCTTTTATCTTTGAAGGATTGGCCTCAATGCCCCGACTGGATACCAAGAAGCCGAGTAGCTTGCCAGCCGGGACGCCAAAGGTGCATTTAGTCGGATTCAACTTCATCTTGTACTTGCGCAAGTTGGCAAATGTTTCCTCAATGTCACTAAGCAGAGTATGTGTTTTATTCGTTTTGATGACAATGTCATCTACGTACACCTGCACATTTTTGCCAATTTGATCATGCAAGCATTTCTGCATGCATCTCTGATAGGTAGCCCCCGCATTCCGCAACCCAAAGCACATGACACGATAGCAATCAGCCCCGTCCGGTGTAATGAAAGCAGTCTTTATTTGATCAGCTGGGTTGAGAGCTATCTGATGAAAACTAGAGTAGGCATCTATGAAAGACAAAAGCTCACAACCAGCAGTGGAATCGATCACCTGATCTATGCGGGGTAGCGGAAAGGGATCTTTGGGGCAGGCCTTGTTCAGGTCGGTGTAGTCCACGCACATGCGCCATGCGGTATCCGCCTTGGGGTCCTCCTTCTTCTTCTCAACCATCACCCGGTTGGCTAGCCAGTCAGGATGCAAAACCTCCATGATAAAGTTTCTTATCAGCAACTTGGTGATCTGGTCATCAATGGCCTTCCTTCTCTCATCGCCAAAGCGGCGCATCGCCTGCTTCACTGGCTTGGCATCATGCCGCACATGTAGCGAGTGCTCAACCAACTCCCTCGGGACACCTGGTAGATCCTCATTGGACCAGGCGAACACGTCCCGATTCTCACAGAGGAAGTGGATGAGCTCGCTTTCCTATTTCTCTCCCAACCCGGCGCCAATGATGGCAACACGGTCTGGGAACTCGGGATCAACCTGGACTTTCTTTGTCTCCTGGGACGCCTGGAATGCAGTCCTGTACTGGGAACTCGGCATGCCGGGCGCACCACCCTGCGCCGCTTGCGCCATCTCCACCACCTCGTACATCTTCTTCTTCTCGGCAGCAATGACCATGGACTCCGCTAGCTGGGAACCAGCAGAGGCACACTCCAAAGACCTCTTGTAGTCACCCGAGATGGTGATCACTCCATTAGGACCAGGGATCTTCATATTCAGATAGGCAGCATGGCTAGAAGCCATAAACTTGGTGAGTGCAGGCCTACCGAGAAGGGCGTGGTAGGGGCTCTGAAGATCAACCACCTCGAATCGGACGTACTCGATGCGGCAGTTTTCCCTGGTGCCGAATAGGACATCCATCCAGATGCGGCCGATTGGAGCACAAGATACCCCCGGCACAATTCCATGGAATGTGGTCTTGCTGGGCAGCAGCATGTTCTCGCCAAGGCCGAGCTTCTTCACTGTATCCAAATACATGATGTTGATGCTGCTGCCGTTGTCAATCAGCACCTTACTGAAACGGACGTTCTTCTCGGGTCCCAGAAAAGTGGGATCCAGCACCAGAGCATAGCTACCCGGGTTGGGCATCACCTTGGGGTGATCAGCCTTGGACCAAGTCACCACTTGGTCGCACCAGCGCAGATAGTTAGGCACCGCCGGGATGACGGCGTTTACCTCCATCGCACGCCTGTGCTGCGACTGCTTGTCGACTGGCTCGGTGACGAAGATCATGTAGCTCTCGTGGTGCTCTTGGTACTGGTTGCGGTCTCCACCACCATTGTTGTCGTTGTTGTTGTTACCTTGGTTGTTGTTGTTGTTGTTGTTGCCTCTGTTGTTGTTGCGGGTGTAGAAGTTGCGGTTGCGGTCGTTGTTGTTGTAGCGGTAGCGGTCGTTGTTGAAGTTGAGATTGACTCCTAAAGCCACCTGGTTGACATTCTCTCTTCTCGGGAACGCGGCCGGCCTGGGAGCAGGTGCCGGAGCTGGCTGCACAATGACATTCGCAGCTGGCAGAGGAGGAGGAGGAGGCAGGCCCTCATTCTTGATCTGTTCCCACCAACTGCTTTGCCGAGTAGTGTGGTTGGCAGGCCTGGCCGGATGCCGAGTGTGAAAGTTGCACGGACCATCCTTCATCTCCGTGAAGATGAAGTTTGGGGCAGGACCCGAGTTGCCGCTACCCTGCTGGGGAGCGTTGTACGGTTTCTTGATGCCTTGGCCCTGATTCTGGTTTTGCCCGTACTGGGCTCCAGCAGTTTTTTGCCTCTGGCTACTCCCAGCAGCCGTGGTCAGACATTCACCTCCTCGGGATCATACCGAGTATCAATCCAGTCACCCCTGCGCTTGTTGCGGAAATCATTGCGCTTGTTACTGTTGTTGTTGTAGTTCCTTCTCGGCTCAGGGGACTCCATCAGAGGCTGAGTTGGATCGCCGAGTGCATACATGTCAGCAATCTTGATAGTGTCCGCGAGTGCACTCGGCATCTCGCGTTGCAGCTTCTGCCACAACATGCTGCCATGCCTGCAGCCCTGCGCAAACCAAGTAATGGCCTGGGCCTCATTCACACCTTCACAGGTGTTCCTCAAGGTGCTCCACCGAGTAAAATACTCGCGGTCGGTCTCGTCTTCCCGCTGCTTGCAAGCGGACAACTGCTGCGGCCTATTCGGCCTCTTGTACGTGCTGGTGAAGTTGTTGATGAAGGCATCCGAGAAGTACAGCCAGCAATTGATACTGTCCCTGGGCAGGTTGTTGAGCCACGTCCGAGCTGGACCGTCAAGCATTTGCGGAACATACCGCACAGCCCATCTCCAGTTGCCGCCTGCAATGTGCACGGCTGTGACATAGTCACTCAACCAGTCTTCTGGCTTGGTGCTGCCATTGTAGCACTTGGTCCCCTGGCCAGCTGGAAGTGGTTCACGGATGGCTCATTCATGATACGAGCACCAAAGCAATCTGGGCCAGGCGGCCCCTTGCTCTCGAGTTGCGCGGACAGATTGATCCTGTCCAACTTGAACCTCGCATCACTGGGTTCCAACATGCGCTCACCAAGGCGATCAGCAACATTCCTGGGGTCAGCATAACCGGCTAGCCCCATCGCCGAGTAGCCATCATCATATCTGTTCTCCTGCACGACTGCGGGTTGCACCACAGGGTTGGCTGCTGGCGCAGCTGTGCTGCTTCAGGCTGCTGCGTCCTCTGCCGAGTAGGCTGAGCAGCAGGACGCCGAGAAGGCCCCGCGTTGTCTCCGCTATGTCCCTTAATCTGAGCTTTATGGGCTTGATAGCCTGCTCCTGCAGTAGTGTGTTTCTGACCGGATTATCGCGGCACAACGCGCTGTTTCGCGGCGAGAACCGGGTCGTACACCTGCATTTCTCTACCCATTCCAGAGCGCACACTCTGGTCCCTGTCGCGACTGGGATGCGGGGATTAGGCCTGATCGTTAGATCTGACCGCATGCGAATGCACCACCTGAGAAGCACCAGCACCCGGATTGGGTTCCGGAACTCCTCGTTCTGCCTAGCAGCCTCTAGCACTAGGTCATTGAGCCTCTCCTGCTACCTAGCGCGCGCGTCGCCATCTAGGTTTGGCAACTCTGCGGCTACAGCCTCTGCAGCTCTAAGGGTTTTGGCGGGGGTGCTGTATCTAGGCCTGGTGGAGGTGTTTGCGGTGGCAGATTGGCTAGGAGCCTCTACAACTGTCGCCATCTCGGCGCCTAAGTTGCGACGCGTAGCGCCTACTTTGCTAGACTTCCTAACAACAGGAGTAAAGCCGTGGGCCTTGTTGTACTCGTTCTGATCTAGGCTAAGCTCGAGCCTAACCTTTTCCAACTCCAGCTGCTCGGAGAGCAACTCCTGACGCTGCCTGTCGAGCTGCGCCCTCATGGTCAAGAGCTCGAGCTCGGTGGGAGGCGGCATGCCCATCCGCACGGCGGATGCCGGTATCGTTGGTATAGTGGAGAGAGGGATGTTGCAGTCCTTCTCGTAGGGCTTGTGGGTCATCCCGCCAGCACTCGAGCTAGCAAGATCCTCGATGACGCCCACGGTAGCAGCAGCGCCCTTCCCGGCATCGGCAGCCAAGCCGGCCACCATCACATCCACACTGTCCACAGAACAGCCAATTGGCCTTCCGCGGGCAGCGATCATAGCAGGAGGATCCTCCGCGACCAGCACCTCCTCCGGGAACTCGCGGACGATGGCGGTGGCGATGTAGACGAGGTGCGAGCCGAAAGAGAGCACCGAGCCGCCTGCCGGCAGGGGCCTCCCGCCGAAATCTCCGGCGTTGTCGGTGACGAAGTCGAAGGAGCCGAATCTGTGGACAAGGCCACAGACCACGCGCTCCCCAGTAGCAGAAACGAGTCCCGTCCGAACATGGAATCCAGCCAGCGCCTCTGTCTGCCCCACGGTGGGCGCCAACTGTCGTGGTGGCATCACGGCATATGCCATGGGATGGCTAAAGTTGGGGCCGATGGACGCTGGAGGTGCTCGGGGAGGGATCACACGGCGAGTAGCCGCGTGGGGTAGATCACTAACACTGCAAACACCAAGATCTTACCCAGGTTCAGGGCCCTCGTGTGGAGGTAACACCCCTACTCCTGCCTCCCTCTTTTTATGTGTGTTACCGAGTAGCCACAGTACAATCAGGCCTTCAGCCGAGTAGCCACTCTTCTCTCTAGTTCTTTCTACGTGAAGCCAATGCTCAACGTCTTAGCCAACGCAGCGAACCTCCCACAGGAGGAGGCGGGGCACCTTATATACTGGTGCCCAGCCGAATAGAAAACTAGCGTAAAGTACAATGGGATGTGACAGGAGCCCTGCAGAACCGCGCACGCCTCCGGGTTCCCGCTGACACTCGCCCCGTAAGTCGTTGCGCCGTTCGGAGATGGGACTTGTCCACCCTTGTCAGTGAGACAGGGTAGGCCCCTAGCCCTGTCCTGTCCCCTCTATCAGTGACAGGCCTAGACAAGCGCCTAGCGCACTGTAGCCACGCCGTGGTGCAGATAATCACGCACCCTGTAAGTTGAACCGCACCTCGTACGGACGCAGGATACGCGAGATCCTGTGTCGGAACGGCTCTATTGACTTATGGTCCGAGTAGGAATCCACTTCCTCTACCCGGACAACTTCCTCTACTCGGAATAATACAACTTCCTTGATTCTTCCTCCTGGCCATTGGTAGGTACGGCCGAATAGTTGTCCACCGGGTAGCGGGTACCGGGTAGCCAACCAACTTGGTCAAAACTCCCCTTCTGATCTAGCTTTTAGCACTTGCCTTACCCTTACTCGGGGGTAACCCCCCGACAACTTGCCTTGGCAATAGGATGAACAATCACAACAAGAATAACAACAACAAGAGTAGACTTGCTGCTCTTCACAATCTAATACAAGCAAAACAAGCCACACATAAACATACTAAGCAAACATAACATAGAAAACAAAATAACAATACAAAAACATGTATGCATGTTACAGAATGATCAAGTTAATGCACAAGATTCAAAATTTAACATCCCAGATTTTTTGCGACATTAAAAAATCACAGAAAATTAAAACTGTTTTTGCACTAAAGAAAACCACCAAAAACAAAAAAAAAACCAAACACAAAACAAATATAAAGTATTATGTCAATAATAGTGTATAGTAATTTTCCAAAATTATGTTTAAACCAAAAGGTATTTATAATGATTTATAAAAACTTCAAATAAATTAAATGGTATTAACAAGTTTTTATATAAAATTAATTCTCAAGTGTTTTGGAAATAAAATATTATGACTTATAGTGTCATCCAAAATATTATTTTAGCCAAAGAAAGATTCAATTAAACCCTATTTCTAAATAGTCATATAGTGCCCCTTTTTAGTTTCAAACATTTTGAAAATTCAAAAAAGTTAATAGTGTTGGAAACCACCCAAAATGGTATTCGTTTGAAAGCCTTTGATTTTACCAAACTATAGATTTTTGTTTGAGGAAGTTTGCGCTTATAAAATAAAAGTTATGTGCTATTTAAGAAAACAGATTTTGGAGAAAAGAAAAAAAAACAGAGAAAAAAAGAGAAAGCAAAGCAGCGAGGCCCAAACCCCCTATCCCTCGCCCATGTGCAGCACAGGGGCCCAGACAAAATAGCCCACCAGCAGCCCGCCCAGCCTCTCTCCTTTTTCTCACTGACAGCTCGGACCCACCCCGACGCCAACATGACACACGAAGTGAGTTCACCCTCCTTCCTCCCATACAAGAACAGGACCGCCTCGGAGAGATTTCTTCTGCGCGATTTTTGTGCGATTCAAGGCGGGAAACCTAGCCCCAAGACCTCCCTTTAAAAGCCCCTGATCCCAGCTTTGTTTTACCTCTCTCTCTCTGCTCAAGATCGCGCCTCTAGGACGGTAAAATTCCTCGCCGGAATCAGAACCCTAGCCGCCGTCTTTCCAACCTTTTCCGGCGACAGAACAAGTCCCGTCGCCCAATTTTGTGCCCCCTCTACTCCCCTTGCACGCTCGCATCTCCCTGACCCCTCCCTTCCTATTTCTATGCAGCAAAATAACGGCGACGTCCTCGCTCGAAGATCATCGGACTAGAGGGAACACCAACCGCATGTCGCCGTCACCCGAGAGCTCAACAGAGGACAACTCCATCACCATCGTGCTCCCCGCGTCATGCCCCACCTCGTCATCACCTCCACTAAGCCCGTGGAGCACCATAGCACCATCACCATCGATCTTCGGGTCATTGTTCACCAGAACACCGTCGGATTTTCCATCATCGGCGACCCCCAGCCCCTCCATCTCCCAGCGCCGTGAGATCTTCATCTACGGCTAGGATTAGATCTTCAACCGAAAAGGTAACATTGCATTTCATGCGTCCTTTCTCACTTAGATCCAAAGGTTCGCAGCCAGGATCCACACCCAAGCGGTACCGACCAATCACAGGCCTCCGTTCATTAACCCCTGGATCGCATGTTTCTTTTAAAATAGAACAACCCCTGTAATTTTGCAGAAAAGAGCCCCAACTTAGAACAACCATAGATTTTGAACCACTAATCCCAATTAGGTGACTTTGTACTTTTTGAAATCATCACATTTTGTAGAACACTTTAGAATCAAGAAAATTCACTTTTGATGCGTGCACACACTTGTTATTGCTGAATCTATGTAAATCTTGTTTTGTCGATAACTTTAGATCTATAACTCCAAATAGGACAAACTTGAACTTTTTGGAAAGCAAAGAACATGTAGACTCTGTTAGCATTGGCCAAATTTAATATTTACTATTTAAATTTGGTTAAATTTTAAATATGCTTGTTTGATGATTTTTTGCCTAGTTTAAATTCTAAAAATCTAAAAGTTGTAAATAAAATATTTTTGGAAACCTTATGATGTGTACTTTCATATTCTTTGTCCCAAAACATTTTTTGAACATATTAAAATTGAGTTTATATTTGTTTGGCCTTATTGAGTGTTTTTGACTTAGTTTAAATTCTATAAATATTTTTGGTATGTTTTCTTTAGTAATTTATCTCTAAATACTAACTATAGACTAGAGAGACCAAAACCTAAGCCCTTGGATGCATTGAAACCATGTCCATGTAAAGTTGTGCTAGTTGGCCCTTGAAAACCACTAAGTGTGGATTTGTGAAAACAATGAAGTGCAAGAAAGATGTTTCCTTTTGTTATCCTTGGAGTCAACATGAAGCTTCAAGACCATGAAGGACTTGGCCAAGAAAACCAACTTCAGAAGAATCTCCAATAAGAAGAAGCACTTATAAGAAAATCAAACGGAACTTCATGAAGAACAACCCCATCTTTTTCTCTAAGTATTCTCTCCCCTTTCTTTTCTATTCCCTTAGGACTTTGTGATGGCTAAGTTAGATCATGAGAAACCTTAGTTTGTACCAAGACCTTCGAGTTTTCAAATTCCAATGAATTCACCACACCAAGGAGGAAGCTACAAAGGAGACTGAAGATTTTCCAAGACCAATCATATGAAGACTTACGATTTGTTTTCCAATACTTAGGATTTGTTTTCAAGGTGATTAGTGTCAATTTTGTTTTGTCCAAGACTTAGAATTAGTTTCTCAAGTGAGATGGTAGCTTTTGACAAGACCTCAGCAAGAAGCCAACTTCAACTCAACGAAGCAAAAGAAGACTTAAAGAAACCAAGATAGAAATAGATTAGACCCAAGACCTTTGTGTGATCTTCTTGATCAAAGACCCATCCTTAGTCACAAATGCCAAACTCTAACTACAATAACTTGGTTTTATTTTGTGCATTGAAACTAAAAAATTTCACATGCTTCCTTTTTCCTTGTTTGTTGCTTTCTATGTTTCCTTCATTTGTTTGTTTGTTTGGTTTGCATGCTTGTTTATTCTGTTGTTGTGTTTTCAATGCTTAGATTGTACGGAGAGCAACGTTCTTGTGTAAAGAGAAGGTTATTGTTCTTCACCAACTTCAAAGGAAAGTAACACACCATCATCTACCCATTATTTTCTATATGCATTAGTTGATTTTTGAGTAGTATGCATTGATAGGAAAATTTTACTAAGTTATATTATGCTATGCTATTATCCTAGTAGTGTATAGACATCTCTTTTACCTTCTTATTTTTATAGCCTTGGAACTTAGTAGATGCTATGAAATGTTACAAATTGTTTTACTAGTTGTTGAGGGAAAATTCTAAGTATAACTAAGAAATGAACCACCTGGGTGGAAGTGGAAAGACTGGTTTGTGTTGAGTGGCTCCCTAGGGCGATTTCTATGGTGTTTTCACCGAAGGAGTACATATGTGGATGGCTCCCTAGGGAGATTTCTATGGTGTTTTCACCGAAGGAGTACACTTCTGGATGGCCACCCAGGAACAAAGAGATTATTATGTTCTTCTAAGTTTAGTAGCTTCCCATGCAGCCTTTAGTCATATGGGCTTTGTCTTGATCAACTAAGTTGAATGAACTCACCAGTGCTTGACAAGCAGATGTAGGGGGTGTAGGTTGGAACGGGTCACGCCGGACGGTGGTGGAATTTCTTCTGAAAGATCACGACTCAATATTCTCCTTTCTTTAATGCACTCAGAGTGTATAGAATATTTGGGCTAATTTGAGTCTGAAGGTGAAAGTGCACAAACTCTATAGATCAACAAACTAAGATCTTAGCCGTATCCCCGGCCATGGACAATTTGAGCAGGTGGACAAGGAATGACAGAAGAATCTCATCATGCCAACTTCATAATAAAACGTTTATGGGTGAACATGGGAAGGAGATTTACCCTGGTCTCTATCAGTGGTACACCTTAATTTACATTTGGTTCACTGGTTTCTATCAGTGATACCTTTTATAGATGAAATTTTTTTATGATAAAAGATAGGAGAAAACTTGCTTTATGCAAACTTAGCCAAAACTCCACTCAGCCAAATATGCATGTAGTATTAGTCTTGACATTTATATCCACCATAGTGTTACTTGCCAATACATTAAATTGTATTGACCCCCTTGTGGATGCATATTCCATTCTGCAGATGAATCTGAAGACGAGTGAGGTTTCGTTTAGGATCTCGAGTCTACAACCAACATGTTTTTCATGTGGCACATGAAGAAGATGAGGATCATTGTGTACTATGTTTTCCGTTGTAATCATGTTTCCAGTTAGTCTTCTAAGACTATGCAAGTTGTATTCATATTTCTATAAAGACTGGATCATGCGATGTAATAGAATTTTGACGCATTTGCATGATATTTCATTTTGAACTGTGGTGCTAGCAATTGATCCAGGGACTAACACAATAACATAGAGTTCTTGCATTATTTAAATGTGGGAACTCTACAGACAACTAGCAATAATTACTAATAATGGTGTGCTCTGATGTTAATAACATAGTTATGATGCATGCAAAATAAATTTATTATCAGATTCTAATTATTAACATTACTAGGGTTTTAATATAGTCTAATATGAAGGTTAATCGAATTTATTGTACAAATTTGCACAAATAAATTTTCCTTTAATTCTAGTGGATAGAGGACATCAAAACAAAACCATAGCAATTTGGATCACCTAGAAAGGTATTGTAGATTAATAGTTACGCCCCAAATAGTGATTAATAGGGATCTACAATTAACATGTGAGTGCACGATACAAATTTGAAATTTCAATGACCTAAGTTATTCTACACATTGTTCTGATTTCAAAAAGTCCAAAATCATTGAAAAATGATTTATAGAACTCGAGATATGAATTTTACAAGTTTTAATTCAATTATGTTTTATTTTGTTTTAATTAGAACAGTGATCGATCCGAGGGGAGCTCAACGGAGCACTGTGATTGGCCGACACCGATTTGCGGATCGCACGCGTTGTGGGGCGTTGGATCTATATACTACCGTGCGGTCTAGATAAAATAATAACGTTTTGCCTCTGCCTTCTTTCCCTGCAGGTGGCGGCGCTAGGTCGTCGGGGTTGTCGCCGGAATCATGGGCGTGCGGTGGCAGAAGAGAGCACGTGCACGGCGGCATCGAAGTGTAGGGAGACGAGGCGAGCTTGATGGCGCGGTGGAAGACGATGGTGTTGTCTTCATCTCCGGGGATTCCTCGCCGTAGATGCTCGGGGCGTCGGGAGCTCTCTGCTGCGGACGACGTCAGTGTTCTGCGGGATAACACTAGGCAGGTCCTCGTCAGGATGGTGCGTGGCGGAAAAGGAAAAGCGAGGGGAGGTAGAGATAGAGGCAGAGGGGGTCGCCTGTCACCGGAATCGTCGAACAACGATGGCGGCGGTGGCGCCACAAACTGGGATGTCTGAAGTGGTTTAGGGTTTTCGGGGAGCGACAAGGTGCGAAGCCGAGGCGGGGGCGGGGTATACATAGGGGAGGAGCCTTCACTACAAGAAATATGCTATCTTGTGACTCTCAATATTGGTCACCGAATGGTCACATACAATCATTTGCGACCTTTCTGTGACCAAAATCACTTGGTCAGGTTACGAGCGTCGCAAATGAACCAACGTGACCATCTGCGGCCAAAATAAAAGGTCGTGGACTCCGTGACCAATACTTTTGGTCGCTCGCAACATGGCCATCCACGTCAGATCCCAACGTGGCAAAGCTGACGTGGATCAGAATAAGCCCGGTCCATTTCAGCCTTCTATGTGGGCCTGGCCCATTTATTTATTTTTCCTTCATATGGCCTTTTTATTTTATATGTCTACTTTTTGCAATCCATTTCGATCAGGCTTGTTGTCTTGGGCCATGGCCTTTTTGTAGTGCATTTCACTCGAGATTTTTGTTCTGGGCCGTGGCCTTTTTGCTATGTATTTCATGCAGGTTGTGTCATTTTTAAAGCCCAGTGCAATTATGATTTCTATTGCACACATTTTAAATAAACCAATAATAATCCTGCTGTCAATTTTTTGTTGGGCCCCAACTCAATTTCAGTAGCTGCCTCGTAAATCAATTCAGACAGAGGAAATAAGTGCAGAATATTTTCACAATACAGCCCAAGTTGGTACATTACAATAATACATAGTATCCAGTTTTCTGATACACAGAAATATCAAAAAAAGAACTCGGATGAGCTACTCTCTGCTGGTGTGTTCAAGCTTCTTGTCCCAGCAGTCGAGCACTGCGATGAAGGAAGGACAACATCTACAGGTTAAAAACAGAATAGTTAGGAACAAAAAAAAACAGAACAGGTCAATTTCTAGGTACCAAATAGTATCAACTGACAGAAATAAATAAACAATCTATCAGTGAAAAACAAACAGCACATGGAATTGACAGGCACTATATCATCCTTGACATTGTCCGAAGGTAGGATGTTCTACTACTACTAACATTAACCTATAGGTATCATGTTACAGAAGGAAGCAAACGGTTCAATAATCTGACCACAGCACCTAAGAAAAATATTACCCTACTGCTAATCATCCATTCAACTGATAGCATCTAACAGTAGATATCTCGAGGGAGAGAAGGCAATCGATAGGATTGTACCTGTTAATGATGATCTGGATGGTGTTTGCTCGGCAGCACGCTCGATCTCATCCTTCTTGAAGTAGCTGCAACATAAACCAATTCACTATTAGCATCCATCAGTATCTATTTTCATTAACAAATACATGACATGCAAGAAAACCAGGAAGAATAGGAAGCATCTTAACGGGGTAGGCATCTAACTTGGTGCAATAAGGTCCCAAGATGGATCTGCCAGACAAGCATCTTAACAATCGAAAAGTTCATCTTGAGCAAAGACCTGAACCATATGATGCTACCTCTGCTTGGGACCATGCCGCTCTATGCTTGGTGTAATAGGAAGCATCACAGCTGCGGCACTGTGACAACGCAAAGAGTGGAAGCTAATGTTGAAGGAAAATAATATATTCTAATCCCTAGTCTTCATCTTCTTCATTTTACCTGAAATACAAACAGACAAGGAAAAGGTAAGTGGCCAGATTAGTCAAATAAGTGCAATCATCGACAATATATACAAAAATCTTGCCAACTCAAGCTCCTGGTTATGCACACAACACTCGATCAACAAGTTAGCTTTGGGTTGACATGTGCAAAACAGAAACTCAAATAGCCAAGATATAAAGCAAATATTTTAGTGTGTAGTGTGTAGTGTGAAGTGACTAGGTGCCCAGCAGATTTACCTAACAAGCTCACTTGTACCTAAATAATGTGTGCATTACATTTGAATATAATGTGTGTATTGCATCTGCCACATTATTTGACCGATCTAGCACATGGTTTGTAACTGATGATCTGCCACATTCATAACTTGCAAACATGTGTAAGCTTAAGTAGTATTCGTTTCGGTTGTGAGGAGTTGGTCTTGATAAAGCTTAGAACAGTTATAGCATATTGGCTACAGCGAGTACAGTGTAGGAATACACAACAGAAGATTACCTAAATTCTGATGGCGTACATATACAATCTATGTCAAGAAATATACTTCTTTGGTTATACTCGGTAAAACATGAGCAATCTGCACAAACAAGAGATGCACGTCCAATAACCCAGCAACAACCCAGCAACATGGAAGAGTACATGATTTAGTATTCATTTTGGCACCTAAATTAGCATGGCAGCACCTAAAAGATGATGTCTCTACAACAAAAAATCCTAACTATGAATGGTAAATTCACCAGCTAGTATAAACAACCAGCGAGATGGGTTCGGAAAAGGTGGGGAGAGATCTCACTAGGCAGAGGCGGAGGGGAGCACGTCGGAGGGGAGAGGCCTCTGGGAAGGAGGGCGCCAGCCGCGATGCAGTAGGCGTCCTGAGCCGACACGGATGAAACACGGCTGCCCCGTACACCGAGGAACCCTGCAGCACGAGGTGGAGGAAGGGGCTCGGTGGCTCGCGTCTGGATCTGGAGAGATGAGAGGAGCGCTAGACGACGCCGTGCTGGAGGTTAGTGGAGCAAATAAATCTACAACGCCTTGTGAACCTAGATAGCTGTGAAGAGGATAGGAGATCTCACCGGCTGCACGGATGCGGCGGGGCGGCGCCCAGGCGATGGTGCGGATCTCGCGGCCATCTCCTCGTGCGGGTTCCTCCGTGGCGCTTGAGGGCGGAGGCAGCGCAGCCCGTGGCGGTTACGCGGGACCCCAGCTGCTCCTGCCACCACGCCCAGCACTGCAGCAACCTCGGCGGTCGTGGAGGGCCGCGGATGCGCCATCTTCATCGTCGTAGAGGTCCGCGGCCTCGTCGTCGTTGTAGTGGGGGCCGCCGCAGCTCCCTCCAGCATCTTCTCCGCCATGCGCTCGACCGCAGACGAAGGAGCAGAAGAGGAGAGGGAGGGATGCGCTAGGAGGAGGCGGAACCGCCCATCGCTGCGGATCGATGGGATGCCAGGCGGCGCCTCCTCTCTCTCTCTTTCTCCGGTGAGGCTTAGGCTAGCAGTCAGTGGTGGAGATTCGGAATGGGAGCAGGAGGAGGTGGGGATTTGGGGGCGGCGGCGCACGAACGGGAGCAGGAGGAGGTGGGGATTAGGGTTAGCCTCGGAAGGGAATTTGAGGCCGCGCGGTCGTTTCCAATTTTGTCCCTCCACCACTCGTTTTCCTTTATTACATGTGCACCTTATGCTAGTGTGGCTGCACGTAGGACCAGCCTCTTCCCGATCCCACGGTGCATACTCTTAAGTTGGGCAATAGGGTGGTTCGTTGTCTAAAAAAAAATCTTGTTTCACTGTCTTAAAAATTTCTTGTTTCATTGTCTAAAAATATTTATTTTTCTATTTGAGTAAAAAAAATCAACACCTATATTTAGTAGTTTATCACATTTTAAATTATAAAATGGGAATTGTTGTGATAAAGATACAAAAAACTTCGCTCGATGGAGTCATTCAATTTCCAAATATTAATCAAAGAAGAAATACGATCGGGTGATAGCTTGTTCCTAAAATGTATAACAATATAGCCAAAATAAAGTTTTAATTCTCTTTGATGTAAATATCATTGTTCATTTCTCGAGTGAACAAAATAAGGCATTTGGGCCAAATGACGGATGTTATGGCGGAATTCATGGCATAGTTTATTTAAATGTTTCCATATTCCACAAAAAGATGCATATTGAAACAACTAACAATACTGCCGAAAAAAAAATTATTTTTCGTTGAATAAAAATACCATTTTCCATCCCCGGAGTTTCAAAACTGGCTTGTTTTGTGAAGCACATACACAAAATATGTTGCAAAAATATACACAGTAAAATTCTAAATATATTATGTCATGTTTTATCTACAAATAACAAACTTACTGCATCTCAATAGCTCAAAATACACCTTCTTTGAAAAAGACAAATTTCTGCCGATTCAGCTGAAACCGGGCCAAATTTGAACTACAGATGCCTCGTAGTTTTCTCTTTATTTTTTGCAAAAATCATTTTTAGGTACCCAAGTACCTATTTCAACATAGATATGCAAAGAGTTTCTCAAGATTCAACCCCTGGCTACGAACGGTCGTGTCCCCCATTTTGACCGTTTCCCGAAACCGGCTTAAAAAATTTCAGAAAATTCAAAAAGACTCGAAACGATGCAAGATCTTCGGTGGTGTTGTTATATATGTCCTAGTATCCAACAAAAATAATAAACTTGAAATACGACAATTTGGTGGAAAATGTGTTCACACAACTGAGCTATCTCGTACGAAGATTCATGGCTTTCGGGCGAAATGACGGATGTTTTGGCCACATCAATGGCATAGTTTGTTTAAATGTGACTATATTCCACACAAAGATGCATATTGGAACAACCAACAATGTTCACGAAGAAAGTTTTATTTTTCGTTGAATAAAAATAACATTTTCCATCCCCGGAGTTTCAAAACTGGCTTGTTTTGTGAAGCACATACACAAAATATGTTGCAAAAATGTACACAGTAAAATTCTAAATATATTATTTCATGTTTTATCTACAAATAATAAACTTACTGCATCTCAATAGCTCAAAATACACCTTCTTTGAAAAAGACAAATTTCTGCCGATTCAGCTGAAACCGGGCAAAATTTGAACTACAGATGCCTCGTAGTTTTCTCTTTATTTTTTGCAAAAATCATTTTTAGGTACCCAAGTACCTATTTCAACATAGATATGCAAAGAGTTTCTCAAGATTCAACCCCTAGCTACGAACGGTCGTGTCCCCCGTTTTGACCGTTTCCTGAAACCGGCTTAAAAAATTCCAGAAAATTCAAAAAGACTCGAAACGATGCAAGATCTTCGCGTGGTGTTGTTATATATGTCGTAGTATCCAACAAAAATAATAAACTTGGAATACGACAATTTGGTAGAAAATGTGTTCACACAACTGAGCTATCTCGTACGAAGATTCATGGCTTTCGGGCGAAATGACGGATGTTTTGGCCACATCAATGGCATAGTTTGTTTAAATGTGACTATATTCCACACAAAGATGCATCTTGGAACAACCAACAATGTTCACGAAGAAATTTTTATTTTTCGTTGAATAAAAATACCATTTTCCATCCCCGGAGTTTCAAAACTGGCTTGTTTTGTGAAGCACATACACAAAATATGTTGCAAAAATGTACACGGTAAAATTCTAAATATATTATTTCATGTTTTATCTACAAATAACAAACTTAATGCATCTCAATAGCTCAAAATACACCTCCTTTGAAAAAGACAAATTTCTGCCGATTCAGCTGAAACCGGGCAAAATTTGAACTACAGATGCCTCGTAGTTTTCTCTTTATTTTTTGCAAAAATCATTTTTAGGTACCCAAGTACCTATTTCAACATAGATATGCAAAGAGTTTCTCAAGATTCAACCCCTAGCTACGAACGGTCGTGTCCCCCATTTTGACCGTTTCCCGAAACCGGCTTAAAAAATTCCAGAAAATTCAAAAAGACTCGAAACGATGCAAGATCTTCGGTGGTGTTGTTATATATGTCCTAGTATCCAACAAAAATAATAAACTTGAAATACGACAATTTGGTGGAAAATGTGTTCACACAACTGAGCTATCTCGTACGAAGATTCATGGCTTTCGGGCGAAATGACGGATGTTTTGGCCACATCAATGGCATAGTTTGTTTAAATGTGACTATATTCCACACAAAGATGCATCTTGGAACAACCAACAATGTTCACGAAGAAAGTTTTATTTTTCGTTGAATAAAAATACCATTTTCCATCCCCGGAGTTTCAAAACTGGCTTGTTTTGTGAAGCACATACACAAAATATGTTGCAAAAATGTACACAGTAAAATTCTAAATATATTATTTCATGTTTTATCTACAAATAACAAACTTACTGCATCTCAATAGCTCAAAATACACCTCCTTTGAAAAAGACAAATTTCTGCCGATTCAGATGAAACCGGGCAAAATTTGAACTACAGATGCCTCGTAGTTTTCTCTTTATTTTTTGCAAAAATCATTTTTAGGTACCCAAGTACCTATTTCAACATAGATATGCAAAGAGTTTCTCAAGATTCAACCCCTAGCTACGAACGGTCGTGTCCCCCGTTTTGACCGTTTCCTGAAACCGGCTTAAAAAATTCCAGAAAATTCAAAAAGACTTGAAACGATGCAGGATCTTCGCGTGGTGTTGTTATATATGTCGTAGTATCCAACAAAAATAATAAACTTGGAATACGACAATTTGGTAGAAAATGTGTTCACACAACTGAGCTATCTCGTACGAAGATTCATGGCTTTCGGGCGAAATGACGGATGTTTTGGCCACATCAATGGCATAGTTTGTTTAAATGTGACTATATTCCACACAAAGATGCATCTTGGAACAACCAACAATGTTCACGAAGAATGTTTTATTTTTCGTTGAATAAAAATACCATTTTCCATCCCCGGAGTTTCAAAACTGGCTTGTTTTGTGAAGCACATACACAAAATATGTTGCAAAACTGTACACAGTAAAATTCTAAATATATTATTTCATGTTTTATCTACAAATAACAAACTTACTGCATCCCAATAGCTCAAAATACACCTCCTTTGAAAAAGACAAATTTCTGCCGATTCAGCTGAAAACCGGGCAAAATTTGAACTACAGATTCCTCGTAGTTTTCTCTTTATTTTTTGCAAAAATCATTTTAAGGTACCCAAGTACCTATTTCAACATAGATATGCAAAGAGTTTCTCAAGATTCAACCCCTAGCTACGAACTGTCGTGTCCCCCGTTTTGACCGTTTCCCGAAACCGGCTTAAAAAATTCCAGAAAATTCAAAAAGACTCGAAACGATGCAAGATATTCGCGTGGTGTTGTTATATATGTCCTAGTATCCAACAAAAATAATAAACTTGGAATACGACAATTTGGTGGAAAATGTGTTCACACAACTGAGCTATCTCGTACGAAGATTCATGGCTTTCGGGCGAAATGACGGATGTTTTGGCCACATCAATGGCATAGTTTGTTTAAATGTGACTATATTCCACACAAAGATGCATCTTGGAACAACCAACAATGTTCACGAAGAAATTTTTATTTTTCGTTGAATAAAAATACCATTTTCCATCCCCGGAGTTTCAAAACTGGCTTGTTTTGTGAAGCACATACACAAAATATGTTGCAAAAATGTACACAGTAAAATTCTAAATATATTATTTCATGTTTTATCTACAAATAACAAACTTAATGCATCTCAATAGCTCAAAATACACCTCCTTTGAAAAAGACAAATTTCTGCCGATTCAGCTGAAACCGGGCAAAATTTGAACTACAGATGCCTCGTAGTTTTCTCTTTATTTTTTGCAAAAATCATTTTTAGGTACCCAAGTACCTATTTCAACATAGATATGCAAAGAGTTTCTCAAGATTCAACCCCTAGCTACGAACGGTCGTGTCCCCCGTTTTGACCGTTTCCCGAAACCGACTTACAAAATTCTAGAAAATTCAAAAAGACTCGAAACGATGCAAGATCTTCGCGTGGTGTTGTTATATATGTCCTGGTATCCAACAAAAATAATAAACTTGGAATACGACAATTTGGTGGAAAATGTGTTCACACAACTGAGCTATCTCGTACGAAGATTCATGCCTTTCGGACCAAATGACGGATGTTTTGGCCACATCCATGGCATAGTTTGTTTAAATGTGACCATATTCCACACAAAGATGCATGTTGGTACAACTAACAATGTTCACGAAGAAAGTTTTATTTTTCGTTGAATAAAAATACCATTTTCCATTCCCGGAGTGTCAAAACTGGGTTTTTTTGTGAAGCACATACACAAAATATGACACAAAAATGTACAAAGTAAAATTCTAAATATATTATGTCATATTTTATCTACAAATAACAAATTTATTACCTCTAAATAGCTCAAAATACACCTCTTTGGAAAAGACAAATTTCAGCCGATTCCGCTGAAACCGGGCCAAATTTGAACTACAGGTGCCTCGTAGTTTTCTCTTTATTTTTTGCAAAAATCATTTTTAGGTACCCAAGTACCTATTTCAACATAGATACACCAAGAGTTCATCAAGATTCAACACCTAGGTACGAACGGTCATGTCCCCCGTTTTGACCGTTTCCCGAAACCGGCTTAGAAAAGTCCATAAAATTCAAAAAAAACTCGAAACGATGCAAGATCTTCGCGTGGTGTTGTTATATATGTACTAGTATCCACAAAAAATAATAAACTTGGAATACGACAATTTGGTGGAAAATGTGTTCACATAAATGAGCTATCTCGTACGAAGATTCAGGCCTTTCGGGCCAAATGACGGATGTTTTGGCCACATCCAGGGCATAGTTTGTTTAAATGTGACCATATTCTACACAAAGATGCATGTTGGTACAACTAACAATGTTCACTAAGAAAGTTTTATTTTTCGTTGAATAAAAATACCATTTTCCATTCCCGGAGTGTCAAATCTGGGTTTTTTTGTGAAGCACATACACAAAATATGACACAAAAATGTACAAAGTAAAATTCTAAATATATTATGTCATATTTTATCCACAAATAACAAATTTATTACCTCTCAATAGCTCAAAATACACCTCTTTGGAAAAAGACAAATTTCAGCCGATTCCGCTGAAACCGGGCCAAATTTGAACTACAGGTGCCTCGTAGTTTTATTTTTATTTTTTGCAAAAATCATTTTTAGGTACCCAAGTACCTGTTTCAACATAGATATGCCAATAATTCATCAAGATTCAATCCCTAGCTATGAACGGTCATGCCTCCCGTTTTAAACGTTTCCCGAAGAAAAAATAATAATCCCATCCGAGAACTTTATTTAAATTCTTTAATGACCTATATAAAGAAATATATAAGGTTAGGGGACATTTTCTTTTGTTTTTAACAAATCTATACCCAAAAGTATTTAATGATCGAGGACATGTTTACAATTTTTTGAAAATTTATTTGGTTTAATTTGACGTTCAAAATCAAAAGTTATAGAAGAATAAAAAGAAAATAAAAAAACCTTAACCTAGCCGGCCCAGTCCAACAGCGTGGCTGATCTGCTAAAGGTTTGCTTGAATGGGCTTTCGCCGAGGGGCTATTATCAAAATGTGTTTTTGCTATGTATTTTCACAAGCGATACCATGGCCTAGTGGTAGCTCGCAGGTCCGCTCCTGGGAGAGATTGTGGGTTCGAGTCCCTATCTCGCCCCGATTATTTTCTTTGTCCCTTGCGCATGCCAAGGCCTATGAAGGAGATATATAGCCATCGATGTATATACTAACAAGAACCGTGTTATGGCCTGGTGGCAGTAGCGTGAGCGATCGAGCTGGAGGTCGCGGGTTCGAACCCCCTCTACCCCATTTTTGCGCAAATAAGCTGCGTAGGTGCTGATTTGCGCGAGCACGTCAGTGCTTAGTTGGTTCACCGGTTAGCGCTGAGTTGGCAGTTTGGGACCTACTTGTACATGACGTGTCACATTTGTGGTGGGTCCAACCATGACACATAGGCCAAAATATCGAATATGAGGCAACATGACCATTTAAATTGGTCTCAATCGGGACAGAATATGGGAGCAAACACCTGCTGTTTAGATTGTGACCAACTCATGTACTACTTTAGACTCCCTCAAACAATTGAGACCAGATATGTGACCAATTTTTTCAAAGTCACTGAGAGATGGTCACTAGTTGACGTATTTCTTGTAGTGCTTGGAGGAGGTGTAGGGCACGGTGGAGGCGGTGGCGGAGTCCGGAGATCTCACGGCGGCGATGTTCGTGTCGAGCACGGCTCGAACACGATGGCGGGGGGTACGTCACGCCCACGTCATGTATGGGGTTGGGGTGGTAGTGAGGTAAAAGGGGAGAGGGCCAGGGGCGGGCAGCGCGTTGTCTGCTGGGCTTGGTGGGCCGTTTTCGGCCTGGCTGTATCCGCACGCGCGGCGAGAGAGAGGGCTGAGGGGAGATGGGCTGGGCCGTGAGAGAGAGAGGAGAGGAGAGGAGAGGGCCGATGCGCTGGGCCAGCGCTGGCTACTGTGTTGCGTTTTCTCCTTTTTTTTGTTTTATTTCTAATCTGTTTTTTTACTATTGATTCAAAAACAATTCAAAATCCACCCAAATCAATTCAGAAAAATATATAAAAATATGTTTTGAAAAGCTTACTTTTAGAAAAGTATTTAATTCTCAAAAGATGATAAATAAGTAATAACACCTAAAAAAATTGGTACTATAATTTCCCAAAAATAAAATACTTACTTTTAGAAAAATAAGGAACATTTTGGTACTATAATTTCCCAAAAATAAGGAACATTTTGGTACTATAATTTCCGAAAAATAAAATACTTACTTTTAGAAAAATATTTAATTCTCAAAAGATGATAAATAAGTAATAACACCTAAAAATTTATGTTTAGCAAATTAAAAGTCAATTATTATGCAATCAAAATGCAAGGATCTATGATTCTCATGAATACATGAAGGTTGTAAATTTTTCAAAAACCTGGGATGTTACACTTGGGTATTCCCAAGATTAGACGCTTGAGTCTTCTTAGCATTTGTTGGGATGAACCACGGGGGCATCCCCAAGCTTTGACCTTGCACTCTTCTTGATCACATTATATCACCCTCTTCTTTTGACCTTTGAAAACTTCCTTCACACCACACTCAAAGTAATTCGCATTAGAGGGTTAGTGCAACAATAAAAAAATCCATGGGTTCTGCATGGGCACAAGTGCTATTGATACTTTTAAACATTAGGTACAGCCACTGATATTTCGTGAAACAAATAAATCTACTTGACATATTAAAGAGCAAATGCAAGAAAAATGGAAGAATCTACCAAAACCAGAACATTCTATAATGACAAGTTTTTTTGCGGCACTTAAGTTTCTCAGATGGAAAAACATAAAGAACGAAAAAGTTTCAGAATTAGCTGTGGAATAAGAAGAAAACTTTTCAGGTAATTTTGATCTTTCTGTAATTTATACCTTGGGAAGTCATGGGAAGGTAGAACAAACCATGATTTCTAGTTTGAGCTTCATTAATTTATTTCTTTGCAAGATTCCTACGCATAGGAAGTGGTTTATACATAAATTGTTTTATACTTGCTTCTTGATTCTCTCTTTTTCTTAATTCATATTTCTTATGTGAGCATCTTCTTTCTTTCTCTGTCTAGCTAAATGGCGTTAAAGAAAAGCACTTCTTGGGAGATAACCCATGGTTTTATTTTTTTCTTTGTTTTTCTCTGTTTTGTTTGAGTCAAGGGGTTGTATAATTATGTAGCAACTACTTTGTATCTTTATTTTATTTGCATTAGTTGTGTCAAGTAAAGTTTCTAGCGAAAGTTGGAGTTGGTTTCGGATTTCTATGCAGGAAACAGATTTCTGCTGTCCACCCTAAGAATTCGTATAAATTCCAGAAAGATCAAAATGACCTGAAACTTTTCGTGCTTATTCCTCAGCTAATTTCGAAACTTTTTAGTTCTTCATGTTTTTTCATATGAGCAACTTAAGTGCCCCAAAAAAATTAGTCTTTACAGACTGTTCTGGTTTTGGCAGATTTTGCCATTTTTCTTGCATTTGCTCTTTAAAGAATCTCAAAATAGAAATCATGGGAAGGTAGAACAAACCATGATTTCTAGTTTGAGATTCATTAATTTATTTCTTTGCAAGATTCCTACACATAGGAAGTGGTTTATACATAAATTGTTTTATAATTGCTTCTTGATGCTCTCTTTTGCTTAATTCATATTTCTTATGTGGGCATCTTCTTTCTTTCTCTGTCTAGCTAAATGGCGTTAAAGAAAAGCACTTCTTAGGAGATAACCCATATTTTATTTTTTTTCTTTGTTTTACTCTGTTTTGTTTGAGTCAAAGGGTTGTATACTTATGTAGCAACTCCTTTGTATCTTTATTTTCATGCATTAGTTGTGTCAAGTAAAGTTTCTACCGAATGTTGGAGTTGGTTTCGGATTTCTACGCAGGAAACAGATTTCTGCTATCCACCCTAAGAATTCATATAAATTCCAGAAAGATCAAAATGACCTGAAACTCTTCGTGCTTATTCCTCAGCTAATTTTGAAACTTTTTCGTTCTTCATTTTTTTCATATGAGCAACTTAAGTGCCCCAAAAAAATTAGTCTTTACAGACTGTTCTGGTTTTGGCAGATTCTCCCATTTTTCTTGAATTTGCTCTTTTACTATGTCAAGTGGATTTCTTTGCTTCATGAAACATCACTGGATGTAGCTAATGTTTAAAAGTATCAATCGAACTTGTGCCCATACAGAACCCATGGATTTTTTATTGTTGCACTAAACCTCTAATGTGAATTACTTGGAGTGTGGTGTGAAGAAAGTTTTCAAGGGTCAAGAGAAGAGGGTGATATAATGTGATCAAGAAGAGTGCAATGTCAAAGCTTGGGGATGCCCCCGTGGTTCATCCCAGAAAATTCTATGAAGTCTCAAGCATCTAAACTCGGGGAATCCCAAGGCATTCCCTTCTTCATCAACAATTTATCACGCCACTTCTAGTGAAACTATATTTTTATTCGGTCACATCATATGAAATTTACTTAGATCTTCTGTTTTTTTTTTGTTTTTCTTTGTTTTATTTTGTTTTCCTTACTGCAATAATATAGTTGGAACCTAGCATTCTTTGTGTGGGAGAGAGACACGCTCCGTTTTTTCGTATCAATACTCGTTATGCTCGTTTCTTAGTTTTTCTTCTAGCTGCTGCAAAATTCCTATTTAGCTCCTGTTTTTCTTGCATCACTTATTCAGAGTTGTTAGTTTTAGTAGAGTTGTGTCAGTACTCTCTTGTTTCATTGCTCCATCTCTTGGTTTAGTATAAAATGCTTGGTGTTGGAAAGCAGTAGTACAGTTTTCGTGCTTATAACGGTGCAAATAGAAGCTTGTATAGACTGTGGCTACACTTTTGCATGTCATGCTAGATGTTATTTTTATTATAAATCCTAGTAGTTATTTGTATCATGATTCGTCTCACATATCTGAGAGTATTTAATGTGCCTTAGAAAGAATCGTGAGTTGCTCGTGTCATATTGAAGCATAAATTTCTGGTGTTCTCCTTTGAATGTTTTATTTGGTTGACTTGGCGCATGCTTACACCATGTTTATGACTACAAACCAGTCACTTATAGCCTCTATGATCATTTAGTTTTTGAACTTGTAGTACCACTTATGCTTTGATTAATGATGTTTTTGTCGCTATGCATGATTATGGCCATTATTGCTCTCTTGATTTGTCGCTCCCAGTCTTTTGCTAGCGTCCACCTATACTGAGTATGAGCTCTACTCGTGCATCCAACTTCCAAAAACCAAAGTTTGCCAAATGTGTCCAACATACCTACCTACATGTGGTATTTAACCGCCACTCCAATGTAAATTGATCATGTGTTACCTTTAAAACTTTAAATTTTACTCCTGTTTGTTGCTCCTATTTTAGCTCATGAGGACGTAAATAGACAATCTTTATCTCACTTGTTGATTGGACTTTCACACCCTGGACTAGTGGCTTCATCCGCTTATCCAATTGATAGAAGAGCTAGCAGCGGGGTGCCCAGCCCCAAATTAATACAACAAATTCTCTTCACTATTTTGCACCTGATTTACCAGTCAAAGCATAATTGTGTAAACAACATAGAAAGAGGGATGACCTTCTACCTAGATCCGTCCTTCAATGGGAGCCGCTCTTGCGAAGTCTAGTTGGCTTGTGACGTACTGTATTTGTCGTTACCAATCGTTGACATAAGCATACACCTCTCTAAAAAAAGTTTTCAATACCTTTGTTTAATAAAATAAAAAGCTCTAGCACATGAGTGATCCCTGCTTCCCTCTGTGAACGGCCTTTCTTTTACTTTTATGTTGAGTATCCATCTTTTAAATTTATGCACAGTTGAGAGAGCATAGTTGTCATACTGAGTTTAATGTGCATTTGTCCCAGAAACATTATTAATTGATTCATGATGTGTTATTATTTGTTCTCAAATTATTTGTTCTAGTATTCCTCTTGAACTTTGAAGGTGTCCTAGAAATTATGTTTTGCCCCACTCTTAAGGACAAGCGAAATATCACTTTTGTATGTTTTCTCTATGATTGAAACAGACGTATAACTTTCAAGTGCATTATTATTCATGATCTTTTATTTGTGTTACTTTTCATGTTGCAAGGTGATTGCTATGTTTTATTGTTAGAATTATATCTATCGTGCTTGTGTTTAAAGTTCTATGATCTCAGCTATGCTTATGATTTTACAATTTAGATGATCAAGTTTATGTTGGTAGCATGTCACCTCAGAAATTATGTGTTTTTATCGGTCACCTACTCGAGGACGAGTAGGAACTAACCTTGGGGATGTTGATACGTCATAAATGTATCCTTAATTCTAATGTTCCATGTTGTTTTCATGCCATATGCTACATGTTTTCCTTACACTTTATGTCATTTTTATCGATTTCCGAGGACTAATCTATTGACAAGATGCCACACAGTCAGTTCCTATTTTCTGCTATTTTTAGTTTCAGAAAATTTTATCTGGAAATATTCTCAGAATTGGAAAATTCAAAGCTCAGAAGTCTTAGAATTCCCAAAAGTTCCACGAAGTCCCGAAGAGGCCTGGAGGGGGGCAACACCATAGGGCGGCGTGCCTCCTTGGCCGCGCTTGGGGGTGGTGTGGGCCCCTCGGGCGCCCACCTCCACCGCCCTTTCGTCTATATATTCTCCCCGATGCGTGAACCCTAAAAATATAACACTTTTCCACGAAAAACACCCGAGGCCGCCGTCATCGTCAACCCGAGATCGAGAGGGTTCTAGAGTTCTCCCCGGCACCCTACCGGGAGGGAAAATCATCACCGGAGGGCTCTACACCACCATGCCCGCCTCCGGAGTGATGCATGAGTAGTTTATCCCTAGACTACGGGTCCATATAACCAACTAGATGGTTTTCCTCTCCTCTTTATGCCTCATGTTTAGATCTCGTGAGCTGCCCTACATGATCGAGATCGCCTTATTGTAATGCTACATGTTGTGTTTGTTGGGATCCGATGATTATTGAATGCTATGTCTCTTGATAATCAATCTATCATGTTGTCTTCATGTGTATGTTATTTATGATCTTGCATGCTCTCTGTTGTTAGTAGATGCTCTTGCTATATAGATGCTAGTGACTCCAAGAGGGAGTATCTATGCTCGATAGTGGGTTCATGCCTCCTTTACATCTGTGCTCGAGTGACAGAAACGTGACGAATGGAGGATGTTTTGTTTCCATTAGTGAGGAAACAACGATGTTTACTTTGTTTACATTACACACTTTGCTTACTGCGATTATTTGTTTCTTGCAACTTCATACCCAACGTTTGTTCGGATGATATTCAGAGGGTGGATTGTCAGTCATAGATGCAGTTGGATGACGGTCTATGTATCTTGTTGTAATGGCCGCATGAATCTCATAGTAATCATCATGTCATCCATGTTTCATTATCTATCATCTTGTTGTGTAGGTTCCACGTTGCTGCTGAACCGGTAGTTGGTCCTGCCACCTCAGCTGCATCAACATTTGGAAGTTGCTTCTTTCTCCTACTGGTTGATTCAACCTTGGTTTCTTTTCTGAGTGAAACTTGCTGATGTGCTCATCAAACCTTCCTCTTGGGGGTCTCCCAACGAGTGCAAGAGCTGCACCATCACTTATCACCTTCCATTTGCGTTCCCATACATTAATCCAGACCGACCTAGGCCGGCGCCAGTGCCGGTCCAGCCGACTTCATAACCGACCACCAAGTTTTTCCCATTTCGAAATTTGACTCCCATTTTCGTGTTGACAATTTCAATTATTATTTGAGTGTTCGTGTTAGGCGCTCCTCGTCGAAAACAACAACCTTCGGCATCTCTCCATCGACAACGACAACGATACCAGGAACTCCAATCATTGTGCCATGCCTATATCCGGTTTGAGCCCTTCTTCCTTTCTGTGTACAGTTACCCTATCGAACTAGCTCATTTATTGTGAGCATTGCACTTGTGTAAATCGCGTGAGTCACTTGTAATCGACGAGTTGTGTTCGAGTAGTGGTCTTGGCCTCCGGTAAATACAGAAGGATTCATCCTTAAAACACACGGAGGTGCCAAGCTTTCTCGTTTAGATTCGTCAAACTCCAAAGCCAGAAGCAAGAGTGAGGATTCTGAACAAGTGAAAATATAGAGCTCTACCGTAAGACAATAGAGTTATCGTCCTTCTAGAGTTAGTGTGACACCAAGCAATAGTCTCCGTTAGGATTATTTCGGCTTTGCTCGCCTTTGGTCGCACTAGCCACATTACATCATGTGCGTGTATTTGTTCCTTGTTTTCCATCATTTTTGTGATTTGTTTCTTTTGTGTTTGATCTTTGGTTCTTCTCTATTAGTGACAAGGCACATTTCATTTGGTCTTTCCATTTTCCTTGCCACCTTTCTAACCAAGTTTTTCTCATAAAATGTGCGTGTTGTTTTTTTCGGTTCTTTTTCGCCCATTCAAACTCCCAGGTGCCAAATTTCCATACTTCACTTGTTTTCCTTTAAGGTGACTAGGGAAGAAGCATTTAGAACTGCATGCTCGGATGATGATGGAAACCCCTTTTGCAACGACAACCACCACAATTTCGTCACTCATAATGAACATGTGTAATTATGCCAAATGGTGCGTGATGATTTGAAGAACTATGAGCATCGCCTACAAGCACATCAAGCAAGCTTCAACGAGAAAATGGACAACATCAACACCAACTTGGCAAACCTTGCCCACCATCATAGAACACCCTAATGAGCGCCACAATGGACCCAATGAAGACAACAACATGAGCTCAAGACGCTACAAAAAATTCCTTTCATGCGCACTCAAAATTGACAAGATCTTTCGGGTCCACAACTATAGTGATGAGAAAATGCTGACGGCTATGTCGTCTTGTAGTGGGATCAAGTACAAGCTCAAAGAAACGAGAACCGCATGCAACCAATCAATATACTTGGAACGAGATGAGAGAAATCACGCACACAAGATTTATGCCTCCTCACTACAAGTGAGACCTCTTCAAGAAGCTACAAAAGGTCAAACAAGGAATGGGAACGGTTGATGAATAATATAAATAAATGGAAATCTACGGATGTCTTGAATCATAGTGCTACAAGTCAACAATATAGAGTAAGTTGGTGTTATTGATCTCCATGGATACTTTCAATCATATTGCACTATATTGCTCTCTATAGCTAATTTGCTCACTTGAACTATTTGTTTGTAGATCAGCATTGCTCAAAATTTGTACAAAGGAGAAGGCAAGAAGAACAAGAAATGCAATGTCATCAATGGGAAGATATTTATTTTCCATCATTGCTATACAGAGCTCTAGTGTGAAGAGAAATGGAAGGCCCGTGATGAGGTTAGGAAGATTGAAAGCCAAAAAGGCAAGAGCCCTATAAGGTGATGGAGATGGATCATCAAGTGAAGAAGGAAATAGAAGCCCCGCTCCTAACAAATCGGTTGCTAACACAAAAAAACCCATTGGAAGAAATCATGAAAAAGAGAAGAAGACCGGAGATGATGTCATCAAGAAATCCATGATAGCTATTGTCAATGATAGAAAGTAAGCGGCCAAGGAGAGGAGGGTGGCGAAGATTTCATCGTCGGTGGCCGAAGAGAGGAGGGCAATGGCCGAGGAGAGGAGGACGGTGACCAAGGAGAAGAGAGCATTTGCAGAAGAGAGGAAGGTGGCTTTGGAGGAGAAGAAGTGGCAAAGTGAAGGAGATACTCGATGCATTAATTATGAGAAAAGCCTCTTCTTCATGGACATGTCCAACCTCTATGAGAAGCAAAAGGGGTACATACAACTATATCATGATCAAGTCATTTCTCAAAAAAGGATGACTAACATGGGTGGCTTTGGTGGTATGGGAGGCATGAGAGCTCCTCCAATGGGTGCATGTGGAGGCATGGGAGCTCCTCCAATTGTTGGATATGGAGGAACGGGAGCTTCTACAATGGTTGGCTATGGAGGCATGGGAGCACCTTCATTGGGTAGCTATAGAGGCTTGGAAGCACCACCCATGACTCGGTATGGAGGAACCGGAGCTCCTCCAATTGGTGCATATGGAGGCATGGGAGCACCACCCGATGGCATTGGAACTTCACGGGATATTATGGGAGGCATGGGATCCGGGGGCTACTATGGGAGGCATGGATTCCATGGCTACTCCGAATGATGGGGTTGATGACCCGATGGTTCAAGTTTCCCATGGCAATGACATCGAAGAACTAGAAGTGGAAGAGATTGAGGAATGAATGTTGTTGTTCGGTGTGATCGTGTGAACTTCAATTTGTCATGAACTATGTCGTGGATTTGCTTTTGAACTATCTCGAACTATTCCGATAATCTTGTATTTGTGTGAATTGTTGGTTTTGATTGAATTTTGCATATGTCCTAGTTTGTGCTAGTTTGTGCAAGTGCCGGAATAGCGCGCGCTCCATTGTTGCGTGTGTGCTGAGTAGCGCTGCGCTTTTGGCGCCAGTAGAATTTGTCTCGTGGGTGCGGCGCTGTACATTAGTTATTTCGAGCTGCAAACCAGTTTTACAGTGCGCGAGTTTAGCGCGACTGCTGGAGATGCTCTGACGCTCCTAGTGGCGTGTACTCTCGTTATTTTTGGCCTGAAGCAATCAGACATGAGATGGCGAAGATGATAACCCAGAAGATGAAGAACTCGGCGGAGAACGGGAACGGAGCGACCAGTCGGGATGTCGCCGACGATACGAGGAAGTGAACTCAGTCATAGAAGGCGTCTCCGTCTTGGATGAGGTATGGCCTTACCGGCGACGTAGCATCCACGTGTGGCAAGGTATTTTTCGAGGAAATTGGTGAAAGTTCCCCTAACTATTTTTAGAGGCAGTTAGGGAAGCTTTTTAGGGGCACATTAAGAGAAGTATCCCTAACATGAGATTTTCATAGGAACTTAGCGAATTTGCCCTTATAAGTAAGATTTCCAGGGTCGGAGCACAGAATGTTCGGCGCTGCTCCACTTCAACATAGGCAAATTTAAAAAAATCACTCATGGCTACTGCCCTCGCGTGTACCTCGGCTAGTCGACGGACTAGGGGCGCCGGAGATTCTGGATCCCGGCCGGAGTTGGGGGGCCGCATCCAAAGTCGCGGGGCGGCGTCCAGAGTCAAGGGACGGCGGCGGGTCTCATGCGAGCGAGTCGGGAAGCAGTGGGGCGAGTGTCGCGGCGGCGGAGAGCCCTTGGGGGATTCAGGGGAGGGGTAGAGTGAGGGTGGGCTGCGGCGGGTCTGCACCGCGACGGCTCGATCTGTTTCAGCCTTTCGAGAGCAACTCCCTTAGGAAGAGGGCAGCGAAGAGTTATTTTCTGACGTTGGCGGTGGTATTCTCCGTAAATTATAGCTGCTCCGTGATCCACTGATCCACGGATCCCCGAAAGTGGTACAGCGAAAATGAGCTGCTTCACGGATCTGGCTTCGTGGATCTGGGGTGTTCGGCGCTGCTCCGGCTCGGAAGCAGTCTGAAGCTGGAAGCCAGCCAGTTGCCGAACACAGCCTTAACTGATGTAGGATGCCACGCTTCAGTTATTATCATTTTCGCTCGGCAGAGTAGTACTGGACCAAATTCAATCTGCAAGCCAAGTTCACCCTTCACTTATTATCATTTTCTAACTTGTTGTATGAATTTTATTTATTCCCGCAAGCCAGGTTTATATACACACAGTGCAATTGCCTAATGGTGAAAACCATTGCAGATGATCTGGATTAGTCGGAGCTAAACTATACATCAGTAGCCAGACTTGGATATATTTTTTTTTACTTTTTTTTTGAAAAGGGATACCCAGCCTCTGCATCTGGCCTCTGCATCAGCCAGACTTGGATTGGAAGGTAATGAATGCTTATGCCCAACGATTCAGGTACATACATACGCAAAGTGATTTACTGAAAATACACTATCTGCACAACAATGTAAAGGGCAAAAGGAAGAACCAAACAAGACTTAAGAGTGACCCCATACATTCGAGTTGAACGATCCAACTTGATTAACTGTAGGGAGAAAAACATGTAGCACCACAACGTGAGTGTCATGTCTTCTCCAGTACGAATCCTGGAAAAACAGGAAACCAAGTAAGTACTTGAATACCTTCATGGTCACAAGTTAGATGCGCCCTGTGAGCGGCCAATCATGACAAAGGTACACTTGAATGACTCCAAAGTTATCCCCGGAACGGCCTTGCTTCGAGCCCCCCTTCCTTCCGTCTCACTAGGTCGTAGGCCATGTGGGTTCCTAGTATTCTGTCCCAGATTGACAAGAACGGCTGAGAGTAGTTGTATTTTGTGCCTTGGAGTTGATGGTGGATGTCGTGATATGCAGTATTGTTTTGGAATAAGTGCTGGAAGATGTTGTATGGCAACCAAAGTCCACAGTGATCATCAACCGTCTTGAGTACAGCAAAACAGAAGAAGAACACAGCTGTCCTTGGCGTCATACCGGAGACAAAGAAGGACATAGCACCACCTAAAGTGTCCAAAAGGAGACCCTCCAATGGGTGGTTGTACAGAGCGCCAATAGCATAAGGAACAATCAGCCGGTGATGTTGCGAGTGGATACACCGATACAGAAATTTGTTCTGGTGCATGTAGCGGTGCACAAAATACTGCCACGTGTCTATCACCAGAATTGCAACCAAGAATTGAAACATTTGAACGACCATAGAGGGCTGGACTAGAACTGTTGAACTATCCGAAGTAATCTGCAAATTATCATTCGAAGCTGGGTTAGAAAGGTTGAACGAGGAATTAGCTGTCCATAGAAGCAATGAAAACAGAGCAAACCAATTGAAACTCATCATCATCCTCGCATGTGCAGCATGAAAACAACAGCATACATGCAAGAAATGAATAACCAACTAAATTCACATGTTATATTGTCTGTACCGCTAAGAAAAAACTTCTCATGCTTTTTGGTTTGTTTAACATGTGCGATGCATGACCAGCTACGCACCGGCAAAAATTTTACACTAATATACGATAATGTACCATGACCGAATAATGTACATCCCAAAGGAGAGATACTACACGTTTGTTGATTTGCCAGCAACATAGTGAAGAACCTGATCCAAAGCCAATCACAACAGAAAGAAATGCTATCTGATTAACGGAAAGCATTAGCATTGTTCTAAACTCAAATGGGACTAATTTAAGTATCCGTACACACAAAACATAAAAGGTGGAATAATCTCCCCAAACAAATATTAGCTCTGTTTGAAAATGTAATCCTTTTTAGCAAGCTTACATTTTATAATAGAGGGAGTAGTAAATTGTAATAGGGGGGAAAAACACATACATAGAACTTTCATGCACAAATATATAAACCATTTCTGTACTTATCAAGTTATCTTGCCATAAAACGTAAGTCCAGATTCTCACATAATGCCAAGGAACTGGTGCAAGGATCAATGCTGAACAGTCCCTTCACATATTTTGCCTGCAGGAATATTTGAAAAGTTTGGTTGTTCTGGACAGAGCACGGGCAGGGACTGAAGATATTATGAGTATGTACAAGATAATGAGCCTGAATCATCAGAGACATGGCAGAGCTTTTTATCAAAGTATCTCAAAAACACGGATACCGATTATGCTCCCAATTCTACATGTGAAAAAGGATTCAGGATTTTGGCTGGGCTTACAAAATCAGGGTAAGAAATTCATGGAATACGTAGAATCTGAGCAAAAACAAGCATAAAGGGTATCTGACTCAAGATGGCTACTTGAGCTAGCAACATATAACGTCTTCTCAGTCTACTTATATACAGAAAATATATATAACCACTAGGGCAACCTACCGTGCAGCTTAAACAACATGTCAGTGAAGGAGCATACGGAAATGAGAGTTGCAATGCCCACGGGAGATAAAGAAAGCCTTGATTGCGATCCTTACCATGAAGACGAGCATCACGACAATGGCCTGCACGACTTGCTGCAGGAGCACGCCGCGTACAACAGCGGGGAGTGTGACAAGGTTCTTCTCATCCTCCTCGGCCCGCGTGTGCAGCCTGTACGGCTGCAGCGCGCGGCGGTGCAGGACGAGCTGGTAGCCGCCGGCGTAGACCCAGTAGAGCACGATGGGAGCGAAGGTGCCCATCGTCTCGTCGCTCACGTATCCTTCCCACGGCACCATCCTTTGCCTCGCCGCAGTCAGGCGACGGGGCCTTCTGACGCGGCCGGCTAGTTTCTTCGCGCAAGGAATGTGGAGAGAAGACAGGGGTGAAATGATGATTAGGACAAGATGGAAGCAAATGATGACAGGATGGATTTTCTCAACCAGAGTAGTCTAATTGGATTCAGATTGTACTAGTACTAGCAAGTGGCACATGCAAATTTTAGCTCTGCTGGCTTCATAGTTGACTCACGTATCACAATCACGAGAGCACATTTTAGTTGTTAATATTCTACTAGTTCGAAGGATAGTTAATCATCGCTTGCTCTACTTTGCATGCATGTTACAGTGAAGTCTGAGATTGCACTAGGCATAACAAAGCGATGATGGCAGGCCACTTGTTATCATGATCTGACATTTCACTGGCTGCGTATTTTAGGATCCACATAAAGAAAAATACAGCAGCAAAATGTCTCTGTATCGTAACAGTAATAACAAACCATGATAATGCGAGAAATTTTAGGCTGCCCGGAAAATAAGGACCGCTTATATATCCAAATCCAAAGGTTCTCCAAATAGGTAAGAGCATCTCCACCGGCACCTATTTTATTTGTGTCAAGCACCTCCAATGGTGCGCTCTTTGGAGGCGCCGGATGTGTGTCCGCAAATTTGATGCATGTCTTCCACAGCAGCGACCCCTCACATACCGACCCGATCAAACAGTTGAGAGTTTGTTATAAAAAAAATGAAAGCCGTCGACATTTCCAGAAACCAAACACGGCGATCGATTGAAAGTCTCGGCCAACACAAGTCCGGCCATACAACAAATATTTTTCTCGACATATAAGTTTTGCCATCAAAAGGGCACAACCATCACTCTCGGTGCATGCGAGCTCAGTCTTTGATCACCTCTTCAGCCTCCTCTTCTTTCTCGTCCTCCGCTAGAGCCGTCTCGGCCGCCACCCTGGCCGCCGTGATGCATCGCCTTTCAGCCTGGAAGTAGGCCTTTTGATCGGGTTCATGTTAGCCGTGTTGGTAGACATGATCGAGCGCTCTTCAGCCTTCTCCGCGGCCTTAGCTTTGTCATTGGCCAAAGCAAGAAAGATGGTCCACCCGTGTTGGATAGCGGCGTGCATGTTCTATTTTCTCGCTGACAATGCGGCCACCTCCTTCACGAACACGGTTATGGCATCTTGGATGCCGTCTACCGACGCCGCATCCTTTCCAGCCTTTGCCTTTTCGTTCCCAGTATGTCGTTGTGAGGTCCTCCCATGGCATCTTGGTTTCTTTCACACCGGCCCTCTCCTCGCCTTTACCGGTCGAAGTGAGCCGCCAACTCTTCCTCTTTGGACATGTTTAAATCTTGCTCCAAACATGCATTAACTTGAAAGGCTTCTTGACATCCATGTTTAGCTCGACGTACATCTTGTGAACATCGTTCATATACACAAAGGCCGGCGTCATAATAAGCAAGGAAGGTAGAAAAAAAGGGCATGGCAACAGCTTGAAAGACTTCATACATTCATCTTGTCGTTCTTGCCACTCTCGTCCCTCATTTAGACTTGCATCGCTTCCTTTCGTTGAAGTCTTTCAAAATGTGTTTGCAATATGCATGACGTGTTTGTTGTGCGCCTTTGCCGACACAATGCTCATGAACATTCATGATTCGGAAACAGTTCATCCTCCAAGCCGGACCAGGTATTGTCTCAGCATCACGGCTTCTTGATGGTCTCGTTGGTGTCCATGGCATGTACATCTTCTTCACCCAGGCCTGTATCCTCGTCATGGACATCGGCATTTGCCTGACCAGCGTTGCCCGAATTGATCGATGTCACAATAGCCGGTGGAGTTGCGCATAATCGCATGCACCGCCTCAAAAATTTGGCAATCAACACATAATTCATCTGGTCAGCTGGCCTCTCACACACGCATAACGGTAGCAATTAATTCCAACAACAATTAATGCCCACACACATAATTGGAACAACAATTAATGCACCTCGTCCGGCTGTATTGTTTGGTTGATCATGTTGACGCCTTGTTCGTTTAAGAGTTCGCCACAGAATGTCGTTTGGTCGCCGTTTGTGGCTTGATGGTGCAGGTCTTGCCCTCGTTGGGAGACCCCAAGAGGAAGGTGTGATGAGCACAGCAGCAAATTTTCCCTCAGTAAGAAACTAAGGTTGAATCGACCAGTAGGAGAAAGAAGCAACTTTCGAAGGTTGAAGCAGCTGAGATGGCAGGGCGCACTATCGGTTCAGAAGCAACGTGGAACCTACACAACACAATCAATTCACTTTGTCCAAACAAAGCAGTGAGGTTTTCAATCTCACCGATTTTGCTGAACACAAAAAGAGTATAAACATACCGTGTGGAAAATAATATGGGAAAATGTGTAAACATCAATAGCAGTATAAAACAGTGGAAGCAGTGTGAAAACAGTAGCGGTTGTATTATCAGTATGAGAAAATGGACCGGGGTCCACAGTTCACTAGTGGTGTCTCTCCATAAAAGATAGATAACATGTGTGGTAAACAAATTACAACAGGGCAATTGATAAATAATGAAACATGCATGAGATGATGATTACTATGTGATTCATGCAGGCATTACAACAATACTCATAGACCGTTATCCAACTACACCTATGACTAATAATCCACCCTCAGAATATCATCCGAACCAAACTTGGGTATTAAGTTGCAAGCAACAAATAATCGGAGTACGCGAAGTGTGTAATGTACACAATGTAAACATCGTTGTTTTCTCACTAATGGCAACAACACATTCTCCATCCGTTACGTTTCTGTCACTCGAGCACATATGCAAAGGAGACATAAACCCACTATCGAGCATAAATACTCCCTCTTGGAGTTACTAGTATCTACATGGCCAGAGCATATACTTACAACGGAGAGCATGCAAGATCATAAATAACACACACATGAAGACAACATAATAGATTGATAATCAAGAGACATAGCATTCAATAATCATTAGATCCTAGCAAACACAACATGTAGCATTATAATAAGATGATCTCGAGCATGTAGGGAAACTCACGAGATTTAAACATGAGACATAAAGAGGACAGAACCACCATCTAGCTACTGCTATGGACCCGTAGTCCAAGGATGATCTACTCAAGCATCACTCCGGAGGCGGGCACATGGTGGCGTAGAGCCCTCCGATGATGATTTCCCCTCCCGGCAGGGTGCCTGGGAGAACTCCAGGACCCTCCTGGTCCAGGGTTGACGATGACCGCGGCCTCGAGTGTTTTTCGTGGAAAAGTGTTATATTTTAGGGTTCACGTTTCGGGGGGAATAAATAGGCCAAAGGGCGATGGCGGTGGGCGCCCGAGGGGCCCACACCACCCCATGGCGCGGCCAGGGGCGCGCCGCCTCATGGTGTGGCCGCCCTCCGGGCCTCTTCGGTACTTCGTGGAACCTTCCGGAATTCTAAGACTTTCGGTCTTCATATTTTCCAATTCCGAGAATATTTCCAGAACAAATTTTCTGAAACTAAAAGAAGCATAAAACAGGAACTGGCTCTGTGGCATCTTGTCAATAGGTTAGTCCCAGGAAATCGATAAAAATGACATAAAGTGTAAGGAAAACATATAGCATATGGCATTAAAACAACATGGAACATCAGAAACTAAGGATACATTTATGACGTATCAACATCCCCAAGCTTAGTTCCTACTCGTCCTCGAGTAGGTAAACGATAAAAACACATAATTTCTGAGGTGACATGCTACCAACATAAACTTGATCATCTCAATTGTAAAAGCATAAGTATAGCTGAGATCATAGTACTTTAAACACAAACATGATAGATATAATTTTAACAATGAAACATAACAATCACTTTGCATCATGAAATGTAACACAAATAAAAAATCATGACTAATAATGCACTTGAAAGTTATACGTTTGTTTCAAGCATAGAGTAAACATAGCAAAGTGATATTTCTCTTCTCCTTTAAAGTTCAAGAGGAAGACTAGAAAAAATTATTTGAGAGCAAATAATAACACATCATGAATCAATTAATAATGTTTCTAGGACAAATGCACATTAAACTCAGAATGGAAACTATGCTCTCTCAACTGTGCATAAAGTTAGAAGATGGAGACTCAACATAAAAGTAAAAGAAAGGCCCTTCGCAGAGGGAATCAGGGATCACTCTTGTGCTAGAGCTTTTTATTTTGTTAAACAGATGTATTGAAAACATTTTTTAGAGAGTTGTATGCTTATCTCGGTGAATGGTAAATAGAAAATACACTACGCCACAATCCAACTAGACTTCACAAGAGAGGCTCCCATAGAAGGACGCGTCTGGGTAGAAGGTCATCCCTCTTTCTGTTTTGTTTACACAATTATGCTTTGACTGATAAATCAGGGGGAAAAATAGTGAAGAGAATTTGTTGTATTAAGTTTGGGGCTAGGCACCCCGCTGCCAGCTCTTCTATCAATTGGATAAGAGGATGAAGCCACTAGTCCAGTGTGTGAAAGTCCAATCAACAAGTGAGATAAAGATTCTCTATTTACGTCCTCATGAGCTAAAATAGGAGTAATTTTGAAAGTTTTAAAGGTAACACATGAGAAATTTACTTTAGAGTGGCGGTTAAATACCACATGTAGGTAGTTATGGTGGACACATTTCGGAAACTTTGGTTTTTAGGAGTTGCATGCACGAGTAGAGCTCATACTCAGTACAGGTGGAGGCTAGCAAAATACTAGGAGCGACAAATCCCAAAAGCAATAATGGCCATATCATGCATAGTGGAAAAAACATCATTAATCAAAGCATAAAGGGTATTACAAGTTCAAAAACTAAATGATCATGGAGGCTATAAGTTACTGGTTTGAATTCATAAACATGGTGTAAGTGTGCCCCAAGTGAACGAAATAAAACATTCAAAGGAGAACACCACAAATTTATGCTTCAATATGACAACAACAACTCATGATTCTTTCAATGACACATTAAAAACTCTCAGCTATTGGAGACAAGTCATGCTACAAAAATAACCACTAGGCTTTAGAATTAAAATAGCATCTAGCATGACATGAAAAGTCTAGCCACGGTTTATTCAAGCTTCTATTTGCACCATTATAAGCACGAAAATTGTACTGCTTTCCAACACCAAGCATTTTATACTAAACAAAAACTCTCCAAGAGATACAGAAATAAAAAAAAAAGTACTAACATAACTCTATTAAAACTAACAGCTCTAAATAAGATATGCAAGAAAAACAGGAGCTAAAAAGGAAATTTGCAGCAACTAGAAGAAAACTAAGAATACGAGCATAACGAGCATTCAAAAGAAAAATCGGAGTGTGTCTCTCTCCCACACAAAGAATGCTAGGTTCCAACAATATTATTGAATCAAGGAAAACAAAAGAAAAACAAACAGACGCTCCAAGTAAATTTCATATGATGTGACCGAATAAGAATACAGTTTCACTAGAAGTGACCTAATAAATTGTTGATGAAGAAGGGGATGCCTTGGGTATCCCAAATCTTAGACGCTTGAGTCTTCTTAGAATTTGCTGGGATGAACCATGGGGGAATCCCCAAGCTTTGACTTTGCACTCTTCTTGATCACATTATATCAGCCTCTTCTCTTAATCCTTGAAAACTTCCGTCACACCACCCTCAAAGTAATTCAGATTAGAGGGTTAGTGCAACAATAAAAAAATCCATAGGTTTTGAATGGTCACAAGTTTTATTGATACTTTTAAACATTAGCTACAGCCATTGATGTTTCGTGAACCAAAGAAATCCACTCGACAAAGTAAAAGAGCAAATGCCTGCCAAAACCAGAACAGTCTGTAATGACGAATTTTTTCGGGAAACTTAATTTGCTCACATAAAAAAACATAAAGAACGAAAAAGTTTCGGAATTATCTGAGTAATAAGCACAAAAAGTTTTAGGTACTTTTGATTTTTCTGTAATTTATACATTTTTTTACGATGGACAGCATAAATCTGTTTTCTGCGCAGAGATCCAAAACCAAATGCAACTATCGTTAGAAACTTTACTTGGAACAACTAGTACATGAAAATAAAGACACAAATGAGTTTCTATAGAAGTATACAACCCCTTGACTCAAAGAAAACAGAGAAAAACAAAGCAAAACTAAAACCATGGATTATCTCCCAAGAAATGGTTTTCTTTAACGCCTTTTAGCTAGGCTTAGAAAAATTGAATCAAGTGTTTTCAAGTGAAGAAGCATCCAAATTGTAATTTGTTAAAATAATAGAATGAAAAGGCAACTTCATTCTTTTTCTAGGAAAGTGTTCCAAACCTTTCTTGATTGGGAATTGATATTTAATATTCCCCTCATTCATATCAATAACAACACCAACAGTTCTAAGAAAAAGTCTTCCCAAAACAATTGGACAAGAAGCATTGCATTCAATATTCATAACATCAAAATCAACAGGGACAAGGTTATGATTAACCATAATAAGAACATCATCAACTCTCCCAGAGGTTTCTTTCTAACATTAGTAATAAGACGAATATTCAAAGAACAGTGCTCCTAAGGTGACAAACCAAGCATATCATAAAGTTTTTTAGGCATAACAGAGATACTAGCACCAAGATCACAAAGAGCATTACAATAAAATCATTCACCTTCATTTTAATGAAGTGTTCCCAACCATCATCTAACTTTCTAGGGATAGAGGCTTCACACCTGAATTCATCCTCTCTAATTTGCATGAGAGCATTTGTAATATGTTTTGTGAAAGCCATATTCATAGTAGTAGCATTATGACAACTAGCAAGCTTTTGTAGGAACTTAATCACTTAAGTTATCTTTCAATTATCAAATTTAAGATATTTTTTATGAAAGGTAATGGGACCATTGTCTCCCATGTTTCTAAAAAAATTAGCACTTTTATCAGGAACATTTTTAGCAGTTTCAGGCATTTTTGCACTTTTAACTGCAGAAGTGGGAGTATTACCAACACCAATTATTTTACCATTGACAATAGAAGGTTTACTATCATGAGAAGATTCAGTTTTACTAGTGGTGGTAATGGCGCAAACATTAGCTATATTATTATTTGTAGCTATTTCATCTTCTCTTTCTCATCTATCATGCAATTTAGCTAACATCCTAACATTGTCATCAATTCGAATTTGAATGGCATTCAAAGTTTTACTTTCTTTGACATCATGAGGCATAACCTTTAGTTTTAGAAAATCAACATCAACAGCAAGGCTATCAACTTTAGAAGCAAGAACATCAATTTTGCCAAACTTTTCCTCAATAGATTTATTAAAAGCAGTTTGTGTACTAATAAAATTCTTGAGCATGTTTTCAAGATTAGAGGGTACACTTTTATTGTTGTTATAGTAATTACCATAATAATTGACATAACCATTATTATTATTGGTAGGATATGGCCTATAGTTATTGCTACCAAACTTATTTCTATAAGCATTGTTGTTGAAATTATTATTTTTAATGAATTTCACATCAACATGGTCTTCTTGAGCAACCAAAGAGGCTAAAGGAACATTGTTTGGATCAATAGGAGCATGTCTATTCACAAGCATATACAATATAACATCAAGTATATCACTCAAAGAGGAGGTTTCTTCAACAGATTTTACCTTCTTACCTGTTGTAGATCTCTTAGTGTGCCATTCAAAATAATTTACCATCATATCATCAAGAAGCTTTGTTGCTACTCCCAAAGTCATCGACATAAAGGTTCCTCCAGCAGCTCAATCCAGAAGGTTTATTGAAGAAATATTCAGACCTGCATAAAATCTTTGGATGATCATCCAAGTAGTCAGTCCATGAGTGGGACAATTCTTTACTAAAGATTTCATTCTTTCCCAAGATTTAGCAACATGATCATTATCAAGTTGCTTAAAATTCATAATGCTACTTCTTAAAGATATATTCTTAGCAGGAGGATAATATTTTCTAGTGAAAACCTCTTTACATTTAGTCCAAGAATCAATACTATTTCTAGGAAAAGATAACAACCATTATTTAGCTCTTCCTCTCAAAGAGAAAGTAAACTATTTCAGTTTAATAATATCTCCATCTACATATTTATATTTTTGCATCTCAAATAGTTCAATAAAATTATTAAGATGGGCAGCAGCATCATCAGTACTAACACTAGAAAATTGCTCTCTCATAACAAGATTTAACTGGGCAGGCTTTATTTCATAAAAATCATGAGTAGGGGGAGGTGGAGCAATAGGTGTGCTAATGAAGTCATTTTTGTTGGTGCTAGTAAAGTCACACAACTTAGTGTTCTCAGGGGTACTCATTTTAACAAGATTAAAACCAGGATAAAAACAACAACTAGAGTAAGAACTATTTTTGTGTGTTTTTGATAAATAGAAGCAAACAAGACGTAATAAAATAAACTAAGAGAGACAAAAACAAAGTAAAGAGATTGGAAGTGAGAAACTCCCCCTGCAGAAATTCTCTTCCTCCCCGGCAACGGTGCCAGAAAAATGCTTGATGGTGCAGGTCTTACACTCGTTTGGAGAGCCCAAGAGGAAGGTGTGATGAGAACAGCAGCAAGTTTTACCTCAGTAAGAAACCAAGGTTGAATCAACCAGTAGGAGAAAGAAGCAACTTCCGAAGGTTGATGCAGCTGAGGTGGCAGGAAGCACTACCGGTTCAGAAGCAACATGTAACCTACACAACGAAATCAATTCATTTTGACCCAACGAAGCAGTGAGGTTGTCAATCTCACCGGTTTTGCTCAAAACAAAGAGGTTAAACGTACCGTGTGGAAAATAATATGGTAATAATGTGAAAACAGCAGTAGCAGTGTGAAAACATTAGTAGTTGTATTATCAGTATGAGAAAATGGACCGGGGTCCACGGTTCACTACAAGTGTCTCTCCATAAAAGATAGATAACATGTGTGGTGAACAAATTACAGTTGGGCAGTTGATAGATAATGAAACATGTATGACATGATGATTACTATGTGATTCATGCGGACATTACAAAAAGACTCATAGACCGTTATTTAACTGCATCTATGACTAATCATCCACCCTCAGAATATCATCCGAACAAACCTTGGGTATTAAGTGGCAAGCAACACATAATCGCAGTAAGAAAAGTGTGTAATGTAAACAATGTAAACATCGTTGTTTTCTCCCTAATGGCAACAACACATCCTCCATCCGTCACGTTTCTGTCACTCGAGCACAGATGCAAAGGAGGCATGAACCCACTATCGAGCATAAATACTCCCTCTTGGAGTTACTAGTATCTACTTGGCCAAAGCATCTACTAACAACGAGAGCATGCAAGATCATAAATAACATATACATGAAGACAACGTGATAGATTGATAATCAAGAGACATAACATTCAATAATCATCGGATCCCAGCAAACACAACATAGATGATCTCGATGATGTAGGGCAGCTCACGAGATCTAAACATGAGGCATAAAGAGGAGAGAACAACCATATAGCCACTGCTATGGACCCGTAGTCCAAGGATGAACTACTCACGCATCACTCTGGAGGCCGGCATGGTGGTGTAGAGCCCTCCGGTGATGATTTCCCCTCCCTGCAGGGTGCCGGGGAGAATTCTAGAGCCATTCCGATCTTGGGTTGACGATGATGGCGGTCTTGGGTGTTTTTCGTGGAAAAGGGGTATATTTTTAGGGTTCATGTCCCGAGGGAATAAATAGGCGAAAGGGCGATGGCGATGGGTGCCCGAGGTGCCCACGCCACCCCATGGTGCGGCCTAGGGGCGCCGCCTCATGGTGTGGCACCCATGTGCCCCCACCCCCCCTCCGGGCTTCTTTGGGACTCCGTGGAACCTTCTGGAATTCTAAGACTTCTGGGATTCGAATTTTCCAATTCCGAGAATATTTCCAGAACAACTTTTCTGAAACTATAAACAGCAGAAAACAGAAACTGGCTCTGTGCCATCTTGTCAATAGGTTAGTCCCAGAAATTCGATAAAAATGACAAAAAGTGTAAGGAAAACATGCAGTATATGGCATGAAAACAACATGGAACATCAGAAATTAATGAAACTTTTATGACGTATCAAGGCTCCACTATGACGCAGCACTGACAAGTCGAAGAGGACCTCCTTGTTGAGGTCCATGACGCCTGACTGTGTCGGCTTATCGGGCGAGATGGAGAAACGTACGTGATTGATGTGTGGTTGGCACCTGCCTTGGGTCGGCGTGGCGTAGTAGCGCGGGGAAGACGGCAACAAGCTACCTTGGGGTGCGACGGATGTGGACTTTTGTCTCAAGGCCACCAGCATATCGGCCGTCTCGTTCGCCGCCTTATATATATTTCGCCCATTTGCGCCGATTTTGACGAACCGCAGATGCGATGCTACGTCGTTGTGCCTCCGACATGTCCCCCGACAAATCTGTCTGGCACCGCTTCATCACCTGCTTCTTTGGCACCAAAGTCGACGCCGCCGGATGGTGAGCACGCAGGAGACCAAGTTTATTTTGTTGAATGGTGCAGGAAGGCGAGGAAGCGGCAGCAGTGGAGGAAAGAGTAGAGTTTTCAGCGTTAGGTGCGCCAATGTAGAGGAATTGACCGTGGTTTGTGTCTATGACAAGCGGGCCCCTTCTGTTTCCCGTAAAGTTTCTTCTTATATTTGCTTCCTTTCGTCATTACGAATTCATTCCTATGAAAATGAAGATCAAAATGGAAATGTTATATATATGATGGTGGCACGTTTATTTGCTAGTCTCTCTATGCATTCAGGACAACAATAGTTCTTCCCTTCTTAGGGCATCTCCAGCCGCCCCCCCCCCCTGAAGCCCAAATAGCGTCGTTTTGGTGTTATTTCGCGCCGGCGCACCCAGGCGAAACCCAGCCCGCTGGGTTCGGCTTGGGGGGAGAAAAGGCGGGACAGGCGACGCCGGCCAGCGCTATCAGCGACGTGTGGGGAAAACGCGAGAACAGAAACCCCCGCCCGTGAGCTTCTTCTCGGATCCCGCGTCAGTCAAAGAATGTCGGCGTTTATGGCGTGGCGGGCGGCCAGTGCATGCGCCCCAGTCAAAGGCTGCCGGAGTAATGGCGTGGCGAGCGGCAACGACGGCACGCGGCGCAGTAAATGGCCCCGCCAGAGCTACAAAACGCGCCCCCGCCGGCCCACTCTCCCCCATTTTCGACGTTCACCCCCTCGCCGCTCCCATCGCCCTCACCGCACTCACTCCCATCGCCCTCGCCGCACTCCACACCCGAGACGATGCCGCGTCGGCTTCAGGCCTGCCGCAACTCACCTTTGTACTGCCGACCCGCGGCCGCGACGCGCGTCCACAGTGACGACGACATCGACAACGAGTTCCACTACGAGGAGGCGGAGCCCGAGAAGCAGCCGGCGCAGGAGGAGGCGGAGCCCGAGCAGCAGCCGGCGTAGGAGGAGGCGGAGCCACTGCCGCCTCCAGTCTGGCCCGACCAGGTTGTGGCGTGCAACTCGTTCGCCACATGGCGCAACGAGGAGGCGTTCCGCCGGGTCCGCGCTAGCCTCGAGGAGGCGGCGGCAGTGGCCGAGGCTGCCGTTGTTTGGGCATCCTTGGAGACCCATGAGAGGGAGGAGCAAGTCTGCGTCTTCATAGAGGCGGAGCGCCAGGTCTACCAGCAGCTCAACGCGAGCGCGCCGTTGGATGAGCAGCAGGCCCTCGTCGCGCGGTACGAGGAGTTGAACGACGCGCGGGCCAGCCGAGAGGCGATGCAGACTGCCCGGAGCGACGACGGCGGCGACGACTAGCCGGGCGATTGCGGCGAGCTTCGGCCTTTCGTAGATGTAGTTTTTAAGTTTTTATGTTTTTGTATGTTTTAGTTAAATTATGTCGTGTTTCTGTAAAAATATCGTCGAAACCATGAATTTGCGCCTATTTCAACGAATTCCCCGTTTTTGAATTAATTTGGGCCGATATTTGGGCTGGGGGCGACTGGAAACTGTGCCCCCAGGTTCCAGATTAGAGCCGTTTGGCGCCGTGGCGGCACCAAACCAACGGCGTTTTGGGCCCTGGGGAGGCGACATGGCTGGAGATGCCCTTAGCGCAAATGTTTCGTCGTGGAGAAATTACACGAGCTGCAAGTAAGGAATCAGTCAAGAAGGGAAGATGGCCATGGGAGGAAATAGAGTGGGATGGGAGAAGAGGGATTGGTGCGGTGCGATCGAGAGGAGACGCCGTCACATGCCGACCTGTGACTGGCACGATGGCAAAAAAAAGGTCCACATTACCCCTATAATCAGATTCGGAAACAATCCGCTTGACGTGCGAGCCGTCGTGCGTTGCACACAAATGGTGGAAGAATCGATGTGCCACCTAACGGAGATCATGTGAACCGATCGGAATACTAGTTTGATCCGAATAGTATTTCATAAGTACTATGCACTAGAAGGAAATGCGCCAGTGTGGTAGGTGGTATCTTGCCTTAATTATCAATCAGCAGCTTGCTTAAATTGACGTTTCTACTATCGTGCTGTTCCCACGAAGGGTACGTGGAAGATCATATTGTCCATCGTGCCAAGCATGGCAAGGCACATGTTGTCCATCGTGCGAACCAATCGGAACAGTTTTGATGAGCAGAAGGAAATGCGCCAGTGTGTCAAAGTGTGACTCTCCTTTAATTAATTGTATTTAAGGCGCTAATTAGCAATTAATCTTATTGATCAAATTGACGTTCCGGCCACCAAGGGTGCAAGACTCTATGTGCCACACAACCACCACGGGAGCAGGTAGTACGCGGACGGCTCTATCACGTCGGTGTATGCCATCTCCTCGTCGGCGTAAGAGAAACCCGATGGTGACCGTCGACGTATCGCCGTCGGTGTATTGGCCTGTCGGCGGTGGCAGGACCCTCTTGTCAGGACCGTCGGCGTAGGCCGGTTTTTTTTTATTTTTTTCGAATTCATTTTAAAAAGTTTCTTTATTTTTTTATTTAAATTGTTTGACCGATTAATCACACTAGAAATTTAACTTTATATCTAATTACTATTAATTTTAATTTTGATCTCTCGGTTCTACTAACACTTTCCGGCGGGTCACCCATACTTATACTGCTACAGCCCATCACGCTTAACTTCTTAATTCCTTCACTATGAGCTGGCTAGAAACAACGAATGTTTTGTTGATAATAGTATCTAATAAATCCGGTTAACCCTTGGACCATCATGTCACATGCATTTATTTTATGAATCCTAATTAAATTATTCAAGTAAACAATTCATTATTAATAATAATTTGAATTCAAATAATAATTAACATTTTTGCCTGTTCAATTTAATATTGAATAATTTATATCTATAAATCGAAATTTGATAAACAATATATTTAAATAGATTAGAAAAATGATAAAATTCAAATATGACATCCATATAATATTTTCCATCATGTATAAGAATTTTCTAAGTGAGGTGTTTAGTGTGTGGTATACGGTCACCCGAACCAAATTATGTGTCGAAACTAGTGTTTAGGAAGAAACCATGCCAAATTTGGCACCAAATGAACAAACCATGTTGAAATAGGGAAAGATACTACAAAGTGGAGAACAATAGTATTGCAAATAAACATAGATCTAGGTTTGTGGAGTTGGGTATGTAGTATACGGTTCCTCGAGAAAACATGCCATACATGGGCACCAAATGATCAAACCATGAAGGGTTGTCACTAGTAGAAAACGGGCTAGTAGAACCGGTTCGAGAGCCCAATTAGTACCGGTTGGACAACTGGTACTAATTAATCGATACTAAAGGCCAACCAGCCTTTAGTACCTGTCGCTTACGGACCGGTATTAAATGGGACATCACGTGGCCCAAGAGGAGAGCCCGCGGTCCGTGTTCCTTTGGTACCGGTTCCTATTACGAACCGGCACCAAAGGTTTTTTTTCTCATTTTTCGATTTTTTCCCAAAAAAATTCCATTTTATTCATTTCTATTGTTTAACCACTTAAACTCACATTTATCAGCCACCATTCTTAATTTCAATCTAATTTACTCCCTTATACTAACACTTCCCGCAGAGGCCACCCATCCTATCCTCGGACTACTCCCGCAATAGCACGCTTAACTTCGTAGTTTCTTTCCTATGAGCTACCTACAAAGAAGACATACTTACCTGACAATAGTATGCTATCAATCATATTAACGCATAGACTATGATGTCACAAACATTTATTTTATGAATCAAAATAATTATTTAAATAAAAAGAAATGAATCATTAATAATATTTTGAATTAAAATATTCTTAAATGGAAATAATAATTAACTTATTTGTCCTTTTCCATTTAATATTAAATAATTCATATATGCAATTCCGTAAATTTAAATTTCACAAATAATATGTCTAAATCGATTAGAAAAATGAGAGAAATCCAAATATGAGACATACATAAGCTAACTCTTGTCTGATCTAGTACTTTTAAGCTCTAAGTCATGAAACTCGCTAGAGAGAAGTTGATATTGTGGATCTCTATTGAAATAGGTAGTTGAGTACCTAAAAAATATTTTTGCTAAAATTTATGAGAAAATTACGAGGCACCTGTAATTCAAATTTGTCCCGTTTCCATCTGAATCGGCAGAAACTTGTGATTTTCAAAAGAGCTGGATGGAAATCTTTTCTTAGACAACAGATTGTTTATTTGGGTATATCCCATGTCCTAGCATGTTAAAAAATTAAGCCCCCAAGTTTTGCAACATGTTTGTGGTAGGTACTTCACAAAAAAAAAAACCATTCCCGACACTCCAAAAACGGAAAATGGTTTTTTATTCAGTTAAAAAAAATTCCTTCGTCAACATTGTCTGTGCTTCCAAGATGCATGTTTGTGTGCAATATGTACTCATTATAACAAACTATGCCTTGTATTTGGCCATAACACCCATCACCCTAGAATGTTAGGAGGAGATAGCTCTTTTTTTTGAACACTTTTTCAACAGAACTGTCGTATTTGAAGTTTACTATTTTTTGTGGATACTAGTACATATGTAAGGACACCAGGCGAAGGTCTTACGTTATGTAGGATTTTTTTAAATTTACTGGAATTTTCTCAGCCCGTTTTAGGAGAAAGTGAAGACGGCGGGCTTCTTAGCTAGGGGTTGTATATTCAGCAACTCACTGTGGATCTCCATTCAAATAGGTAGTTGAGTACCTAAAAATGATTTTTTCCAAAATTTATGAGCAAATTACGAGGCACCTGTAGTTAAAATTTGTCTCGGTTCCAACTGAATCGGCAGAAACTTATGAATTTCAAAAGAGCTGGATGGAAATCTTTTCTTAGAAAGCAGATTATTTGTTTGGGTATATCACATGTCCTAGCATGTTAAAAAAATCAAGCCCCCAAGTTTTTCAACATGGTTGTGGTAGGTCCTTCATAAAAAAACCATTTCTGACACTCCGAAAATGGAAAATGGTTTTTTATTCAGTTAAAAAAATTCCTTCGTCAAAATTGTCCGTGCTTACAAGATGCATGTTTGTGTGTAATATGGGCTCATTATAACAAACTATGCCATGTATTTGGCCATAACACCCGTCATTTGAACCAAAACCCTAGAATGTTAGGAGGAGATAGCTCTTTTTTGGGAACACTTTTTCAATAGAATTGTCGTATTCCACGTTTACTATTTTTGGTGGATACTAGTACATATGTAATGACACCAGGCGAAGATCCCACGTTATTTAGGGTTTTTTGAATTTACTGGAATTTTCTCAGCCGTTTTAGGAGAAAGTCAAGACGGCGGACATGACCGTTCTTAGCTAGGGGTTGTATATTCAGCAACTCACTATGGATATCTATTGAAATAGGTAGTTGAGTACGTAAAAATTATTTTTGCCAAAATTTATGAGTAAATTACGAGGCACCTGTAGTTCAAATTTGTCCCATTTCCACCTGAATCGGCAGAAACTTGTGAATTTCAAAAGAGCTGCATGGAAATCTTTTCTTAGAAAATAGATTGTTTATTTGGGTATATCACATATCCTAGCATGTTAAAAAAAATTAAGCCCCCAAGTTTTGCATCATGTTTGTGGTAGGTCCTTCGCAAAAAAAACCATTTCTCACACTCCGAAAATGGAAAATGGTTTTTTTATTCAGTTAAAAAAATAATTCCTTCGTCAACATTGTCCGTGCTTCCAAGATGCATGTTTGTGTGCAATATGGACTCATTATAACAAACTATGCCATGTATTTGACCATAACACACATGGTATGGCACCTCCTATCTTGTGGTGGGATCCCAACTCCGGAGTCCCTCTCCGATGAAACCCTAGCCTCGTTGTAGAAAAACCAGTCTTATACTAATAAACCAGTCCTATGATGTCTTTCTAATGGGTTTGAAAAGAGAGAATACATAGATCATAGAATTAATTACATCCATCATAGAATTTGTAGTATTATATCTAGTGATAATACTATTGTTCACCTATGCAAACATGAGAGAAATATATAGAGATCACAATGAAATCTTGCTCACATTATACTTAAACATGAACATATAAATATAGATACATATAAAATTACTCGATCTACAGACGATAGGAGACCCGTAATACATTATATATATATATATATATATATATATATATATATATATATATATATAGGGTCGCGCTATTTGACACCCAGGGTGCAGAATAGTTATTCTACACCCACCCCGTATCTTTTGAACCGTACATGATTTGTACGTCACGTAAATTTTGTCTTATTCCTTATGTCAAATAGAACGTAAGAAAATATATACATGACATAAAACTTTTATTTACGTGACGGTACAAAAAAATGAAAAAATACACATTTTTATGTCATTTTTATGACTTTTATGTTGCTATGACTCATATTTTTTTTTCATTTTTATGCCGAGTATTCTCTTATGGATCAAACATGAACGTAAATAATTGCATACGTAACATAATTTTTTGACTTAGGAACATAAAAAAAATTGTGGGTGCAAAATAAGTTTTCTACACCCAGGGTGCTAAATAGGGTGTCTATATATATATATATATATATATATATATATATATATATATATATATATATATATAGATATATATATATATATATATAGATATATATATATATATATAACTACTATACAGAATAGAGATCACACATTATCGACCCCGAAGCACTACTACACATCATAGGAGTCGTCTGAATTGTCATCATCATCAACTTCTGGTGCTAATGGTGCGAGGTGACGCTGCCCAAGGTTGACGACTCGAATAATGCGGTACATCTCGTATGAAACGTAAGCATCTATGGGGGCATACTCAATGTTCCTGCCGTGAAGTGGGGTCGTCACCCACTCCTTGTGGTTCTCGATCTTGTTCTTCATATCACCGTACCAGTCGTCGATCAAATCCACTGCCATATGAGCCATTGAAGTCCTTTCATGTCGAGGCCTGAATATCTCCTGGATATCAATGTGGCAGGCAGCCGGTATCTCAATTCTGAAGCTTTTCCTCATCTTGATTTTATCGTTGTTTGTATCAACGCTAACAAAACGAATGTCGTTGTGGCAAAGGAAGTCCATGAGGGCTGGACACTTCTTGTTACTACTGCAACAACAAGTTAACATGGAACAAATTGTTAATTAAGAATCATAACAATAACCTATTTCTTATTACTTCTTGTTAATTACTACTGCAACAACGACCTGAATATTGCAACACAGATTTGCCAATATGCAACAAGCCACCACATGTATGAACTATATATAAACCTATGCAATTTTCATCATAATAAACCAATGCAAATTTTATCATAATAAACCAATGTAATTTTCATCATAACAAACCAATGCAATTTTTATCATAATAAACCTATGCAATTTTCATCATAATAAAACTATGAAAATTTATGTATATCATGCGGATATATGATTCAAATGGGGATCGGATATATGATGATTCTATGTCACGGATATATGATTTCAATGGGGATCGGACATGTTGCCATGATTTTATGGTGGACAGAAGAAATCTGTTTACTGCGCAGAAATCCGAAAACCAACTCCAACTCTCGTTAGAAACCTTACTTGGCTCTACTAAAGATGAAAAGAAAGATACTCCCTCCGTTCCTAAATATAAGATATTCTAGCTATTCCTTATGTTGTCTAGATACAAACTAATATGAGTGAACATATGCACTAAAAGTTGTCTAGCTACATGTAGAAATGTGTGAATGTGGAAAATAGCTAAAACATCTTACATTTAGGAACGGAGTGACTACAAAGGAGTTGCTACAGAAGTATACAACCCCTTGACTGAAAAAAAATCAGAGAAAAACAAAGCAAAAATAAAACCATGGGTTATCTCCCAAGAAGTGCTTTTCTTTAACGCCTTTTAGCTAGGCCCAGAAAAGTGGAATCAAGTATTTTCAATGGAGGGGCATTCAAATCAGGATTTGGCAATTCCTTAATAATGCATTGTATTTAATCTAAGTGAGTTTCAGAGGATCCTCTATTAGAAATTTTAGGCTTACTATCTTCATCAAATAAATTCTCAGGAACAATCCAATCAAAATTATTTTCTTGGGCTTCATGCAGTGCTATCAATTTAAAGGGGATTGGTATTTTATCCTCCTTTTCATCATTAGATTTAGTTTTTTATAGAGCACCAACAATAACTACACATGAGCCAAGCATATTGAAACGATCAAAGACTTTTCTAGCTTCTATAGAAACATATCCAAATTCTTTAAGCATGGTTTCTAAGATAAAGTTTCTTTTCTCAACATCTTCAATGTTATTCAAGTTGAGGAGCATATGTTGTAATATGGGATGGAGGTTAACAAACCTAGCTTCTAACATGTGAACTAAATAAGTTGCAGCAGTCTCATAGTTGGGAGCAAGTTCTACTATGGATTTTTTCTCAAAGTTATCATGCTTACTAACACGATCAAAGAATTCTTTAATAGTGTACTTTCCAATTATAGAACCACTTCCTACCGGCAAATCTTTCAGGGTAAACTTAGGGAACAACATGATGAAAAATAACAACAAAGTGACAAAAGCAACAACTAGAATAAGAACATTTTTTGTGTGTTTTTGATAAAGAGAAGCAAACAAGACAAAATAAAATAAACTAAGCAAAACAAAAACAAAGAAAAGAGATTGGAAGTGAGAGACTCCCCTTGCAAAAATTCTCTTCCTCCCCGGCAACGGCGCCAGATAACTTTGTTGATGACTAAAGTTGGTAGACCCCAAGTGCAAGGTGTGAAGAGTGCAGCAGCAAGTTTTCCCTCAGAAAAGAAACCAAGGTTGAATGGACCAGTGGGAGGACAAGCAATCTCTGAAGGTTGATGCAGCTCAGGTGGCAGGGCGCACTACCGGTTCAGCAGCTACGTGGAACCTACACAACACAATCAAATCACTTTGTCCCAACGTAGCAGTGAGGTTGTCAATCTCACCGGTTTTGCTGAACACAAAGAGGTTAAACGTATGGTGTGTAAAAAAGTATGAGAACAATATGAAAGCAGTAGAAACAATATGAAAGAAGTAGGTGTTTTATCAGTATGAGGAAAAAGGACCGGGGTCCACAGTTCACTAGTGGTGTCTCTCTGTGAAAGATAAATAACATGTGTGGTGAACAAATTACAGCTGGGCAATTGATAGAAATGAAGACTGCACCGTAGTGCATATGCAAGACATAAATATTACTATGTGATTCATGCGGGCATTACAACAAGACCCATAGACCGTTATCCAACTACATCTATTACTAATAATCCACCCTAAGAATGTCATCCGAGCAATCTTTGTGTATTAAGTTGCAAGCAACAGATAATCGCAGTAAGCAAAGTGTGTAACGTAAACAATGTAAACATCGTTGTTTTCTCCCTAATTGCAATAACACATCCTCGATCCGTCACGTTTCTGTCACTCGAGCATAGATGCAAAGGAGGCATGAACCCACTATCGAGCATAAATATTCCCTCTTGGAGTTACTAGCATCTACTTGGCCAGAGCAGCTACTAACAACGGAGAGCATGCAAGATCATAAATAGCATACACATGAAGACAACATGTTAGATTGATAATCAAGAGACATAGTATTCAATAATCATTGGATCCTAGCAAACACAAGATGTAGCATTACAATAAGATGATCTCGATGATGCAGGGCAGCTCACGAGATCTAAACATGAGGCATAAAGAGGAGAGAACAACCATCTAGCTACTACTATGGACTCGTAGTCCAAAGATGTACTACTCATGCATCACTCCGGAGGCAGGCATGGTCGTGTAGAGCCCTCCGGGGATGATTTCCCCTCCCGGCAGGGTGCTAGGGAGAATTCCGGAACCCTCCCGATCTCGGGTTGACGATGGCCACGGCCTCAGGTGTTTTTCGTGGAAAAGTGGTATATTTTCAGGGTTTACGTCTCGGAGGGAATAAATAGGCGAAAGGGCGAGGCAGTGTGGCTCCCATGTGCCCCCCCCCCGTCCGGGTCTCTTCGGGACTCCGTGGAACCTTCGGGAATCCTAAGACTTCTAGGCTTCAAATTTTCCAGTTCCGATAATATTTCCAAAACAACTTTTCTGAAACCAAAAACAGCAGAAAACAGGAACGAGCTCTGTGGCATCTTGTCAATAGGTTAGTCAAAAATGACATAAAGTGTAACGAAAACATCTAGCATATTACATGAAAACAGTATGGAACATCAGAAATTAAGGATACGTTTATGACGTTGATGACCCAAAAGTATAGGGGGGTGTATTATAGTACTTTCCATAAATAAGAGTGTCGGATCCAACGAGGAGCAGAAGGTGTTGACAAGCAGATTGGATAGAGGATTCACTGTAAACACTAGCAAACGAGTTTTTGGAGATTTTTTATATAGCAGATAAAAAAGTGCAAGTAAATAAAGTGCAGTAAATAATATTGAAGCGAGTCGCCCAATCCTTTTTAGAGAAAAGGAAAAGCCGGCTGTTCTAATTATGACTACAAAATATTCTCGAGGACACATGTGAATTTCGTCAAGTGCTTTCGTTTCATTACGGTTGATTAATATCAATTGATTCGTGAAGTGTTGTATGGATGAACCTATGCTAATGCACTGCCCAACTAGGACTAATACATACTTGTGATTATACCCCTCGTAAGCATATGCAAACACAAGAAAGTAATTAAGATAAATCTAACCAGAGCCTTAAAACTCCGGGATTCTACGCTCCCTCGTGCATTGGTTTCCTAACGGGCATTTAGGTTTTTGTCACTTAGGAAACCCCACAATTAGTAGTCAAATACACAATGCATCCCTCCTATGCCCATAAAGGTGAAGTATCATGTAGTTGACGTTCACATGACACCACTAGAAGAATAGCACCACAACTTAAATACCTAAGCACGAGATATTACTTCAACATAACTTCACTACTAACATCATGACTTCTCCATGTCCTCAAGAACTAAACAAACTACTCACAAGACTTCATATGGATCATAATCAGAGGTGATATGTCTACTATTAAAGCTGAGCAGGCGGTGTCCGTGATTGCGGTACGTCGCTCCGCCTCGCCTTCCTATTCCACCGAAAAGTTTCGCGCCGACGTGTGAGCCATCACGCCTCCTCAATCGTGTTTTGTGTCAACCGACTACCCAAACCTGTCTCCCATCGTGCACATCGATACAACCTCCACGCCTCTCCCATACCTAGCCAGATATCGCCTAAAGTCTGGAGGCGAGACCAGCGCACAAACTCAGGAGCAGGAACCAGCCCAATCTGATGCTGGAGTGCCTAGTGGAGGCGTTCTCCCGACTTGGCCTAGAGGATCGGTGGCGCGGCTTCATGTCGTGCTCAGGCTCATGGAGGGTCGTCGAGCGTTCGAACTCGGTCCATAACCAGCCTTCGTTTCCATCGGTGTCGCCGCCACCAAGTGGTGAACCCTTCCATTGCGGTGTCCCGGCTATGCTCTGCTACACTGCCTCGCTCACCACGGGGGAGCTTCGGGAGGTCCGGATCCGGCCTGTCATGTGACGCCCTCGACTTGGACACCATGAGGTGCGTGGAATCTCTATTTATTAGAAACTGATGGGATGAGCAGATTTCCTTGCAATGTGCCCAAACATTTGTTCATATTCCATTGCAGTAGATTTGGGCGCCGCCATCGATGGCCTCTTCCCGTCATTCTGCCACGCCGTCCTGCCTAGCCTACCACGCCGTCAGGGACCTGCTCCACCGTAGCCACGGACCTGCTCGGCCGCCACCACGGATTCGTGCCGTCAGGCGCCTCCTCTTAGATCCGCCCTGCCGCCACGGCTCCAGTTCCGGCGCGGTCGCACCTCCCCGCCGCCATGGTTCTGCTCAGGTAGAACGTACCACAACCGCCCTGAGCTCCGCCCTGTGCTTCTGCCGGTGGTTCTCCCCAGCTTGTCGACGTGATCTTAGAAGAAGTAGCGGTTGAGGCCTTCGCAAAAGGCGCCCGACGAACTGCTTTCAGAGAAGAACTGGGACGAGCTGCGCCCAAGACTATTGGGGAGTTGATGGTCATAGCCGATAGATAGGCTAACGGAGAAGACTCGGTGCGCAACGAGAGGGCATCATCGCCCGCACCCGAAGACGACCGCCATGGTCGAATGAAAAAGAGGAAATACTACGATCACGACGATCGGGAAGAGATGGTAGCGGTAGAATTCACGCGAAACCGCGATAGTGGACGCCGCGGAAGTCGCGAACGGAAACCAAAGGCTGGAGACAAAACTCCCAAGGAAGACCTTGATGCATACTGCTCGCTACACCTATTTACAGATAAGCGCACGGGCAACACTAAGGCAACACACCTCCTCAAGGATTGCCGGAAGTTCATCGACATCCACGAGGCCTTCTCGAAGAAAAGTAGATCAGCAGCTAGTCAAATCTACCCGCCACTTCCAGGAGGAGGACACGAAGGATTCCAGCCGCCACAACCCCTACCTCCACCAGGAAATCCGAACATGGCGCTAGCCGCACTACCTACGCCACCCGCCCCAAACGCCGGAACTAACGTGTACCCGAACCCAGCTGGACAGTTAGGGATGATACAAAAAGTCTGCCCATCCCACAGATCTCAGAAGACAAATACGCGGCAGCTATGCAAACCCCACCGACAAGACCCGAGTACCTGAAGATGGCAGACCAATCGATCACCTTCTCCATGGAAGACCACCCCCCGCGAGTCTATCGACCAGGACACGCCGCCCTAGTAATCCAAGCGCAAATTGGTAATTACGAACTGGCTCGCGTATTTATGGACGGAGGTAGCGGCATCAACATCATCTACGCGGATACGCTCCGCTGGATGAACAGGAATTTGGATTGACTCGCAGAATCAGAAACATCCTTCCACGGGATAGTTCCAGGAAAGGCGATCCGTCCACTCGGAACAATCAACCTAGAGGTTGTGTTGGGCAATCGACGCAATTACAGAAGAGAATTCCTCGACTTTGAAGTGGTCGACTGGCCCTCACAGTACCACACCATTCTTGGTCGGATAGCGTTCGCAAGATTCATGGCAGTACCACATTATGCGTACCTGAAGCTCAAGCTACCCGGGGAATATGGTGTAATCACCATCGACGGAGATTTCCAGAAGTCCAACAAGTGCGACATCGAGTTCAATGAGATCGCAAAATCTTTCGGGATGCAAGAAGAACTAGAGGAGATAGCAAAGACCACGGACCACTCTGTGATGCCCCTCACAAAGAAAAATGCACCAGAGTTGGAATTCAGCGCCAACAGCGACACTCGAAAACATCAAGTGCACCCGACAGATTCGGCGAAAACGGCGATGGTCTCAACTACCCTATCGCCAGCACAGGAAAGCGCGCTCGTCGAACTCCTCCGTGAGTACTGGGAAATTTTCGCCTGGCAGCCATCAGATTTGCCAGGAATACCCAGGGAGTTCGCCGAGCACTCACTCGAAGTCTACAAAGACGCAAAGCCCATCAAGCAGACCACTCGATGGTTCTCAGAACCCAAGCAGAAAGCGCTTGGAGAAGAAGTTAACAGATTGCTCGCAGCAAAATTCATCAGAGAAATCAAGATATCTACTTGGCTAGCAAACCCAGTGCTGGTCCCAAAGAAGAACACCAACATCCTTCGAGTGTGCATTGACTACACGTTGCTGAATAAGCACTGCCCCAAGGATAACTTTCCCCTCGCACGAATCGACCAGATCGTGGATTCCACTGCAGGATGTCAACGCCTCTCCTTCCTAGATGCCTACTCGGGATACAATCAGATCCGAATGAAGCAGGAAGACGAGGAGAAGACAGCATTCATCACACCTCACGGTGTATACTGCTACACGACAATGCCCTTCGGGATCAAGAACGCAAGCGCAACATACCAGCGCTGCATGCAAAAATGCCTCGCCAAACTCATTGGCAAGAACGTACAAGTATACGTTGACGACATCTTCATCAAGACTCGAGTGGAGGATACACTCCTCGAGGACATCAGAGAAACGTTTGACGCTCTAAACGCCTACATGATTAAGCTCAACCCGACAAAATGCGTCTTCGGCGTCCCAGCAGGGCAACTTCTCGGGTACCTGGTATCCGCCAGAGGAATCGAAGCCAACCCGGAGAAGATACAAGCAATCTTGACAATGAAGGAGACCACCAATCTACACGGAGTCCAACAGCTCGCAGGGCGACTAGCCGCCTTGAGCAGATTTATCGCGCAATTGGGCGAGCAGGCGTTACCTTTCTACAAACTGTTGAAGAAGACGGATAAGTTCGAGTGGACACCAGAAGCTAAGCAGGCATTCGCAGACCTGAAACGATCCTTACAGAGCAGGCGCATTCTCGCAACACCACAAGAGAGGGAGCCACTTTACCTATACCTAGCCGCAACAAATCAGGTCATCAGCACGGCCATCGTGGTCGAGCGACCTGAAGAGGGCAAGGCATATGGAGTCCAAAGACCGATATACTACATCAGCGAGGTGCTCTCGCCGTGCAAACAACGATACCCCCACTACCAGAAGCTCGCATATGGAGTTGTCCTCACGGCTCGAAAGCTCAAACATTACTTCCAGGAACATACCATAACAGTGGTTAATGATGCCTCACTCGGTACAATCATGAACAACCCAATGGCATCCGGAAGAATAGCAAAATGGAGCATCGAGCTGGGCGCTTGGGACATCATATATGCAGGGCACAATTCCGTCAAGTCCTAGGTACTTGTGGAGTTCCTGAGCGAGTGGACAGAACTACAAACACTCGGGCTGCCAGAATACACGAGTAACTGGATCATGTACTACGACGGATCAAAGAGAAACGAAGGAGCATGAGCTGGGATCGTCCTCATATCACCCAGAGGAGACAAGCTGCAGTACGTCCTACGACTGGACTTCCCACCCGACGATCCAGTATCAAACAACGACGCCGAGTACGAGGCTCTGTTGCACGGGATGAAGATGTCAATTGCGTGCGGAGCCACCCGACTGATGATCTATGGCGATTCCAATCTCATCATGCAACAGACAATGAAGGAGTGCGACGCTATTGCAGAGAACATGGTCGCCTATCGTGACATGTACAACCTACTCGAATGAAGTTTCAAACGATGCGAGCTGAAGCACATTGCGAGATCCAGCAACGAAGAAGCAGACAGGCTGGCGAACATGGGTTCCACAAACACACCCATCCCGCCAGGAATATATTTCGATCGGATGATCAAACGATCAGTCAAAGTCAAGAAAACTGCAGGAGCACCCGCAGCATTGGAAACAAAGGTCAGCACGCAAATTGCTATCATCGAGCTCATTCATAATATTTCGCGACAAGTTTTTCTGGTCGAGCCAGTCTGGACGCAGAAATACCTCGACTACTTGTCCGCCAAACAGCTCCCAGCAGACCCGCGCGAGGCCCGACAAATAATCAGACGCAGCAAATCCTTTCGGGTGCTCAACGGCGAATTGTACAAGCAGAGCATCTCAGGCATACCGCAACGGTGCATAGCACCCGAAGATGGCAAGAAATTGCTGCGAGACATCCACCAAGGAGATTGTGGACATCATGCTAGCTGGAAAGCAATCATGGGAAAAGCTTTCCGAGCAGGATTCTACTGGCTTACAGCAGCCAGATACGCAAAGGAACTGGTCGACAGGTGCAACGCGTGCCAGCGATTCGCACCAAAACCACACGCCCCCGCTACGGAATTACATATGATACCCATCGCCTGGACCTTTGCACAATGGGGGCTGGACATGATAGGACCATTACGCAAGTCCACACCAGGTGGATACACACACTTGGTGGTCGCAGTCGACAAATTTACAAAGTGGATCGAAGCTATGCCAGTAACCTCGGCTAGCACCCAACGCGCCGTCAAATTCCTCGATTCCATCGTATGCAGATTTGAGTACCACACGACATCATTACTGACAATGGTAGCAACTTCACGGCAAAGAAAACACAGCAGTTCTGCGAAGAAAAAGGAATCGTCTTCAAATTCGCTTCAGTTGCTCATCCGCAAACCAACGGCCAAGTCGAACGATCCAACGGACTAGTTTCGGCTGGCATCAAGAAACGTCTACTCGATCGCCTACACCCAGCAGTGGGACATTGGGAAGAAGACCTACCCTCCGTGCTATGGAGCCTCCGCACAACTCCAAATCAATCCACAAATTACACACCATTTTTCATGGTATACGAGGCTGAAGCAGTCCTTCCCGAGGATGTCAGGTTCAGCGCCCCACGGGTCGTTGCTTACAGCGAAAAAACCTCCAACAGGGCACTCGCACATGATATGGATGGACTCGACGAAATTACCGATATTGCACTCGCAAGATCCGCAGTATACCAGCAGTCGCTGCGAAACTATCACAGTCGACGAATACGCCACAGAGGCTTCGCAGTAGGAGATCTGGTGCTACGGCTCAAGCAGAAGGAAGGGCAGAGGCTCGAGCCACCATGGGAAGGACCCTTCATAATACATGAAGTTATCCCAGGTGGCGCCTATCAATTGAAAAACCCGACGACTGGAGGCATCTACTCCAACCCTTGGAATGTTGCACAACTTCGCAAATTCTACCCCTAGATTTACTTTACTCATACAAATAAGGCTATATTAGCCATCTTGTAGCTCGAAAGAAAACACATGACTTCTCAGTCATTGCAATAACATACATGGTTTTTCAACCATAGCTACTCGCGCTCTCCATCCTTACATGCTAAAAATAACAGGTATACACCCGACAAACACACGGGGGCTACGCCTAACTTAGCATCACAGGAAGAATTTTATATATACAAGGTAGACACCTTACAACAGTTTAAACAACTACACAAAGCGACAGGATACATACATCCTACAATTACACACGGCGATGAGTATTTTCAGCCGCCAAAACCCGTTCCACCTCTTCCGAGGTCAATCGAATGATTTCCTCGGCTGCAGGTCGAACAACCCTATAATGAGGAACAATGGTTATTGGACCATCAGGAAGCCTGGCTACAGAGTTGAAGTTCACCTCAGGATGCCACAACCGGACGAAGGAAAGAGCCACTACCGAGTCGCAGATCATCTGATTGCGGACACACTCACGAATTTCTCCTTCTCGCCCGAAAATCCTGAGAAGATGGCTCCAATCTTCGGGACCCCTCTCCAATGGATAGAAAGCGGAATTCATGGCAATCAAAATTTTGTGAAAAGAACTCACGAGCATCTTTGCCTGGATAACTCAAAACTTCACGGTAGCAAGCACAAAACCCCGGCCTCGATCAGACCAAAAGTTATTCGCATGGGGCTTTGAACTGCCAGCTTCCTGAAGGATGTGGTTCTCCACCCACTATTTCTCACTCCTATCATCCGGCTGAACAACTAAAAACAAAGGTACACGATCAAAGGGAGATAGAATACACAGAAAGCTAGGGGGCTGGATTACTTACAGAGCAAATCCTTGGCGACAACCGCTAATTCATCCATCACAAACTGCTCGCGTTCAACCGCAAGTTTCTGTTTGGACTTGGCTACATCCGCTACCCCACGCAGAGCTTTTAGCTTGCGCTCACCATCCGCAACACGGTCACGGAGGCCCGCAAAGGTACCAACAGCGGCAACAAGAGGATTCTCTTGGGCAGCAAGTCCACCCGAAGACTCCGCGGCAACTCCGGTTAGTTGGCAGTATACAAGGAAAGTGAAGGAATAAGATGCCCCATTCGAGATATAACAACCACCTATTCGACAGGTGCTCGGGGGCTACTCCCATCGGGAGAAAACACATAGAAAATCAATCACATGAAGCATCTCAGAAGGACATTTCTATTAAACGACGAAAATACGGGAATACATCCCAAGGTTCATTACAATCGAAAGAACGAAATACGAAGAAAATATACTAAGGAGCTGTAGTTGTGCTGCCACTCGCAGCTGTGCTCCCCCTACTACTAACACGGGCGAACAACTCAGATAACTTCCGGGCAAGGACTCCAGCTGGCTCGCCAAAACGACGAAGCCCTACCTTTTTGCCCATAGAAGGATCGACGGGAAGGTCCGAGTATGCCTCCTCCAAGCCCGTGGCAGTCTTCGCCCATGACTCTGACTGAGCAACCGCGTAGGCGTCAAGGAGATTGCCCTCCGAGAAAATCTTCAAAAGATCACCCAGTGCAGGCGGAGACACGTCGTCGACCAGAAGACGACCGTGAAGCTGCGTCATCACTCGAATGGCATCACCGATCAAGGTGCAAACCCCATCAGCGTGCTTCTTGAGTTGGGCACAGGAATCGGTCAAAGCATCCACCCGTTGGACCCCAGGCAGCTCCAGCGGGACGCCCAGAAGACCTGCAGAGAGAAATATTGAAATCCAAGGACCTACGAGACAATCGAAAGACAACAAAAGACCAATTGCATCTTACCCGCAAATCGTTCGGCCAAAGGGCAAAGGAAGTCGACGAGGTCGGAGTCCGCCTTGGTGCCAGCCTCCTCCAGCTTCTTCAGAGTGTCCTGGGCGCCCGCAAGCCTTCCTTCGAGGTCAGTCGACAGCTTGCGAGAGGACTCGAGCTCCTGTCGAGCAGCTGCCAACTGAGCCTCCTGAGCACTTGCCTGAGTGGAGGCGTCCGCCTTCTCGGCCTTCATAAATTCAACTTGAGCTGCACGGCAAGGGGTTTTCAGAACCGTTGAAATTGGCATAACTGAAGAGACGAGATAGAAGAAGGCGATAAACTTACTCCGAAGGAGCTCGTTTTCGGCGACTAGCCGATCGCGATCCAATCGAAGGGTCCCGCATTCTGTTTCGGCCAGAATAACGCGGCGGCCAACGGCCACAAGGGAATCAAGGAGTGAATGCAAAAACATGAAGATAGAAGAATCAGAGAAGGAAAAAAATTGAGCCTATACACGATTGCAAACATTCGAGTATAGCCTCGGGGGCTACTCCCATCGGGAGCACTGTCGTGCACCCAATAAAGCAAGGAGAAGGGATAAAGTTTACATCTTTGAGCCTGTAGCCAATCGCATACGATCAACTATAGCCTCGGGGGCTACTCCCATCGGGAGCACTGCCGTGCACCCGATAAAAAATCCAAATTAACAGAGTACAGTTCTAAGAAGAAAGCAGCAAGATTTACCTGGCTTTGAGCTAGGGAGAGAGGATCCGCTGAGCTACCCGACACTTCCTTCGGAGTCGAGGCCCCAGCAGCAAAACTAGGAATTCTGTATTCCGTAGTGGCCGCTGTGGGGGCGGCACTTGGCGAATTCTGAACAGTGTCAACAGTCGGGGTTTCACCCGCGGCAGCAACTCTTTTCCTCTTTTCAGAAGGAAGAGAAGAGACGAATTGTCTAGGACTGATGGATCGAAGACTGCCATGAAGGAGAATAATTTATCAGAAGAAACAAAAAGGAAATATTCGACTAGAGCAAGGGAGCAAAGACTTACTCGTCCTCATCTTCGTCATCCAACATATCCGCATTCCAGGCGGTTAGGATATTTGGAAATGAAGGGGAAGGGGCACACGTACTTAGCGGAGTCACGATAAGAGGCCCTTTCCCGGGCGGTTCCTTGTCCAAGAAATTATCCTTGGAGGTGGCCTCATCGTTCTCCACTCGACGGCGTTTACGGTGGAGGAGATCGCTGCCCGATTCCTCCGCGCCATCCGAGGAGTCATGCTCGGAACTCGACGAGGCATTAGCAACGCTGGTGTCGGCTGGACCATCCAGGTTACTCGCCAACAAGTCCGAGGCTTCCTCCCTAGAGATTGGCGTGTAGCAGGTGACCACGGCTAAGCTCTACAAAAATAAGACTTAAGAAGAAAAGGAAGAAGAATTTCAGTCGACAAAACTTTCGAGCACAAAATAAACGAAGACAAAGGAAAACGCAAATACTTCGGGTGGTGGAGGCCTTGACACGTCGAAGGCTGCGACAATGCAGTCGGAGAAAGTTTCACCCACCTTCAAGGTGGTGATGGCCGCGATCTTCTTCTCGAATTCGGCGTTCGAGAGTTCTTCACGACTCACGCGACTGGGGTCTTCAGCACCCTGGTACTCCCACATCGTGGAAGGCCTGTCCTGCAGGGGCTGAATCATGCGCTTGAGGAAAATGCTCGCCAAGTGCAGCCCGTTCAGCATAACTCCAACGGCTTGGTCCCGAAGGGCGGACACCTTGGCGAGTAGCGGGGTGACAACCTGGTTCTCTTCAGCTGACAGCTTGTGCGTCCAGGACTTCCGCCTCTTCAGAACCGCGAATGGGTGGAACTCGTGAACTCCATCCGTACTGTTGTCGGTGAAGTAGACCCACTTCTTTCTCCACCCTTGTGCGGAGTCGATGAAGTGCATCCCGATGTAGCTGTTGTCCGACTTCTCCTGGATTCCGAAGCCGCCGGTGCGCAGCGGCTCGCCCAGCTCCAAACACGAAATAACTTCATATGGACAAATTTTGACGTGAAATTTCTTTCACAAGAGAGACAAGACCCTAAACACGAAAACTCTTTCGTACGGGCACAAAAATCCAAACACGAAAACTCTTTCATATGGACAAAAATGGCTTGTTTTCCTACTTGGGAAACGACAGACCTAAAATTATGCGGGTGTGCAGATCCTGCCACTCCATCACGCGATGTCTACACATCACAAATCTGGATTGTTCAGGTGACTAGGCACATCCGGATGCCATATTCTTTTGAATGTGAAGGTAAGACCCAAAAGATCTCTCTTGAGGGCCTGAAATCGCACTCAAGCTGCGTCCTCCGGTATAATTCGTGTCAACAACACGAAGAAAAATCCTAGCGGACACGCCGGGTACCCCCATAGGTTAAGTTCGATTCGGTAAGACCTCTACGGCCCAGTCGCAATGATCACATCATCGGGTTCGAGTCGGAGGTCTCGAATCTGTGTAGGCCAGAACTGTTTTTGCCCTAGTTGCAATTAATTGGCCCTGATCTTTCGGGAGAGCCAAGCTGCTGCGCCACATCCTTTTGCTAAAAACAGCCATAAAACACAGGCACTTTCATCACTCGATGCTCGGGTATAAAAAGCTCATTGCACAGGGTATACACCCTCCAAACGGAAAACGACCATAATGGTTATCCGAAGGAAAGCAAGACGAAAAATATGACCGTCTACTCGACTAGAAAAATCCCAATCGAGCAAACGCTCGGGGGCTACTAACGAAGGGATGGACCTTGGACCCTGCGAGTAAGGATACCCCGGTCCTTGGCCCAAGGTTAATGACCAAGAAGGGAAGCTTCTGGAAGGCCCACTTGAAGCCCACCCGCAATGCCTTGCGGGCTAAGATAGGAAACTTGTAACCGACATAGGGTTAGAGTTCGAGTCCTCCTCGGGTAGGGTTTGAGACCTGGCCATCTATATAAAGCCAGGAGAACCACCGGAGGAGGACCAAGCAATACCGCACCATCAAAGCCTTGAGCTCAAGATCATACTCTCGACTTGAGTAACCACCATTGCACCATCAAGGCAGGAGTAAGGGTTTTACCTCTACGAGGGCCCCGAACCTGGGTAAATCGTGCCTCCTGTCTAGCTGACGATCGTCACCAGCGCTCATGGGTTCTCCTATTCGAAACCCTATAGGTTCACCTAAGGGGATTGCCGATACGCAGATTCGACAGGCCCGCTGGCCAGCGACCCAGTGAGCGCCTCGCCTTCCACCGCCCCCACTTCCCAACCCGTGGCCACGAATGGTCAAAAAGGGCCCACCGGCCAGCAACCCTGTGGCCGCCTTGGCTTCCCCGCGCATTCAACGCCACCCTGCAACCGCCGCCACGTTCTCACCGCCGGTTGGCATGCCATCCCTGCCACGGTCCTTTTTAAAGGGGCCCCGCCGCCCGTACACCGGCACATCCCGCTCCCTCAGCACGAACCCTAGCCATGTCGCCCCCCCGCTGGTTCAAGCGCGCCAAGAACGAGCACGAGGTCGGGTCCTCCAGAGGCGCCGGGCAGAGAGGCGGCGGCGTTCCCCCCACCGCGCGAGGCATTTGGCTTCGGTCGGGCGGCATGCGGATCGGGGGCAACCCGCGCCTCCCAGCACCACCTCTGGCCGCGCGCAACCCGCCGCCTCGCGCCGCGCCAGGCAAAAGGTTCCGCCGGTACGTGCGGAAGGAGGAGGCGACGTGGCACTGGGAGCACGCCAGGCCGGTCTTCTGGCCTGACGTCCACCTTCCGGACGGCTGGCACCTCAACCCACAACGGATCCCGGTGCCGCCGGCCCCGACCAACGAAGGCGCTCGCGAGGAGATAGCTCGCCGGCGCGCTTCTGCCGGCCCACCTCCTCAGGGACCCCGCCTACGCGCGGAACTCCCCGAACTGGAACGTGTGGTTCCAGCAGGAGCACGACCAGCGCCGCCGCTCCTACTTCGCTACGCCCCCGGAGGAGAACGCCGACACTTACCCAGAGCCGCCGCCCGGCAGCGAGCCGGAGCTATGGTTCGAGGAGGACATCCTCGACGACGAGGAGGACCCCGAGATGCAGGCCGCCTACGAGGCCTCCCGCCGCTCCCTCGTCGAGGACGAGATTAAGCGCTGGGAGCAGGTCCTCGCCTGCGCGGCCGCCGGCGCGGCTGCCGACACCGACACGGCCATGATGCCGCCCCCTCCACCACCGGTGTCGTGGTGGCAAGCGATGAACACCGAGAGGGAGGTGGCGACGGACCAGGGCGCTCCACAGCCGCTGCCCCGTGGCCTCGAGTACGGCATTAGCTGGGCCTGGACCGGCGGCGAATGGTCGTCGGAGGAGCTGCCGCCGCCACCGGAGGGCGCGCTCCCGATGCCTCCGCATCCGCCACCGGCGGGTCCTCCCCAGCTGCCTGCCCACCTGTGGGTCCAGCCTCCCTACCACTGCATCTCCTCCGACGAGGAGGACTAGGCCGACGCCAGCGCGCCCCCGGCCAACTAGTAACTAGGTTTGCTACCCCCATGCATGTAAGGACGGCCAATAGGGCCGTCGTCAAGAAACAGTCGACCGCCTGTGGCCACGCCGCCGCCCCATTGTAAGCACCGGTCTTCGGACCTTTTTTATATATGAATGCATTCGCTCCCGTCCCAACTCGCCCCCGGCCAATCTATGGACTAATCCATCCCCGCCGGCGGAGCCAGCGCCGGCGGGATCTTTCTATCCATCCCCGCCGCCGGCAGGGCTTCGCCTAGGCTAGTCCGGTCGGTCCCGGGTGGTTGCTCGGCCTGGAGAGAGGGCCTGGATATTTATACAAATGAGCCTCTAGTCCCAGCCCGTGCAACCAACCGGGACTAGAGGTACCCCCTTTGGTCCCGGTTGGTGGCACGGGCTGGGACCAAACGTATTTCAAAATTTGCTGCCACCCTGCGCGCCCAAATGTTTTAGCGCCAAAATTTGAAAATTGTTTAAATATGCACATGAATAACTTCTATATACTTTCGAATTTGACAAAAATTTCAACATGAAAAGTGCTTGAATTTGCATAACTAATTCAAATCCATTTTTTGTTTAACTAAATAATTATTCTAACTATTCAAACTATTTTACTATTTGCATATAATTTGAATATAAATATCTTATATTGTTTTAAAATTAGTAACAATTACATTAATAGCAACATAATTAACAGACTCCTAGTCTCACTGGTCGTAGAGTGTTTACGTACAAAACCACAAATCACTTTCTAGAGTTTTTCGGTTTGCGTCTTCTTCTTCTGTGTCACTTTGTTCGGATTTCGCCCCAACCATGAACAATCTTCATCATTTATTTTTTTTTCTATTGTTTTCCTTTATGTTTTCATTTTGTTTTATCTTGTATTATTTTTGTTTTCTCTTGTGATCATCCGAGGGAGTCCAGAGAATACAAGGCATCCGGGTGATTTGTATTCCGTCGATGAACCTTCAAGGGGGATGTAGAACAAAACAATCGGAAACGCCATCATACAGCCCGACCGTGGCTATTGAGTGCATATATGCATATCAAAAGAACGGTCGCATGTATGATGACGAATCCGGATGATTTGTATTTGGTCGATGAACTGAATGATGTATCAAACCTTCAAAGGGGGATGTAGAACACAACAATCGGTATCGCCAGCATACAGCACTGTCGTGGCTACTGAGTGCATATATGCATACCGAATGCACGGCAGGACGTATGCTATGTTTTCAAGCGGGGGGTCGGGGATAAAGGGGAAATATGTGCCGGCCGTGGCGCTCCTTCCAAATGCGCGGCTGCACACAGGGCTGGTTACAGCGGCCCTGTGTGCAGCGCACATCCCAATGGACGAGACGGAGGAGAGAGAAACAGAAAAGTGGGTGGGTGTGCCGCTGGTTGGAATAATAATGAAGTCAGGCTGGTCATAGTTGTCAGCTTTTTACCGGTCAATAAAAATTAATGGTCAAACAGAACTATGATCATGTATTCCACGTTTATTATTACACATCACCAAGAACATCCCTATCTAGTCTTCTGAATTTTCTTCGTGTAGAGATGGTCCATGAACCCTTGTCCCTTGCTTATGATCGCTTCGGCCGTAACCATGGAGCATCTTCATTATTTAACGGGATGGTGGGGTCAGATTTCACTGTGAAGGGTGGAATTTCAACAAACTTATTATAATCTTCTGACATGTCTGTCGTGTCCTTGATTCCGACGATGTTTCTTTTCCCTGAAAGAACTATGTGACGCTTCGGCTCATCGTATGATGTATTTGTTTGCTTATTTTTTCTTTTTTTGGTTTGGAGGACATGTCCTTCACATAGAAGACCTGAGCCACATCATTGGCTAGGACGAATGGTTCGTCATTGTAACCAATATTGTTGAGATCCACTGTTGTCATTCCGTAAAGCGGGTCTACCTTTACCCCTTCTCCATTCAGGTTGACCCATTTGCACTTGAACAAAGGGACCTTAAAAGAAGGTCCATAGTCAAGTTCCCATATCTCCTCTATGTAACCATAGTATGTGACATTTTTTCCATTCTCGTTTGTTGTATCAGAGTGGACACCACTGTTTTGGTTGGTGCTCTTCTTATCTTGGGAGATCGTGTAAAATGTATTCCCATTTATCTCGTACCCTTGAAAACTCCCAATAGTCGAAGATGGTGACCCTGCCAACATGTACAGCTGATCTTCAACAGTGGTGTCATTTATAAGATGTGTTTGCAACCAACTTCCGAAAGTCTCCATGTGTTTGCGTTTAATCCATGAGTCATCCTTCCCCGGGTTTGTGGAGCGTACAATATTCTTGTGTTCCTCGAGATACGGAGCCACAAACATAGAATTTTGTAGAACTGTGTAGTGTGCTTTGGTGAAAGAATGCCCGTCTCTGGGTATCATTGTTTTCTTTCCCAGCGTTCCTTTTCCCCTCAGTATCCCCTCATGCCGTGATTCAGGAACACCAAACGTCTTAAGGTCAGGAATAAAGTCAACACAGAACCCAATGACTTCCTCTGTTCCATAGCCCTTCGAGATGCTTCCTTCTGGCCTAGCACGGTTATGAACATATTTCTTCAAGACTCCCATGAACCTCTCAAAGGGGAACATATTGTGTAGAAATACCGGACCGAGAATATGAATCTCTTCACATAGGTGAACCAGGAGATGAGTCATAATGCTGAAGAAGGATGGTGGGAACACCAACTCAAAACTAACAAGACACTGGACCACATCCCTCTGTAATCTTGCCAAAATTTCCATATCGATTACCTTCTGAGATATTGCGTTCAGGAATGCACATAGCTTCACAATGGGTACTCGAACATTTTCCGGTAGAAGCCCCCTCAATGCAATCGGAAGCACCTGCATCATAATCACGTGGCAGTCATGAGACTTCAGGTTTTGGAATTTTTTCTCTGCCATGTTTATTATCCCCTTTATATTCGACGAGAAGCCAGACGGAACCTTGATACTGTAAAGGACTTCAAAAAATATTTCCTTCTCTGCTTTAGTAAGAGCGTAGCTGCTTAAGTAATGGCACCATGTATCCGTGTGCTTGTTGCTTGGGTCTTTCATACGTTGTTGGTCCTCCCGTGCTTTTGGCGTATCTTTTGACTTCCCATACACGCCCAGGAAGCATAGCAGGTTGACGGAGAGATTCTTTGTCACGTGCATCACGTCGATTGAAGACCGGACCTCTAAAACTTTCTAATAGGGTAGCTCCCAAAATATAGATTTCTTCTTCCACATGGGTGCGCGCTTATCAGGGACGTTCGGAACTGGTTGGCTGCCATCACCCTTACCAAAGATTACTTTTAGGTCCTTGACCATATCGAAAAAATCATTACCACTACGGAGCTCAGGCTTCTTCCGGTTATCTGCCTCACCTCTGAAATGCTTCCCTCCTTTCTTTCTTACGGGATGCTTGATCGGAAGAAATCTACGATGCCCCAGGTATACAACCTTTTTACATTTATCCAAATAAACACTGTCAGTCTTATCTAAACAGTGTGTGCATGCATTGTATGCCTTGTTTGTATGTCCGTAAATGTTACTAAGAGCAGGCCAATCATTGATGGTTACGAAAAGCAACGCCCGTAGGTCAAATGGCTTTTGTTCGTTCTCATCCCACACACGTACACCTGGTTAACGTTTGCCCCACAATTGTAAGAGTTCTTCCACTAATGTCCTTAGATACACATCAATGTCGTTGCCAGGTTGCCTCGGGCCTTGGATGAGAACTGGCACCGTAATGAACTTGCGCTTCATGCACAACCAAGGAGGAAGGTTGTACATACATAGAGTTACGGCCCAGGTGCTATGACTGGAGCTCTGCTCCCCAAAAGGATTAAAGTCATCTGTACTTAGACCAAACCAAAAGTTTCTCGCCTCTCCTGTAAAGTCCGGAAAGTCTCTCTCGATCTTTCTCCACTGCGATCCATCGGCGGGGTGTCTCAACTTTCTGTCTTTCTTACGGTCTTCTTTGTGCCATCGCAACAACCTAGCATGCTCTTTGTTTCTAAACAGACGTTTCAACCGTGGTATTATAGGAGCATACCACATCACCTTAGCAGGAACCCTCTTACGGGGGGCTCGCCGTCAACATCACCAGGGTCATCTGCTCTGATCTTATACAGCAGTGCAGTGTATACCGGACATTCATCCAAATTCTCGTACTTCTCACCACGGTAGAGGATGCAGTCATTAATGCATGCATGTATCTTCTGCACATCTAATCCTAGAGGGCAGAGAGCTTTCTTTGCTTCATACGTACTCTCAGGCAATTCGTTATCCTTTGGATGTTTTGGCTTCATTAGTTGAAATAAACTCTCAAATGCCTTGTCAGTCACACCGTTCTGTGCCTTCCATTTAACTCCAGTGTGGTACCGAGCTTTGTGCTACCATCTTCGCAATTTGGGTACAACAACTTTTTGTGATCCTGTAACATGTTGTCCAGCTTCAACCTCTCCAATTTACTTTCACAGTCTTCCCTTGCATCTGCAATAACTCGGCCAAGATCATCATCGGGCTCTTCTGATGCCTGTTCTTGATCACCTCCTTCTTCTGCATTGTCTTCCATTGCAGTATCACCGTATTCAGGGAACAAAGGATCTTCTTCTTCTTCATCATCGTCTTCCATCACAACCCCTCTTTCTCCATGCTTGGTCCAGCAATTATAGATGGGCATGAAACCTCTCCGAAGTAGGTGGCCGTGAAGGATTCTTTCGGAAGAGTGCTCCCTGACGTTCCGACAATCAACACATGGGCAACACATAAAGCCATTATCTTTGTTCTCCTGAGCTACATCGAGAAATGCATTCAGGCCTGCCATATACTCGGAAGTGCGTCGGTCACCGTACATCCATCTTTGCCGTGCATCCATCTGCATCGTATAATTAAGTTTATCAAAATACATTACAATAACATATCAATAGAGAAATGACCACAATACATCGACAAATATTACTTTTTTATGTATCAATTACAGATGAAAAAGATAAGTTTGTTAACCTCGGTCGAAGATACCATTTTCAGTGAGCTTATGTGTGGCTCGGGAATTTCGTCGAACACCTCGTGTGCATAGTAAAATAAAACACACTAACACCCACCTCTCTCACACCTCCAAGCAAAAAAAAATGGAAGGGGGGTATATAGGGGAAGGGCGCATTGGTCCCGGTTTGTGGAATGAACCGGGACCAATGCCCATGCGCGTGCCACGTGGCCTGTGGCTAGGAATTGGTCCCGGTTCATGCCACAAACCGGGACCAATGTCTCCCCACGAACCGGGACCAATGCCCCCAGGCGATTTCAGTTGCCCCGAGCGCACAAACCGGGACCAATGCATAGCATTTGTCCCGGATTTTGTTGCAACTGGGACAGGTGCCCCCTGGACGAAAGGGGTTGTTTCCACTAGTGTATAATGGATAATAACAATCTGGTCATAAAGTGCTAACACCGATAAATCTCACAAGCATCAACTATTAACAAGTAATCCACAACAGGAGAGAGATCTAATGTAAAACAACGATAGAGGCCCCTAATTGTTACAGCGGGATGAAGGTGGATGATGAGGTGCTGGTGGTGATGATGATGACGATGACGATCTTGATGATGCCCGAAACGATGAAGGTGACGATGGAGATGATTTCCCTCTCCGGAGAGGAATTTCCCCGACAGATTTCTCCCTGTCGGAGAGCTTTTCTCTCTCTGGTGTTTTTCGCCCCGATGCGGCGGCGGAATAATTCTTCGATGATGTCCTTGGGCTTAGGGTTCGCGGGGGGTCAAGTACGCGAAAGGGGGGGCCCGGGAGTGGGCCAGGGTGCCACACGACCCCTGGCGCAGCCGGGGGGCACGCCGCCTGGTGGTGTGGTCCCCAGGTGGGACCCCTCCGGGTGCGACCCCTCGGACCTTCTAAGACTCCTCCGATATCCCCCCTCTTCTTCTGATCTTCTGAAATAGGGTATCTTGACGGTGCTTTTTTCCATCAGAATTCTGGTTCCGTTGTTTATTCTCCAAAAATTATGAAACATGCAAAATAAGATAAAAATAACATAAGTGATGCATCATAACATGGAATATATCGATGAATAACAGAAAAAAAAACTATATAAAACAGTGACGCAAAATGGACGTATCAGACATATCACTTGCTAGGTACCCAAGACCCCGGAGGGCGATCAAGGTAGAGGTATGAAGGAGGAATGAAAGGTTGACTAGCAAAACTCTGTGAAAGGAGGAGTAGTATGGCTGCTGCAAGTAGAACTCATAGGAACATGAATGATTTCACCACACTTAAATATTTCGTCTGTTCATTTTTAAATACCAAGGCAACCCCGCGATATGGATCTAAAGGGCCACCGGTTGGACTAATTACTCTATTGTAACTTATGCTCGGGGCCATAATGTCTTATGGATGCATTTCTTAAACACAACTAAATGGAATATGACTTCATTAATCTAACTGTTTGCATGTTATCTTATTTATTCCATATTTACCAATGCACTGCTGCAGGTGAAACATCAAGAACTAGCCTATCTTAATCATAGATCACAAACACATTTTCCTAAACAAGTTTTGTTCGGTAAAACGAGAATTAATTAGACTTTATGTAAGTTCAACAATTATCCTTACCAAGAACGTACTTGCCGTTTCGATAAACCTAGAGTCGCTAGGAAAAAAGACACATACTACATTCGCAAATACGGATTGAGGTATCAACCCTTTTCTGACGGGGTAGTATTTGTGCTACCTTGTGAGGTCATAGAGACCTTTTTAGTATTGTTAACTTTTTATTTTAGTTTATTTTGTGTTACTAGTTTATTACTTGTTTAGCTTATTTGAAAACGCAAAAATATTAGTTACATTTTTTCTTATTTGAAAAAAATATTATTATTATGGCAATCAAGAATCTTGGGAAGTTTGCTACTCCCAATGATGATTAATTATGTGCACCCATCATTCAACCCGAGTTGTTGCAGAGAACTATGAAATTAAGCTTAATCTTTTGAACTTCATTCAACATAACCAATACAATGGTTCGGCTTGTGGGGATGCAGGTATACACTTGAATACTTATACAGAATTGTGTGATATGATGCGTGTGAAGTATATTGATCCAAATGCACTATTAGATCGATATTGGGAAAACTGTTGCAGTATATTCATGAATAAATATTTCGCACCAGATAAGACAATTGAACCGCGTTCAATTATCACAGGTTTTAAGTAAGAAGATCACGAGCCACTAGCGGTTGCACAGGAACACATGAAGGATTTTATTAGGCAACATGGATTTGCCCATGATGGCAACAAAAGCATATATTTGCGTCGAATCTTGGCGGCGCGACCGAATCCCACCCGATCCAGTAATCTCCAAGCATTAACGCCCATGGGGAGATCGCCGTTGGAGCCTTTCAGAACCCGCGCAAGATCAAAGACGATAGGCGAGAGATAGTTCTTCATCTTTGCGCGAGTGGAAACCTAGGACCACCGCCATTATTCTTTAGCCTCGCAGGTCCCGACATCGCGAGACCACTCCCCGCAAGAATGGTAGAATAGGTGGGGGTAAAACAGCGCACAATTTTGGTTGCAAGCGTGGCCAAAGCTACAACAAGACCACCGCCTTGGCCCTGGCCGGACCTCACCGGCCCAAATCGGAGATTGAGGTCTTAAGGCCCAGCCAGCACCGTGCAGATCGATTGGCTAAACAAGGCCCAATTGGAATCTGCATCGTCGACGTCCACCACCTCCACCCGCCACGCCGCCGGGGGCCACACCACCACCGTCGGCTCCGAGCGCCGCACCAGGCCACCGTAGCGCATACCGCCCACCCCCGGCGACAAACACACGGATCCGCCACCTCCCATCGATGCGCCTGAGATCCAATCGCCGCCGCCCCGCTCAAAGGGCCACGGATAGTGCACCCACCTTCCCCTCCATCCGAGACGGGCAGAACGCCCCCACGACAGCTGCCAAGAGATCTCGCCGGGATTTCCTATTTAGGGTTTGGGTGAGCCGTCTGAAGAGCCGCCCGATGAGGAGCGACCCAGGAGGGAGGGAGAAATTTTGCGGTTAACACATTTATTCTGAAGACCTAAAATACATGATAAGTAACACGTTAACATAAGAATCTTGTGATCGAAGTGGATTTGTCCGTCTATATAAACAGATGTGGGAAAGTTAGATGAGACCACAGACTAGATACATACATAGAGACGCCGGGAAGTCCGAACTCTCAACTCTAGATCAATATAGTAGCTATCAGGAAGCAGCATGGGCGCTGTGGTGATCATCAAGTCTCAGCCTGTGGTCATCAAGCCATCAGAACCGGTGACGGCGACCGGTGACATCAATCTGTCGCCTTACGACATGTTTTCTGGTTTCGCCCCTGCCACAGGGTTGGGGGTATTTGAGCATCCAATCCATGAACCCGTGGAGACCCTGAAAATGGGATTGTCCCAGGCACTGGTCCACTACTACCCTCTTGCCGGCCGCCTGGCTGCTGGAGCCACCGCCGGCGATGTCGTCATCAAGTGCACCATGGAGGGTGTGTCGTTCGTGGCGGCGTCGGCCAACTGCGCTATCAAGGACGTGCAGGATTGGGTTGATCCGTCGCTGCTAGAGGATCTCGCCGTGCTCTACCATACGGTTGACGGTATGTGCAGTTTCTCTGATCCATTGCTGATGATTCAGGTGACGGTCTTCTCCTGCGGCGGGTTCGTCTTAGGTGTAACCTTCAACCACGCGGTTTCCGATGGCGTGGGGATGGGCCAGTTCATGCTGGCCGTTGGAGAGCTCTGTCGCGGTTTGCCGTCCCCGTCTATCGTCCCGGTCAGGCAGCACGATTCCATCGTTTTGGGCCCACCTCCGGTCTTCACACAGTTTGCTTCCGTTGTGGGTAGCATCCAGCCATCTCAGCTGGCCGTACTCCACATCACCGTCAAGCAAAGCTTAATCGACCGCATCAAGGATAAGTACGCAGCCACGAATTCGGGGCGGCCGTGCACCGTTTTCGAGGCGGTCGCCGCGGTTTTGTGGCGGTGCCGGACTCGTGTAATCATGTCGTCCGACCCGGAGGCACTCGCCGTCCTTATTGTGGCCACGAACGGCCGCAACTACGCCGGGGCGAAGGATGGCTATTACGGCAACTGTCTGTTGGCGCATCTGGTCACGGTAACCGCAGGCGCGGTAGCGAACGGCGACTTGATGGACCTAGTAAAGATGATCCGCGGTGCTAAGGATCGAGTGCCCGGGCAGTCGGACATGGACGAGCTGCTGCAGTTGGAGGACTGGTACAACATTCTGGCCATAACGACCTGCCGAAACATTGGGATGGAGGCCATCGATTTTGGCGGCGGGAGCGCGACGAGGGGTATGGGCTATTCTGGTGGCGCGACGGCGCTGCCAGAGTGCACGGCCTGTCTCCCGTGCCCGGACGACTACAGCGTGTTTTCCGTCTGCGTCAAGGAGGACCACGCCGGTGCCTTTCTCCAGGAATTAGCAGACACGCACCTCATTTTTCCAACTAGTCGCCTTTAATTCTCTTGTGTTGTTGCGTCCCCTTACTTAATTTGTTGCTTTTTTGTCTTTGTTCTGTGTCGAGTCGGGTCAGAAACGCGCTTGTTTGCGTTGTCATGTATCAGGTCGTGCGGCGCGATCCATTGCCCATACAGATCGTGGCGTGTCTTTTTTCTTCTTCTTCTTCTTGTTCTTCTTCTTCAGGCCGTGGCGCATGCATTTACAAAGATCTGTTTTTAATTTGGTGCACATATATATGTTGCAGCGCACTGCGGTCCGACCCAACTCGTCACACACGAGCCGGCCCCGAAACATCGCAGCTCCACAGGAGCCTACGACGAAACTAAGCTCTCATCAGGCCTACCTCTCAACCCAAAATACTACCCTTGAGTATTTTAGGGGATTAGTGGGGATAATCCCTAGACGGTTTGGGTGAAACCCCCACCTCCACCCAATCCCCTCAAATCCCTTCCAACCAATCCACTTGCTAGAGGGAGTGGATTTGATATGGGGAAAAATACATTATAGGTTGGAGGAATTTTGGGGAAAAGTGGGGATAAAGATAAACCCTGCTAATACACTTGTACCAAACGAGTTTTCGGAGATTTTTGGGGATTTGGGTTAGACCGGGATAATCTCCACCAATCCCTAAATATACACCCGTACCAAACAAGGCCTTACGGGTGAGGTCTGTGCGAGCTTATAAATTGTGCTCCCCGCCACAATCAACTTCCGATGTGGGACTAATCCCAACATGAGATCAGGCATGAGGCTCTAATACGACTTGTTGCAACGCACAATAGTCCAATCCAACTCGTCACTCATGAGCCAGACCCGAAACACGTAGGTCAACCAGACTCGGCGAACTACTGACACACATCTGACAAAGGACGGATGCGATCTACTTTTCTTCGCCGGGTGTAGAGGAAAACATCTCGGCAAAAAGCTTCGCCGAGCCCCTCGATAAAAAGCACTCGGCAAAGTGTTTTCACCGACCCGAATATCACCGAGTGGTATTCTCGGTGAACTACTTCGCTGAGGTGGATTGGCCCCTTCGCCGGGTATTTTTACCACCAACGAAAACACAGTTTCTAATAGTGCAACAACCAAACAAGCTCTTAGACCTCACTCAACCCAAAAGACTAGCCTGATGGGTGATGATTACCCGATCTTATAAATTGTGCTACCACACAATGAACTTCCGATGTAGGACTAATCCCAACAACATAGATACTTTCTGCCCTTCATTTGTTTACCGTCATCGAAAATCAGGACCGGCCCTAAGCATGTGCGGACTGTGCGGCCACAAAGGGCCCCCAAACTCCAGGTGCCCCACTAAGGCACGTACTTGCAAGCCTATTATCAGTTTAAGAAAAAAATTATGGACCCAGTAAGCCCAACTACTATCGGACTAGGCCTTTCGAGGCAAGCACGACACTAAACACGCTGGTCAAGCGTCATGCACACCTCCCTTGTGGCCCGTCACGGGAATGTCGACGGCGGCAATTTTTGTGTATATATACAATATAGGGCCAGTATTTTTCCCTTGCACCAGGCCCTTGACATGTCAAGCCCGGCCCTGTTGAAAATACAAAAGCACTAAACTCAGGCATCCCCCGCACAATCGTACCTAGTGGGTTATAGTTTTAACTAGTCATTACCTTGAGCCCAGTCAGCAGAACCCGAAATATAGAAAATGAATTTTCTCCTCGTAGTTAATCCATTCCCAGCGAAAAAGGCCCCGTTCAATTAAGTTCCTTCTTTGGTCCTCAAGTCGTGATTTGGTCTGGGTTGTCCCAATGATTTGGTCTGGGTTGTCCCAATGTTTTCGTAAAAGCTTCTCGGCGGGAAAAAGGAAGGGAGAAAACTTACGACATGGAATACGAATGAGGGGCACTAGTACAGAAAAGGTCATCTGTGGCGCACCATTTTTCAATTATGTGGCGCACCTAGGGGCCACAGGGGTGCGCCACAGAATACACGCCACTAATTTTTTTTTCTGTGGCGCACCATGACCGTGCGCCACAGAAATGTCAATTCTGTGGCGCACCTCAGTCGTGCGCCACAGAAATTTGCAATTCTGTGGCGCACCAAGTAGGGGTGCGCCACAGAATTTCTTTTTAAATTTCAAAAAAAAAGGCGGCCAGATCTAGATCTAGATCTAAATCTGGCCACCGGAATTTCGTCGAAATTTCAAAATTTCGCCGGAGCTCGTCGGATGCCGTTGTGACCGTGGCCTTTGGTGGGTGGTGGGTGGAGGATGAGAGTCACCGGAGTTGGTGGAGAAGGAGGAGCTCGCCGGAGGTGGTGGTGGAGGAGGAGCTCGCCGGAGGTGGTGGTGGGGAGGTCACCGGAGTTGGTGGAGGAGGAGCTCGCCGGAGGTGGTGGTGGGGAGGTCACCGGAGTTGGTGGAGGAGGAGAAGCTCGCCGGAGGTGGTAGTGGTGGAGGAGGAGGAGGAGGAGGAGTAGGAGGAGGAGGAGGAGGAGAAGGAGGAGGTGGTGGTGGAGGAGGAGGAGCTCACCGGAGGTGGTGTTGGTGGTGGTGGTGGAGGAGGAGGAGCTCACCGGAGGTGGTGTTGGTGGTGGTGGTGGAGGAGGAGGAGGAGCTCACCGGAGGTGGTGTTGGTGGTGGTGGTGGAGAAGGAGGAGGAGAAAGAGAGGTGGTGGTGGAGTAGAGAAGAAGTGGAGAGGTAGAAGGGAGATGAGAAGTGGAGGAGAAGTGAAAAAGTGAAATGAGAGGGAGAAGGAGAAAGAAGAGGGAGAAGGAGAGGTGTTGGTGGGCAGGATTCAATTTCGAATCCTTCCCAACAATTCTGTGGCGCACCAAGTGTAGGGGTGCGCCACAGATTTTTTTTTTCTTTTCTTTTATTTTCTAGTCAAAAATCTTTAAACGGCCATAACTTTTTTCCTTTTGGAATTTGGCGATTCTAAAAAAATCTCACAGGCGGAAGGCCAGTGAGATTGAGTTTCTTTTTCTCTCTAGTTTTTTTTTGATATCTTGATCATTTTTTTTCGACATCGTATGCAAAAGTTATGCCTATTTTACTTTTTTTTAACGAACTTTTGCTCAGAAAGTCGAAATTCATATTTCAAAATTTGATAAAAAAGTAGACCTTAAACTTTCCGTGCATCTATAAGGGATTTATTTTTTGATACTTTTTAGACCTCCAACTCTCCCTGTGAAAAACTAGAAATGGCGTTCCCGCGGGGGGGGGGGGGGGGGTGTGGAGTTCGTGCATGTGGACAGAAAATTTGGGAGGGAGAATTCTGTGGCGCATAGGACAGTGGTGCGCCACAGAAATGTCATATTTCCGTGGCGCACTAACCACCATGCGCCACAGAATATGAGTGTGGCTATGGGTGGGTTGGGCCCCAGCATATTTCTGTGGCGCACCTTTGTCCCGTGCGCCACAGAATTCCTCTTTTCTGTGGCGCACCCCTGTCCCGTGCGCCACCGAATTCCTCTTTTCTGTGGCGCATTCCTCCCCATGCGCCACAAAAATAAATTTCTATGGCGCATGGCTGCTTGGTGCGCCACAGAAACTGTTCCATAGAAAGGCACTTCTATACTAGTGAGGAAGAGAAATATCAAAAGATCTTTATCAAGCATTCTAACTTGGATCACAAATTACAGTCACCATTGCTACAAATTGGTCCTGAAATATGCCCTAAACCCTTAATCTTGATTTCATCATATATTTTGGATTTAGTAGGTTGCACAAAAGACTAGGACAAAATAAAAGGATCTGAGTTTAATATAAAATTCTAGCGTAGCAGCTATCATCACAAGCTTGGTCTTGCAAAACTGTTTACAAATAAAAAAAAACAAAATGATGGCACATCTTATAAAACAAAATCCAAACAAGTGGAAAAGCATACTTTCATATATAATACAAGTTTGACACAACCGAAAAAATAATATTTTCAAACCGATACCAATAGAAATTAAAAAGGATGGAGATCCGACATAGTTGAAGTTTCTGATACACACACAACTGACACAGTATTTATATACCATAGATAGATAACAAAACTAGGAGGTAGAAGCATAAAACCCAAACACCGTCTTCTATTAACACTACGGGAGAAAACCCCGTTGCCGTGTGCCGAAAGCACACGGCAAAGGCTAGAAAACGCACGGCAAATCCTTTGCCGTGTGCTTTTCATCGTGGCACACGGCAAAGCCTACACGGCAGCGTTCTACACGGCAAAAAAATCTTTGTCGTGTGCATTTCATCGTGGCACACGGCAAAGACACCGTGTGGGACCCAACATCACTTGGTCACACACGAAAAGGGAACGGAAAGTAGTGGGTCCCACACGTCAGTCATTGCCGTGTGCTAGCCACTGCCCTTCCCCCACGGTGGGCCACCCATGTCAGTCTTTGCCGTGTGCTAGCACACGGCAAAGACTGACGTGTGGGACCCACAGCCCCTCCCACCATTGTGTCATCTGTGCCAATCTTTGCCGTGTGCTTGCACACGGCAAAGAGGTGCCAGAAATACAAGATTAGACATGCTGGCTTCACGTGGCCTCTTTGCCGTGTTCTTGCACAAGGCAAAGAGTGAAAAAACTCTTTGCCGTGTGTTTGCACATGGCAAAGAGGTAAAAAAAATCATTTTTTTGTTTTCATTCAACATTACAGTTCAAAATAACACAATAGATGCAATATTCACTATTATCAACATATATCATCACAACAACACCAACTGCATCCAAAATGCATCGAAACACCACAAAAACATCCATAACACCACAAATAGTATCCATATCATCTGTAGCATCATTATTTACAACTAGTTAGTCATTACATCGATGTTGCATGACAATGAGATCATACATCGATGTTGCATGACAATGAGATCATACATCGATGTTGCATGACAATGAGATCATCCGGGAATTCCTCATGTCATCGATGTCACCTCCGAGCTCCAATCCATCTAGAACACGAGAGAAAGCAGCTAAGCTCGGATTGGGCTCGAGGGTGCCAGTGTTGTAACGAGCCACTGGATTGTGCATGGTGGGAACATCTGGCGGATAATACGTTGTGATGACGTTCGCCACCTCCTCGATTATGAAAGCCGCGGCTATCGATGCTTCAATCTTACATTTGTTTCTAGCTTTGCTCCGTAGGGTCTTTTGTAGCCTCTCCGTTCCATACATCCAACGGCATTGCACGGGACCTCCCATTCGCGCCTCGGTGGGGAGGTGTAATATCATGTGTGCCATAGGAACAAAGAAGCTAGGAGGAAACATTGCCTCTAACTTCCAAATCAACTCTGGAGCCACCTTTTCCATGTCTTCAATAATGGTTGGAGATACCTCCTTAGCACAGAGAACACGGAAGAAATAGCTCAGCTCCGCCAGGACCCGCTAGTCTGCCTCGGGGATGAAGCCTTGAACCATTACTGGGAACAGCCGCTTGAGCCATATGTGGTAGTCATGACTCTTGAGCCCGATGATTTTCATGAGATCAATCCTGACACCCCTTTTTAGATTCACCGGGTACCCATCGGAGAACATCAACAAGGCGATCCACATGAGCGCTATCCTCCTTTGCTCCCTTCTAAGAACCCAAGGGGCCTTTGGCTTCCTCCATCTCTTTCCCCCGCTGGGTGGCTGCATCTCAAGATCTGGTCTATCGCAAAGCTTCTTTTGATCGACTCTAGCTTTGACGTTATCCATCGACTTATCAAGAATGTAAAACAGTATAGCAAAAACGGACTCCCCGATACGGGAGTTTCACCCTATAAGCGTGTGTAAACTCACGAGAGAGAAGTGGATGCCGGTGAAGCGGCCCACACCCTGGAGTGCAATTTTTGCCATCCAAAGCACACAACACACCTATACTAACATGGTATGGCACCCCCTAGCTTGTGTTGGGATCCAGACGCTCCGTATCCCCCCCTCCGGTGAAACCCTAGACCCGCTGGAGAAATATCGTCCTTATACGGAAACACGCGGTAACGGCGTCGAAAGGGGGTAGCAACGTGGAACTAGTTGGTTGGTTGTGTTAGGGTAGGCCATAGCAACCCAAAACAACAAGGTAGAACACAATTCTTTGGAAGATTCACGATGTTTCGTCCGATACGGGAGTTTCACCCTATAAGCGCGTGTAAACTTACGAGAGAGAACTGGATGCCGGTGAAGAGGCCCACACCCCGGAGTGCAATATTTTCCATCCAAAGCACACAACACACCTATACTAAAATTCTATGGCACCCCCTAGCTTGTATTGGGATCCAGATGCTCTGTAACCCCCCTCCGGTGAAACCCTAACTTCGTTGGAGAAATACCGGACTTATACGGAAACACGCGGTAACGGCGTCGAAAGGCGGTAGCAATGTGGAACTAGTTTCTTGGTTGTGTTAGGTTAGGCCATAGCAACCCAAAACAACAAGGTAGAACACAACTCTTCGGAACATTCACGATGTTTCGTCCGATACGGGAGTTTCACATTATAAGCGTGTGTAAACTCACAAGAGAGAAGTGGATGCCGGTGAAGCGGCCCACACCCCGGAGTGCAATCTTTGGCATCCAAAGCACACAACACACCTATACTAAAATTCTATGGCACCCCCTAGCTTGTATTGGGATCCAGATGCTCTGTAACCCCCCTCCGGTGAAACCCTAACTTCGTTGGAGAAATACCGGACTTATACGGAAACACGCGGTAACGACGTCGAAAGGGGGTAGCGATGTGGAACTAGTTGCTTGGTTGTGCTAGGGTAGGACATAGAAAACCAAGACACATTGTTAGAACACTACTCTTCTGAAGATTCCAGATGTTTCGTCCGATACGGGAGTTTCACCCTATAAGCGCGTGTAAACTCACGAGAGAGAAGTGGATGCCGGTGAAGCGGCCCACACCCTGGATTGCAATATTTGCCATCCAAAGTACACAACACAACTATACTAACATGGTATGGCACCCATAGATTGTGTTGGGATCGAGACGCTCCGTAGCCCCCCTACGGTGAAACCCTACCTCCGCTGGAGAAATACCGGACTTATACGGAAACACGCGGTAACGGCATCGAATGGGGTAGCGATTTGGAACTAGTTGCTTGGTTGTGCTAGGGTAGGCCATAGAAAACCAAGACACATTTTTAGAACACTACTCTTCTGAAGATTCAAGATGTTTCGTCCGATATGGGAGTTTCACCCTATAAGCGCGTGTAAACTCACGAGAGAGAAGTGGATGCCGGTGAAGCGGCCCACACCCTGGATTGCAATATTTGCCATCAAAAGCATACAAAAAAACTATACTAACATGGTATGGCACCCCTAGATTGTGTGGGGATCGAGACGCTCCGTAGCCCCCCCTCCGGTGAAACCCTACCTCCGCTGGAGAAATACCGGACTTATACGGAAACACGCGGTAACGGCGTCGAAAGTGGGTAGCTATGTGGAACTAGTTGCTTGGTTCTGTTAGGGTAGGCCATAGAACCCAAAACAACAAGGTACTCAGAAGATTCATGATGTTTCGTCCGATACGGGAGTTTCACCCTATAAGCGCGTGCAAACTCACGAGAGAGAAGTGGATGCCGATGAAGCGGCCCACACCCGGAGTGCAATATTTGCCATCTAAAGCACACAACACACCTATAATAACATGGTATGGCACCCCCTAGCTTGTGTTGGGATCCAGACGCTCCGTAGCCCCCCCCTCCGGTGAAACCCTAGACCCGCTGGAGAAATACCGTACTTATACGGAAACACGCGGTAACGGCGTCGAAAGTGGGCACAAATGTGGAACAAGTTGCATGCTTGTGTTAGAGTAAAAAAGGGGATTTATTATAAATTGATAAATAAAATTAAATTTTGTAATTATAAATTTAACAAGCTATTTTGGAAGAAAAAATAAAAAAAATTGTCGTGTGCATGCACACGGCAAAGGATGTACTGTTACCGTGTGCATGTACACGGCAAATAACTGACTGTGGGCCAGGAACGGGGGATACGGTGTCAGTTCTTTGCTGTGTGCATGCACACGGTAAAGGACATATCTTTGTCGTGTGCATGCACACGGTAAAGAAGTGATGTAACAACTCTGTTTTGCCCCGCAACGGAATGGGCACGTGGCCGTAATCTTTGCCGTGTGTTGTCTTTACCGTGTGTTTTGTTGATTCTTTGTCGTGTGTTTATCTTTACTGTATGCTCTTCTCTCAACTAGACCGTGTGTTTGACTTTACTGTGTGCGACACACGGCAAATAAAATCAATGCCGTGTGCCCGATGGATTGCACACGACAAAGAGTCGAGCAGTTGACAAATATGTGCTCTCCTGTGGTGTAAGGTCGCCTGAACTCCAGCTCATTCTCATCAGCGAATTCTAACCAAACAGACATGAATCAGATTCCCCTATCAGCGTATGTGCAATATGCTGCTTCATTTTGGTTGCCATCTTAACCCATCGTGAGAAGTGTGTATTGCCCCCGATTGAGATATTTCCGTACTGAGACAATTTCCTTTGGGATGCGCTAGCTGCAGCAAAAAAAAACATCAAGTAAAAAAGAAAATGTAGCTGAAAAACATTACAGAAGCCTGAAATACAAATATGTCATATGAATGGAACATAAGTAAAAAAAAGGAAATTACCATTGATTTATGACACTTTCTGCTGAGATAGATGTAGAAGATGGAACACCACCTCCTTTTCATATCGAACCGCATCTGCATATTTAGCATGACATCTCAAACTTATGACTCAAAAACTAGACTAAGGACCTGTAACACCTGGGGTGTTACCTGTTTGTTTTGCCTGCATCATATGCATCACATTGCATTGCACCATGTTTGCATCACACCTGAAAAATTCAAAACAATTTAAACTTTCACCCCCTGCTCAAAATTTCCAATTTCAAGATTGCAAACCAAAGCACTAAATTGTTTTTCAATAATTTGAAATTGTTCTAATCCACTTGCTTGTTAATAAAATCTTTCCTTTTATCAAACCTTATTTGGCAATCAACTAACAAATTAGAAATCAAATTAATTTTGAAGTTAATGTTAACATCCCTTTTATGTGCTGTTTTGCAAAATAACCAAATGTATTTATAAACTAAAAATAAAACCCTAAAACCCCAAAATCCTTTTTCCACCTTGTGAAAATAATGCTAACCCTTTTCTTTTATTTTTTCTGTTTTGAAAAAAACTAACAAAAACAATTCATGAAAGGAAACCCCCCCCCTCCAAATTCTATTTCTTTCTCCCTCTTTTATCTTTTCCAAAATTTGTTCATATTGAAAAGCAAACAGCAAAAAAAAGAGAAGAGCATGGAAAAAAAAGGGCAGCCCAATTCTTTTCTCTCTCTCTGGCCCACTCCTTTCTTTCCTTCCACCACAAGCCCATTTCGTTCCAGCCCACCAAGCCATGTCGCTGTACCTCTTCCTCCTGTCACTGTCACCTGTACGACCTGCAGGAGAACCCTCCGATCGATCCCCACCCCCCTGGATGCCATGTCGTACAAGGTTTTCTTCCTCCTTAAGTACCCACCACCCCTCTTCCCTAGCCAACCCTAGAAACCCTAGCTAGTTTCCCTTCCATCGCCGCATCCTCTTCCACCTCTCTCTGCTATTTTCCTCTGATGTCTGAAACCACCCGATCACCACCACCGAGCTCCATGGCTGCCACCTTCCTATCCCCCACGGTCACCTCGAGGGGATACTGACCCCGGGAATGGAACCAGCTCCCATCCATCCCCAAAATCGCTGAAGACGCGGAGGCGGGAGAGTGCCCGGAGCGCCGCCGCCGAGGCCGTGTTCTTCCCCCTCGGTGCAGTCCGCCCTCCTCCTCTGTCAGGGTCGCGGTGCCCTTTTCCTTCCTCGACATGCCCGGTAAGCTCCCGTCCGCCTGGACCACGCCCCCCGTTCCCCCTCCTTGCTCTGCGGGCGTGGCCGTCGTGCCACGCCGGGGTGCGCCGCCGTGCCCCCCCCTTCGATCCCTGGCCGCAGCGCAGCTGCTGGAGAATCGACGATGCTGCCGTCAGTTCGGTCAGAGAACGACCTGTTCGATTCAGTTAACGAGCGTAGATACAGCATAACCTTCCCCGTTACTCTATCTGTCAACAACACAGAGCAGCAGCCGCAGTTTCTATCACCCTTGCGCGCACAACCAGAGGGCTCGGGTTCGAATCCCATCCAGCGCGCAACACCCCAACTTTTTTTTCCATCTTTTTCCAGGCCCAACAACTTCACAGATTCACCAACAAGTCCCTGCTAATTATTTTCTTAACCCCTGTAATTTATTTCTAAATCCCTAGAGGTAATAAAAAATGGCAGATTGCACCCTATAATTCTAAAATGCATAACAAATTCATCTTAACTCCAATTTTGACTTTTTAAATATGTTTTCTGTCCCAAATTAAATGTTCTATCCAAATATAAAGTTTGTTTACTGTTTTGAATATTTAAAATTGGTGAAACATTTGAAAACTTGTCAAATTCACTTAAAATTGCAAAATTCATAACTTGGGCATAAAAATTCCAAATTTCACAAACCAAATATGTTTTCCAATCAATTTTTCATGTACTTTCCAAATATAAATTTTGTTTGCTGTTTTGAATAATTTAAATTGCTGAAAACAACTGTTTCTTGTTTATTGCATTTAAAATTGCCAAAATAATAACTTGCTCATTTTAAATCCAATTTCCACAAATGAAATATGTTTTCCATGCAAAATTAAACCACCTTTCCAAATATAAATTTTGTTTCATGTTTTGAATAATTAAAAGTGGTTAAATAATTTAAATCTTATTTAATTCATTTAATATTGTTAAATTTATAACTTGATCAAAACAAATTCTTTTGGGGCATATAAAATATGTTTTCAAACCACAAAAGTATAAACTTTTCAAATATGAATCTCACTTAATGTTTTGAACAAACAAAAAATTCATTTAAGTTCATGCTTGAATTGAATTCATTTAATTCTTGCTTAAACTTGTTTAATTCCTAAATAATTTATTTGAAATCCTTTTTCAACAAGTGAAACATGTATTCCAACTAAAATCTTGTTTTTTTTTCAATTATAAACTTTGTTATCTATTTTGAACAATTTAACTTGATGAAAACAACAAATGCTTGTGTGACACCTTTAAGTAACCAAAATTCCAACACTTAATAAATGAATTTCTAAACTTGTTAAGCCTTATTTCCATTTGGTTCTATTGTTGTTATCTTGCTGTTTTACTCATCCATGCATCATACTAAACCACTTTCACCTGATGATTAGTTGGAAAACAATTGTTTCAACCATAATTCATGGGCTTTTCATATGCAACTCAAATTGCATATGGGTCCATTTAAATTTGTTTATCTTGTCAACTAGTTTATTTCCATGCATCAATTAAATTGTCATGCATCCATATCTTGATCATGCTGGATCTTTTACCGTAGTAGTAATTGTTGCATCCGGTGTTTGTTCGAGGTTCGTTGCTTCTTCCCGGATAGGACGTTGAGATGATGTGAGCAACGACAAGTTCTGCTACCTTGCGGGATCTCAGGCAAGTATACTCACTTGCTGCCATATGGCTGCCTTTCATCACTTGTTACCGATACTTTCTGTTGTTCTGTTCTGCTAGCCTTAGTAGTAGTTGTTTCTGTTACGAACCTATCACATGAATCCTTCAACCCTGATATTGCCTCACCTCCACACCTATAACCATTGCTTGTGCCTGTGTCTTACTAGCATGCCTAGGTTGTTTTGCTCGAGTCTGTTACCCGTTACTTTCCGTTACTAGATTACTTTCATTGTTCTGGGGCTCAATGTTTAATCAATCAATCAATCATGATACTGTTATTGTTTAATAATAAATTTGATGATAAGGCACCGGCAGGAGGCCCTTTGTGGTTTTGAGGCCTGCTAGTGTCGACCCTAATAGGAAAAGGGTCTTGTCTACTGATCCATGATGAGCGCACTAACCGCATGTGGGAAGCGAGTATGGGCGCCCCCCTCAACTGACTCGATTCGCATCTCGTCCAAATCGCCGTACTAGTTCGGGTGTTCCATTTGCTGCATCATATGCAGGTACGAACCCTTGGCGCCAGGGTGGAACTTTCGTAGTCGGCATTTAGGGCGGCGTGGTCTTCCAGTGCTATGAGGGTCCTCCTTTTCTTCGGGGGGCTCGATTAGCCGCGCACGCACAGCACGCGGTGCTTTGGGCTTGATGCGAAGAACAGTTGGTTGTGTAGAGTACCCCGCTTGGTGGAAGTGCATTTCCATCTGGCGGGTTATTCTTGCGTGTACGGCTAAATTGGTGCAACCCTGCAGGGATAATCTTCTCGAGAAGCCGTGTTTTCCGCGGTTATGGATTACTTGGTGAAAGTACTGGCTAACAAGTACTCAGGACAACTTAAACCTAATGATTAACAACCTTTCACCCAATGATTAACAACTTGACTAGTAATAGGCTTATTGACACAATAATCTGAACCATCATTAATCCAACTGTGTGAGTTATCCTCGGATTGCTTCTTTGGATAAGGGGCGAGATCCAGGATGGGTTTGTTTGCAGTTATCTTTCAGTTGGTTACAATACTCGATCTTATCTCCCTTCTGATAGCCGGAAGTTGTAGTATCTCTCTGTAGTTGGTTAGTGCAGCCTGCTGTCGCTTATTTGCAATAACCCCTTCCTTTCCATTGATCCTGAAGTATTTGTATCTTGTGATGACTGGCTACGCCGGTATCTTGTGAGTATGGGTTTTATCCCCCTTGCCAGTACTTAACCGTACTGACCCACGAATCTCTTTCGTGGCTGCAAATTCCAACTTGCAGTCAACAGGTTTGAAGTCTGACGACGTTAGCTTGGGAATCCCTCCGGCTTGGCCTGGGCAGGGATTGGACGCTCTCGGTTATCTTCAGGACTCTTAGTCCAATTTGGATCTTGTCCGTAGCCGGACGTTTGTTTCTTTCGCTGTTATTTGGATCTTTGTAATGTATCAGTTGTAACCCTGGCTCGTTTGAGTCATCTTGTATCTATCTGTTTCTGTTGTAATTGTGGAATATTCGTGAACTATTGTAATGTTATCATAAATGGCAACCTGGAATCGGTTATTATGCGGATTTGGCGGAAATGCTGAAATCTGCATAGTGCCCGATCGCGGGGCGTCACAAATGGTATCAGAGCCTTGGTTCCGATTCCCGAGATTGTTTCGATACGAATGGTTATCGAAGCAACGGGTCCGCAAAGCCTGTAGGTTAACCTCGCTAACGGTCGTTGTTTCTAGAGTGTCAAAAACTATTTTCTGCTAAACTATTTTGGAAACATCTCAATAGGATTCTTGTTTTCTCCTTATCTCTATTCTATTTCCCCTCCCATCTTATTTGTTTTGGAGTCTCCCCTCTTGTCTATCTTTCAAAGTGTTAGGATCCTGCGTGGGTGGACGTTTTCTGAGCCTTTAACCTAATAGTTTCGATCATCGGAAGGTTCCTGGTGGAAGAACATCGTCGTCATCAGCTCGAGCAAGGATCCCTTGTTAGTGGTGTCGAGAAGCCCTTGTTAGTGGTGTCGAGGAGATCAACTGGAAACACGAAGAATCGATAGTCGAACTTCTTTCCCCTCCCGGGTTAGCAGGTGGATTGCGAGGGCGCAATCCCTTGTTAGTGGTGTCGTCTGTAACACCTGGGGTGTTACCTGTTTGTTTTGCCTGCATCATATGCATCACATTGCATTGCACCATGTTTGCATCACACCTGAAAAATTCAAAACAATTTAAACTTTCACCCCCTGCTCAAAATTTCCAATTTCAAGATTGCAAACCAAACCACTAAATTGTTTTTCAATAATTTGAAATTGTTCTAATCCACTTGCTTGTTAATAAAATCTTTCCTTTTATCAAACCTTATTTGGCAATCAACTAACAAATTAGAAATCAAATTAATTTTGAAGTTAATGTTAACATCCCTTTTATGTGCTGTTTTGCAAAATAACCAAATGTATTTATAAACTAAAAATAAAACCCTAAAACCCCAAAATCCTTTTTCCACCTTGTGAAAATAATGCTAACCCTTTTCTTTTATTTTTTCTGTTTTGAAAAACTAACAAAAACAATTCATGAAAGGAAAACCCCCCCTCCAAATTCTATTTCTTTCTCCCTCTTTTATCTTTTCCAAAATTTGTTCATATTGAAAAGCAAACAGCAAAAAAAGAGAAGAGCATGGAAAAAAAAGGGCAGCCCAATTCTTTTCTCTCTCTCTGGCCCACTCCTTTCTTTCCTTCCACCACAAGCCCATTTCCTTCCAGCCCACCAAGCCATGTCGATGTACCTCTTCCTCCTGTCACTGTCACCTGTACGACCTGCAGGAGAACCCTCCGATCGATCCCCACCCCCCCTGGATGCCATGCCGTACAAGGTTTTCTTCCTCCTTAAGTACCCACCACCCCTCTGCCCTAGCCAACCCTAGAAACCCTAGCTAGTTTCCCTTCCATCGCCGCATCCTCTTCCACCTCTCTCTGCTATTTTCCTCTGATGTCTGAAACCACCCGATCACCACCACCGAGCTCCATGGCTGCCACCTTCCTATCCCCCACGGTCACCTCGAGGGGATACTGACCCCGGGAATGGAACCAGCTCCCATCCATCCCCAAAATCGCTGAAGACGCGGAGGCGGGAGAGTGCCCGGAGCGCCGCCGCCGAGGCCGTGTTCTTCCCCCTCGGTGCAGTCCGCCCTCCTCCTCTGTCAGGGCCGCGGTGCCCTTTTCCTTCCTCGACATGCCCGGTAAGCTCCCGTCCGCCTGGACCACGCCCCCCGTTCCCCCTCCTTGCTCTGCGGGCGTGGCCGTCGTGCCACGCCGGGGTGCGCCGCCGTGCCCCCCCTTCGATCCCTGGCCGCAGCGCAGCAGCTGGAGAATCGACGATGCTGCCGTCAGTTCGGTCAGAGAACGACCTGTTCGATTCAGTTAACGAGCGTAGATACAGCATAACCTTCCCCGTTACTCTATCTGTCAACAACACAGAGCAGCAGCCGCAGTGGCTATCACCCTTGCGCGCACAGCCAGAGGGCTCGGGTTCGAATCCCATCCAGCGCGCAACACCCCAACTTTTTTTCCATCTTTTTCCAGGCCCAACAACTTCACAGATTCACCAACAAGTCCCTGCTAATTATTTTCTTAACCCCTGTAATTTATTTCTAAATCCCTAGAGGTAATAAAAAATGGCAGATTGCACCCTATAATTCTAAAATGCATAACAAATTCATCTTAACTCCAATTTTGACTTTTTAAATATGTTTTCTGTCCCAAATTAAATGTTCTATCCAAATATAAAGTTTGTTTACTGTTTTGAATATTTAAAATTGGTGAAACATTTGAAAACTTGTCAAATTCACTTAAAATTGCAAAATTCATAACTTGGGCATAAAAATTCCAAATTTCACAAACCAAATATGTTTTCCAATCAATTTTTCATGTACTTTCCAAATATAAATTTTGTTTGCTGTTTTGAATAATTTAAATTGCTGAAAACAACTGTTTCTTGTTTATTGCATTTAAAATTGCCAAAATAATAACTTGCTCATTTTAAATCCAATTTCCACAAATGAAATATGTTTTCCATGCAAAATTAAACCACCTTTCCAAATATAAATTTTGTTTCATGTTTTGAATAATTAAAAGTGGTTAAATAATTTAAATCTTATTTAATTCATTTAATATTGTTAAATTTATAACTTGATCAAAACAAATTCTTTTGGGGCATATAAAATATGTTTTCAAACCACAAAAGTATAAACTTTTCAAATATGAATCTCACTTAATGTTTTGAACAAATAAAAATTCATTTAAGTTCATGCTTGAATTGAATTCATTTAATTCTTGCTTAAACTTGTTTAATTCCTAAATAATTTATTTGAAATCCTTTTTCAACAAGTGAAACATGTATTCCAACTAAAATCTTGTTTTTTTTCAATTATAAACTTTGTTATCTATTTTGAACAATTTAACTTGATGAAAACAACAAATGCTTGTGTGACACCTTTAAGTAACCAAAATTCCAACACTTAATAAATGAATTTCTAAACTTGTTAAGCCTTATTTCCATTTGGTTCTATTGTTGTTATCTTGCTGTTTTACTCATCCATGCATCATACTAAACCACTTTCACCTGATGATTAGTTGGAAAACAATTGTTTCAACCATAATTCATGGGCTTTTCATATGCAACTCAAATTGCATATGGGTCCATTTAAATTTGTTTATCTTGTCAACTAGTTTATTTCCATGCATCAATTAAATTGTCATGCATCCATATCTTGATCATGCTGGATCTTTTACCGTAGTAGTAATTGTTGCATCCGGTGTTTGTTCGAGGTTCGTTGCTTCTTCCCGGATAGGACGTTGAGATGATGTGAGCAACGACAAGTTCTGCTACCTTGCGGGATCTCAGGCAAGTATACTCACTTGCTGCCAAATGGCTGCCTTTCATCACTTGTTACCGATTCTTTCCGTTGTTCTTTTCTGCTAGCCTTAGTGGTAGTTGTTTCTGTTACGAACCCATCACATGAATCCCTTAACCTTGATATTGCCTCACCTCCATCCCTATAACCATTGCTTGAAGCCCGTGTCTTACTATCATGCTTAGGGTTGTTTTGCTCGAGTCTGTTACCCGTTACTTTCTGTTATTACTCTATTATGTTCTGGGGGCTCGATGTTTAATCAATCAATCAATCATGTTACTGTTAATTGTTTAATAATAAATTTGATGATAAGGCACCGGCAGGAGGCCCTTTGTGGTTTTGAGGCCTGCTAGTGTCGACCCTAATAGGAAAAGGGTCTTGTCTACTGATCCATGATGAGCGCACTACCCGCATGTGGGAAGCGAGTATGGGCGCCCCCCTCAACTGACTCGATTCGCATCTCGTCCAAATCGCCGTACTAGTTCGGGTGTTCCATTTGCTGCATCATATGCAGGTACGAACCCTTGGCGCCAGGGTGGAACTTTTGTAGTCGGCATTTAGGGCGGCGTGGTCTTCCAGTGCTATGAGGGTCCTCCTTTTCTTCGGGGGGCTCGATTAGCCGCGCACGCACAGCACGCGGTGCTTTGGGCTTGATGCGAAGAACAGTTGGTTGTGTAGAGTACCCCGCTTGGTGGAAGTGCATTTCCATCTGGCGGGTTATTCTTGCGTGTACGGCTAAATTGGTGCAACCCTGCAGGGATAATCTTCTCGAGAAGCCGTGTTTTCCGCGGTTATGGATTACTTGGTGAAAGTACTGGCTAACAAGTACTCAGGACAACTTAAACCTAATGATTAACAACCTTTCACCCAATGATTAACAACTTGACTAGTAATAGGCTTATTGACACAATAATCTGAACCATCATTAATCCAACTGTGTGAGTTATCCTCGGATTGCTTCTTTGGATAAGGGGCGAGATCCAGGATGGGTTTGTTTGCAGTTATCTTTCAGTTGGTTACAATACTCGATCTTATCTCCCTTCTGATAGCCGGAAGTTGTAGTATCTCTCTGTAGTTGGTTAGTGCAGCCTGCTGTCGCTTATTTGCAATAACCCCTTCCTTTCCATTGATCCTGAAGTATTTGTATCTTGTGATGACTGGTTACGCCGGTATCTTGTGAGTATGGGTTTTATCCCCCTTGCCAGTACTTAACCGTACTGACCCACGAATCTCTTTCGTGGCTGCAAATTCCAACTTGCAGTCAACAGGTTTGAAGTCTGACGACGTTAGCTTGGGAATCCCTCCGGCTTGGCCTGGGCAGGGATTGGACGCTCTCGGTTATCTTCAGGACTCTTAGTCCAATTTGGATCTTGTCCGTAGCCGGACGTTTGTTTCTTCCGCTGTTATTTGGATCTTTGTAATGTATCAGTTGTAACCCTGGCTTGTTTGAGTCATCTTGTATCTATCTGTTTCTGTTGTAATTGTGGAATATTCGTGAACTATTGTAATGTTATCATAAATGGCAACCTGGAATCGGTTATTATGCGGATTTGGCGGAAATGCTGAAATCTGCATAGTGCCCGATCGCGGGGCGTCACAGGACCGAGACTAAGAAAATAGACTAAGGTCTTGTTTACCTCTCTTATATTTGCTGGGTTGGAAAGTTTGGGGTTGGAAGGGGATTTGGTGATCACCAAATCCCCTCAAATACTCTTCCCCCACAATACATCAGCAAGAGGTAGAGTTTTCTATCTAGACAAAAATGACGTGGTTGGTGGGGTATTTGCGGGGATTATCCCCTTCAAAACCAGAGTAGTAAACGGACTAGTGGGGATTTTTCTGGATTCGATAAAATCTCCTAGGTTCTCCTATAATACACTAGAAGTAATAAAGAAACTCTGTCAGCAGCCAAGTGCTCATCCTTGATATGCTCCCCGAGACCCCGACACGCTTGTTGGTGCCTGAAGGGTAGTTGCTAATTGAACGGAGGAACCACAACATGTGTGGTTGCTCCCATGGGTCCTTGACAAGAAGCCAATTCCTCATCCTCCCAACCTGAAGGACAATAATAATAAAAAAGCGATGGCATCAATAAAATTGTCGATGACACGAATATAAAGGCATTGCAAAACCCACAGGTACAATCTGTAATGTTTATGTATGCTCCATAAACAAGCATGTGCCTAATTAGTTTGCCAAAGTGTCGTAAGATTCAAAAGATAGAATTAGAAGGCCATACCAAAGGAAGTTGCAATCACGAGAAAAACAAGTAATAACACCTCATGAGCCAATCCATTGTTACTTTTGTTCTCAACAATCATATTTCTCCTATCTAAAAGATGAATTTGGTTCATTCAACCGTCAAACACAACCACTGGTAGAAAATAGGCCTTCAGTCCCGGTTCGCAAAGGCCATTAGTCCCGGACGCGCAACCGGGACTAAATATGAGCGACTAAAGACCCCCCCCCCCCTAGTCGCGCCACTTACGGACCGGTACTAAAGGCCCGTCCACGTGGCCGCCAGGAGTCCGTCGGGGCGGAGGACCTTTAGTCCCGGTTCTCGTGGCTAACCGGGACTGAAGGCCTCCTCCGCAGGTTTAGGGTTTTAGCCCCCCTAAACCTGGTTTGTTTTTAATATGTTTTGTTTTATTTCTTTTATATTTTATTTTGTGTTTTATTTTAATTTTGATGAAGTTTCAGTACACATATATATTGTACGCTACTATATACATGCATATATGAAATTTAAAACAAGAAGAATTCAATAGGAATATATAATATATATTCAATCTCGGGTGACCATATACAACTTCGAACAAGTTTCCATACACAATTACGATGGATATACACAACTTCGAACGAGTTTCAATCTAGGAGATGTATAAGGAAAAATCCTACTAAGTCGTCTTGAATTGGTCTTCATCGGACGTATAGTGTTCTCCTTTAGGATCGCTGACATGCCTAAGGAAAAATCCTGCCATTTCCTCTTGAATTGGTCGGAAGGGAGCTTCTGGACTAAGCGTCCTCCGCAAGTTATTGAGACTCTTCCGCGTGCTCTCCGACTTCTTCTTCTCAGAGGTTTCTTTCCGTATGTTCTCACAAACATAGTATCCACATAGATTGGTCCCCGGTGGCTGCTTATCCACATACTTAAGTGATGGCTCCGGTACCCGTGTGGTCTTAGGTACATAAGCCTCCGGGTTAATAGTCCAAGAGCGGGTTTCCTTGCTGTCCGCCTGCTTTTGTTTCTTCGCCGGAGGAGGAATGGGGGCCGACGGCTGCTTATCCGCCGGAGGAGGAATGGGGGGCGACGACTGATTATCCGCCGGAGGAGGAATGGGGGCGACGGCTGCTTATCCGCCGGAGGAGGATTGGGGGGCGGCGGCTGCTTATCCACCGGAGATTGTGGATCGGGGGACGGCGTCGAATGGCGTGAAGGAGGCGTAGGTGAACTAGCACCAACACCACCACCACCACCACCTGCACCATCGGAGGGGGGTGGACTTGCTGGCCTTGGCGTCTCGCCTGGAAACACTATGTACTTCTTTTTCCATAGAATGAACTGGCGCTTGACATCTCCAAGTCTTCTCTCCCCTTCGGGTGTAGCTATGTCAATCTACAGGTCCTCAAACACTTGGACTATGTCTTCCACCATTACACGAGCATAGCCATATGGAATGGGGTTGTTGTGGTGGAGTGCTCCAGGTGTATAGGGTAAAGCATTGCCGGTAGCTACCTTCGTGGAAATGTTCCCCACGGGATAATGCAGATCACATTCTTTCATCTGCTTTACATCATCCACGAGGTAGTGAGGCTCCGGTGCATGACTCTTGATCATCGGTGCATTAGCACCTGCAGGCGGGGCCTCCGTGGAAGCCACGCTGCTTCTCCGTTGATGCTGGCTTCCGAGATCCGCTTCATGATCTTCATGCGGCCCTGAAGCCGTCGATCTTTCTTTCTCAAGTATTCCATGCACGGTATGCTTCAACTCACTAACTTCCGATGCAACCTTCGCCGGAAGATCTGCATCCCGGTCCGTCTTTCTCCTACGGTTTCTGTAACAGTACGGGTCATTTTCCTGGGAAAACCCTACTTTCCACGGCATTCTGCCTTTGGCTCGTATATGTCCTCCGTGTTCAGGTTTCCTGAGGGCATGGGTCAGTGCGTCTCTCTCTCTGTTGAACGTGATCAAGCCCTGTTGAGCTTTGGCCATTGCGTCAATAAGGTCTTGGGTGGGAGCAAACGTTTTCTGCCGATGAACACACGCCCCTATCTCCGGGTCTAGCGATCCCCCATGCCCGTACCACCACATTTTGGCTCTTTCGTCCCATCCCTCTGTACCTAGAGGGATTCCTCGCGCCCTCAGGCCGTCCTCCATCTTCTGCCACTTAGGCGCCGAAACGCGGTATCCTCCTTGTAACACCCGGGGGATTTTTTCCCCAATTAGAAGGTGATTGTTTTTTCTTTTGGCATTGCATTGCATTGCATCATGCATGAAGTGCACTTGTTTGCAAACCAACTTAAAAATTCAAACCAATTTAAATTTTCAAACAATACACCTTTGTTTTCAAATCAAATTGTTTCCATAAAAAATTGATTTGAAATTAAAAAATGGCTTGGTTCCTGAAATTCCTTTTATTAAAACCCTAATTTGAATTTCAAATTCAAATTCAAACAACAAATAAATATTTGAAATTTTGAAAAACAAAACTTGGTGCACTTGGGCATTCAATATGCTCAATGCAATAAAATTGTTTTCAAATTCTTTATAAAACTCTAAAACCCTTTCTTTCTCTCTTATCCCTTTGCTACAAAAAAAATATAAAAGAATGAAAAAGAATAAAACAGAGCTGGGGGAGGCAGGCCTTTGGCCCACCTACAACCCCAGCCCTACTCGCAGCGGCCCAGCCCACCCACGTACCCTTCTTCCTCGTACGGACAGAGGAGGCACGAGGAGGGCATGTCGCTTTCCAGCAGAGCCCCTCTCGCACCTGCTCCCTCCCCCACCTTAAAGCCGCCTCTCCTCCCTCCCCAAACCCTAGTCCCTCTCCTCTCTCCCTCCTGCCGCCGCCATCTCTTCCTCCCCATCTCCTTTTTCCGGTCTTCCTCTCCAAATCCCTCTCTGAAGTTTACTGACGGTGGAGAGCACCTCCGTCGCCGTGTCGTGGAGGCCATGGTGTTGCTACTCTGCTCGCCGTCGGGAGCCGCGGACGGCGGGAATGGAAACACCACTCCTCGGGCTCCCTCCTCGACGAAAACCCGGGCTCGGAGACGCACCACGCCGCCGGCAGCGACCTCCTTCTTCCTCCCTCCGCAGTCGGGTTCAGAGACCTGATCGAGGTCCTCCTCTGAACCGCACCGCAGCGCCCCTCGAGCCCAAGGTGAGCGCCTCCGCCTTCAGGCCTCCCTCTCTCCCTCCTTGCTCTGTGAGTGCACGTCGTCGCACTGCACCGCCTTGCCGTCGCCGGATCCCATCAATCCCTCCGCCATGCTGTCTCTGTCCCGCGCACGGACTGAAGAAACTTCAGTTCGTCAGGGTTTCGTCCGGGAAAAGCACGTCAAAAACCATCTGTCGCTGTATTGTTCACGAGCACGCAGCATAGCCCAGTGGCCCAAGCCCATCGTCCGCACCCCGTAGTCCCTGGTTCGATTCCCCGCGGGCGGAATAAACCCCCCCTTTTTGCTCTTTTATCCGCGCAATCCAGCTGGGCCCCGCCCGTCATTGACTGCGGATGCCACCTCGTCCTCCACCCGCGCCACGCAGCGCCACCGTGGCCACTGGCCCACCTGCCAGTGGCCCTGGCTAGCCCGCGCGAGAGTGGATCTGGATCTGAGATCCAGATCTAGGCCAATTTCTGCACAGCCCCCTGTCCTTTACAATTTCTGCACCAAGTCCCTGGTTTTTCAAAACAAGCCCCTATTTCTTAAATACAAGTCCCTGGACATTAAAAATAATTGCATAAATTGTTAAAAACTTCACAATTGAATAAATTTTGAATGGCAATTCCAAATCCAACAATTTTAATATGTTTTCCACACCAAATTAAATGCTCTACCTGTTTAAACCATTTGTGCACTGTTTTGAACATTCCAAATCAATTCAAAAATTCAAATTCAAATTCAAATAACTCTTTTGAATTTGATTAAATTCATAACTATTTCAAATTTAATTCAAATGGCACATATAAAATATGTTTTCCATCCCATTTTTCATGAACTTTGCAAATATCAACTTTGTTTTCTGTTTTAAATGAGTTAAATTGCGGAAAACAACTATTTCTTAATTAATGCATTTAAAATTGTCAATTTAATAACTTGCTCATCTAAAATCCAAATTCAACAAATGAAATATGTATTCCATCTAAAATTTTGTGTTCTTTCCAAATATAAATTTTGTTATCTGTTTTGAACATTTAAAATTGGTGAAAACAACAAATGTTTGTTTAAATCATTTAAAATGCCAAAGTTCATAACTTAATAAATAAAATTCCAAACTTGGTAAACAACATATCAAACTGAAGCTATTGTTGTTTTCTTATTGTTTTCATCATCCATGCATCATTCTAATCAACTTTCATATGATGGTTATTTGTAGATCATTTAATTCAACATTAATTCATGGGATTTTCCATATGCAATCCAAATTGCATATGGGCCCATTTAAATATGTTTACCATGTCAACTAGTTTATCTTTGATGCATCCTTAAACTTGTCATGCATATAAAATAGGATCATGCTGGATCTTTAGCCGTAGAAGTAATTGTTGCATCCGGTGTTTGTTCTAGTTCGTTCCTTCTTCGCGGATATGACGTTGAGATGATGTGAGCAACGACAAGTTCTGCAGATGTACCTCTACTTGCTGGATTCCAGGCAAGTATACTCACTTGCTACCTATGGCTGCCTTTCATCACTTGTTACCGATTCTTCTCGTTGCTTTATTCTAGCCTTATGATTCGATGCTTGTGCTCGATCCTATCATATGTTTTCCTTGCAACCATGATATAGCCTTCCTTCCACTTCCTATTAACTGTTGTTTGTTTACCCCATTGGCCCTCGTGTCGTAGTTGCATGCTTAGGTTTGTTTGCGCTCGAGTCCTGTTGTCCTATCACCTGTTTAGTCGATAGTTGGGTTTCCATTCAATCAACAACATGTTAATGTTTTGGGTAATATTAATTTGATGATAAGGCACCGGCAGGAGGCCCGGCGTGGTTTTGAGGCCTGCTAGTGTCGACCTTAATTAGGAAAAGGTCTTGTCCTCCGATCCATGATGAGCGCGCTAACCGCATGTGGGAAGCGAGTATGGGCGCCCCCCGCAACTTTGATTCGATTCGCATCTCGTCCAAATCGCCTCATTTAGTTCGGGTTTTCCATTTGCCGCATGCATATGCAGGTGCGAACCCTTGGCGCCAGAGTGGAACTTTTGTAGTCGGCATTTAGGGAGACACGTTCTTAGAGTGCTATGAGGGTCCCCTTTTCTTCGTGGGGCTTGATTAGCCGTGCGCTCAATTGCACGGGGTTCTTTGGGCTTGATGCGAAGAAGATTTGGGTTGTGTTGAGTGCCTCGCTTGGTGGAAGGGCCTTTCCATCTGGCGGGTCATTCTTACGTGTACGGCCAAATTGGTGCATCCCTGCAGGGTTAAATCTTCTCGAGAAGCCGTGTTGTCCGCGGTTATGGATGACTTGGTGAAAGTGCTGGCTAACAAGTACTCAGACAACTTACACTTAACGATGATAAGTTGACTAGTAATATAGATTACCTCCACCATAAAAATGAATGTCACCTTAATCAACCGTGTGATTTTCCATGGGTTGCTTCCTTAGTAGGGGGTAACATTGGATGGGCATTGTTTGGTGAGTAGTTGTAGTTGGTTCTGATACGCTATCTTATCCCTTTCTTTTAGCCGGATGTTGTAGCGCGTCTCTGTAGTTAGTTAGTGCAGCCCGCTGCCGCTTCTTTGCAATAATCCCTTCCTTTTCCGTTGTACCCAAAGTATTTGTATCTTGTGATGATTGGTTACGCTGGTATCTTGTGAGTATGGTTTATCCACTTGCCCGTACTTAATAGTACTGACCCACGAATCCATTTCGTGGCTGCATATTCCACATTGCAGTCAACAGGTTTGAAGTCTGACGATGTTAGCTTGGGAATCCCTTCGGCTTGGCATGGGCAGGGATTGGACGCCATCGGTTATCTTCAGGACTCTTAGTCCAATTTGTATCTTGTCCGTAGTCGGACGCTATGTTGTTTCTTCCGCTGTTATTTGGATCTTTGTATTGTATCAGTTGTATCCTTGACCCATTTGAGTCGTCTTGTATATACCTTCTCTGTTGTTGTTGTGGATTATTCGTGAACTGTTGTAATGTTATCACAAGTGGCAACCTCGAATCGGTTATTATGTGGATTTGGGCGGAGATGCTGAAATCTGCATAGTGCCCGATCTCGGGGCGTCACAAATGGTATCAGAGCATGGTTTCCGATTCCCGATATTGTTTCGATACGAATGGTTATCGCAGCAACGGGTCCACAAAGCCTGTAGGATAACCTCGCTAACGGTCGTGTTTCTAGAGTGTCAAAACTATTTGTGCAAAACCTGTTTTGGAAACATCTCAATAGGATTCTTGTTTTCTCCTTATCTCTATTCTATTTCTCCTCCTACCTTATTTGTTTTGGAGCCTCTTCCCTTATCTATCTTTTAAAGTGTTAGGATCCTACGTGGGTGGACGTTTTCTGAGCCGTTAACCTAATAGGTTCGATCATCGGAAGATTCCTGGCGGAAGAAGATCGTCATCAACCCGAGCAAGATTCTCTTGTTAGTGGTGTAGAGAAGCCCTTGTTAGTGGTGTCGAGGAGATCAACTGGAAGCATGAAGAATCGATAGTCGAACTTCTTTCCCCTCCCGGGTTAGTGGGTGGATTGCGAGGGTGCAATCCCTTGTTAGTGGTGTCGTCTGTAACACCCGGGGGATTTTCCCCCAAATAGGATTTGGTTGTTTTTCTTTTTTTTTTTGCATTGCATCATGCATTTTGCATTGCACTTTGCTTCAAAAACTTTTCTGGAAAATTCAAACAAGTTTAAACTTTCAAACATGTCCCAAATGGTTTCAAATAAAATTGCAAACAAATCATTTTGGGAATTGGGAATAATTCCAAATGGTTGGTTTTCAAATTGGTATTAAATAAACCCCTAATTTGAATTCAAGTTTGCAAATTCAAATAATTTGTGAAATTGAAATTTTCAAAAAAAAAATAGCATGCAACTGGGCATTTGCAATAATGAAACCATAAAAACTGTCCCCATAATTTTTGAACCCCCAAAACCCCCTTCTTTTCCATCTTTTATCCTTCTACAAAAAAAAGGGGAAGAAAAAGAAATAAAACAAAGGGGGAGGCAGGCCAGCCCACCTACAACCCCACCAAACCAGCCCAGCCAGCCCGCACCCCCTCCTTCCCCTACCTCCGTACGAACTCTGTCGTTTTCTTCTGAAGAAAAGCAGGCAGCACCGCACCCACCTCCTCACACCTGCCCCGCTCCCCTCTCCTTTCCTTTCCCCTCCCCCACGCCAGAATCTCTCCCTTCTCCTTCTTCTTCTCCACGCCTACAACTCTCTCCTCTGATTACTCTCAGATCCCCATCTCCTTTCTTTGTACTTTTCTGAATATTGATGAGGGGGGCCACCATGGCCGCCAGTTGGAGAGCTTGGCGTTGTGTCCATGCTCGCCGTCGGACCCCGTTCCCCGCGGGAATGGAAACGGGGTACGTCCCTCGTCCACTTCGCCACTTCGGCCGGGACCGGGGAGCCCCGAAGTCGTCGCGCCGTCGGCATCAACTTCCCGGCGCACGGTCCCGACCTCCGCCACGGTCGCCTCGACTACGCCTGTCGCCAACAAGCTCTGCCACCGCACGCCCCTCCTTCGACTTCCACCCCGGTGAGCCTCCCTCCTAGGCCTAGGCCCCAACCCCCCTTGCTCTGGTGCTCTGATACCATTTGTCGCACCCGGACTTCTAGAGGATACTCACAGCCCGCTAAACAGTAGATAATTGGCTTACGGGGCTTACCGGCACCCGCATCTCAATGTGAGTAGGCCAACACGTAAACGTGTGACAACCAACCTCCACTATTCATCGTCTGCGTAAACCATCCCATAGAAATCCGACTACTTCCATTGACGTACTTCATAACATACACACATGGTACGTCAACGGCATTTGAACAAGTGATATCACAACAAATCTCTAAGACACAAAGAAATATAAATAAGTGGCAAATAGCTCTCACTAGAGCAGAGATAGCAAATCCAGTCATCCAGAGGACACATGTCCCAACAAGTCATCATTACATCACAGCGGAAGCATCGAAAGTGTCTGAGTACAGAAAAGATCCAAATAGGCCTAAGAGGCCGGAAACGAAAAGTACGGAGCACATCCACGAAGTCTCGGATCCTGCCCGGGTCTGCTATCTACTCGTCAGCAGCCTCGTCATACTCCACGTAGTAGCCACCATGGGGATCCTCGGAAACGTAGTCTGCAGAACACGCAGCCCCAAAGGGGTCAGTACAGAGGAGTACTCGCAAGCAAGACGCACAAGATACCAAAGTGTACCCGGCAACACCAAGTACAGATGCTTTGGGTTCAACGGAAGATAGGGGATACAAAAGTGCGGCAGCGGGCTGCCTAACCAACTACAGAGACACGCTACAACATCCGGCTAAAAGAAAGGGATAAGATAGCGCATCGGAACCAACTACCAACAACCTCAAACAAACCCATCCTGGATCTCGCCCCTTATCCAAAGAAGCAATCCGAGGATAAACTCACACAGTTGGATTAGTGAAGGTTCCAATTATTGTGTGAATAAGCCTATTACTAGTCAAATTATTATTAATTAGGTGTAAGTTGTCTAATCCTTGTTAGCCAGCCCTATCACCAAGTCATCCATAACCGCGGACAACACGGCTTCTCGAGAAGATTTAACCCTGCAGGGATGCACCAAATTAGCCGTACACGTAAGAATATCCCACCAGACGGGGGATCAACCCACCAAGCGAGGTACTCAACACAACCCAACTCTTCTTCGCATCAAGCCCAAAGAACCCCGTGCAATTGAGCGCAAGGCTAATGAAGCCCCACGAAGAAAAGGGGACCCTCATAGCACTCTAAGAACGTGTCTCCCTAAATGCCGACTACAAAAGTTACCACCCTGGCGCCAAGGGTTTGCACCTGCATATGCATGCGGCAAATGGAAAACCCGAACTAAATGAGGCGATTTGGACGATATGCGAATCGAATCAAAGTTGAGGGGGGCGCCCATACACGCTTCCCACATGCGGTTAGCGCGCTCATCATGGATCTAGAGGACAAGAACTTTTCCTGAGTTCGACACTAGCAGGCCTCAAAACCATACCCAGCCTCCTGCCGGTGCCTTATCATCAAATTAGCATTACCTCATACATTAACGGGTTGTTGTTTAAACATCGAGCCCCCAGAACATAAAAACTATGGTAAAAGAAATAACGGACATCAGACTCGAGCATAAACAACCCTAAGCATGCTAGTAAGACACAGGCAACAAGCAACAGGATTATAGGTGTGGAGGATAGGCTATATCAGGATTACATGATAACATGTGATAGGATCGAAACACAAGCAACGAATCTTAAGGCTAGCATGATAGACAACGGAAAGTATCGATATCCAGTGTGGAAAGGACACAATGGTTCATGTGAGTGAATACTTGCCTGCAAACTCAGTAGCCTGGTACTGGGCTAACTCCTCTGAAGTAGTGTCGTAAACCTCGTCTGTCTCAACGTCGTCGTCTATTCGGGAAGAAGCAAACAAACAACGAAGAGAGACGAACAATCAATAACATGGCATGATGCACAAACATGGGATGATGCATGGCAATTTAATTGATGCATCAAAGATAAGCTAGTTGACATGGTAACATAATTAAATGGGCCTATATGCAATTTGGATTGCATATGGAAAGCCCATGAATTAAGGTTGGATTAAATGATCTACAAATAACCATCATGTGAACGTTGATTAGAATTATGCATGGATGATGAAAACAATAAGAAAACAACAATAGCTTCAATTTGAAATGTGGTTTACCAAGTTTGGAATTTTATTTATTAAGGTATGAAATTTGGCTTCCTAAATGAGTTACACTAGCATTTGTTGTTTTCACCAATTTTAAATGTTCAAAAATAGATAACAAAATTCATATTTGGAAAGAACACAAAATTTTAGATGGAATACATCTTTCATTTGTTGACAAAGGATTTAAAATGAATTAATTATGAATTAAACAAGTTTGGACAAGATTTAAAAGAATTTAATTCAAGTATAAAATTATTTGAATTTTTATTTGTTCAAAACATTAAATAAAATTCCTATTTGAAAATATTATACTTTTCTGGTTTGAAAACATATTTCATATGTTCAAAAAGAAATTAGTTTGACCAAGTTATGAAATTAGCAATTTTAATTGATTTAAACAAGATTTGAATTATTTAACCAATTTTAATTATTCAAAACAGGAAACAAAGTTTATATTTGGAAAGCTTGTTCAATTTTGCATGGAAAACATATTTTACATGTGCCATTTGAATTAAATTTGAATTAGTTATGAATTTGACCAAATTTGAAATAGTAGTTTGAATTTGAATTTTTGAAACCATTTGAAATGTTCAAAACAGTACACAAATGGTTTAAACATGTAGAAAATTAAATTTGGTATGGAAAACATATTTAAAATGTTCAATTTGAATTCAAAATGAGGGATTTATGTGAGTTTGAAAAGCAGGGACTACTCTGTAAAAACTAGGGACGAAGCGACGGCAATAGCTAGCCAAGCCAAGAAAACTTCTTACTTGCTTCACCGTCTTTGGAGGTTTCCAATCAACAATTGCTTTAACCTTTTCTGGATCAATGGCTATGCCCTTGGCAGAGATGACATGACCAAGGTAAGCAACTTCTGAAATCCAGAACTCACATTTGGAGAACTTGGCATAAAGACGATGCTCGCGAAGCTTCATGAGAGTGAGACGAAGGTGTTCTTCATGCTCTTCTTCGGATTTTGAGTAGACAAGAATGTCATCAAGATATACCACAACGAACTTGTCGAGGTCTTCATGGAAGACAGAATTCATGAGTCGAGAGAAGGTCGCCGGTGCATTGGTGAGACCAAAGGACATGACGGTGAATTCATATAGACCGTAGCGAGTGGTGAAGGCTGTCTTTGGAATATCCTCTTTTCTGATCTTTATTTCATGGTAACCCATTCTCAAGTCCAACTTGGAGAATATTGAGGCTCCAGCAAGTTGATCAAAAAGATCATCGATACGAGGAATTGGATACTTGTTTTTGATGGTTTTCTCGTTCAGAGGACGATAGTCGACAACGAGTCTATTTGTGTGATCCTTCTTCGCAACGAACAGAGTTGGGCAACCCCAAGCCGAGGAACTAGGTTGAATGTAACCTTTTTCCATGTACATATCAATTTGTTCCTTCAACAACTTCAGCTCGGGAGTTCCTATCTTGTGATAACATTACAACAGTTCACGAATAATCCACAACAACAACAGAGGAGGTATATACAAGACGACTCAAACGAGTCAAGGATACAACTGATACAATACAAAGATCAAAATAACAGCGGAATAAACAACATAGTGTCCGACTACGGACAAGATACAAATTGGACTAAGAGTCCTGAAGGTAACCGATGGCGTCCAATCCCTGCCCAGGCCAAGCTGGAGGGATTCCCAAGCTAACGTCGTCAGACTTCAAACCTGTTGACTGCAATGTGGAATATGCAGCCACGAAAAAGGATTCGTGGGTCAGTACTATTAAGTACTGGCAAGTGGATAAACCATACTCACAAGATACCAGCGTAACCAATCATCACAAGATACAGATACTTTGGGTACAACGGTAGGAAGTGATTATTGCAACGAAGCGGCAGCGGGCTACACTAACTAACTACAGAGACGCGCTACAATATCCGGCTAATAGAAAGGGATAAGAGAGAGTATCCGAACCAACTACAACTACTCATCAAACAATACCCATCCAGTGTTACCCCCTACTAAGGAAGCAACCCAAGGAAACTCACACGGTTGATAAGGTGACATTCATTTTTATGGTGGAGGTAATCTATATTACTAGTCAAGTTATCATCGTTAAGTGTAAGTTGTCTGAGTACTTGTTAGCCAGCACTTTCACCAAGTCATCCATAACCGCGGACAACACGGCTTCTCGAGAAGATTAACCCTGCAGGGATGCACCAATTTGGCCGTACACGTAAGAATGACCCGCCAGATGGAAAGGCCCTTCCACCAAGCTAGGCACTCAACACAACCCAACTCTTCTTCGCATCAAGACCAAAGAACCCCATGCAGTTGAGCGCACGGCTAATCAAGCCCCACGAAGAAAAGGGGACCCTCATAGCACTCTAAGAACGTGTCTCCCTAAATGCCGACTACAAAAGTTCCACCCTGGCGCCAAGGGTTCGCACCTGCATATGCATGCGGCAAATGGAAAACCTGAACTAAATGAGGCGATTTGGACGAGATGCGAATCGAATCAAAGTTGCGGGGGGCGCCCTTGATTGAATGGAAACCCAACTATCGACTAAACAGATGATAGGACAAAGGACAACAGGACTCGAGCGCAAACAAACCTAAGCATGCAACTACGACACGAGGGCCAACGGGGTAAACAAACAACAGTTAATAGGAAGTGGAAGGAATGCTATATCATGGTTGCAAGGAAAACATATGATAGGATCAAGACACAAGCATCGAATCATAAGGCTAGAATAAAGGCAACGGGAAGAATCGGTAACAAGTGATGAAAGGCAGCCATAGGTAGCAAGTGAGTATACTTGCCTGGAATCCAGCAAGTAGAGGTACATCAGCAGAACTTGTCGTTGCTCACATCATCTCAACGTCCTATCCGCGAAGAAGCAACGAACTAGAACAAACACCGGATGCAACAGTTACTTCTACGGTTAAAGATCCAGCATGATCCTATTTTATATGCATGACAAGTTTAAGGATGCATCAAAGATAAACTAGTTGACATGGTAAACATATTTAAATGGGCCCATATGCAATTTGAATTGCATATGGAAAAGCCCATGAATTAATGTTGAATTAAATGATCTACAAATAACCATCATGTGAAAGTTGATTAGAATGATGCATGGATGATGAAAACAATAAGAAAACAACAATAGCTTCAGTTTGATATGTTGTTTACCAAGTTTGGAATTTTATTTATTAAGTTATGAACTTTGGCATTTTAAATGATTTAAACAAACATTTGTTGTTTTCACCAATTTTAAATGTTCAAAACAGATAACAAAATTTATATTTGGAAAGAACACAAAATTTTAGATGGAATACATATTTCATTTGTTGAATTTGGATTTTAGATGAGCAAGTTATTAAATTGACAATTTTAAATGCATTAATTAAGAAATAGTTGTTTTCAGCAATTTAACTTATTTAAAACAGAAAACAAAGTTGATATTTGCAAAGTTCATGAAAAATGGGATGGAAAACATATTTTATATGTGCCATTTGAATTAAATTTGAAATATTTATGAATTTAATCAAATTCAAAAGAGTTATTTGAAATTGAATTTTTGAATTGATTTGGAATGTTCAAAACAGTGCACAAATGGTTTAAACAGGTAGAGCATTTAATTTGGTGTGGAAAAAATATTAAAATTGTTGGATTTGGATTTGCCATTCAAAATTTATTCAATTGTGAAGTTTTTAACAATTTATGCAATTATTTTTAATGTCCAGGGACTTGTATTTAAGAAATAGGGGCTTGTTTTGAAAAACCAGGGACTTGGTGCAGAAACTGTAAAGGACAGGGGGTTGTGCAGAAATTGGCCCAGATCTGGATCTCAGATCCAGATCCACTCTCGCGCGGGCTATCCATGGCCACTGGCAGGTGGGCCAGTGGCCACGGTGGCGCTGCGTGGCGCGGGTGGAGGACGAGGTGGCATCCGCAGTCAATGACGGGCGGGGCCCAGCTGGCTTGCGTGGATAAAAGAGCAAAAAGGGGGGGTTTATTCCGCCCGCGGGGAATCGAACCAGGGACTACGGGGTGCGGACGATGGGCTTGGGCCACTGGGCTATGCTGCGTGCTCGTGAACAATACAGCGACAGATGGTTTTTGACGTGCTTTTCCCGGACGAAACCGTGACGAACTGAAGTTTCTTCAGTCCGTGCGCGGGACAGAGACAGCATGGCGGAGGGATTGATGGGATTCGGCGACGGCGAGGCGGTGCAGTGCGACGACGTGCACTCACAGAGCAAGGAGGGAGGGAGGCCTGAAGGCGGAGGCGCTCACCTTGGGCTCGAGGGGCGCCGCGGTGCGGTTCAGAGGAGGACCTCGATCAGGTCTCTGAACCCGACGGCGGAGGGAGGAAGAAGGAGGTCGCTGCCGGCGGCGTGGTGCGTCTCCGAGCCCGGGTTTTTGTCGAGGAGGGAGCCCGAGGAGTGGTGTTTCCATTCCCGCCGTCCGCGGCTCCTGACGGCGAGCAGAGTAGCAGCGCCATGGCCTCCACGACACGGCGACGGAGGTGCTCTCCACCGTCAGTAAACTTCAGAGAGGGATTTGGAGAGGAAGACCAGAAAAAGGAGATGGGGAGGAAGAGATGGCGGCGGCAGGATGGAGAGAGGAGATGGACTAGGGTTTGGGGAGGGAGGAGAGGCGGCTTTAAGGTGCGAGAGGGGCTCTGCTGGAAAGCGACATGCCCTCCTCGTGCCTCCTCTGTCCGTACGAGGAAGAAGGGTACGTGGGTGGGCTGGGCCGCTGCGAGTTGGGCTGGGGTTGTAGGTGGGCCAATGGCCTGCCTCCCCCAGCTCTGTTTTATTCTTTTTCATTCTTTTATATATTTTTTTTGTAGCAAAGGGATAAGAGAGAAAGAAAGGGTTTTAGGGTTTTATAAAGAATTTGAAAACAATTTTATTGCATTGAGCATATTGAATGCCCAAGTGCACCAAGTTTTGTTTTTCAAAATTTCAAATATTTATTTGTTGTTTGAATTTGAATTTGAAATTCAAATTAGGGTTTTAATAAAAGGAATTTCATGAACAAAGCCAATTTTTAATTTCAAATCAATTTTTTATGGAAACAATTTGATTTGAAAACAAAGGTGTATTGTTTGAAAATTTAAATTGGTTTGAATTTTTAAGTTGGTTTGCAAACAAGTGCACTTCATGCATGCTGCAATGCAATGCAATGCCAAAAGAAAAAACAATCACCTTCTAATTGGGGAAAAAAATCCCCCGGGTGTTACACTCCTGGCCCCATAACATGATGGTAGTGTTTCTTATCCGCATTAACCTTTTTTTTCGATATTTCCTTGAAATGCTCCGATTTCTTCTGCGTCACAAATTCTGGCCAATCAGCTCTCAGTTTCTCATGTTGTCCAGTGAAAATCGGAGTCTTTCCCATGCTGACATATTCACGGAACAATTTTTTCTTGAAGATCGGGAATGCTTCGGCCATCTACTGAAGAGCGAACTCTTTGACTAGCCTCCTCCTCTGACGTCCACCCGGAACCTCGTTATCGATTTCATCTTTTTTGTTGTATTCCGGAGGTAGAATGAAATGTACCATAAGCTTTCTCCATAGATCCTTTTTCGTTCTCTTGTCGACATAACTGAAACCAAGACGTGCTTTCTTTGGCTCCTTCCATTCCTGGACGGTGATCGGGACGTTGTCTCTAACAATGACTCCGCATTGGTTGATAAACTTTGTGGTGTGCTGTAGGGGCTTGCCGGTTTCACCGACTGATTCGATGGTATAAGTTTCTCCTTCTTTCATCGCCCTGGATTTGCCACGCTTTGTCGTACTCGATCCGGCCGAGGGCTAAAATAAGAAAGAGAGTCGCGCGCGTTAATGCATATGTATTCACATTTCAGTAAGTTTGTATCACGAGAGGCTCAATGTATATATATATACCTCGTCGGAGGTGGTTGGTCTTTGCAATTGGAGATCGTCGTTTGTCGACGGTTCACCTCCGTCGACAATGTCCTTTCCTTCACCCTCTTGATCATCGACAATTTCCGTTTCTCCACCTCCTTGATTATCAAGGTTCAGATAAGAAGAGACTACATCCTCTTCTTGCTCATCCTCTGGGACCGGCATATAAGGGATCTCGTTGGCTATCATGCCGTATATAATACCTTCAGCCTCCTGATCCGTAAGCGGCCCGGCTCTATTGTCCGCCATATGTCACTCCTGCAGACATGCATGTAATAAAAATTAATTAAGTATATAGGAGACTTAGCAAATATTGTTGTAGAAGGAGGGAAAACAGATTGCTAGGGTTTTGGGTGGAAGAACGATGACCACCGGAGGGGGAAAACCATACTTTAGAGGTGTGTCCAAGATTAGTTGCTCAAATGACTTGGAGAACCCCATAGCTAGGTTGCATTTGCTTTCCTGGTCATTTTGGTATATTACACTTAATATTCTGAATTTACTGAATTAAAACTTATTTTCATTATTTTAATGAATTTAATTCAAATTCAAATATGGACTCATTTTGAACTTTGTCAAACATGATTGAAAATGATATAAACAGATAGATTACATTTTTGTGAACATTTTGCATATTTTTCCATAATTTTTGGAATTATAAATTAAAAGTTATTTAATTTAGAATATTTAATTATTTTCTGTAATTCCATATACAGTGGGCCCCACGTGTCACGATGACGTCATTTAAAAAAAAAACCTCGCCAACACGTGGCCAGGTGACGTCATCATCATGACGTCACCCTAGCGTCACACGGTGGCCGGCGGTGGCAGATTCGGCTCTCGGGTCTCCGGCGAAATTGTCGATTCCGGCCACGGGGGAGTGAACGGAGACGATGGGAGGGACGAGGAGCGCCGACGAGGAGCGGCAGGAGGAGCGGCGGGAGGAGCGGCGGGAGAATGTCGTGGCGGCGGGAGGATGTCGTGGCGGCAGGAGGACGGCTACGGAGGGCACGGCCGGGGAGCGGCGACGAGGAACAGACGAGGAGCAGCGGGATGACGGGCGCAGGGGCGGCGGGCACCTACCGGAGATGACGGCGGCGCGTCCTCTGTGTCTCTGCGGGCGGAATCGGCGTCGGCGGCGCGGAGAAGACGAGCAACTGCGGCGCGGAAAAGACGAGTGAAAGGTCCTTAGAAAAATTTCGGGGGCGCGGAGAATATATAGGGCCAGCCTTTAGTCCCGGTTGGGGACACCAACCGCGACTAAAGGTCCCCTCCGGGTACCCTCCGCGGGCCTTTAGTCGCGGTTCGTGTCCCCAACCGGGACTAAAGGGGCACCTTTAGTCGCGGTTGGTGTCACGAACCGCGACTAAAGGTTTTTTCGCGGCGTTTTCGTTCCCGCGCGGAGAGAGCCTTTAGTCGCGGTTCGTGTCACGAACCGCGACTAAACGTGTTTTTTCAAAATACTTTTCGTTTTAAAATCTTAAAAATGCAAATAATATGTCAAACAATTCAGAAAAATAAAACTAATTCATTTTAAAATCTAAAAAAATACAAATAATATATCAAAAAATTCAGAAAAATAAAACTACTTCATTTTAAAATCTTACAAATACAAATAATATATCAGAAAATTCAGAAAAATAAAACTACTTCATTTTAAAATCTTAAAAGTACAAATAATATATCAGAAAATTCAGAAAAATAAAACTAATTCATTTTAAAATCTTACAAAATTCAAATAATATATCAGAAAATTCAGAAAAATAAAACTACTTCATTTTAAAATCTTAAAAATACAAATAATATATCAGAAAATTCAGAAAAATAAAACCCCTTTAGTCCTGACATGTTTTACCAACCGAGACGAAATGGTTAGGGTTTTGTTTCCTCCAATCAGAAAGATTCACACACATCTTGGATATATATATATAGATAAAAAAGGCAGTACATAATGTCAAGAGTGGATCTAAACGTAAACGGAGAGCATAGATGCATGATCGATCTACATAATGGCAAGACACTGTGGATCTGATATCTGCTAGTCATACTCCTGCCTAGGCCTATAGTACTCCGACTCGTAGTCGTCGTGGTCGCCGCCGTCGTCGTCACTATCGTCTGACGGTGCTCTGCACTCCCTCGGAGGATCACAACTGCAAGACTGGGCGTGAGGGTAGCGCAGGCGGGGGATATCGCCGGCCCTGATGTAGTCCATGACGCTCTGTAGAGTCCGGCCGTACCACCATAACCGACGACCAGCCTGGTGAAAGTTCCCAGGAGGCAGACCGTCCTCCTCATACCTGGCGAGCGCCCTCTCACGCCGATTGATGAAGAAGGCATCCCAAGTATGTTGGTCATCGGGATGCCAACTGGGATTCCTCCGCTACTCCAGCGTGAGCTCGTGGTAGTAGTGGTTCGTGATGGCCGCCCGACGCGCCACACCTTGAGGAAGAGGAGGGACCGGCACTCCTCCGGCGCTCAGCATCCAACCGGCGGGAACGTTGTAGCCACACGGGCAGGGGTAGTTCGAGGCGGAAAGTGCCTCCGCCTGGATGAATGTTAGAGTGGGTACGGTAGAAGCCATGAGAGAGTGGTGAGTTTGTATGTGTTTATGCCAATGGTTTGGCAATGCATACATATATATAGCGAGAAGAAAACATATATCCCTTTAGTCCCGGCCCGTTTTACGAACCGGGACTAAATGGTACGGGTTTCATTGGGAAACGGATCATCCCTTTAGTCCCGGTTGGGGACACCAACCGGGACTAAATGGGTTAGGGTTTTGTTTGGACCAATCAGATAGAATCACACAGATCGTGTGTTTCTTTCAAGCGCTTGTGAGTCGTTGGATCCGGGGTGTGTTTCTTTCGAGCTGTTGTGAGCCGTTCGATCAGGGCTACGGTGTGTTTCTTTCGAGCTGTTGTGAGCCGTTGGATGAGGGTGTTTCTTAACCGTTGGATCAAAACCCTAGCACAACACTTTGTGAGCCGGAGGACCCTATATATAGCCCACCTTCATACACCGGTCAGTTCATCGAGCAAATACAAAACATCCGGATTCGCCATCATACGTCCTGCCGTGCATTTGGTATGCATATTGCACCCAGTAGCCATGGTGGGGATGTATGATGGCGATACCGATTGTTTTTTCTACATCCCCCTTTAAGGTTTGATACATCATATATTCAGTTGATTTCCTTCCGATCGTGCCTTTTCCACTTAGTCTCCCCTCGTGCCGCGATTGAGGAATGCCAATCGGCTTAAGGTCAGGAACATAGTCAATACATAACTCAATTACCTCCTCATTTCCATAGCCCTTTATGATGCTTCCTTCTGGCCTAGCACGGTTACGAACATATTTCTTTAATACTCCCATAAACCTCTCGAAGGGGAACATATTGTGTAGAAATACAGGACCGAGAATGGAAATCTCATCGACTAGGTGGACCAGGAGGTGCGTCATAATATTGAATAAGGATGGTGGAAACACCAACTCGAAACTGACAAGACATTGGACCACATCGTTCTGTAACCGTGGTAGATCTTCTGGACTGATTACCTTCTGAGAGATTGCATTGAGGAATGCACATAGCTTCACAATGGCTACTCGAACATTTTTCAGTAGGAGCCCCCTCAAAGCAATTGGAAGCAATTGCGTCATAATCACGTGGCAGTCGTGAGACTTCAGGTTTTAGAACTTTTTGTCCGCCATGTTTATTATTCCCTTTATATTCGACGAGAAGCCAGACGGGACCTTCATACTGCTCAGGCATTCAAAAAAAATGACCTTCTCTTCTTTCGTAAGAGCGTAGCTGGCACGACCTTGAAACCATTCCGGATGCCGGTCATCTGGGTCTTTCAAAAGTTGCTGGTCCTGCCGTGCTTCCTTTGTATCATTTGTCTTCCCATACACGTCCAAGAAGCTTAGCAGGTTCACGCAAATATTCTTCGTAACATGCATCACGTCAAATGCAGAGCGGACATCTAGGACTTTCCAATACTGTAGCTCCCAAAATATTGATTTCTTCTTCCACATGGGTACGTGCCCGTCAACTCCCAGCGGAACTTATTGTCCGCCAGGACCCTTTCCAAAGATGACTTTCAAATCCTTGACCATATCAAATATCTCAGCTCCAGTACGTTCCGCATGCTTCGGCCGGTGATATGCCTTGCTGTTGAAATGCTTGCCTTTCTTTCTTACGTTATGATTTCGGGGAAGAAATCGACGATGACCCAGGTACACGTTCTTCCTACAATTATCCAAAAATACACTTTCAGTGTCATGTAAGCAGTGCGTGCATTCTTTGTATCCCTTATTTGACTGTCCCGAGAGGTTACTGAGAGCAGGCCAATCGTTGATGGTTACAAAAAGCAACGCTCGTAGGTCAAAGTCCTCTTCTTTGTGCTCATCCCACACAGGTAGACCAGGTATGCCCCACAACTGTAAAAGTTCATCAACTAATGGCCTTAGGTACACATCGATGTCATTGCCGGGTTGCTTCGGACCTTGGATGAGCACTGGCATCATAATGAACTTCCGCTTCATGCACAACCAAGGAGGAAGGTTGTAGATGCATAGAGTCACGGGGCAGGTGCTATGGCTGGAGCTCTGCTCGCCAAAAGGATTCATGCCATCAGTACTTAGAACAAATCTTATGTTCCTTGTGTCAGCTGCAAAATCTTTGAACTCTCTATCGATCTTTCTCCATTGCGTTCCATCAGCGGGGTGTCTCAACTCCCCGTCGGACTTACGGTCCTTTTTGTGCCATCGCAACAACTTGGCATGCTCTTTGTTCTTGAACAGACGTTTCAACCGAGGTATTATAGGAGCATACCACATCACCTTGGCGGGAACCCTCTTCCTGGGTTTCTCGCCCTCAACATCGTCACCAGGGTCATCGCCTCTGATCTTATAACACAATGCAGTGCATACAGGGCATTCATTCAAATCCTCGTATTCACCGCGGTAGAGGATGCAGTCGTTAATGCATGCATGTATCTTCAGAACCTCTAAACCTAGAGGGCAGACAACCTTCTTTGCTTCGTACGTACTGGCGGGCAACTCGTTATTCTTCGGAAACATATTCTTCAACATTTTCAGCAAATTTACAAATGATGAGTCAGCTACACCTTCCCGTGCCTTCCATTTCAGCAAATCCAGTGTGCAGCCCAGCTTTTCAGACTATTGTCGCATCCTGGGTACAGCGACTTCGTGTGATCCTCTCACATGCGATCCAAATTCTCCCTCTCCTTGTCAGTTTCGTAGCGTCTCCGTGCATCAGCAATGGCCCGACCAAGATCATCAGCGGGCTCATCGTGTGCCTCTTCTTCACCTTCACCAAACCCTTCCCCACCTTCAGCATCATCCTCCATGAAAGTATCACCGAAAGCCTCATGATAGTTGACATCGATATCATCCTCTTCTTCATCTTCTTCCATTCTAATCCCTCTTTCTCCATGCTTGCTCCAACAATTATAGCTTGGCATGAAACCGTGCCGAAGCAGGTGCATGTGAACGACTCTTGAGGAGGAGTGACCCTTCTGATTCTTACATCCAGCACATGGACAGATAATAAAACCTTGCTGCTTGTTCGCATTTGCCACTACGAGGAAATCCTTCTAACCCGTAGTGAACTCGCCGGAGAGTCGGTTACCGTACATCCATTGTCGACTCATCTACATTATTATTATATAAAGTATATAATTAACCATCATGCATTTGTTAAACTAACTAGCTAGAAATAATACAAATCATGAATGGTTCAAGTTGCTAACCGCGATCGCGGAGGAATAATAAATGACAAAGCTCAAGTGTGGCTCTGACACTTCATATCATGTGTGTTTCATGCTCTCGGGCATTTCATCGAACACCTTGTGTGCATAGCAGGAACCAAAAGCAAACCCACCACCCCTTGTGAATATTGTGAGTAGAAGTGACACCAAATGTGGCTAAGTGCAGCCAGCTGAGTCATATATATAGGGATGGGCTTTTAGTCCCGGTTGGCCTGGACAACCGCGACTAAAGGCCTTCGGGCCAGCCTGAGGACCTATTAGTCCTGGTTGGCCAGGCCAAACGCGACTAAAGCCCCTCCCGTCCGCCAGCTGTGGACCGAGCGTGCTGGGCCCAGACTGTTGGTCGCGGGTCTCCTCCCGAACCGCGACTAAAGACCCCTATGGTTGCGGGTCGATTATTTTGGGGACTAATGGGGGCGTATGGAAGGCCTATTTTCTACCAGTGAACGTCCTATCGTGCGCTTCGTCCAACACGAATTTTGCACTTTTGTTCTCCACGTCGTGGAAATTAACCAGCTGTCCTGCACCGCGCCATACCACACGCACAATATCCACGTGACCCATCCACACCACCGCCTTCCCCAACGCCCGCCGCCGCCAAGCCAAAGGCGGCGCCCTACCTTTGAGAGTTAAAAGCGACCGTGACATGGATGGTGCTGCCGTGCACGTGGCAAGGTATCTGATATCAGCAGCCTCCACGACGGCCCTTCACTGTCGCGGCTCGATCCCCTTTTGTGGTGCCCGCCTGATAGCGCCGCTCATGGCGTCCTCCTTGGCCGCCGGTCGAGTGGTTCATCGTCTCCTCTTCGCCACACGCTTCGCGCTTCCTGCCCAGCTCGTGCTCCTCAACACGGCAGCCTCATGTCTACGCACGCTTCTATTCTTGTAGACAGTGTTGGGCCTCCAAGTGCAGAGGTTTGTAGAACAACAGCAAGTTTCCATTGAGTGGATCACCCAAGGTTTATCGAACTCAGGGAGGTAGAGGTCAAAGATATACCTCTGAAGCAACCCTGCAATCAAGATACAAGAAGTCTCTTGTGTCCCCCAACACACACGATATACTTGTCAGGTATGTAGGTGCACTAGTTTGGCGAAGAGAGAGTAAAATACAAGCAGTATGGATGATTATAAGTGATAATAACAATCTGAAATAAATCTAGAAGCAAGCAAACATGTAGCAGAACAGGCGGAAAACGGTGTTTCAATGCTTGGAAATAACGCCTAGGTCTCCTAGTTTCACTAGTGGACACTCTCAACAATGATCACATAATTGAATGCATAAATATCATTTCTTGACTATGCTAATCCTAACCACTCTCCGGTCGAATAATGAACACTAATCATTGCGTAGGGCTTTAACAATTCTCCTCAAGTCTATATTCCCTCTCTAAGTCACCCCAATGTCACTACGAGCACCATAAATTAGTAAAAAAATGCCACAATTTCATAAGTTCACCTTCCAACACAAGATATGAATATCATGCTAAACCACACGGAGCACACACTGTCACCTTTACCCCATGATAAAAGTGTTTATGGAGATAACAAAACCACTTGAGTAGCATAACAGATGAAGATCAATTACATATTCAACTAGATTACAAAGTTCTATAATGTAAAGTTCCCCACATAGTTATGAATGAATGATAATATGAAAACTCTCTCTAGACTGAAATATTGGTGCTAAACATGAAGCACAAGTGTGGTATAAAGGATAGTGATGCGCCTACTCTCTCTTTATTCTCTCTTTGGCCACTTTTTTTTCTTTTTGGGCTTTTAATTTTTTTTATATATCCTCATCGGCAGGGGCAACATCCTATATTACAATGAATCATCACACTTTTAGTACTCATAACGCATAAAGAAATATCTCTGATGTCTCTAACTGCATGCTGCTGCCAGTATAGCAGTATGCATAAATAACCATGAAGCTCATCATCAAGTAACATATTGAGGTGGATGTTGTACAGCAATATATATCGGAATGACTATGGAAATGCCATGATAGGTAGGTATAGTGGTTGTTTTGAGGAAGAATATATGGGCTTATGTATAGGAGAATACAGTCCTCCCACGGGACTTGGATGCACTGGCGAAGTTTGCACCAACTCTCAATGTGAGAAAGGGCAATGCACAGTACCGAAGAGGCTAGCAAATATGGATGGTGGAAGTGCCAGGAACCGCAACATAGAATCATGTCGGGGGGTTACCTCCGAGTAGGGTAAAGGCAAGTGCTAAGGGCAAGATCAGAAGAGACGTTAGGCAGAGTAGCTGGCTACCCGGTACTTGCTACCCGGTCGACTGCTATTCGGCCGTACACGCTGGTGGCCAGGAGAAAGAATCAAGGAAATTATTCTCCTCCGAGTAGAAGAAGTGGTCCGAGTAGAGATGGCGCTGTCCTACTCGGGGCAGAAGTCAAAGGAGCCGTTCTGACACAGGATCCCGCGTATCCTGGGTCCGTACTGGTGCACTGTTCATCTGCAGAGCGCGTGCTTGTCCGCACCAGGGTGTCAGCAGGGCGGTGCAGGTTAGGGGGCCTACCCTGTGACAATGTCAGTGATAACAGATCAGCTTCTTGGTTTTGCACAACGACTTTCCACACGGAGACAAACTAGGAAGCCAAAGCTGTCAGCGGCAAGCTGGAAGTGTGCAGTGTGCACACTATGTCGACATCTTGGCTGTATCCGGCTGGGCACCAGTATATAAGGTGCCCTGCCTCCTCCTGCGCGAGGGACGACACTACTAGAGGCTACAGTTGCATAGAGAGAAGGGTGGCTACTCGGCTGTAGGCCAAACTTGTACTGTGGCTACTCGGAGACACACGAATACAAAGAGAGAAAGGCAGGAGTAGGGGTTTTACCTCCACACGAGGACCCTGAACCTGAATAGATCTTGTTGTTTGCAGTGCTAGATTCATCCTCGCGCGGCTACTCGCTGCGTGATCCCTCCCCGAGCACCTCCAGCATCCATCGTTCCCACATCTTGAGGCATCCTATGGCATCTGCCATGACACCACCACGACAGTTGGTGCCCACCGTGGGGCAACCAGCGGCGCTGGCTGGAGTTTACGTTCGGACGGGATCCATTTCTGCTACTGGGGAGCGCGTGGTCTGTGGCCTCGTCCACAGATTTGGCTCCTTCGACTTCGTCATCGACAACGCCGGCGATTTTGGCGGCAGGGCCATGCCAGAGGGCGGCTCGGTGCTCTCCTTCGGCTCGCACCTCGTCTACGTCGCCACTGTCATCGACCGCGAGTACCCCGAGCAGGTGCATGTCGCGGAAGATCCCCCTGCTGTCATCGCTGCCCGCGGAAAGCCAACTGGCTGTTCTGCGGACCACGTGGAGGTGATGATGACTGGTCCTGCTGCTGATGCCGGGAAGGGCGCGGCTGCTGCCGCGGGAGTCATCGAGGATCTTGATGGCGCGAGTGCTGGCGGGAGGACGCACAAGCCCTACGACGCGCCTCATAACATCTCGGGCTACATCCCTCCTTCCACGACATCGACGATACCGGCATCCGCCGTGCGGGTAGGCATGCCGCCTCCCACGGAGCTCGAGCTCATGACCATGAGAGCGCAGCTCGACCAGCAGCGCCAGGCGCTGCTCGCCGAGCAGGTGGAGTTGGACAGGTTTAGGCTTGAGCTTAACCTGGACCAGAACGAGTACAACCGGGCTCACGGCTTTACGCCTGTAGTCAGGAGGCCTTCCAAGACAGGCGCTACGCGCCGCAACCTAGGCACCGAGATGGCAGCGGTTGGAGAAACTGCTGGCCAAGCTGCTAGCCAAAACACCGCCACCACCAGACCCAAATACAGCACCCCCGCCAAAACCCTTAGAGCTACTGAAGCTGTAGCTGCTGAGTTGCCGCATCTCGCTGGCGACGCGCGCGTGAGGCGGCAAGAGAGGCTCAATGAGCTAGTGCTACAGGCTGCTAGGCAGAACGAGGAATTCCGAAAAGCCAACCCGGGTGCTGGAGCTTCTCAGGTGGTGCACTCGCATGTGGCTAGATCTAACGATCAGGCCTCATCGCCGCATCCCAGCCGTGAGAAGGATCGGAGTGGGCATTCCGGCAGAGACAGGCAGATGCAGGTGTACGACCCGTCTGTCGCCGCGAAACAGCATGCTGTGCCGCGACAGTCCGGTCAAAAACACAACACTGCAGGAGCAGGCTATCAAGCCCATAAAGCTCACAGCCAGGCCCGAGATGAAGAGCGCCCAGGCCCTTCTCAGCATCCGGTTGCTCAGCCTACTCGGCAGAGGCCGCAGCCGCGTGCAGTCGCGCCAGCCGTCAACCCGGTGGAGCAACCTGCAGTTGTGCAGGTGGACAGATATGATGATGGCTACTCGGCTATGGGTTTGGCTGGCTATGATATATTGGATCGTGTGGGTGAGAGTGTGCTGGAGCCCAGTGATGCCAGACACAAGCTGGACCGGATTAGTCTATCCGCGCAACTCGAGAGCAAAGGGCCGCCTGGCCCAGAATGCTTTGGCCCACGCATCATGACGGAGCCATCCGTGAAGCAGTTCCAGCTCGCTAGGGGAACCAAGTGCTATGACGGCAGCACCAAGCCGAAAGACTGGCTCAATGACTATGTCACAGCCGTACACATCGCAGGCGGCAACCGGAGATGGGCCGTGCGGTACATCCCGCAGATGCTCGAGTGACCAGCCAGAACTTGGCTCAACAACCTGCCCAAGCACAGCATCAACTGCTGGCTTGACTTCGCGGAGCCCTTTGTCAGCAACTTCACCAGCACCTACCGGAGGCCGAATAGGCCGCAACGGCTATCCGCTTGCAGGCAGCGGGAAGAGGTGACGGACCAAGAGTATCTTACTCGGTGGAGTACTCTGAGGAACACCTGTGAAGGTGTGAACGAGGCCCAGGCCATCACTTGGTTTGTGCAGGGCTGCAGGCACGGCAGCATGTTGTGGCAAAGGCTGCAGAGAGAGATGCCGAGTACTCTCGCTGAGACCATCCGGATTGCGGATCAGTACGCACTTGGCGACCCAACTCAGCCTCTTCTTGATGCTGCCGAGCCGAGAAGGAACTACAACATCAACACCAGCAAGCGCAATGAATTTCGCAACAAGCGCAGAGGTGACCGGATTGATACCCGGTACGATCCTGAGGAGGTGAATGCTGTGGCTACTAGAGCTGGGAGTAGCCAGAGGCAAAAAACTGCTGGAGCCCAGTACGGGCAGAACCAGAATCAGGGCCAAGGCAACAAGAAGCCGTACGGCGCACCCCAACAGGGTAGCGGCAACTCGGGTCCGGCTCAGAACTTTGTCTTCAAGGACATGAAGGATGGCCCATGCAGCTTCCATACTCGGCATCCCGCAAGACCCGCCAACCACACTAATCGGAAGTGCAGTTGGTGGGAAGAGATCAAGAATGAGGGCCTGCCTCCTCCTCCTCCTCTGCCGGCTGCGAATGCCGCTGTGCAGCCTGCTCGCGCACCCGCTGCTCGGCCTCCAGCTTTCCCGAGAAGAGAGAATGTGAACCAGGTGGCTTGACTTCGCGGAAAGATAAATTGTTTGATACATATGCACCCGGCATCCCGGGGATCTGATGAATGTTTCAAAGCATAAGTGTTTCAGGAAAAGAACTAGCTCGAGGTAGCGGTGTTCTCCAAGTTGGCGTTGGCGGCGTCCGCTTCAGGGTTGGCAGCAGCTTGATCTGAGGTGGCAGTGGCCACCGAGATGGGGTCGGACTGAGTGCGGGGTAGCACCGCGTCGCCGAGTGCCGTACCGGAAGATGAGCCCATCTCGGGAGCTGCACCCTGGGTGGTGTCCTGGCTCTCGATCTCCTCGTCGCTACCCGCGGCGGCCTTGCCCTTCCCCTTCTCGGCGCTTGTCTCTTCAAAGCAGCCCAAGCCTTCCGACTCGGTTTCCTCGTCGTCATCTTCATCACCCTCGCTTTCCGCCTCCGTGTCAGGCTCACTGAGGCGCTCGATGAAGCGTGCGGTATCGGCGTAGGAGGCGATCTCGTACGTGACTGCCTGGCGGCGAGTCACGCACTCGGGATCTTTCTCCCACTTCGAGTCCCGGCGCATCTCGAGGATAGTATTGAGATTTAGATTCTCATACCAGCTGCAAATGAAGAGGAGAAGCATGTCGGCGCCTGCCCGAGCTCCGGATGCACGCCATTTCTTCAATTCGGCGTTGACACCGTTCAGCTTCTCGGCGAGCGCGCGGATAGTTCTTGGCAAAGGATCTTGGGGCTAGAACAGCGCATGAAGCTTGAAGGCAGTGGACGCCAGGTCGGTGCCCAAGCCCCTAAGACGCTGAACCTGTCCCCGCAAGTTTGTGAAGCTATCTTCAGTCGAAGCCTTGGTGTCCATGGGCAGTCCCTTCTTGGTGCGAATTTCTTGTGCCTTAGACAGGGCAGGTTTGCAAGACAAGCAGAGGTCGGGGAAGATCTCTGAAAATTCTATCAGAAAGAATTAGAAACGGAGGCAGAGAAGAGATGGAAATCAAACCACATAGAAGAAGAAGGAAGCAGGAAGGTGCAGAGAAGTGAGAACTTACTGTTCAGGTCGCAGAGTAGCGATTGCAGCTTCCTCTTCCATGCCTCCTCGTCAGCAATGTGCTTCTCTTCAACCTTGCGGAACTCGGCCAGCTGACTCATGAGGTCCACATTGCTTTTCTTCAGCACCTCGTTCTCCAACTCAAGGGCCCTCTGCTTGGCCTTGCCTGCCGCCTCCATCTTGTCCTTCTCGGCGACCAGGTCTATGACGTCCTGGAGGGCAGCCCTCAATTGGACTTGCAGCGGTTCCATCTAAGTGAGGTGTCTGTCCCTGAACTCTACCTCTAGGCTCTCAATCTGCTGCTTCAACTCGGCGGGCTTCAGACAGTCAAGATGCTCCTCACGGAACTTCTTGTACTCTTCTGCGGACAGAAGCAGCACGGTGAGCAGAGTAGCCAAGAAAAAGGAGTAAAACAACCGAGAAGACGGCAACTCACCTTCAAGCTCCTTGATCTTGCTTTCAGCAGAAGCAACAAAGACATGGCAGTGTTTGTGTTCCTCTGCCATCGCCTCAAATTTGCCTGCAGAGTAGAAGGAGTTAGAGCAAAGAACAAATACGGGTGTAAACACAAAACGCGTCAACCGAATAGCTAGAAGCTTACTCTCGAGTTCTGAGAGTTGGAGGGCACGATCCAGGGCGGCTTGCTCCGTCTCAGCATCAGTCTTGCGTTCCGCTTCTAGGGCTTCAAGGCGCCTCTTGGCGATGGAGCGATTCCAGAGCAGCCACCGGTAAAGGGTTGTCCGCTTCAAGAGGCTATTCTGTGAAGAAGAAAGAAAAGGAGTTAGACAATGTTTTGAATATTTGACCCAAGAAGACGGCAACTCGGTTGAGTATCCGTCTACTCGGCCCGAATTTCGGGGACTGGATGGTGGTTAAGGAGAAAGAGAAGAGTAGAAGAAGAAGAAAAATTGCAACTCGGAACAAGAAACCGCAACTCGGAAAAAGCAAGCGACACTTACAGCGTAGGTCTGTTCGAGATCTTCAGCGGCCTTGCGGTGGACGTACATCTTTGCGGCAAGCGTGCTGGTGGTGGACGAAATGGTCATGGGGTTGTAGCCCATGTCCGCCTTGTTCCAATCCGTGCGCCAGTGGTCCAGTGGGCCCAGGGCCAGGCCATTCCAGGTCTTGTTGCCAAGGACCTCGCTATTCCACTCAGCTTCGATGAAGCCTACCCGGTCGATCATCTGCTCGAGCCCCTGGGACACCACCTCTGTCTCTTGGACCTCGCGCGAGTAGATCGAAAGGGGCTTGTGCTTTGCTGGCAACTTGGAGTCCACCGCCGTGGCCTGCTTGCCTTTTGTAAGAGCGAGCCGCTGCTCGGTCTTGGTCAGGTTGATGCCGTACTGCTTGCCCATCTGCACCATGTAGGGCAGAAAGATAGGCGGATCTGGAGCGCTTGATCCCGCGCCTGTGCCAACAGAGCTGCCAGAAGCGCCAATGGTAAGCTTCCCAGTCTTCGCGGCAGGCTTCACGGGTAGTTTTGGTGGCGGCATCTTGGCAGCATCCAGAGCAGCATTGCGCGATGGGTTCTTGCGGACTGAAGCATCAGGTTGGATGGCCTTTTTGCCATCGGGATCTGCCTTCTTGGTGATCTGTTTGGCTGGAGGGCTCGGTGCGGTCTTGGTCTTCTTCGCGGGCTGCGGAGAGCTTGGTGCAGTGGGTGGAGCAGCCTGCTGAGTAGGCGGCACAGGGGGCTGGCTACCCGGCGCAGCGTCTGGCTGCGTTTGGCTCTGCGGGTTCTGCTCCACCGCAGTCGTCTCTACCCGCTGCTCGGCAGCGGGATCTGGTCGTGCATCTCTTTGTTCTTCTACCCGCGGCTGGGCCGCGGGGTCATCTTCAACAGCAGCTTCAGTGTTTGGCTGCTCCAGATTCTCTTCCTGCCGCTCAAGGGCCGCGTGGTCTTGGTACTCGTCGTCTTGTACTGTATTATCCCCAGCTGAGGCAGCTGGGGGAGAAGAGGGAGTCTCGTCTTGAGTGGCATCCTGCGCATCTGGTTCTGCGCGGGCCTGCTGCTCCGTGTCCATGTCTTGGGCACCAGCGCCCGTGTCCTTAGCGTTGGTGCCATCTTCGTCTTCCTTCACGGGAGAGGGCGCACGCGTCCTACCCCGCGCTGCGGGCTCATCCTCGTCCTCGTCAAGATCAATGAGCGAATCGAGGTCAACAGCTGATCTTTTCTTGGAGGCGGCGGGAGCCGCAGCAGCATCGGCGTTCAAAGGATCGCTGAAGAGAAAAAGAAGCTTAGAAAAAGAGAAGGGGAAGAAGAACACCAAGAAGCAGCAACAAGATATAAGTTAGAAGGAAACTACTTACCCTTTGCGGGTAGGGAGTGGCCTCCTGGTGGAAACCTTCTTCTTCTTCTCGGCTTTCGGTTTCTTGGCAGCAGGCTCCTGGGCACCGCTACCCGTCCTCTTCCGGGTAGAAGGAGCAGACACCGCAACCGTATCGACGTCGAGGACGTCCTCGTCGTCCTCTTCAGCATTGGCATCGTCTGCAGAGTAGAGAAGAGACGGTTGAGAAGCAGAAAGAAAGGATAGATTGCGCTACCCGCAACTGTAGAAGCGAGCTCAGTCACCTTCTTCATCGTCCTCAGACCAATCCCGAATGGACGCATCGACGTGGTGCTTACCCTACTGTTCGGTGTGAGGGACACAGAGGGTAGCCTGGGTGTCATAGGCGGTCTCGTCGTCTTCCCTTCGGTCTGGGTCCCAGTTGGCCTCAAGGAGCTCTTGGTTCTCAGCGAGCTGGCGGTCAAGATGTTGGAAACACAAGCAGGCAATACAAATCAGTTGAGCAATATAAGGAATCCTACCGGTACGGTATCAAACGCAAAGCATATTTGGCTAAGGTCCTCTACTCGACATGGCGTGCAAACATAAAGCACATAAAGCCTAGCGGATAGTAGTAAGGGCTCTACTCGACATGGCGTGCAAACATAAAGCACATAAAGCCTGGCAGATACTAGTGAGTGTTTCTACTCGGTGCAGCGTGCAAAGACTAAGCACACTAAGCTGGGAAGCCACCTACTCGGTATCATGATGCACAGGTAAAGCATAAAGTACTAACCTGTCCGATTGGCTTCTCGCGGCTATACGGCACGAAGCCGTATTGCCAGTTGTCGGTGAGGCCAGTACTCATGATGGAGCGCGCCCAAACGGCCACATCCGCGCTGCTCAACTCGAACGTGGTGGTCCTCGTGCAGTCCCTGTTGGCTCCCATGTAGCACATGAGGTGCGCACGGCGCTGTAGCGGGAGCACTCGCCTGGAAATCCAGCAGGCGATGGGATCGTCGCTTTTGAGTCCCATATCCTTCAGCTCGATGAGGCGCTTGTTGATCTGGAGGACGTCGCCTTCCGGTTTCGGTTTGAATCCCCAATTCCGTTGGGTGGGCGCCGTGTTCGTCCACTTGGGAAGAAAAATCCGGTCCACGATTGGCGCTCCTTCTTCGTCTGGGACGTTCTTCACGTAGAAGAAGGTCCGCTGCCACTTGCGCACCAAGTCGAGCCCCTTGATGCGCGGGTGAGGGGTGGAGCCGCGCTGCAGCATTATTGCGCTGCCGGTCTTGGTCATACTGCGGGCGCTCTCCGTGCTTCCCGGCTTGGGCACGCTCTTCTTCCGGAAGAAGAAGTAACGCGCCCAGGTATGCACCGTGGGGCGCACACCCAGGAACGCCTCGCACACCACGGCGTGGTATGCGAGCATCACCATGGCATTGGGAGGCAGGTGATGCGGCTGGAGCTCGAAGTTGTCGAGGAAGGATTTGAAGAAGTCCGAGACGGGAAGCCCGAATCCCCGCTTGAAGTGAGCGAGGAAGACGACGAACTCGTCCGCCTCCGGTGTGGGGACGAGCTCGCCGTCCGGCTGCCGGCAGCGCACGCCGGGAGAAACCCGGCGGGTATTCACCAGCCACTGGCAATCCGCCAGGGTGACCTCGGATCCAGCCCATCCGGCGCGGGCGTCATCATCGCGGGCCATCGAGAGGAGAGATTTGGTGGAGATTCGTGGCAGTTTGGTGGAAATTGCTAGCCTTCCGGCGTCGCAGGGAGAAGCGGCGCGGTGAGATGAACGGCGGCGGAAGCGCTCTGAGATGCGCGGCGCGGGCGTCATCGTCGCGGGCCATCGAGAGGAGAGATTTGGTGGAGATTCGTGGAAGTTTGGTGGAAATTGCTAGCCTTCCGGCGTCGCAGGGAGCAGCGGCGCGGTGAGATGCGCGGCGGCGGAAGCGCTCTGTGGCGGCGGAGAGGCAAGGAGGCAGGGAGTGAATGAGAGCAGGAAGGGGAAAGAGGAGTTACCGAGGGGGTATTTATCCCTCCCATCGGGTAGCCGTTACTGATGGAGCTAGTATGATCAGTTTGTGCGCGGAGATCGTGCGACGTGGGGTGTGGGCCGGTTAGAAACGCACACAGCGCAGTTTGCGCGCGTAACGGCCGCAATTGATCCCACGTCGAGATCGTGTGCGAATAACTACACTTGATGAGACCTAACGGGCCGGTGGGCCCAGGATGCAGTGATGGGCGCGTGGCCTGTCATATCCCGGGCACCGAGGCGTCGGGGGTGCGAGAACGTGACACGTGCCCAGTTGCAGTGCGGAAAGGTGGATTTGGTCTGCCACGCCGAGATTCTCTCCAGGAATTCCGCGAAGTCATTTTACTCGGCGACAGAGAAGAGAAATAGTTCTATTCGGAAGAGAAGAGACTCGTGCAAGAATTAAGGGCTACTCGGAGGTTCTACTTAGAATCCTAAGGTTCAAAGGAAAGATTGATTTTTAAGCTGGAAGAGCCCAGTAAACAAGTTCGCAGGACTCTACCAGCTTCGGGGACTAATGTCGGGGGGTTACCCCCGAGTAGGGTAAAGGCAAGTGCTAAGGGCAAGATCAGAAGAGACGTTAGGCAGAGTAGCTGGCTACCCGGTACTTGCTACCCGGTCGACTGCTATTCGGCCGTACACGCTGGTGGCCAGGAGAAAGAATCAAGGAAATTATTCTCCTGCGAGTAGAAGAAGTGGTCCGAGTAGAGATGGCTGTCTCCTACTCGGGGCAGAAGTCAAAGGAGCCGTTCTGACACAGGATCCCGCGTATCCTGGGTCCGTACTGGTGCATTGTTCATCTGCAGAGCGCGTGCTTATCCGCGCCAGGGTGGCAGGGCGGTGCAGGTTAGGGGGCCTACCCTGTGACAGTGTCAGTGATAACAGATCAGCTTCTTGGTTTTGCACAACGACTTTCCACACGGAGACAAACTAGGAAGCCAAAACTGTCAGCGGGAAGCTGGAAGTGTGCAGTGTGCACACTATGTCGACATCTTGGCTGTATCCGGCTGGGCACCAGTATATAAGGTGCCCTGCCTCCACATGCGCGAGGGACGACACTACTAGAGTTTACAGTTGCATAGAGAGAAGGGTGGCTACTCGGCTGTAGGCCAAACTTGTACTGTGGCTACTCGGAGACACACGAATACAAAGAGAGAAAGGCAGGAGTAGGGGTTTTACCTCCACACGAGGGCCTTGAACCAGGGTAGATCTTGTTGTTTGCAGTGCTAGATTCATCCTCACGCGGCTACTCGCTGCGTGATCCCTCCCCGAGCACCTCCAGCGTCCATCGTTCCCACATCTTTAGCCATCCTATGGCATCTGCCGTGACACCACCACGACAAATCACAAGTTAAAAGATTGCAGCAAGAAAATCATCTTACAAGGCACAATCCAAATCACTCCAAGAGGGTCTATGGAAGTGACAAGTCACTGTTAGATACCCCGACCGTTTCGCGTAACAAAAGGCCGATCAGAAATGTATCACTCGTAGCAATCATATACCATTGTTTCTATCAGCTGGTAATTTAAGTGTGCCACAGTTTCAAGTTTCTTAGACCAACCATTAAAATTTTATACTTACTAGTCCTTCCCGTTTATCCATTAAGCAAACTAATATCTCAAAACAACATCACTGATTCAAGTGAAGCAGTTTAGTGATCTACAAGACCATGCGAATTTTTCCACTATACCAACTACCACATAGGCATTTCTATTTCCAAGAAAATGCACATACGAGAACCACCTAACTACAAAAGCTAACAGCTCTGAGAAAAAGATATGCATGAAAACAAAGACTAACGCAGTACTAGCAAAAAGTGAACACTCACAGAACAATAAGAATGAAAACTAGAGTGTTCTAAGCAATGAAAACGGAGCGTGTCTCGCTCCGACACAAGTATGATAAGATCCAACCATTTATTACAGAAAAGAAAACCAAACAAACTGAAAACAAAAATAAAAGACGCTCCAAGTAAAGCACATAAGATGCGACCGAATAAAAATATAGTTTCACTAGAAGTGACCTGATAATTTGTTGATGAAGAAAGGGATGCCTTGGGCATCCCCAAGCTTAGACGCTTGAGTATTCTTGGAATTTCCTTGGATGTACCACCGGGGCATCCCCAAGCTTAGGATTTTCACTCTTCTTGATCACATCATATAATCCTCTTCTCTTGACCCTTTAAAACTTCCTTCACGTCAAAAATCTCACAATCTTCATTAGCAACGTTAGTGCAATTGAAATAATAGATTCACATGGTTCAGTTTCAACACAAGTCTAACACTCAAAAACACATTAGCTACTTTTAAAACTTCTTTCAAAACTCTCTTTCTCAAAAGAACACCAAAAGAAAGAGATTAAGATGCAAATGCAATAAATGGCAGAAATCTCTCAAAACAGAACATCAGGTAAAGATCGATTTTTTCAAAACTATTCTGTTGCTCAAATAAACAAGTGGTATTCTAGGAAATGTTGCGTATATGTTTCCTGCGTAGAAATATCATTTTGAATTTTCTGTGATTTTTAACGGAATTAACGGTGGACAGCAGAAATATATTTCCTGCGCAGAAATACGAAATATAGGTTCAACTTTCCACTTGAGGCTTTACTTGGCTCAGAAAAAAACTCAAAAGAAAAGATACAGCTGGGTTGATAAGCAAATAGACAACACCCAGGTGCAAAGCATACCAAAGAAAACGAAAGAAAACATGTTGAAAACGGAGAAATAAAACAGGTTGTCTCCCGGTAGCGCTTTTCTTTAACGCCTTTCAGCTAGGCATAGTGATGTTTAAAAGATGCTCACATAAGAATAAGAGTTGAGGAAAAATAAGAGATCATCAAGAAGAAGATATAAAACACATTTAAGTCTAACGCACTTCCTATGAAAAAGAATCTTGTAGAGAAAACAAGTCATGGAAGCATAAAGTGACTAGCATAGGAAGACAAAATAAGTGCAACTTAAAAAATTTCAACATAAAGAGGGGAAACTTAATATTATTGAGATGCATAAAACCATGTTTCCCTCTCTCATAATAACTATCACAAAAACATTCTTATCATGATCCACATGCATAAAAGAATTAATACTCTCCACATAAGCATAGTCATTCTTATTAATAGTAGTGGGAGAAAATTCAACAAAATATATATCATTATTATTCTCATCACCATAATCATTAAATATAGGAGGCATATTGTAATCATAGTTAATTTTTTCCTAAATAGTAGGTGGACTGAAAATATCATATTCATCATTGTAAACAGGTGGAACTAGAATACCACAATCATTATAATCATCATATTTTGGAAGCAAAGTATCATCAAAGAAAATTTCCTCCTCAAAACATGGGGGACTAAAATATCATATTCATCAAAACTAGCTTCCCCAAGCTTAGCCTGTTCCATAGCATTAGCAATAATGGTGTTAAAAAAATTCATACTAATAACATTGCTATTAGCATGCGAATAAAGCTCCATAGGTTTTTTAATTTTCTCTTTAAACACTTCATGTCCTAACTCAAGATAAATATTATAAAGCTCTCTCATATTTTTGTTGTTTTCCATTAAGTCCAACTAGTAAATAGAAAAACAAGGAAGAAGCAAAAATAAGCCTAACTAGTGAAAACAAGAAACTAAAAGATATAATTGCAGAATCTAAAGGAAATAACTTCGAGCACTCACAACCGAGGATGTGAGTGCCTTTTACCTTACCTCCCCGGCAACGGCGCCAGAAAAGAGATTGATGTCTACGCACGCTTCTATTATTGTAGACAGTGTTGGGCCTCCAAGTGCAGAGGTTTGTAGAACAGCAACAAGTTTCCCTTAAGTGGATCACCCAAGGTTTATCGAACTTAGGGAGGTAGAGGTCAAAGATATCTATCTCAAGCAACCCTGCAATCAAGATACAAGAAATCTCTTGTGTCCCCAACACACCCAACATACTTGTCAGGTATATAGGTGCACTAGTTCGGCGAAGAGAGAGTAAAATACAAGCAGTATGGATGGTTATAAGTGATAATAACAATCTGAAATAAATATGGCAGCAAGCAAACATGTAGCAGAACAGGAGGAAATGGTGTTTCAATGCTTGGAAATAAGGCCTAGGTCTCCTACTTTCACTAGTGGACACTCTCAACAATGATCACATAATTGAATGCATAAATATCATTCTTCACTATGCTACTTCGAACCACTCTCTGGTCGAATAACGAACACTAATCATTGCGTAGGGCTTTAACAACACTCCTCAAGTCTATATTCCCTCTCTAGGGCACCCCAATGTCACTACAAGCGCCATAAATTAGTAAACAAAAGCCACAATTTCATAGGTTCACCTTCCAACACAAGATACAAATATCATGCTAAACCACACGGAGCACACACTGTCACCTTTGCCCTGTGATCAAAGTGTTTACGGAGATAACAAAACCACTTGAGTAGCATAACAGATGAAGATCAATCTACATATTCAACTAGATTACAAAGCTCATGATCACATAAAGATCACGCCATGGGAGAGAGAGATGAACCACATAGCTACCGGTAGAGCCCTCAGCCCCGGGGAGAACTACTCCCTCCTCATAATAGAAGACAACAACGACGGTGGAGTCGATGGAGATGGCTTCCGGGGGCACTTCCCCGTCCCGGCAGGGTGCCAGAACAGAGATATGTCCCCTCAAACTTGTCGACGGCAGCGGCGGAGCTATAGATGTATTTAGTGGAAAAGGTCGATTCCTCCAGGGTTTATTCCTCGGGGAGTATATATGGGCGAAAGGGCGATGTCGGGAGGTGGTCAGGGGGCCCACACCCCTAGGTGGAGCGCCTAGGGGGGAATCGCGCCCCCCATGGTATGGACACCATGTGGCCCCCCTCCGGGGCTCTTCGGGACTTCTGGATGCTTCCGGGACTTTTAGGACTTCTGGCTTTCGAATTTTCCAATTCCGAGAATTTTCCAGAATAACTTTTCTGAAACTAAAAACAGCAAAAAAACAGGGAACTGGCTCTATGGCATCTTGTTAATAGGTCAGTTCCGGAAAACATAAGAAAACGTAGTAAAACAAGTGGAAAACATGTAGCAATTGGCATAATATCAACATGGAACATCAGAAATTATAGATACATTTGAGACGTATCACAGCCCTGGCAGTCAAGCTCGCGGTGCCCCTACGTGTTTTGCCGGTTCCTCAGAACGAGGTACTGATCTCCCCTTCTTCAAATTTAGATCAAAAAATATGCTCGCGATTAATTTGGGCTTTTGTGGTTCCCAACTTTGTGAATAATACATATTGAAAGAGCGGAGTAGAGGGAGTTTTCCTCGGGGCGGAAAAGAAATCGGTCATGTCCAAGCGACCAAGCCCATGGTAAGCCCGCATCTTAGCTCCTTCGCTATTTGATTTTGTGGGTGGATCGCAAGATTGTTCTTCCTTCATCAACGTGCAACTCGAATTCAGCTCCATCTCGCATATTTGTTAATAATGAATATCTTTTTGGGGGTTGAGTAGTACTGGTCTAGAGATAACTGGCTAAGGTGATTCAGCTGTGATAGGTAATTGACAGGAGCTGGGGACAGTTGCGCCATTATACTAAAATACTTATGGCCATTGGAGCTTGATTTTCATACTGAGAAGTAGTTGAGTACCTCGAATGTTGTTATGTTATTGAAGAAAACCGAAGAACGTACCCATCTGATGCTTTGGAACCGATTTGTTGCAGATCGATCGATTGCTTTGTGCCTATAGGATGGTGATTCTCAAGGTAGCAAAGAAACAAGATATTCATTGCCACAACTTCCACGAGACAGATGGAGAGTCCTATTGCAAGATGGAGATCCCTATTGCAAGTAAAATATCTATAGGGAAGCTCAAAAAAATTATGAGCTTATTTCCCTTATAAAGTTGTGGCTTGTGATGCAGGAGTCGGGTAATGATGGAGTTTTTTTCCTCTTTGGCTTTGACTTGGCTCGTGGTTAATTAGTACTATATTTGTTTTATGCTAAAAATTGTATTGCTTTGTGTAGTGGGATAATTGATTGTATTGAGTCCCCTCCGATGTGCGCGCCATATAACTTAGGAGCAGTAGAAAAGATCTTGAAAAATATATACTGGGTGTCTCAAGTCTTGCACATCTGGTTCTACCAGATATACTTGTATTGATGGCATATTTGATGAACAAATACACTATGAATTGAAATTCACTTGCATTTCAGTACTTAAATTGGTTCATCTCAAACTGAAATTATGAAATATATATGTAGTAGTTTGGAATTTAAACAAGCAAATATATTGGCTATTGTTCAGTTTAAGCCTACTCTAGGCTACTCTCACTAGCACTTGATAGCCAAGAGACTCCTACCAATTATAACTTGAGAACAATTTGTAATTTGTTAATTTTGACTTCACGTCTGCCAAGATTGATGAATACCCATGTACATCAGTTCCAAGGTTGTGGGTGATGTTACAAATCGGAGTAATCTTACACCTGCTACTCTGATGGAGGCTACCTTCTTTTCTGTAAGTGGTGGCTGTAGTAATGTATCTGATACGTCATAAACGTATCCTTAATTTCTGATGTTCCATGTTGTTTTTTTATTGTTTCCCACATGTTTGATATACACTTTATGTCATTTTTATCGATTTTCCGGACTAACCTATTGACAAGATGCCACAGAGCCAGTTACATGTTTTCTGCTGTTTTTAGCTTCAGAAAAGTCGTTCTGGAAATATTCTCGGAATTGAAAAATTCGAAGCCTGAAAGTCTTAGAATTCCCGAAGGTTCCACGGAGTCTCGAAGAGACCCGGAGGGGGGCCTCAGGGGGGCCACATATAGGGCGGCGCGCCCCCCTTTGGCCGCGCCGGGAGGGATCTGGAGCTCTCCCCGGCACCCTGCCGCAGGGGGAAATCATCACCGGAGGGGTCTAAACAAATAACAAAGGGAATACTTGTTGCAAAAGATAATGCTCATATTACAGTTATGCTCCAAAATTGTGGTTTATGCCCAATGCTAATGCACTAAAATTCATGAATCAGGCCATCAATGTAACCCCAACAGGGTGGCAAAAATTAACTCTGTTATAGAATAATGCAAAAATTACGCTGTAGTAGCTTATTATTCTTAGACTATCATAACCTGGTAAGGACCACGGAACTATGCTTCTTGTCCTAGAAGGCAGCAATTTGATTTTTTTTGGTTTTCATATTCATGCCGATCCAGTTACAACTATTGACCACTCCTCTAAGATTCCATATGTAGTTCATTTTTTTGGTTTTAAAGTTTGCAGACCAACCCATCTTTTGCCCACAACATACATTTTCAGACTTGTAAATTGAAGCAACAAAAGACCAATACTGCCTCCAGTGATGGACTTAACTTGCAGCCTTAGCCACTATCTCACCATGGGCTTGAATGTGTAGTGTAACCTCAGATTAATACCAGTAGTGAACCCATGCCTACTTCACTTTGAGATCGATTAGAAACGTAGGGCACATTTCATTTTTATTTTATGTTTTACCCACAACAACATATATATCTAGCCTCTCAATACCATGCCCACTACCTGATACAGCATATCCAGCAAACTAGTCGAGGACGCTATATGCCCTAGCTGCAGTCTCATTGAACATATCGATTTGGTAATACTAACTTTTCCTTCGTTGATGGGCGCTGGTTGAGTGTTTTGCTCAAAATTAAGAGAGATCTTAAGCATGCCCTTTGCTTTTTATAAGCTTGCTGTTCGCATCCACATCCTCAAGAGTGCAAATGGTAGATGGCAAGTTTTTGGCTTGTTTGGTTTTGCCACTTGTTAGACGAGGAGGTGAACCAAGGAATACATAGTGCAATCTTTAAAAGTAGAGAAGATATCTTTCACAGTTGTCTTATTCATTTGCTGTGTATTCCTTGATTGGCTTATCTATTTATGTTTGAAATCCTCCTCCCGTGTCACTTGCCCCTTCTAAGTGAGCAATTTTTCTTATACTAACAAGCATTGGAGTCTTAGAAGTTTTCGCACAGTAATCTGTGGTGGACACTAGTGTTGAATGTAATGCTCTTGCTTCAGTGTTTAAGCCTGTGTATTTGTCTAAACATGGTGAAGTATAGATAAAAGAAACTCATTTTTTGCATCTTCATTCGCATGTCATTTTTTGAATATTTATAAGCTTATATCCGAGTATTTTCTTGTTTCCTTTGGTAAAACATGCTATGTACCTTTTTACTAGTATTCAACATGTTTCATTACAGTAATACTTCCATGGAGTAACTGCTAGCTCTTCTTGTACTCCTGGATTACTATTTTTTTAATCTTGGTTAATTCCTTACGGTTAAATTTAAGGTCAACATAGATATGGAGTAATCTGAAATATGAACTTGCCTGGTTTCTACTGAATTTTGAATTATGCACATCTCATGCCTCCTCTTCTTCTATGTTAACCTCTTCTTGATGTGGTGTCAGGTTTAGATCCAACATGTCAATTCCAAGTGCTCGCATGTTTGAGTCCAAAATTTTCATTACTGCAATTTTAGGTGACAGAGTAATTTGTCTAGTACTGTAGTTACTTCTATTTATCTGCAATTTGTACAGTTACTGTTATTGATCCGGCAATCTGGGCGTTGACGCGCTGGGATGTTTTTCTTCTCCAGCGTTGTGGGTGTTGAGAAGCTTCTCCTACGACGAGGATCAGAGACGGTGGTGTGCAGCGAGAGGTGCTTTTGACGATCTTGGGAGCTGCAAAGACCTAGTGCCGCGAGATGTTCGGGGATCAGCTTTTACCTGGGGCGGCGAGATGTTTCTGTAAATTTGTATTGAGCTTTTGGTGCATCTTTCATATGTAGCTCAAAATATTCTTTTAAACATGCTGGGATTCTTTGATAAGTGCTAAAATTATTTGGCAATTTTATTGTTATAGCTCTTATAATTGTGTACATATACTCCCTCCATTTACCTTTTTTGGAGGCAGTTTCAAATTTGCCTGCAGAGTAGAAGGAGTTAGAGCAAAGAACAGATATGGGTGTAAACACAAAACGCGTTAACCGAATAGCTAGAAGCTTACTCTCGAGTTCTGAGAGTTGGAGGGCACGATCCAGGGCGGCTTGCTCCGTCTCAGCATCAGTCTTGCGTTCCGCTTCCAGTGCTTCAAGGCGCCTCTTGGCGATGGAGTGATTCCAGAGCAGCCGTCGGTAAAGGGTTGTCCGCTTCAAGAGGCTATTCTGTGAAGAAGAAAGAAAAGGAGTTAGACAATGTTTTGAATATTTGACCCAAGAAGACGGCAACTCGGTTGAGTACCCGTCTACTCGGCCCGAATCTCGGGGACTGGATGGTGGTTAAGGAGAAAGAGAAGAGTAGAAGAAGAAGAAAAATTGCAACTCGGAACAAGAAACCGCAACTCGGAAAAACCAAGCAACACTTACAGCGTAGGTCTGTTCGAGATCTTCAGCGGCCTTGCGGTGGACATACATCTTTGCGGCAAGCGTGCTGGTGGTGGACGAAATGGTCATGGGGTTGTAGCCCATGTCCGCCTTGTTCCAATCCGTGCGCCAGTGGTCCAGTGGGCCCAGGGCCAGGCCATTCCAGGTCTTGTTGCCAAGGACCTCACTATTCCACTCAGCTTCGATGAAGCCTACCCGGTCGATCATATGCTCGAGCCCCTGGGACACCACCTCTGTCTCTTGGACCTCGCGCGAGTAGATCGAAAGGGGCTTGTGCTTTGCTGGCAACTTGGAGTCCACCGCCGTGGCCTACTTGCCTTTTGTAAGAGCGAGCCGCTGCTCGGTCTTGGTCAGGTTGATGCCGTACTGCTTGCCCATCTGCACCATGTAGGGCAGAAAGATAGGCGGATCTGGAGCGCTTGATCCCGCGCCTGCGCCAGCAGAGCTGCCAGAAGCGCCAATGGTAAGCTTCCCAGTCTTCGCGGCAGGCTTCACGGGTAGTTTTGGTGGCGGCATCTTGGCAGCATCCAGAGCAGCATTGCGCGATGGGTTCTTGCGGACTGAAGCATCAGGTTGGATGGCCTTTTTGCCATCGGCATCTGCCTTCTTGGTGATCTGTTTGGCTGGAGGGCTCGGTGCGGTCTTGGTCTTCTTCGCGGGCTGCGGAGAGCTTGGTGAAGTGGGTGGAGCAGCCTGCTGGGTAGCCGGCACAGGGGGCGGGCTACCCGGCGCACCGTCTGGCTGCGTTTGGCTCTTTTGGTTCTGCTCCACCGCAGTCGTCTCTACCCGCTGCTCGGCAGCGGGATCTGGTCGTGCATCTCTTTGTTCTTCTACCCGCGGCTGGGCTGTGGGGTCATCTTCAACAGCAGCTTCAGTGTTTGGCTGCTCCAGATTCTCTTCCTGCCGCTCAAGGGCGGCGTGGTCTTGGTACTCGTCGTCTTGTACTGTATTATCCCCAGTTGAGGCAGCTGGGGGAGAAGAGGGAGTCTCGTCTTAAGTGGCATCCTGCGCATGTGGTTCTGCGCGGGCCTGCTGCTCCGTGTCCATGTCTTGGACACCAGCGCCCGTGTCCTTAGCGTTGGTGCCTTCTTCGTCTTCCTTCACGGGAGAGGGCGCACGCGTCCTACCCCGCGCTGCGGGCTCATCCTCGTCCTCATCAAGATCAATGAGCGAATCGAGGTCAACAGCTGATCTTTTCTTGGAGGCGGCGGGAGTCGCAGCAGCATCGGCGTTCAAAGGATCGCTGAAGAGAAAAAGAAGCTTAGAAAAAGAGAAGGGGAAGAAGAACACCAAGAAGCAGCAACAAGATATAAGTTAGAGGGAAACTACTTACCCTTTGCGGGTAGGGAGTGGCCTCCTGGTGGAAACCTTCTTCTTCTTCTCGGCTTTCGGCTTCTTGGCAGCAGGCTCCTGGGCACCGCTACCCGTCCTCTTCCGGTTAGAAGGAGCATCCACCGCAACCGGATCGACGTCGAGGACGTCCTCGTCATCCTCATCAGCATTGGCATCGTCTGCAGAGCAGAGAAGAGACGGTTGAGAAGCGGAAAGAAAGGATAGATTGCGCTACCCGCAACTGCAGAAGCGAGCTCAGTCACCTTCTTCATCGTCCTCAGACCAAACCCGAATGGACGCATCGACGTGGTGCTTATCCTACTGTTCGGTGTGAGGGACACAGAGGGTAGCCTGGGTGTCATAGGCGGTCTCGTCTTCTTCCTTTCGGTCTGGGTCCCAGTTGGCCTCAAGGAGCTCTTGGTTCTCAGCGAGCTGGCGGTCAAGATGCTGGAAACACAAGCAGGCAATACAAATCAGTTGAGCAATATAAGGAATCCTACCGGTACGGAATGCAAATGCAAAGCATATTTGGCTAAGGTCCTCTACTCGACATGGCGTGCAAACATAAAGCACATAAAGCCTAGCGGATACTAGTAAGGGCTCTACTCGACATGGCGTGCAAACATAAAGCACATAAAGCCTGGCAGATACTAGTGAGTGTTTCTACTCGGTGCAGCGTGCAAAGACTAAGCACACTAAGCTGGGAAGCCACCTACTCGGTATCATGATGCACAGGTAAAGCATAAAGTACTAACCTGTCCGATTGGCTTCTCGCGGCTATACGGCACGAAGCCGTATTGCCAGTTGTCGGTGAGGCCGGTACTCATGATGGAGGCGCCCAAACGGCCACATCCGCGTTGCTCAACTCGAACGTGGTGGTCCTCGTGCAGTCCCTGTTGCCTCCCACTACTAGGAAAATGGGCATAGATGACATAGCATCAGTGGCGCACCATGTAGTTGTGCGCCACTGATGTGGCTCGGAGCATACATGTATAGGCATCAGTGGCGCACTGTGTAGCCGTGCGCCACTGATTCTCCAAGCATCAGTGGCGCACGATCAACGGTGCGCCACTGATGCTATGTGCCCATGTATGCCCGGAAGCATTAGTGACGCACCACCAACCATGCGCCACTGATTCTATGGAGCATCAGTGGCGCACCGTCTAGTGGTGCGCCACTGATTCTATGTGCCCATGTATGCCCGGAAACATCAGTGGCGCACCACCAACCATGCGCCACTGATTCTATGGAGCATCAGTGGCGCACCGTCTAGTGGTGTGCCACTGATTCTATGAAGAATACATGACGGGGAGAAACCACGGATCGATGAGCTGGGGGTGGAAATCTCACCAAACACGTGCATCCAAAATTTGGCGCGAACATGTAAAGAAACAAACAAAAAATTGGCCCCAAGCCACCCCATCGACATCGAACAAACGAAACCCTATCCTCTTTGCACCGAGTCACCAGCGCCGCCACCCCTCCTCTCCCGTTCCCCTTTGCAGCCAACAGATCTCGGCCGGCCCCGTCGTCTCCTCCGGCCACTGACCACCGCCCCGGCTCCGCTTGTCCTTCTCCACCCGTCCCATCGCGCAGACTCCGAGCCGCCGCCACGACGAACCCTAGCCCGGCAGGAATCCGTCAAGGCGCCGCCGACGCGGCGTGGCGTCCTCCGGTGCCGCCCCGTCTCCCCGGGCCGCGTCTCGGACGGCTTGCTCGCCGGTCGCGCGTGCATCCATGCGTGCGCATCCGTCGAGCTCACCGGACCGCGTCGCATGGCTTCTCCAAGGTAGGTGCGGTGCTGCATTCCGACGAGCGTGCACCTGCCACCAGGACTCCACTTTGGCGGCGCGAGCCACGGAGGACTTCGGCTGTGCGCTGCTTCCTCGTGCGCAGAGATTGGCAGAGACATGCGCTTCGGCCAGACCATGAGTCCGTCGAGTACGATCTTGAGATCCAACGTGCAAAAGGTCTTCCTTTGTTTCCTCCGCTTATCCTCTAGCTTAGTTCATTTTCAATGATTGATCCTCCTGCAAATTAGGTCAGCTGCTGTCACGTGAATGAAGGATATGTGCTGAAATTTCTTGCTTCTGTTCTGCTTTGATCTGTATTACCAACCCACTGAAATTAACCTTTGAAAATTGCATCTTGATTGCTCGCTGTACACTGAGATCTACATCTTCTAGCCTAATTTTCGACAATGTGTGCTACATATGCCTGCCAAAGAAGTGAATGGCTTTGTGGACGTGTGCAAGATGAGAGAGTCAGCTCAGCTGCTGCCTTTCTGAAAAATATTAGAGTCGAAACATCTGCTTCATAATTAGCCTGCAACGTTTACTCTTTGATTTTATTCGCTGAAATGCAAACTATAAGATCCAAGCTGCATTTTTTCAGCATTCTAGTAGTGTAATGGATTCAGTTTGGTGTGATGTTAAGGATATGGCAGAAGTTAACTAAAAGAAAAATATTATTGCAGAAATGGATATCTTCCGTATGATAGGTTTTCATGGGTAGCACTTATAATTGATAAACATGCATGCTTTAAATTAATTTGCGATGAATTATTTTTACATTTATCTTGTAATTTCAGCACACTTTGTCGAAATCTCACAGCTTTGAATTCAGTGCTGCTACTGGACGGGGGTGGCATGACGTTACCGCAATAGCACTGGTGGTCGCCGTTATTCTTTGTATACGGTACAGGTAGTTCCTCGGCCCTCCCTGTTCTCTCGTGTGCCAAATGATTTCTGGCCAGGATGTATTGTGTGCTGAGAACATGTATTCTGTGACGTTTGAGATACAATTTCGTTTCAGTTTAAGTCTGCTAGTGTTGTTTTCAATTGAATTGAGCATGCATGCTGCAGCTTAGTCATGCTTCCTGATAACTGAAATTGAACATGCATGCTACAGATGAGTGATGCATTTATATCAGCCATAGCTTATTTATTAAATCCTCTCATAAGATACATTGGCACAAACATTAGATAGCATATGTGGATAAATTTAAGCCATTTAGAAAGCAAAAAAAATCAGTGTACATTAAGTAGAAGCCATAAATGGCTGAGATGAAGAAACAAATACATCCAATGACAATTTAGTTCCAGCCATAGCAGGAACTTTATTTCTTCTACTTAATCTTATTGTAGGAGTAGTGGCAAAGACTTCTTCTCCATCAAGTTGTTGCTTATTGCTCCTCTTATTATAGTTAGTCCTCTGATGGACTGTTCTGTTATGTTGCAGGTTGGGAGACTATCGGATGCCTTGCATGTGGGTTGTCAATCACTGTCGTGTGTATTGAGAGCTAGTCCTATGCGCCGTGTAATGGCATGGGTAGACTTCTGCTGCGACTCCATGCGTTTAGCTAAGTTGTTGGGCTCACTGTGGCATGGCTGCCGCTGTTCCTTGTCTAAGGTACATGGTAGTTCTTTGTCTACCGACTATCGTACATGGTAACACTAGGATTTTTTAATACTGTCCTAGAATAGTTGTGCAAGAATAATGGTCCTATCTAATTACTAGTTGGTGCTACTAGTTGCTTGATGCTCATGCTCTTGTAAATTCAGCAAACTAGTGAAGCAACACCTCCACTTGTGTGGTTCAAGAAATGACATAGATAACTCCTACGCATATTTTCTTGCAGCATGTGTAGGTTTTCATGTGGTATTTATTTCAACCGTGATGACGATGTATATTTGTGCTAGGAGTGTTCATGTGGTATTTATTTCGACCTGATAACCATGTATATTTGTGCTAGCTTTTAAATGTTTAAGTGCTTAGTACAGTCCTATGTGTGGAGCACAAGCGAGTACAAATTATGTAGATCCTGGAATTTTAAAACTTACACAAATCAGTCCAAATTCTTGGAATAATTTTTACATGTATTTTATTATGCCAACTCGCCCTGGTGAAGAGTGGTAGGTAAGTAAAAATGAGTTTTGCAGATCTGTCCAATATAAAGATACGTCTAGTTTTACAGTACCTTTGTATAATTTATTATTGTGCACATGTGATCTCTTATATCCCGTCGTTGACTAATGCTATATCTCATGTTTTGCAGATGCCCAGGGTTTACGTGGTCTTTAGGGGTAGGGTTCTAGGGGTCTATGCCCATTGGGAGCAGTGTCACAACCAAAGCAAGTGGCGAGGTTCAGTGGCAACTCTTACAAAAGCTACAATACTATAGCGGAGGCGGAGGCTCGGTGGATGAAGCACAAGTTAGAGGAACGTGATCAGAGGAACAGGAACCGGATGAAGACCTTTGATGTCTTGCTTGCCGCCGTGACCGTGGTTCTGATCTATTTCTTTTTGTTGGTAGGATAGGTGACTGTCACCTACTTAATGTGTAATGTGATGAGATCAATGAACTTGTGATGGACGACTTGCTACTAGCTAGCTAGACTATGTGTTGATGAACTTGTAATATTTCCAAACTTGTCACTATTTTGGGTTTTAGCTATGAGTGAGATGATGAACTAGATTGTGACAATGATCATCTTCGTCTATTTATACTACTTTGCAATCTGCTATATGAATTGTATAACCTGTATAAATACATGTATACATACCCGTATAAATACGTGTACACGCAAAACTGCGTAAACATATGTAAGAATCAGTGGCGCATCCCCAAAGGAATCAGTGGCGCATCAAAGAGGAATCAGTGGCACAGAGCATCAGTGGCGCATCAGTCTGGTGAGCCACTGATTCCCTAAAGTGCATGCATACCCTAGAGAATCAGTGGCGCACCAAAGTCATGCGCCACTGATTCCCCAGAGAATCAGTGGCGCACCATTGAGGAATCAGTGGCGCATGACTTTGGTGCGCCACTGATTCCCTAGAGAATCAGTGGCGCACCAATGTGGTGCGCCACTGATTCTCCAGGGAATCAGTGGCGCAATAGTAGTGGCGCACCATGGTGCGCCACTGATTCCCAAAACGGTGCGCCACTGATGCCCATTTTCCTAGTAGTGTCCCATGTAGCACATGAGGTGCGCACGGCGCTGTAGCGGGAGCACTCGCCTGGAAATCCAGTAGGCAATGGGATCGTCGCTTTTGAGTCCCATATCCTTCAGCTCGATGAGGCGCTTGTTGATCTGGAGGACGTCGCCTTCCAGTTTCGGTTTGAATCCCCAATTCTGTTGGGTGGGCGCCATGTTCGTCCACTTGGGAAGAAAAATCCGGTCCACGATTGGCGCTCCTTCTTCGTCAGGGACGTTCTTCACGTAGAAGAAGGTCCGCTGCCACTTGCGCACCGAGTCGAGCCCCTTGATGCGCGGGTGAGGGGTGGAGCCGCGCTGCAGCATCATCGCGCTGCCGGTCTTGGTCATACTGCGGGCGCTCTCCGTGCTTCCCGGCTTGGGCACGCTCTGCTTCTGGAAGAAGAAGAAACGCGCCCAGGTATGCACCGTGGGGCGCACACCCAGGAACGCCTCGCACACCACGGCGTGGTATGCGAGCATCACCATGGCATTGGGAGGCAGGTGATGCGGCTGGAGCCCGAAGTGGTCGAGGAAGGATTTGAAGAAGTCCGAGACAGGAAGCCCGAATCCCCGCTTGAAGTGAGCGAGGAACACGACGAACTCGTCCGCCTCCGGTGTAGGGACGAGCTCGCCGTCCGGCTGCCGGCAGCGCACGCCGGGAGAAACCCGGCGGGTATTCACCAGCCACTGGCAATCCGCCAGGGTGACCTCGGATCCAGCCCATCTGGCGTGGGCGTCATCGTCGCGGGCCATCGAGAGGAGAGATTTGGTGGAGATTCATGGAAGTTTGGTGGAAATTGCTAGCCTTCCGGCGTCGTAGGGAGCAGCGACGCGGTGAGATGCGCGGCGGCGGAAGCGCTCTGAGATGTGCGGCGCGGGCGTCATCGTCGCGGGCCATCGAGAGGAGAGATTTGGTGGAGATTCGTGGAAGTTTGGTGGAAATTGCTAGCCTTCCAGCGTCGCAGGGAGCAGCGGCGCGGTGAGATGCGCGGCGGCGGAAGCGCTCTGTGGCCGCGGAGAGGCGAGGAGGCAGGGAGTGAATGAGAGCAGGAAGGGGAAAGAGGAGTTACCGAGGGGGTACTTATCCCTCCCATCGGGTAGCCGTTACTGATGGAGCTAGTGGGATCAGTTTGTGCGCGGAGATCGTGCGACGTGGGGTGTGGGCCGGTTAGAAACGCACACAGCGCAGTTTGCGCGCGTAACGGCCGCAATTGATCCCACGTCGAGATCATGTGCGAATAACTGCACTTGATGTGACCTAACGGGCCGGTGGGCCCAGGACGCAGTGATGGGCGCGTGGCCTGTCATATCTCGGGCACCGAGGCGTCGGGGGTGCGAGAACGTGACACGTGCCCAGTTGCAGTGCGGAAAGGTGGATTTGGTCTGCCACGCCGAGATTCTCTCCAGGAATTCCGCGAAGTCATTTTACTCGGCGACAGAGAAGAGAAATAGTTCTATTCGGAAGAGAAGAGACTCGTGCCGGAATTAAGGGCTACTCGGAGGTTCTACTCAGAATCCTAAGGTTCAAAGGCAAGATTGATTTTTAAGCTGGAAGAGCCCAGTGAACAAGTTCGCAGGACTCTACCAGCTTCGGGGACTAATGTCGGGGGGTTACCCCCGAGTAGGGTAAAGGCAAGTGCTAAGGGCAAGATCAGAAGAGACGTTAGGCAGAGTAGCTGGCTACCCGGTACTTGCTACCCGGTCGACTGCTATTCGGCCGTACACGCTGGTGGCCAGGAGAAAGAATCAAGGAAATTATTCTCCTCCGAGTAGAAGAAGTGGTCCGAGTAGAGATGGCGGTCTCCTACTCGGGGCAGAAGTCAAAGGAGCCGTTCTGACACAGGATCCCGCGTATCCTGGGTCCGTACTGGTGCACTGTTCATCTGCATAGCGCGTGCTTATCCGCGCCAGGGTGGCAGCGCGGTGTAGGTTAGGGGGCCTACCCTGTGACAGTGTCAGTGATAACAGATCAGCTTCTTGGTTTTGCACAACGACTTTCCACATGGAGACAAACTATGAAGCCAAAGCTGTCAGCGGGAAGCTGGAAGTGTGCAGTGTGCACACTATGTCGACATCTTGGCTGTATCCGGCTGGGCACCAATATATGAGGTGCCCTGCCTCCACATGCGCGAGGGACGACACTACTAGAGGCTACAGTTGCATAGAGAGAAGGGTGGCTACTCGGCTGTAGGCCAAACTTGTACTGTGGCTACTCGGAGACACACGAATACAAAGAGAGAAAGGCAGGAGTAGGGGTTTTACCTCCACACGAGGGCCCTGAACCAGGGTAGATCTTGTTGTTTGCAGTGCTAGATTCATCCTCACGCGGCTACTCGCTGCGTGATCCCTCCCCGAGCACCTCCAGCGTCCATCGTTCCCACATCTTTAGCCATCCTATGGCATCTGCCGTGACACCACCACGACAAATCACAAGTTAAAAGATTGCAGCAAGAAAATCATCTTACAAGGCACAATCCAAATCACTCCAAGAGGGTCTATGGCAGTGACAAGTCACTATTAGCTACCCCGACCGTTTCGCGTAACAAAAGGCCGATCAGAAATGTATCACTCGTAGGAATCATATACCATTGTTTCTATCAGCTGGTAATTTAAGTGTGGCACAGTTTCAAGTTTCTTAGACCAACCATTAAAAGTTTATACTTACTAGTCCTTCCCGTTTATCCATTAAGCAAATTAATATCTCAAAACAACATCACTTATTCAAGTGAAGCAGTTTAGTGATCTACAAGACCATGCGAATTTTTCCACTATACCAACTACCACATAGGCATTTCTATTTCCAAGAAAATGCACATACGAGAACCACCTAACTACGAAAGCTAACAGCTCTGAGAAAAAGATATGCATGAAAACAAAGACTAACGCAGTACTAGCAAAAAGTGAACACTCACAGAACAATAAGAATGAAAACTAGAGTGTTCTAAGCAATGAAAACGGAGCGTGTGTCGCTCCCACACAAGTATGATAAGATCCAACCATTTATTACAGAAAAGAAAACCAAACAAACTGAAAACAAAAATAAAAGACGCTCCAAGTAAAGCACATAAGATGCGACCGAATAAAAATATAGTTTTACTAGAAGTGACCTGATAATTTGTTGATGAAGAAAGGGATGCCTTGGGCATCCCCAAGCTTAGACGCTTGAGTATTCTTGGAATTTCCTTGGATGTACCACCGGGGCATCCCCAAGCTTAGTATTTTCACTCTTCTTGATCACATCATATAATCCTCTTCTCTTGACCCATTAAAACTTCCTTCACGTCAAAATTCTCACAATCTTCATTAGCAACGTTAGTGCAATTGAAATAATAGATTCACATGGTTCAGTTTCAACACAAGTCTAACACTCAAAAACACATTAGCTACTTTTAAAACTTCTTTCAAAACTCTCTTTCTCAAAAGAACACCAAAAGAAAGAGATTAAGATGCAAATGCAATAAATGGCAGAAATCTCTCAAAACAGAACATCAGGTAAAGATCGATTTTTTCAAAACTATTCTGTTGCTCAAATAATCAAGTGGTATTCTAGGAAATGTTGCGTATATGTTTCCTGCGCAGAAATATCATTTTGAATTTTCTGTGATTTTTAACGGAATTAACGGTGGACAGCAGAAATATGTTTCCTGCGCAGAAATACGAAATATAGGTTCAACTTTCCACTTGAGGCTTTACTTGGCTCATAAAAAAACTCAAAAGAAAAGATACAGCTGGGTTGATAAGCAAATAGACAACACCCAGGTGCAAAGCACACCAAAGAAAACGAAAGAAAACAGGTTGAAAACGGAGAAATAAAACGGGTTGTCTCCCGGTAGCGCTTTTCTTTAACGCCTTTCAGCTAGGCATAGTGATTTTTAAAAGATGTTCACATAAGAATAAGAGTTGAGGAAAAATAAGATAGCATCAAGAAGAAGATATAAAACACATTTAAGTCTAACGCACTTCCTATGAAAAAGAATCTTGTAGAGAAAACAAGTCAAGGAAGCATAAAGTGACTAGCATAGGAAGACAAAATAAGTGCAACTTAAAAAATTTCAACATAAAGAGGGGAAACTTAATATTATTGAGATGCAGAAAACCATGTTTCCCTCTCTCATAATAACTATCACAAAAACATTCTTATCATGATCCACATGCATAAAAGAATTAATACTCTCCACATAAGCATAGTCATTCTTATTAATAGTAGTGGGAGCAAATTCAACAAAATATCTATCATTATTATTCTCATCACCATAATCATTAAATATAGGAGGCATATTGTAATCATAGTTAATTTTTTCCTCAATAGTAGGTGGACTGAAAATATCATATTCATCATTGTAAACAGGTGGAACTAGAATACCACAATCATTATAATCATCATATTTTGGAAGCAAAGTATCATCAAAGAAAATTTCCTCCTCAAAACTTGGGGGACTAAAAATATCATATTCATCAAAACTAGCTTCCCCAAGCTTAGCCTGTTCCATAGCATTAGCAATAATGGTGTTAAAAAAATTCATACTAATAACATTGCTATTAGCATGCGAATAAAGCTCCATAGGTTTTTTAATTTTCTCTTCAAACACTTCATGTCCTAACTCAAGATAAATATTATAAAGCTCTCTCATATTTTTGTTGTTTTCCATTAAGTCCAACTAGTAAATAGAAAAACATGGAAGAAGTAAAAATAAGCCTAACTAGTGAAAACAAGAAACAAAAAGATATAATTGCAGAATCTAAAGGAAATAACTTCGAGCACTCACAACCGAGGATGTGAGTGCCTTTTACCTTACCTCCCCGGCAACAGCGCCAGAAAAGAGATTGATGTCTACGCACGCTTCTATTATTGTAGACGGTGTTGGGCCTCCAAGTGCAGAGGTTTGTAGAACAGCAGCAAGTTTCCCTTAAGTGGATCACCCAAGGTTTATCGAACTTAGGGAGGTAGAGGTCAAAGATATCTATCTCAAGCAACCCTGCAATCAAGATACAAGAAATCTCTTGTGTCCCCAACACACCCAACATATTTGTCAGGTATATAGGTGCACTAGTTCGGCGAAGAGAGAGTAAAATACAAGCAGTATGGATGGTTATAAGTGATAATAACAATATGAAATAAATATGGCAGCAAGCAAACATGTAGCAGAACAGGAGGAAACGGTGTTTCAATGCTTGGAAATAAGGCCTAGGTCTCCTACTTTCACTAGTGGACACTCTCAACAATGATCACATAATTGAATGCATAAATATCATTCTTCACTATGCTACTTCGAACCACTCTCTGGTCGAATAATGAACACTAATCATTGCGTAGGGCTTTAACAACACTACTCAAGTCTATATTCCCTCTCTAGGGCACCCCAATGTCACTACAAGCGCCATAAATTAGTAAACAAAAGCCACAATTTCATAGGTTCACCTTCCAACACAAGATATAAATATCATGCTAAACCACACGGAGCACACACTGTCACCTTTGCCCTGTGATCAAAGTGTTTACGGAGATAACAAAACCACTTGAGTAGCATAACATATGAAGATCAATCTACATATTCAACTAGATTACAAAGCTCATTATCACATAAAGATCACGCCATGGGAGAGAGAGATGAACCACATAGCTACCGGTAGAGCCCTCAGCCCCGGAGAACTACTCCCTCCTCATCATATTAGACAACAACGACGGTGGAGTCGATGGAGATGGCTTCCGGGGGCACTTCCCCGTCCCGGCAGGGTGCCAGAACAGAGATATGTCCCCTCAAACTTGTCGGCGGCATCGGCGGAGCTATAGATGTATTTAGTGGAAAAGGTCGATTCCTCCAGGGTTTATGCCTCGGGGAGTATATATGGGCGAAAGGGCGATGTCGGGAGGTGGTCAGGGGGCCCGCACCCCTAGGTGGAGCGCCTAGGGGGGAATCGCGCCCCCCATGGTGTGGACACCAGGTGGCCCCCCTCCGGGGCTCTTCGGGACTTCTGGATGCTTCCGGGACTTTTAGGACTTCTGGCTTTCGAATTTTCCAATTCCGAGAATTTTCCAGAACAACTTTTCTAAAACTAAAAACAGCAAAAAAATAGGGAACTGGCTCTATGGCATCTTGTTAATAGGTTAGTTCTGGAAAACATAAGAAAACGTAGGAAAACAAGCGGAAAACATGTAGCAATTGGCATAATATCAACATGGAACATCAGAAATTATAGATACATTTGAGACGTATCACAGCCCTGGCAGTCAAGCTCGCGGTGCCCCTACGTGTTTTGCCGGTTCCTCAGAACGAGGTACTGATCTCCCCTTCTTCAGATTTATATCAGAAAAATATGCTCGCGATTAATTTGGGCTTTTGTGGTTCCCAACTTTGTGAAGAATACATATTGAAAGAGCGGAGTAGAGGGAGTTTTCCATGGGGCGGAAAAGAAATCGGTCATGTCCAAGCGACCAAGCCCATGGTAAGCCCGCATCTTAAGTCCTTCGCTATTTGATTTTGTGGGTGGATCGCAAGATTGTTCTTCCTTCATCAACGTGCAACTCGAATTCAGCTCCATCTCGCATATTTGTTAATAATGAATATCTTTTTGGGGGTTGAGTAGTACTGGTCTAGAGATAACTGGCTAAGGTGATTCAGCTGTGAGAGGTAATTGACAGGAGCTGGGGACAGTTGCGCCATTATACTAAAATACTTATGGCCATTGGAGCTTGATTTTCATACTGAGAAGTAGTTGAGTACCTCGAATGTTGTTATGTTATTGAAGAAAACCGAAGAACGTACCCATCTGATGCTTTGGAACCAATTTGTTGCAGATCGATCGATTGCTTTGTGCCTACAGGATGGTGATTCTCAAGGTAGCAAAGAAACAAGATATTCATTGCCACAACTTCCACGAGACAGATGGAGAGTCCTATTGCAAGATGGAGATCCCTATTGCAAGTAAAATATCTATAGGGAAGCTCAAAAAAATTATGAGCTTATTTCACTTATAAAGTTGTGGCTTGTGATGCAGGAGTCGGGTAATGATGGAGTTTTTTTCCTCTTTGGCTTTGACTTGGCTCGTGGTTAATTAGTACTGTATTTTTTTATGCTAAAAATTGTATTGCTTTGTGTAGTGGGAATAATTGATTGTATTGAGTCCCCTCCGATGTGCGCGCCATATAACTTAGGAGCAGTAGAAAAGATCTTGAAAAATATATACTGGGTGTCTCAAGTCTTCCAGATCTGGTTCTACTAGAGATACTTGTATTGATGGCATATTTGATGAACAAATACACTATGAATTGAAATTCACTTGCATTTCAGTACTTAAATTGGTTCATCTCAAACTGAAATTAAGAAATATATATGTAGTAGTTTGGAATTTAAACAAGCAAATATCTTGGCTGTTGTTCAGTTTAAGCCTACTCTAGGCTACTCTCACTAGCACTTGATAGCCAAGAGAATCCTACCAATTATAACTTGAGAACAATTTGTAATTTGTTAATTTTGACTTCACGTCTGCCAAGATTGATGAATACCCATGTACATCAGTTCCAAGGTTGTGGGTGATGTTACAAATCGGAGTAATCTTACACCTGCTGCTCTGATGGAGGCTACCTTCTTTTCTGTAAGTGGTGGCTGTAGTAATGTATCTGATACGTCATAAACGTATCCTTAATTTCTGATGTTCCATGTTGTTTTTTATTGTTTCCCACATGTTTGATATACACTTTATGTCATTTTTATCGATTTTCCGGACTAACCTATTGACAAGATGCCACAGAGCCAGTTACATGTTTTCTGCTGTTTTTAGTTTTAGAAAAGTCGTTCTGGAAATATTCTCGGAATTGGAAAATTCGAAGCCCGAAAGTTTTAGAATTCCCGAAGGTTCCACGGAGTCTCGAAGAGACCCGGAGGGGGGCCTCAGGGGGCCCACATATAGGGCGGCGCGCCCCCCTTTGGCCGCGCCGGGGGGTGGTGTGGGCCCCTAGGCCTCCACCGCGCCGGGAGGGATCTGGAGCTCTCCCCGGCACCCTGCCGCAGGGGGAAATCATCACCGGAGGGGTCTAAACAAATAACAAAGGGAATACTTGTTGCAAAAGATAATGCTCATATTACAGTTATGCTCCAAAACTGTGGTTTATGCCCAATGCTAATGCACTAAAATTCATGAATCAGGCCATCAATGTAACCCCAACAGGGTGGCAAAAATTAACTCTGTTATAGAATAATGCAAAAATTACGCTGTAGTAGCTTGTTATTCTTAGACTATCATAACCTGGTAAGGACCACGGAACTATGCTTCTTGTCCTAGAAGGCAGCAATTTGATTTTTTTTGGTTTTCATATTCATGCCGATCCAGTTACAACTATTGACCACTCCTCTAAGATTCCATATGTAGTTCATTTTTTGGTTTTAAAGTTTGCAGACCAACCCATCTTTTGCCCACAAGATACATTTTCAGACTTGTAAATTGAAGCAATAAAAGACCAATACTGCCTCCAGTGATGGACTTAACTTGCAGCCTTAGCCACTATCTCACCATGGGCTTGAATGTGTAGTGTAACCTCAGATTAAGACCAGTAGTGAACCCATGCCTACTTCACTCTGAGATCGATTAGAAACATAGGGCACATTTCATTTTTATTATATGTTTTACCCAAAACAACAGATATATCTAGCCTCTCAATACCATGCCCACTACCTGATACAGCATATCCAGCAAACTAGTCGAGGACGCTATATGCCCTAGCTGCAGCCTCATTGAACATATCCATTTGGTAATACTAACTTTTCCTTCGTTGATGGGCGCTGGTTGAGTGTTTTGCTCACAATTAATAGAGATCTTAAGCATGCCCTTTGCTTTTTATAAGCTTGTTGTTCGCATCCACATCCTCAAGAGTGCAAATGGTAGATGGCAAGTTTTTGGCTTGTTTGGTTTTGCCACTTGTTAGATGAGGAGGTGAACCAAGGAATACATAGTGTAATCTTTAAAAGTAGAGAAGATTTCTTTCACAGTTGTCTTATTCATTTGCTGTGTATTCCTTGATTGGCTTATCTATTTATGTTTGAAATCCTCCTCCGGTGTCACTTGCCCCTTCTAAGTGAGCAATTTTTCTTATACTAACAAGCATTGGAGTCTTAGAAGTTTTCGCACAGTAATCTGTGGTGGACACTAGTGTTGAATGTAATGCTCTTGCTTCAGTGTTTAAGCCTGTGTATTTGTCTAAGCGTGGTGAAGTATAGATAAAAGAAACTCATTTTTTGCATCTTCATTCGCATGTCATTTTTTGAATATTTATAAGCTTATATCCGAGTATTTTCTTGTTTCCTTTGGTAAAACATGCTATGTACCTTTTTACTAGTATTCAACATGTTTCATTACAGTAATACTTCCATGGAGTAACTGCTAGCTCTTCTTGCACTCCTGGATTACTATTTTTTAATCTTGGTTAATTCCTTACGGTTAAATTTAAGGTCAACATAGATCTGGAGTAATCTGAAATATGAACTTGCCTGGTTTCTACTGAATTTTGAAGTATGCACATGTCATGCCTCCTCTCCTTCTATGTTAACCTCTTCTTGATGTGGTGTCAGGTTTAGATCCAACATGTCAATTCCAAGTGCTCGCATGTTTGAGTCCAAAATTTTCATTACTGCAATTTTAGGTGACAGAGTAATTTGTCTAGTACTGCAGTTACTGCTATTTATCTGCAATTTCTACAGTTACTGTTATTGATCGGGCAATCTGGGCGTTGACGCGCTGGGATGTTTTTCTTCTCCAACGTTGTGGGTGTTGAGAAGCTTCTCCTACGACGAGGATCAGAGACGGTGGTGTGCAGCGAGAGGTGCTTTTGACGATCTTGGGAGCTGCAAAGACCTAGTGCCGCGAGATGTTCGGGGATCAGCTTTTACCTGGGGCGGCGAGATGTTTCTGTAAATTTGTATTGAGCTTTTGGTGCATCTTTCATATGTAGCTCAAAATGTTCTTTTAAACATGCTGGGATTCTTTGATAAGTGCTAAAATTATTTGGCAATTTTATTGTTATAGCTCTTATAATTGTGTACATATACTCCCTCCATTTACCTTTTTTGGAGGCAGTTTCAAAAGTGCCTCCAAATAGATTTTGGAGGCAGTTTCAAAAGTGCCTCCAAATGGATCCTCCAAATGGATATTGGAGGCAGTTTTCAAACTGCCACAAATGTCTATTAGAGGCAGTTTTGAAACTGCGAGTAAATAGATTTGAAGGCAGTTATAAAACTGCCTCCTATTACCTTTTTTTGGAGGCAGTTTCAAAAGTGCCGCCAAATGGATATTGGTGGCAGTTTTCGAACTGCCACAAATGTCTATTAGAAGCAGTTTTGAAACTGCCTTTGAAATGCTATTTGAGGCACTTTTGAAACTGCCTTTGAAATACTATTTGAGTCATTTTGGAAACTACCCCAAATGTGTATTGTAGGCAGTTTTTGAAATGCCCCAAATGAGTAATCCGGCCGACCTAGCTTCACCTGCCTTTTTTCGAATGCATGGCAAAAATAAGTCCAAAGGCACCGCAGACGTCTCTCGCCGTGGCTGCCACGCAAGCATGACACACCCGAGCGTAACGTACGAGCATAGTTCCCCGACGTACCAGCCATCTCCCACGCGCCAGGCGCGAGTGAACCACATCAGCCTCGCGCACTAGTGCAGAACAGGGCTCTTGTCCCAGTTGGTTAAGGCCTCTAGTCCCGGTTTTCCAACCTGGACTGCCCAATTGGGACTAAACCCCCGCCCCCCAGTCCCGACAGGCCACGGGCCGGCACTAAAATTCCTCCACGTGGACGCGTCGCAGTGCTCGAACCGCGGGACCTTTAGTCCCGGTTTTTAAGACAATTCAGGACTAAAGGTTTCCACGTGTCAACGTCGCGGTGTGACTGAAGAACCCTTTCAACCCGGTTTCTGTTACAAATCGGAACTAAATATCCCGTGGGGTTTTGGGGTTTAGAGGTTTAGGGTTTTGATATTCAGGGTTTAGGGTTTTATTAGGGCTTTCATGGTACTATGTACGTGGTGTGTACACGTTAAGGCATACATATATATAATATCGCATACAAGCATTCATATATATATACAACTCTATATTATTATCTATAAGAGTCATCCCCACTAAGTGCAATTAATGTTTGCAAACTCTACATGCACAGTATCCACGTCATGAGTAATCCCCACGCATAAACACGACTCGCTTGACTTGGTTTCCTTGTCATGTTTTTTCTACTTAACGGTTGGATAATAGCTTCGATCAGCCAAGCCCAAAACTATCTGCCTTCTTCTCTAGGCCAGCCCACCAACGGTTCTATCTTTTTCATCCAAGTCTACGACCCAAAGCGAAGGGGAAAAGCTACCAACTAAAACTGCCGGATGCCCTCCGATCTCCCACCCACCTCCAGATTATACTCCCCTCGCAATTGGATTAACTTTCGCTGACTTCACATCTCCCACCTCGCAAAACGAAGAGACGTTGCGGCGATTTTAATGGCTTCCTATTACTTACATGTATTGGTTAAATCCTACAATCTGATTGTTATCTTCTTACTACCAACCAAATAATACTTCATATATTGGATTGCATATGGTCCATGTTATTTTTTCCATATGTGTCCTTATTCCTAACGTGATGACATTTGACAACTTCCGTACAGTACGTGCTAATTTTTTCTTATATGCCTTTCCTTATAAGTCATAGTAAATTTGACATAATTTGATAGTGTTAAAAGTAATTCACAAGAAGACTTACAGTGCACTACGTAAGTTAAGTTGTCAACTCCTTCGTCTTATTGTTATATTTCTGCATACTAACCAATTACCACTTCATATGATTGGATTCATGTATGTTTTTGCTATTTTTTACATATCTAAAAATTATCTATCATTCCCGCAGCAACGCCCGGGGTGTCAACTAGTATTGTATTACATTGCACCTCTTCAACAATCGGCAAGCATTCTACATTGCTCGCCGTCCTCTCTATCGGCGCGGGTATTACAATAATCTCCTACATTTGGAGCTAGATCTGATGTCCGAGATAGTTGAACTCTGCCCATAGAGGTATGGCATGCACTGGCTGAGCTTGGCCCAACTCCATGGGGGGAAAATGGGTTAGAATGCCAGAAATAGAGAGATGTGGGCCGATTGTTCATGCGTTTTTAGCCTACACAGTTAATGGGCTGTGGGGGGGGGGGGGGGGGGGGGGGGGGCGGTGGCCTCTGCTGAAGTACACGTAGCTCTGCCTCTGATGACATTCTCTAACAAAAATCCCGCCAGCTCCTTTTGAATTTCTCGTATACGGTTCTATGGTAGGAGCTTATCCCGCATGTCTTGCATCTTTAAAGAAGGAGAACAAAATAAATATTTGAGTGCTGTGTGTATATATGAAGGAAACTCAACACAATTGCTGGTAATAGAATAAAACCGTGAATAATGTTTATGTACCTCCATTTGTCTTACATCCTTGCGCCACTCACTGGTAGTCATGCGAATGTACTCGCAAATATAGTATCCACATAAGTTTCTCCCCTGTTCCTGTCTCAACCACTTTACGAGAATATAATTCAATCAAATAATAGTCAAGCATGGTAATGGTATTCAAACTAGAATCAAAGAGATGCGCGGACATAGCTAATATATACTACTTACCCTGACAAGTCCAAAAGTCAGTTTCGATTTCCATTCACGGACGATCTCCTTGATGAACTGTTCCCAACAACTGAACCGCAAAGAAAATAAATAATGGAGTTATATTCATTACTTGATATCAGCAAATGAACGAAAGAACCCGGTATAGTGTGATATTGATTGAAATAATGCATTATTGAACTTACCTCTGGAGCATCGTACGATTGTTCTCGTATAGAATTGTGTCTTTACCTAATTTGTCAATGATTTCAACTACTCCATCTTCGACTATAATACTCTAATGATTAGCAAAATCTAGTGAAATCTGCGCACCAACGCGAGGATCTAATTTTATGAAGTGGAACTTGAGGAAAATATTACATAAATATGGTGTAAATCATCGAGTTGCATCACCGTACCACCCTCAAACAAGAGGAGAGGTGGAATTGTCAAACATGGAAATTAAAAACCATCCTGCAAAAGACGGTAAAAAATAAAATAAAATATCGGTCATCAAAGATTAATCATTCTCTATTGGCCCATCAAACTGCATATAAAAATCGAATGGGGATGTCACCCTATAAAATGGTTTACGGTAAAGCTTTGTCATTTACCTCTGGAACTTGAGCATAAAAAATTGAACTATGCTTTTTAAACAGTCGGAGAAAAGAGATTGCTACATATACGTACTCTTGATGAATTTAGAAATGAGACTTTTGAAAGTGCAAAATTATTTAAATAAAAGGTTAAAACGTGGCACGATACAAAGATTAAAATCAAGGAGTTTGTTACTGGAGATAAATATTGCTTTTCGACTCTCAGTGTAAGTTTTTTCAAGAAATCTCAGATCCGAATGGGAAGGTCCATAATACGTAGAGGAAGTTTTCAACTCAGGAGCTATTAAGTTGAAAAGTAAGAAAGACACGTGGATCATCAATGTTCAACGTCTTAAACCTTACTTGGCGTCCAAAGATAAAGAGGTTGAGGTAATTACTCTCTCTCCTGAATAAGTTATTTCCCTCAACTATGGCATCAAATTTAGGGCCTGATGGGTTTGTGCCTGGTGGACACTTTTAAACATTGTTCTACTTCTTAGTAACAAACTTTTGTTCTGAGCTAGTATGGTCGCTAGTACGGTGGCAACTCATCTTAAGTACGGTCGTTTAACTCTGTGGTTAAATAATAGATTTGACGAAGAACAATACAGTCACCAACCACCATACTAAGGGTCGTTAAAAAATCCGGTTTTATTGTATTCGCAAATAATAATAATAATAAAATGGGGAAGAGAAGGTCGGTTGCTCGAACCTGTACGGTCGTGGGTACATTCTGAGGCGACTACTGGTGGTCGCCTCCCCCACGACCGAAGTCTTATTTATTCCGAAATTTGATACATCCTTTGTATCTTTTATTTCTTTCGCCTAGATCTTTCCACAATATCTTTCTAATTAGGATCATCATGTTTCCCAAGAGAATGTAGCCGCCATCTTCTAAACTACCACTAGAGAAAGGGGTACTCCCAGCAAAACCTTGCGGGCACTATTTAAAATCAGCTTCTCCTAAACCAACTTTGGGGCTTTCATCCTTAAAGTCTAAGGGAAAATTCTTAGATGGGATCAAGGAGAAACCTAATGAACTTGAGGAAATATCTAAGCTTGTGTTAATTAGCACTGTGGGAGAGGGAGTTTTGAGAAGGAGGTATGCCACATCAACGATAGATTTGACTCTCTGCTAAGGATTGTTATTAAGATAGTAGATGATAAGAAGAAACTTTTGGGAGTTATTGAGAGGCAGCAGGCGGAGATCGCGGAACATTGTGCACGTTTCACTTGCATTGCTCACTTCTGCACCATGAAGACTGATCATGAAGAGAAAAAAGCCCCTTAACCAAATAAGGAGGATTAGGTATCTAATCATGGCAGGGATTATTTGATTACGCCTAAGTTGATTTTAAGTTTTGAGGTATCTATAAAGATAGGCTTGTATCTGTTGGTTCTCACAGAAACGATCGTACCCCTTCTGTTGGTTCTCACGTTTAAACTCCTCTAGCTTTTTAGTACATAAAACATTGGTAAAACCATCAGCTATCTGATCCTTACTACTAATAAACCTGACTTCTAGTTGTTTGCTAGAGACTCGTTCACAAACAAAATAGAAGTCAATCTCAATATGTTTGGTGCGAGCATGAAACACTGGATTTGCAGAGAGAAAATTAGCTCCAAGATTATCACACCATAGACGAGGTTTTTCTGGAAGAGTGACTCCAAGCTCACGCACAAGTGCCTCAACCCATATCAACTCGGATGTAGCATTAGCTAATGCCTTGTATTCAGCTTCAGTACTTGAACGTGACAGTGTAGGTTGTTTCCTGGCACTCGAAAACACAAAATTGGTGCCAAAGAAAATAGAAAAACCTCCAGGAGAACGTCGATCATCGATGTCACCTGCCCTCAGCATCTGAGAATGCACTGAGTAATGTAGATGGAGACTTCTGAAGCGTCAGTCCAAGTGTCCTAGTACCATTAATGTACCGTAGAATCCGTTTTAGTGTTGTCCAATGAGTAGTAGTAGGTGCATGAAGAAACTGACAAACTTTATTGACAGAGAACGACAAATCTGGTCTGGTCAAAGTTAAATATTGTAGAGCACCAACCACACTCCTGTAATTAGAACTGTGTTCAGGACCAAGAAGAGAACCCTCATGAAGAGAAAGTGTGTCATTGGTGGACAAGGGCGTAGTACATGATGTACAAGTATTCATACCAACACGCATAAGAACATCATTGACATATTTCTCTTGAGTGAGGAGCAAACCATCTGATTGTCGATGTACCTCAATACCCAAGAAAAAATGAAGAGGACCAAGATCCTTGAGGGAAAATCAGCACTCAAATTACGTAGTAAGGCTGAAATAGCATCATCTGAAGAACTTGTCACAATAATATCATCAACATATACCAAAAAAATCATCGAGATACCTAACTTGTTGAAAAGAAAAAAGGAAGTATCAGCTTTAGAAGGAACAAAACCAAGCATATGTAGCTTAGAACTGATACGTGAATAGCAAGCCCGGGGTGCCTGTATTAATCCATAAATTGCTTTGTCCAATTTGCAGATGTAGTTTGGCATAGCGGAAGACTCAAAACCTGGTGGCTGTTTCATATACACCTCTTCTTCCATAACGCCATGTAAGAACGCGTTCTTTACATCTAGCTGTCGTAAGATCCATCCATGAGAAACAGAAAGAGAGCGAACAAGTCTGTTAGCCGCTGCTTTGACAACAGGGCTAAAGGTATCCTCGTAATCAATTCCATATCGTTTCTTGAATCCCTTGGCAACCAAACGAGCTTTATATCTGTCAATAGAACCATCGGCACATTTATTGATTCTATACACCCATTTGCAATCAATAATGTTTTTGTTCGAACTCGGAGGTACTAGCAGCCAAGTGTTGTTAGCAAGTAGTGCATCATACTCATCTTGCATTGCATGTTTCCAATTGTTGTCACTAAGGGCTTCTTTGAGATTTCGAGGTTCTCTTGTGGAGGTAAACAACACAAAGTTCTTTTTGTACGGGACTGTACCATCTGTGTATTTGCGTGGATGTTGAATACCCTTTTGTAGTCGTGTTTTCGGTTCTGCAGCAGGAGTTGGTACACCGGAAGTGGTCGCAGAAGATCCGGTGGAGTTGGTCCCCTGCATGGAAACGAAGGGAGAATGGTCCTCCTGCTCCACCCCGTCATCTGTGCGCTACGCACGGTTGTCGTCACCTGCAGCGGGGCTCGTGGAGGGGCCACTTGGCGCGTCAGCAGCGGCAGACCCCGCAGGGAAAAGCGCGCGCGCAAGTGGCTATGGCAGGGAGCGTGACGTCGTTGTCGTTTCCTCTGTACCCCCGCGCGCGGTTCTGCTCCTTGGCGACGTGTCGGGCGCAGACGGGGAGTCGGGAGTCGAGGCGGGTGTCAAGGCGGAAGATTCCGCGCCAGGACCAACAGACGGGGGCAGATCCGAGGTAGACCCACCCGAATCTGCAAGGGAGTCAGCCCCATTTTGTCCTGTAGTATGATCATCACTAGTATCTCCGTTTTCACTCGAATTTGAATCACTTAACGCTGAATTTTCAGGAGCACCTATATCCTACAGGGAACCAACAGTAGGAACAATTTGCAAGTAATGATCATTTGTATGAACACCCCTATCCTGTGGTATTGATGGTGAAGATTCATGCAGGAGAACAAGAATTTCTTCGCATAATCGACGACCCGCATTCGGATGAAGTGTAGAAAAAGGAAAAATATTCTCATCAAAACAACATCTTGTGAGATATACACACGTCCAGTTGAGATATGAGACACTTGACACCTTTTTGCAGAGGACTATACCGGAGGAACACACACTGTTTCGAACGAAAAGACAGTTTATGTTTATTATAAGGACGTAGATTAGGCCAACAAGCACAACCAAACACATGAAGAGAATCATAGTTTGGAGTGATCTGGAAAAAAAAATTGTGTAGGGGTTTCAAAGTTGAGAAGTTTAGAGGAAGAAGATTGATAATAAATGTGGCTGTTAAGAAGGCATCATCCCAATATTTCAATGGCATAGATGCATTAGCAAGAAGTGCGAGCCCAACTTCAACAATGTGACGATGCTTACGTTCAACTGACCCATTTTGTTTGTGTGCATGGGGACATGAGACATGATGCGTGATCCCAACTTTATGAAAGAAGCCATTGAGTTTCTCATACTCACCACCCCAATCAGTTTGCATAGTAACACTCTTCCTATCAAACTTGCGCTCAACATATTGTTCAAAATTGAGAAAAACTTGATAGACATCAGAACGTTTCTAAGCAAATAAATCCACTTAAATTTGCTAAAATCATCAATGAAACTGACATAGTAAACATGTTTACTAGCAGAGGGACAAGCAGGACCCCACACATCAGTAAATATTTGTTCCAAAGGAACAATAGACAGACTTGTAGAGATGCTATAAGGTAATTGATGACTTTTATCTTGTTGACATGGATCACAAATATATGGATTTATCTCGGGAGTATATGAAAAATTATTCTTCCTAAGAATTTTATGAACAATAAAAGACGACGGATGTCCTAATCGATGGTGCCAAGTGGAGGAGGAGGGCTTGATGGTGACGAGAGCATTCTTGGAGGACCCCATTGAAACATGAACAAGGGGATATAGGCCACCATGACAAGGACCTCTAAACAGAGTTTGTTGCGTTTCCTGATACTTTATTAAGAAAAAGAATGGATGAATTTCAATAAAGGCATTATTGTCAAGAGAAATTTTATGAGCGTAAAGTAGATTCATGGAAGAGGTAGGAACATGCAAAATATTGCGAAGATGAAGAGTACTATGCGGGGTGTGCAAAACTAAATGACCAATGTGTGCAATGTCCATACCTTGTCCACTAGCATTGTGAACTTGATCCCTCCCATGATAGTTGTCATCAATTTGAAGCTTGTTGAGTTGCCCAGTGACATGGTTTGTAGCACCAGTGTCCACATACCAATTTGTATATACTCAATAGGCTCCTTTGTTCTCCGGTGGCATATCATCATCATTATCATCACCATAACGCCACCAACAATCATTTGTAGCATGTCCTTCCTTCTTACAAATCTGGCAAAACACCCCTTCCTGGCAAGGGGTGGCGATGCGATCACGTTTACCCCTTCCCCATTTAGGGCGACAGGGTTGGTCTTGCTTTCCTTCCTCCGGACGCTGACGGTTTTGAGGGGGACCGGGTGGATAGGTTGGTGGGCGTGGCGGCTGGTAATAGGTTGGTGGTGGTGGGTAGTATGGGAAGGGGTTATGTGGTGGGTATGGATGCATTGGTGCGGGATGGTAGTATGGTGTAGGTGGAGGCATGGGGTATGGGTGCGGTTGTGGTGGAGGTTGGAAGGGTGGCGGATTAGGTGGGTGGTATGGTTGTGGGTTTTGTAATGTAGGGTATGGCTGCGGTTGTGGTGTAGGGTTTGGTTGGAGTGGGGGTTTAGAGGAACCATCACCATAGCTAGGATTCGAACATCGATGAGCTGCATTAACCGAAGAGGAAAAAGTGCATGTGCTTTGACCAGAAGGGGCAAGCATATTCTCACGGTATTCATAGGAAAGCAGCTGAGAGCACAGATCATTGAGCGTAGTTGAGGGAACTGTATTGATAGATGCCACAAGAGTGTTAAAGGTACCATCAAGACCATTAAGTATGTAGTCTTTGAGCTCATCATCATCAACTCATTTGGCAGCGGAAGCAAGTTCAGAAGGAAATCCTTTCATCTTGGAGATGAATTGCTGCGCATGTGTATCAAGTTTCTTGGTTTTGGTGAGTGCACCACGAAACGAAGAAACCCTAGCCTTGGACTGTGTCGAGAACAAGTTATTGATGGCTGCCCAAGTTTATGACGCGTGCTCAAGACCATATGTGTGCGGAAGAACATCTTCGGAGAGGGAGTTGACAAGAAAGCTGACAACTTGTTGATCTTTGACGACCCATGCATCAAACGCGGGATTAGGGATTTTGGTCTTCTTTTGATTATCATCGAGGGCTTCATGAATTCAACAGGGGCAACATCCATTCCGTTAAGCAATGGCATGACACGAGCACCACGAAGGGAGGGTAGCACCTGAGCTTTCCAAGACAGGTAGTTCTCACGGGTGAGCTTCGTGGCCGGAGGAGAACCAATCCCAGCTGAAGGAGAAGAGGAGGACGCAATTCGGAGGGAGGGAGGGTAGGGTTTTCAGGATTTCTTGGGTTTCGGGTTCTGGTTGTTGTCTAGGTTTTTTTGGAGGATCCTTGGAGAGTCTAGGGGGTGTAGTTCGTTTTGTGGAGGTAGGACGGAAGGGAGATGAGCAGCGTGATGCGGCGGCGGCGATCAGGTGATCGGTGGCGGCCGGTTTGCAGCTAGACGATGGGAAGAACAGGGGCTCTTGATACCATGTTGGTTCTGACAAAAACGATCGTACCCCTTCTAGGGGTTCGGGTGACAGTTATAGAAGGCCATAGAGGCAAAGGCCATCGAGGCAACATTACAGAGAGGGTCCGTACGGGTCGGAGTACTACTCCGTACCCGTACAGGATACCTATCCTATTACATGTCCAACAGTATCTTCACGGTTTTATTTTTTGTTACCAAATTAGTTTATTTTCGGTCTTCTATAATAAAATGCAACTTTCTATGAATAGAAAACGACTTAGATCCTCCAGATACCAAGTCTTTTTTACGAGTGAAGTTATTTTTCCTCCGGGCTAGAGTTGACTTCAAGTACGAACTAACGAAAAGAAAAAACGACCCCTTTGGTCTCGTCCATGTCGCTTCCCGCGAGCGACTTGTCGAGCGAGACCTACCTCGACTTCGTCCTCCCTTCCCTCACCTCCTCCCTCGCCGCTGTTGCCGGCAGACGCCGTCGGGCATGACCCGTGGTGCTGCCAGCGCCGGGCCTTCATTTACCCGCTCTCACGGGGTCCTGCGCGGGGCAGCGACTCCCGAAGGTGGTGCGACTTGGGATGACGAGCACCGGGCTCTATGGCTGAGGATTGTCACGGCGGTGGGGTTGGTAACCAAAGAGCGCACGGGCGAGTGTCTGCAGGGGAAAACGGAGGACGGCGAGGTGCGCCCATGGCGTCAGGCGGCGCGGGCCCGATCTAGGCCCTTATAAGTCCGATCCGGGCCTGGGACATAGGCCGACGCGGTCACCTTGGCTCCTCTGCTCCTGGTGCTGCGCACTCTCCCTAGCCATGTGTGGCTGGGGAGCCAGATTCGGTCGGCGTGCCTTCTTTCTGGTCGTGGCGGTTCTACTTTCTCTGACTTGCAAGTGGGCGTTCGACTTGAAAGTTGGTTGGCATGGTGGCGACACTTCTAATGGCGGTCAACGGGGCATGGCGGCGGGATCCCGGCGGAATAGGAGTTGGTAGGTGATAGTTCTCCAACGTATCTATAATTTCGGATGCTCCATGATAATAGTATGTGAATTGCTACTTGTTTTCTCCCTTATTTATAGCATTTTTATACGTTTTTCGGGACTAACCTATTAACAACATGCCAAGTGTCAGTTCCCTGTTTTCTGCTGTTTTTGGTTTCAGAAAAGTTGTTCTGGAAACATTCTCGAAATTGGACCCCACAAAGCCCGAAGTGTCTATTTTCCCCGGAAGCATCCAGAACACCGAAGAAGAGTCGAAGACGGGCACGAGGGGGGCCACACCATAGGGTGGCGCGGGTTCCCCTGGCCGTGCCAGCTATGGGTGTGGGGCCCCTGGAGCTCCATCGCCTTTGTCATTTCGCCTATTTAATCCCCAGGATGGAAAACCCTAAACAACTGATAAAAAATCCCCGAAAATTTCCATAGCCGCCGTCACTGTCAACCCTAGATCAAGGGGGTTCTGAAGCTGTTTCCGGCACCCTGCCGGAGAGGAGATCATCACCGGAGGATTCTACATCACCATGCCTGCCTCCGGAGTGTTGCGTGAGTAGTTCATCCTTGGCTACGGGTTCGTAGTTGTAGCTAGATGGTTGTCTTCTCCTCATATGCCTCCATGTTTAGATCTCGTGAGCTGCCTATCATGATCGAGATTGATCTTATGAAATTCTATATGCTGTGTTTGCTGGGATCCGATGAATATTGACCTTATGTCAAGTTGATTATAGTCTTTATTTGCATATGCTATTTGTGATCTTGCATGCTATCCGTTGCTAGTGGTTGGTCTGGCCAAGTAGTTGCTAGTGACTCCAAGAGGGAGTATTTATGCTCGATAGTGGGTTCATGCCTCCTCACCACCTTGCTCGAGTGACAGAAACGTGAAGGGGGGATGTGTTGTTGCCATTAGGGAGAAAACAGCGGTGAGAGTGCCCGCGTGCATAATCATTGCTTACATTACACACTTTGTTAAATGGAGTTATCTGTTGCTTGCAACTTAATACCTAAAGGGGTTCAGATGATAATCTGAGGGTGGATTATTAGTCATAGATGCAGATGGATTTTGGTCTATGTATATTTTTGTAATGCCCGCACTAAATATCATAGTAATCATCATGTCATATTGTTCCCTAGGGTGCAACCTCTATTTTTTAATTGCCAAGCTGTAATTTGTTCACCCAGCATGCTATCTTTTATGGAGAGACACCACTAGTGAACCTATGAACCCCGGTCCATTTTCCACACTGTTAAACAAACCACAACTATTTACTGCTCTCTTTACTTACTGCAAGCACCATCATTTTCCACACTATACTTCTAATCTTTGTTTTCAGCAAGACCGGTGAGATTGACAACCTCACTATACCGTTGGGACAAAGTTTTTGGTTGTGTTGTGTGCAGGTTTCACGTTGTTGCTGACACCGGTGAAGTGCCAACACCACCGTCAGTGGCATCAACCTTCCTGAGATCCTCCTCCTCCTACTGGATTGATAACCTTGGTTCTTAACTGAGGGAAATTCTTGCCGCTTACTCATCACAACCTCCTCTTGGGGTTTCCAACACGCCATCCATAGCAGTCAAAGAATTTCTGACGCCGTTGCCGCAGAGGAAGAAGTCTTCTGGCAAGGGGAGTCTCTCACTCTCAACCTCTTTATTTTGTTGATTGTCTTCTTCTACTTTTTTCTTGTTTGCTTCTCTATATCAAAAACACACAAAATAAATAGTTTACTTCTTAGCAGTTATTTATTTGCTTGCTTTTATTTCACTAAAATGAGTATTTCTGAAGTTGAGGTTCGTTCTTTTAGGCAATAAGGGGGAGAGTTTAAAAGATGCTTGGTACAGAATAAATGATGCTCATAGTTAATGTACAAAAAAAACTTATTCTACCTTGATCCTCCTGAGGAACTTTATGTTGGTATTTATGGCTGGTATAGGCATGCGTTAGATACTCTTACGGGTGGAAAGTTTTTAGGAACTCCGGCTTTGGAAGCCTGCAATTTTATTGAAACTTTAGGAGGAGCACCCCCCCATTACAACTATTAAAACTGAGATCAGTTTTGGATGATGTTATTGATAAGCTGAACTCTTTGGAAATTAACCTACCAATTCTCCTTGATAATGCTAGCAAAGTTAATGAATTAATAACTACTATTGATAAAAGAATCACTGCTCTAGAAGCTAGCAACACTCATGACAATAAAAATTCTAGGATTGGTAATCTAGAGCATGATATGGGAACTTTAAGGTCAAACTTTTCATCTCTTAAATTCAAAAAGGAGAAATCCTTTGTGGGAAAGGAGCAAAGATTCATGTATGCTCCTAAGATGGCTAAACCCAAGTCTCAATATGTGCTGAAAATTGCTAAAACAATTAATGAAACTAAGAGTGATCTTCATGTTGAATCTTCAAAAACATCTAGAGTGCCTATTTCTGCAAATAATGGTTTAGAGGAAGTTATAGAGGATGCTTCTTCACCTGAAAATACTTGAGTTGTGCTTTTATGCCTAGCTGAAAGGCGTTTAAGAAAAGCGCTACCGGGAGACAACCCGTTTTATTTCGTTGTTTTCAACATGTTTTCCTTCGTTTTCTTTGGTGTACTTTGCACCTGGGTGTTGTCTATTTCCTTAGCAACCCCGCTGTATATTTTTTTGTGTGTTTTTTGTTGAGCCAAGTAAAGCCTCTAGTGGAAAGTTGTGGCTATATTTCGGATTTCTGCACAGGAAACAGATTTCTGTTGTCTACTGTTAATTCCGTAAAAAACCACAAAAAATTCAAAATTACCTGAGTTTTTTTGTGCTTAATCCTGTGTCGTGGTGGTGTCACGGCAGATGCCATAGGATGGCTAAAGATGTGGGGACGAAGGACGCTGGAGGTGCTCGGGGAGGGATCACGCGACGTGTAGCCACGTGAGGTGAAGATCAAACACTGCAAACAACACGATCTACCCAGGTTCAGGGCCCTCGGGAGGAGGTAAAACCCCTACTCCTGCCTTTCTCTATGTATTCTGGTGTGTCACCGAATAGCCACAGTACAAATGTTCTTGCTACCGAGTAGCCACTCTTCTCACTCCGGGTAGGATTAGGTCAAGAATCTCTACGTGTGAAGTGTCCCTTGTGAACGTGTGAAGCATGCCTCGCGCAGGAGGCGGCTGGGCACCTTATATACCCGGTGCCCTGCCGGATACAGCCAAATACAACAAGTGTCGACATGTGTGCACATCGTCCTTCTTCCTAGTTCCCGCTGACAGCTTTGGCTTCTAAGCTTGTCCTGATGCAGAAAGTCGTTGGGGAAAACCAAGTAACCAGTCTGTTATCACTATGCGAACACAGAGTAGGTCCCCCCTATCCTGCGACGCCCTGCTGACAGACTGTCGCTGTCAGGCACGCCGTCCCCAGATGAACAGTGCTGTGAACAGTGCCAAGTACGGACCCGGGATACGCGGGATCCTGTGTCAGAACGGCTCCTTTGACTTTTGGCCCGAGTAGGTTCCCGCCAGTTTTACTCGGGCCAACTCTTCTACTCGAACAAATATAACTTGCTTGATATCTCCTTCTGGTCATCTTTTTGTGAGACCGAGTAGCAGTCGACCGGGTAGCAAGTACCGGGTAGACGGCTACTCGACCAAACTTCTCTTCTGACTGTTGCCTTTACCACTTGCCTTTACCCTACTCGGGGGTAACCCCCCGACAGCAGTCCCCGAAGCTGGTAGAGCCCTACGAACTCGTTCACTGGGCCCTGCCAGCTTAAAACCAAGCTTGGCAACCTTGCCCTTGAACCTCAATATGCCGAGTAAAACTTCCGAGTAGCACCTGGAAAAGTACCTTGAGTTTCCTCCCTTCCGTATAGAGCTGGCTTCCTACTCTGTAACCGAGTAAAAAGACTTAGGGAATTTCTTCAATCGAATCTCTGCAACGCAGAGCACAATCCGTCTGTCCGTACTGCAACGGGGCACGGGTCAAGCATCCAAGACCGCGACGCCTCGCTGCCCAGGACCTGACAGGCCACGCGCCCAGTTTTCACGGAGTGGGCCCACTGGCTCGTAATGTCCCATCATGCGCAGTAATCGCGCACGATCTCGTCGTGGGATCTAATGCGGCCGTTACGCGCGCGTTCCGCGCTGTGTGCGTTTCTAACCGGCCACAGACCCCACGCCGCACGATTTATTGCCACGATCGATCCCACTACTCCAAATCGTAACGGTAGCCCGTGGTGCGGTATAAATACCCCGACGGTAACTTCCCCTTCTCCTTCCGCTTCACTTTCCCCTTCTGCCTCCTCGAACCTCCGCCGTCTCAGAGCTCTCCGCCGCCGCGCAACTCTTTGCGCCGCCGCGGGCCTGTCCACTCCACCAATTCCTTCCAAACTTCTCCAGTCTTCCTACTCGCTGCCATGGCTCGCGGTGCCAGTGCTCGCGCCGGCTGGGCGGGCTCCGACGTCACCGCGGAGGACTGCCAGTGGCTCGTGAACACCAGGAGGGTTCCTCCCGGTGTTCGCTGCCGGCCGTCCAACGGCGAGATCGTTCCGGCTCCAGAGGACGGGGAGCACGTCGTCTTCCTCGCGCACTTCGCGCGGGGATTCGGCCTTCCCGCATCCAATTTCCTCCGTTCCTTCCTGGACCATTACGGCCTCCAAATGCATCATCTTCCTCCCAATGCAGTTGTCTTCCTCTCTTACCACGCCGTGGTGTGCGAAGCTTTCCTCGGCGTTCGCCCCACGACGGAGTCGTGGTCGAAGTACTCTTCTTCCGCCAACAGAGCTAGGGCAAGAAGGATGGCGCGGACACCAGCAGCCGGGTAACCGAGACCGGCAGCGCCATGATGGTGCTGCGCCTGGGCACCAATCATCCTCGCATCAAGGGCCTGGATTCTGTCCGCCAATGGCAGAAGTGATGGGGGGATAGTAACCCGGTAGACCAACTCCAAGGTGTAACCCGGCCCAAAGGACGCTGCGCGGGATCCGGCTAAGGATAAAGAAACTTCTGGAAGGCCCAAAGTTTGTAGGCCTCGTAACCCGGATTGTGGGTTGCGGTAAGGAAAGCTAGGGTTTGTAAGCAGAGTTCGGATAGGACTCAAGCTACGCCTTGGAGGGCAAGCCAGGGGGGGTACGGGTGTTTTATAAACCGGCCCCTAGGCTTAGTTTGAGAGAGATTCACGACATAATCATATCACCTGTTATCGAGTATCTAGTATAAATCGAGAACCATATTCGAGACTCGGCGAGTTGAGTGCCGATTCCTAGATCGCTTATCATCATGTTCTCTTTCGAGCTAAACCCTCTCCCAAATACCTGTGTCGACTTGCCCCAAGATCAGTTACCCCTGGTAACATCTGCCGTGATCATCCCACGACAGTTGGCGCCCACCGTGGGGCCTGCGTCCAAAGGTGTTTACATCACGGGAGAAGCTCGGAAAAGCATGAGGAACCTCGTCGTCGGAGAGATCTACGTCAACGGCGAAGGAGAAAGGATGGTGGACGATTCCGGCTGGGAGCCAGAGTCGGATCACCTCGAATCCGGATCTACTGTGACGATCGGCCAGATCAGTATCTTCATCGGTATGGTACGTACGCTTGATTTAAAAGGACAATATCATGTGCATGTTACAGGGACTTCTAGCAGGGACAAAGAAGCACTAAAACAAGCGATGAATTCGGTTTCCTCGGCCGTTCCGGGATACTTGAGATGGGCAGAGCAAGAGGTAACGTGGAGCAGAAGGGATCACCCGGGAGGAATAGAACGCCCCGGAATCTTGGCGTTGGTGGTTGCGCGCAGGTCAACGGTTACGAATTGAAAAAGGTCTTGATGGATGGCGGGAGCAGCATCAACATCCTGTATTGGGAAACCTTCTTACGCATGAACCTCAAGGAATCTCAGCTGCAGAAAAGTTCAACAGTCTTTCATGGAATCGTGCCGGGTCATTCGGCGCGCCCTGAAGGAAAAATTACACTGGAGGTTGCTTTCGGAGAGTCAGTGGACAATTATCGAGTGGAGTGGCTCACGTTTGAGGTGGTCAAGTTGCATAGTCCTTATAATGCACTGTTCGGAAGGCCGGCTTACGCTAAGTTCATGGCTAGGCCGTGTTATGTATATTTGCAGCTAAAGATTCCGGGCCCTAAACAGACCATCACTATACATGGGAGTCGGGATATAGCCGCTGAGTGCGATGAAGGAGACTCAGTGATGGCTGAGCAAGCTTGCAGAAAGGAAGAACTCAAATATTACCTGTCTCAGGTGGATCCAGATGATGGCACAGCATTGCGAAGGCCGGACTCCGAGGACGAAAGAGTGAAATTCAAGGCGGCACAGGACACCAAGAAAGTAGATTTTGTGGAAGGCGATCCCACCAAGCAGTTAACTATAGGGTCTAACTTGGAAAGCGGGCAAGAAAAGGCACTTGTGGAGTTCATTCGTTCAAATGCGGACGTATTTGCTTGGACGCCCAGCGACATGCCGGGTATCCCCACCGAGTTGGCAGAGCATAGTTTGCATGTGGATCCCAAGGCTAGACCCGTGAAGCAGGGTTTGAGAAAAATGAATGAGGAAAGAAGAAGAGCTATAGGTGAGGAAATCGCGCGGCTATTAACTGCAGGCTTCATCATGGAAGTATTTCACCCGGACTGGTTGGCAAATCCGGTTCTTGTGATGAAAAAGACGAATGAGTGGAGGATGTGCATCGATTTCACAAGTCTCAACAAGCATTGTCCAAAGGATCCGTTCGCGCTACCAAGGATAGACCAAATCATAGACGCGGTAGCCGGGAGTGACTTGCTGTGTTTCTTGGACGCATATTCGGGATATCACCAGATTAAACTCAAAAGAGAGGATTGGGAGAAAACGTCGTTCATAACCCCTTTTGGGGCCTTCTGCTACAAAACCATGACGTTTGGATTGAAGAACGCGGGTGCAACCTACCAGCGGTGTATTCAGAAGTGCTTCGAAGACCAAATTGGACGCAACGTGCATGCTTATGTGGATGATGTGGTCATTAAGACCCGGAAGGCCGAGACATTTATAGACGATCTAAAGGAGACGTTCAAAAACCTAAGAAGATATCAGATGAAGCTCAACCCGACAAAGTGTGTGTTTGGCGTTCCATCTGGCAAGCTACTCGGTTTTATCGTTTCAGAGAGAGGAATTGAAGCAAACCCGGACAAAATCAAAGCTATCCAAAATTTGAGAAAGCCGGAAAATTTGAAGCAGGTTCAAAAGCTTACAGGCTGGGTGGCAGCCTTGAGCCGGTTTATATCCAGACTCGGGGAAAAAGCAATACCCTTGTACCGGCTCCTGAGGAAATCCGATAAATTCGTATGGAATCAAGAGGCGGATGAGGCATTCGAGGCACTAAAAAAGCAGCTATCTGAGGCACTGGTGTTAGCAGCCCCGGGCCCCAAAGAACCTAGCTATGTTGTTATATGTGGCAGCTGGCCCCCGAGCTGTCAGTGCGGTAGTGGTAGTGGAACGCAAAGAGGACGGAAAAGGTTATCCAGTCCAGAGGCCGGTTTATTACGTCAACGAGGTATTATCCGAGGCAAAGCAGCGTTACCCGCATTGGCAGAAGCTGGTTTTCGGAGTCTTCATGGCCAGCCGGAAATTGAAGCCGTACTTCCAGGAACACCCTATAACAGTAGTCAGCTCGATACCAATGTCAGATATCATCAGAAACTCGGACGCGACCGGAAGAATAGCCAAATGGGCGATAGAGATGGGGGATTATCATATCAGCTACGAGCCCAGATCGGCAATCAAATCCCAGGCCTTGGTCGATTTCGTTAATGATTGGACGCACACCGGAATGACTACCATAATTCCAAATTCCGAGTCGTGGACCATGCACTTCGATGGATCGAAGCAATACGAGAGATCAGGAGCTGGAGTGGTTCTAACATCACCCAAGGGGGATAAATTGAGTTACGTACTACAAATTCACTTTGATTGTTCAAACAACGTGGCCGAGTATGAGGCCCTATTGCACGGCTTAAAGGTAGCCAAGGAGATGAACATTAGAAGGATACGATGCTTTGGAGATTCGGACCTTGTGGTACAACAGGTGTCAGGAACTTGGGATAGAAAGGATGCAACCATGGCAGCGTACCGCAGGGAGGTCGACAGGGTTGCGGGATGTTTTTCCGGGTGTAACATCCCAAGTATGAAACATCCCTTAGAATGTTTGATTTATTGTTTTATTTCAAGCAATGCATCATGTCATCATTTCATTGCATCTGTTTTATTTTGTTTGCAATTGTTATTATTTGTTTTGTATCTGTTTTATCTTGTTTTCATAATCAAACTCAAACAATTTCAAATGGTTATTTTCATACTTGATCTGTTACAACTTTTGGAATAAAAATAACAAATAAAAACAACCATTTTATTCCATGTTGTTTCACTTATTAAATTGTTGGTTTAATCAAACCATTAATCAATCAATAATTCCCAAATCATCTTTTAAATTCAAACCAATTCTCAAAATCAGTACCTTTTGAATCCATAAAGTTCACCACCCATTTGTACTCTTTAAATCATTTTAAACCTAGGGGTAACCCTATTGGAAAATGATTCTGTTTTCTAATATAATTAATATTGGAAATTTCATTCAATTTGGTTTCAAATATAAACAACATTTTAAATTTCAAACTTTTGAAAATCCACCTTGGCAATTGGTTGCTATTGGTATAACCAACCTAACCTAATTTTTCCAGAATTTTTACTGATTTAAAAACCCTCTTTTTCTTCCAAAAGCAAAGCTACAAAAAAAAAACAGAAAAAGGAAAAATAAAAAAAAAAGAAAACGGGCGACAGCTAACCTATCTACCTGGCCCAGCCCACCTAGCGGCTAACAGAGCGCGACCCAGCCCGCCTAGCTACCCCCCGTAACGCTTCAATTTTCGTGCGGGTGTTCTGTCTCGCGTACGGCCGAGCATCCGCGTACTCCACGTCGGAGTACGGCGGCAGCCGACGGCGAGCAGCGCACGCAGGCCCCTATAAGAAGCCCCCTAGCCCCTGGCAGGTGCCCTAGCTGCTAGGTTTCCTCGCTCCCCGCGCCGCGCCGCCATTCCTGCCCTCTGTCATCGTCCTCCACCTCTCTGTTTTCCCACCGGCGGCAACCCTCTGAAGATCGCCATGGCGCCGCCACCCTCGAACCCCACCTAGCCAACTCTCGCCGGGAATCAGTTCGCCACCCTTCCCTCTTTGCGTTGGACATCTGAGCTCGCACGGAGGAGCCCGGAGACCACGCCGCCGTCCTCGACTACCTCGTCACCGCCGCGGTGTTCCCCTCCGCCGTCAGAAACAACCACGGCAACATCCCGGTGAGATCCACCGTTCTCCTTCCCTCTCTCTCTTCTGCTGCATCCGCCCGCGTCCATCAGCAGCACAGCAACCAATCAGCACGAGCACGTAGTCGTTGATCGTCGCCGGCGAGGCTTGTTTCTGTCAGTCGAGGAAACATTTCGTCGTCAGTTAATTTCAATTAACGCGGCTAAGGAGTGTTAACCTGTATCCGTCCCTATTCCTGTCAAACACACGACAGCAGCGCAGCGGTTCAGGCCTTTTGCGCGCAACCGCGAGCTCGCGGGATCGATCCCCCGCGGCCGCAAACTTTTTCGCATTTTCTCTCGCGCGCACGGCCCCACCTGGCATAGACCCCCACTGCCACGCAAGCAGTTGCTCAGCGCCACGCTGGCTAGGCCCACGGGGCAGAGACCGTGGCTGGCTAGCAGTGCGGTGAGAAATGTTTCTGCGCGAATTTCAGAAATTTCAAAATTCATTTAATTAGCAGAATTAAAACAAAACTTCAAAATTTAATATCTTGTGTTCTGTAAATCCAATAATTAAAAACTTTACATGTTTTCTGTTCAAAATTTAGTAAACTTTCCAAATAACTTATTTGTGTTCTGTTTTGAGTTTTCAAAATACGTTTAAATTTCAAATTTGAATAATTCCAATGCAATTTGTAATAATTCATAACTAATTCATACTAATTCCAAATAATGCAAATAAAATATGTTTTTCATACCATTTTGAATATGCTATTCAAATATAAAATTTGTTTCATTGTTTGAATAATTTAAATTGCCTAAATAATTTAATACTTGTTTAATTCAATTAAATTTGATAAAATCATAACTTGCTTAATATAAAATATTTTTGAACATGCAAAATATGTTTTCAAACCACCAAAGTGTGAACTTTTCAAATGTGAATTTGAATTCATGTTTTGAACAAATAAAAATTCAATTAAATTCAAACTTGTTTTAAATTCAATTAAAACTTGTTTAATATTGTTTAATTCATAATTAAATTATCTTAACTACTATTTCAACATGTGGAACATGTAATCCAACTAAAATTTGATGTTCTTTTCAAATATAAATTTTGTTAATTGTTTTGCACACTTTAAGTTGGTGAAAACAATAATTGTTTGTGTGACATGTCTAAGTAACCAAAACTTTCCAAAATTAACAAATAATTTCCAAACTTGTTTTATTCCTTTTCCTTTGCATCTATCATTGTTATTTATTGTTATCTGTTGTTATCTTGTCATCATCATCATGCATGCATCATGATAACAACTATCACATAATAAATAATTGTAAATCATTTGTTCCACTTATTTCCATGGATCCTTTTCCATATGCAACCCTTGCATATGGGTCCATTTAATTTGTGCTATCATGTTAGTCAGTTTATTTTGATGCAACTATTAACTTGTCATGCATCATCTTGATTGTGCACAATGCCATGGCAATGATTGTTTACAATTCCTGTTTTGTTTGTTTGCTTCTTCTCGAATAGACGACGACGTTGAGACAGACGACCTTTACAGCACCCCTTCTGAGGATCTAGCTCAGTACCCGGCTACTGGGTTTGCAGGCAAGTTATCACTCACATGAACCATTGTGTTCCTTTCAACCCTGGTTACCGATACTTTCCGTTGTCTATTCTTGCTAGCCTTAGTGGTAGATGTTTCTGTTACGAACCTATCACATGAATCCTTTAACCCTGATATTGCCTCATCACCCCTCCTACAACCCCATTGATTGAGCCAATGTCCTACTAGCATGCTTAGGTTGTTTGCTCGAGTCTGTTACCCGGTACTTTCAGTTACTATATGTCTTTATGTTCTGGGGGCTCGATGTTTAATCAATCAATCAATCATGCTAATATTACTGTTAATAATAATTTGATGATAAGGCACCGGCAGGAGGCCCTGTGTGGTTTTGAGGCCTGCTAGTGTCGACCCTAATAGGAAAAGGGTCTTGTCTACTGATCCATGATGAGCGCACTACCCGCATGTGGGAAGCGAGTATGGGCGCCCCCCTCAATTTGATTCGATTCGCATCTCGTCCAAATCATCTCATTTAGTTCGTGCTTTCTATTTGCCGCATGCATGTTTTTGCGAGCCCAGCGCAGGGTGGAAATTTTGTAGTCGGCATATAGGGGGACACGTTCTTAGAGTGCTATGAGGGTCCATTTTCTTCTGGGCTCGATTAGCCGTGCGCCCAAGGTGCTTTGGGCTTGATGCGGAGAAGAGTTGAGTTGTGTTGAGTGCCCCGCTTGGTGGGAGGCATCCCATCTGGCGGGTTATTCATACGTGTACGGCCAAATTGGTGCAACCCTGTAGGGATAATCTTCTCGAGAAGCCGTGTTTTCCGCGGTTATGGATTACTTGGTGAAAGTACTGGCTAACAAGTACTCAGGATAACTTAAACCTAATGATTCACTATTTCACACCCCATGATTATCAATTTGACTAGTAATAGGATTATCGTCACAATAACTTGTTTCATCCTAATCCAACTGTGTGAGTTATCCTCGGATTGCTTCTTTGGATAAGGGGCGAGATCCAGGATGGGTTTGTTTGATGTTATCTTTCAGTTGGTTACAACCCTCGATCTTATCCCCATTCTAATAGTTGGAAGTGATAGAATCTCTGTAGTTGGTTAGCGCAGCCAGTTGCAGCATCTTATATATCCCCTTATTTCCGTTGAACCCAAGTCATCTGTGCTTGTGTTGACGGGCTATATTTTGGTGAACTGTGAGTCTTGCTTGCCAGTACTTGGATGTACTGACCCCGTTGGGGCTGTGGTTTACGCAGACTACGACTACGGCTACGATGACCACCAGGATGGCTACTTCGTGGAGTTTGACGAGACTGCAGACGAGTAGTTAGCTGGACCAGGGCTGGATCCAGGACCTACGTGGATGGGCTTCGTCTCCTTTATGTTCCCCGGCTTCTTAAGCCTGTTGGATTTGTCTGTACCCAGACACCTTTGATTGCTTCCGCTGATGTAATGAATGCTATGTTGGGACATGTGTCCTCTGGATGATTGTATTTGCTATCTCTGCCTTAGTGAAGGCCATTTGCAACCTTATTTCAATCTTTTGTGTCTTAGAGATAAGTTGTGATCATCATTCGTTCAAAGTTGTTGACGTACCGTGTGTGATTGATATGAAGTACGTCGACAGTAGTGCCTATGACTTCTAGTGGCTAGTTTACATCGAAGGTGGAATAGCAGGGCTTGTGTTGTCGCGCATAAGCGCAGGCCTACCTGGAAGCTGGGACGTGGGAGCAGTTATGCCCCATAATCCAAGCACCTGCTATCCAGTTCGTACGATGAGTATCCCTTAGAAGCCAGGGTGCGACAAATGGTATCAGAGCCTGTCTGCCTGTAGGATCCCTTTTTACTGGTCGCAGTTGAGTCTAGAAACTATTTTGTAGCTATATAGGAAAAATGAAACGTGAGAGTAGGAATTCTGCCATTTTTCTTCTTTCCCCACCCACCCACCCTTTTCTGGTAAGGAAGTGCAACGTTGTTTTCTGTTCTCACCTAAACTTTCAAGTTAGGATTTCACGTGTTTTGGGTTCTCTGTAGTACCTCAGGAGTTGTTGGTCTCGAGTTTCCCCGATGTTGCTTCAATATCATGTTCTTTTCAACATCCTTATCGTCCGTTGAACATTGTTGTTGTTTTCCACTTCAATTCTTCTACCGGAGTCTAATCAAAACCTCCCAAATCATCTGCAGATGGATCTCAGGTTCTACCCGCAGGTGGTTCGGATGACTCGCTGTGAGAGCACCGCCGGTTATCCGGAGATGCTGAGAGACATGGTTACCTATCTGGGGTTCCATTGGGCACCAGAGTACCAGGTCTACGAGCAGCAGCGAGAGTTTGACCAGACCTGCTACCGGGCTATCGTCTACATTCTGTCGGATGATGGCAGGAGTGTTGTCCACCGCTACGAGGCAGTAGGTTCCACAGTGGATATGGCCGTGCAGCAGGCAGCGTACGTGAGTCTCACCGTCCTCCGTGCTGACTACTAGGGGTTTGATGATTCCATCTATTGTCACATCCCCCGTGGTTACATCACGGCAGCGGGAGTTCACTTCACCCTCCACAGCAACCTGGATACCTACGAGTCTGATAGCTCCAGGCTGCACACCACTGCCCAGTTGGTGAGGCACAGTGATGCAGTTGCTTCCACACTTTCTCAGGAGTTAGCTTCAGTCAGGGAGCAGCTCCACCTTGCTCTCACTCGTCTGGCGACGTACACCACAGACTTTGTTGGAGACGAGCGCTTTGCACGTATCGTTCAGACAGCTGGGTTACCGCTGCCAGATGCTGGAGGTTACGAGCCGATCAGAGGCCCACTTCTCGACCTCGGAGCTGGTTACACAGGGATTCCCCGCTATGGAGCACAGGGAGACGACGCTTTCTACTTCACCACACCGAGGGTTGCTCTCAGAGCAGTCCCGTTCTACGTGGATCGTCGTCATACCTACATCCGGGGGATTCCTCCGCACCGTATCTCTCGTCGTACTACTCACCGCCGTCCTGCGTGATGAGCATGGGAGTACCGATGTATCCATTCCTAGCTATGCTTAGTTATCCTTTGGCATTCGAACCATGTATTGGTCTGTTAGATATTCTGATGTATTTGAACATGTGATGATGTACCTGTTGGTTATCTATTCATGCGTCGGAATAATCTATCTTTCGGATTACCAAGTCTATCCTTTTCTGTTGTTGTGCTAAAATGAATTTCTGTTCAGGATGCCTCCAACCAGGAACAACCCGCCTCCGCCACCACCAATGGGGGAACTGTTAGCTCAGATGACCCAAGTGGTGACACAGATGGCCCAGATCCACGCTAACCAGCACCACAACCAGAATGCAACGCGAGTCAGCATTAAGGAGTTTCTGAGCGTGGGGCCGAGAGCTTTCGTGGCAACACGTGAGCCTCTGGATGCGGATGACTGGATCAGGGAGATCAACAGGGCTCTGGAGATTGCTCATGTTGCTGAGGAAGATAAGGTCAAGTATGCCACCTACCTACTGAAGGGTCAGGCAGCTACTTGGTGGGAGAACTACCAGACCATGAGAGCTGGCTATCCTATCACCTGGGGATGTTTCAAGGATGTCTTCCTGAAGCACGACATCCCAGATGGTCTCATGGAAAGGATGCGTGAGGAATTCTGCTCTCTCAAACAGGGCAAGCTGGACGTCCTCGGCTACCAGAACGAGTTCAATCGTCTCGCTCGGTACTGTGGTGACGAAGTGTCCACTGAAGCCAAGAAGATGGCAAGGTTCCGCCGAGGTTTTAACCCGGAACTGAAGTACGCTCTCACCAACATCAAGTGCAAGGACTTCGTGGAGCTCGTGAACACCGCGCTCCATGAGGAGAATGGGCGCAAGGCGTTCGAAGAGTCCCGTAAGCACTCGCGTGAGGGTGGTTCCTCCTCCAACATGACCACCCCTCCGCAGAAGCACCGCATCTGGGTGCCAAATGGTGCTGTCACTCAGGCTCCAAATGCCCAAGCTTCTCCAGGCTTTGGTCCCCGCCCACCCAACCCATCTCAGATGCAGGGTCAGAGGTTTCCAATGGGGCAGCCAAGGCCAGGTCCTTCTCGTGTCGTCACTTGCTACAAGTGCAAGGATACTGGACACTATGCTGATAAGTGCACTCAGAAGCAGCTACCCCTACCTCCTCGCCCCAACAACAACCAGGCAATGGTTCGTGCTCCCCCGGCTAAAGCCTTCAACTCCAACAACAGGCCTGTCGGGAGGACCGCGAGGGTGAACCATATCAAGGCCGACAAAGCTGAGGAAGCTGCTGACGTCGTTCTCGGTATATTACCCGTAAACTCTATTCCAGCTAAAGTGTTGTTTGATACTGGAGCATCGCATTCCTTTGTGTCAAAGATTTTTGCAAAAGCATACAATCTAGTTCTGGTTCCGCTAAGCAATCAAATGACTGTTCACTCTCCGGGACCGCAAATGTTGACTTCCAAGATAAGCATGGACAATGAGATCCTAATTGGAGGTCGCATATTCCTTGCTTCACTCATGTTGCTGGGAAATTCTGACATTGATGTCATTCTGGGTATGGATTGGTTGAAGACCCACAAAGCAAAAATTGACTGTGCTCAAAAGTCAATAACTCTCTCCCACACTTCAGGCCAGATAGTCTATTCTCCATATGGATCAAGTTCTGTTCAGCTGTTCAACCTAGATGCCAAACCCCTTCCTGCAATTGAAAGTGTTCCGGTGGTTTGTGAATTCCCTGACGTTTTTCCAGAAGAGTTGCCAGGGATGCCTCCGGACAGAGCAGTTGAGTTCGTGATCGAGCTTGAGCCAGGTACTGCTCCAATATCTAAGCATCCATACAAGATAGCTCCTCCTGAACTGAAATTGTTGAAGGAGCAAATCGGTATGTACATGGAGAAAGGTTACATTCAGCCTAGTTCCTCCGCTTGGGGTTGCCCAACTCTGTTCGTTGCCAAGAAGGATCAAACAAAAAGACTCGTGGTTGACTATCGTCCTCTCAACGAGAAAACAATCAAGAACAAGTATCCAATTCCTCGTATCGATGATCTTTTTGATCAACTTGCTGGAGCCTCAATATTCTCAAAGTTGGACTTGAGGATGGGGTACCATCAGATAAAGATCAGAAAGGAAGATATTCCTAAGACAGCTTTCACCACTCGTTACGGTCTATATGAATACACCGTCATGTCCTTTGGTCTCACCAATGCACCGGCAACGTTCTCAAGACTCATGAATTATGTCTTCCATGAATACCTCGACAAGTTCGTTGTGGTATATCTTGATGACATTCTAGTCTACTCAAAATCCGAGGAAGAGCATGGAGAACACCTTCGTCTCACTCTCATGAAACTTCGCGAGCATCGTCTGTATGCCAAGTTTTCCAAATGTGAGTTCTGGATTCCAGAAGTTGCATATCTTGGTCATATCATCTCTGCCAAGGGAATAGCCATTGACCCGGAAAAGGTTAAGGCAATTGTTGATTGGAAACCCCCTAAGACGGTGAAGCAAGTCAGAAGTTTTCTTGGCTTGGCTAGCTATTGCCGTCGTTTCGTCCAAAACTTTTCCAAGATTGCTAAACCTCTCACTGATCTCACAAAGAAGGACCAAAACTTCGTTTGGACTCCACAATGTGATGAGAGTTTCAACCTCCTGAAGACTAAACTCACTTCCACCCCAGTTCTGGTTGGCCCAGATACTACCAAACCTTTCCAGATATTCTGTGATGCATCTCTCCAAGGCCTAGGAGCAGTTCTTATGCAAGAACGTCAAGTTGTGGCTTATGCTTCACGTCAGTTGAACCCACATGAGCAAAACTATCCCACTCATGATCTTGAACTTGCAGCAGTTGTGTTTGCCCTCAAGAAATGGAGACAATACTTGTTGGGTAACAAAACTGAAATCTTTTCCGATCATAAGAGTCTGAAATACATCTTCACTCAGCCAGATCTAAACCTCAGGCAAAGGAGATGGATTGAGAATATTAAAGACTTTGATCTCACCATTTCTTACACTCCAGGCAAGGCTAATGTTATGGCCGATGCTCTCAGTCGCAAATCATATTGCAATAATCTCATGATCATGGAAAGCCAACCTCCACTTCATGAAGAATTTCAGAAGCTGAACCTTGGTCTTGTCCCCGAAGGATACCTTGCTAGCTTGACAGCCAGTCCAACTCTCGAGGACAAGATTCGTTCTGAACAACTTCGTGATACTGAAATCAAGAAGATTGTGGAGCACATCAAGGAGGGCAGTGATAAATTTAAGTCCTTCACAATTGATGACAAGGGAACTGTGTTCTTCGAAGGACGCATTGCAGTTCCTCAGATTCAAAGTCTCAAGGATATCATTCTCAAGGAGGCTCATGAAACTCCTCTATCTATCCACCCTGGAAGTACAAAGATGTACCAGGATCTTAAGACTCCGTATTGGTGGTCTGGCATGAAACGTGAAATTGCTCAATACGTTTCTGAATGCGACGTTTGTCAACGTGTTAAGGCGGTCCATCAGAAAACAGCAGGTCTACTCCAACCTCTGAAAATTCCTGAGTGGAAGTGGGACATGATTGAAATGGACTTCGTTACTGGGTTTCCAAAGTCCAAGAAGGGCAACGATGCAATCTTCGTTGTCATTGATCGTCTCACTAAGGTTGCTCACTTCTTCGCTATAAAGGAAACTATCTCAGCTAGCCAGTTAGCAGAGCTCTACACAGCAAAGGTTGTTCCTCTTCATGGTGTTCCATTGGAAATTAGCTTAGACCGTGGAAGTATCTTCACTTCTCATTTCTGGAAAAGCTTTCAAGAAGCATTGGGAACTAAACTTCTGTTCAGTACAGCTTATCACCCTCAGTCTCAGGGGCAAGTCGAAAGAGTCAATCAGATTCTCGAGGATATGCTCAGAGCATGTGGTCTCTCCTTTGGCATGAAATGGGAGGATTGCCTTCCATATGCTGAATTCTCCTACAACAACAGCTACCAGGCAAGCCTAGGCATGGCACCATTTGAGGCACTGTATGGTCGCAGATGCAGGAGTCCAATTAATTGGTCTGGAGCTGGTGAACGTTCACTCTTAGGCCCTGACATTGTTAAGGAAGCCGAGGAGAAAGTTCGTATCATTCGTGCCAATCTCAGGATTGCTCAATCTCGTCAGAAGAGCTATTATGATAGCAAGCACAGGGATATGATCTATGCACCTGGTGATAAGGCATATCTCCGTGTAACTCTCCTCAGAGGCACTTTCAAGATACATTGGTGTGAAAGGAAAGCTTGCACCAAGATACATTGGTCCTTTCAACATTCTCTCAAGGCGGGCAGAAAATGCTTATCGTCTTGAACTTCCAGAAAAACTATCCAAGGTGCACGATGTGTTCCACGTGTCACAGCTCAAGAAGTGTTTCAAAGATCCAGATCGTGCAGTTGATCATGATTCCATTGAACTGCAAGATGATCTATCTTATGAGGAGCACCCTATTCGTATTCTCGATGAGACCGAGCGTAAGACTCGCAACAAGAGCACCAAGTTCTTGAAAGTCCAATGGTCGCATCATTCCGATAAAGAGGCAACGTGGGAGACCAAAGAGGATCTTCGCAAGAAGTATCCGGACCTTTTCACATCTCAGTAAGGAATCTCGGGGCGCAATTCCTTCAAGGGGGGGCGTTTTGTAACATCCCAAGTATGAAACATCCCTTAGAATGTTTGATTTATTGTTTTATTTCAAGCAATGCATCATGTCATCATTTCATTGCATCTGTTTTATTTTGTTTGCAATTGTTATTATTTGTTTTGTATCTGTTTTATCTTGTTTTCATAATCAAACTCAAACAATTTCAAATGGTTATTTTCATACTTGATCTGTTACAACTTTTGGAATAAAAATAACAAATAAAAACAACCATTTTATTCCATGTTGTTTCACTTATTAAATTGTTGGTTTAATCAAACCATTAATCAATCAATAATTCCCAAATCATCTTTTAAATTCAAACCAATTCTCAAAATCAGTACCTTTTGAATCCATAAAGTTCACCACCCATTTGTACTCTTTAAATCATTTTAAACCTAGGGGTAACCCCATTGGAAAATGATTCTGTTTTCTAATATAATTAATATTGGAAATTTCATTCAATTTGGTTTCAAATATAAACAATATTTTAAATTTCAAACTTTTGAAAATCCACCTTGGCAATTGGTTGCTATTGGTATAACCAACCTAACCTAATTTTTCCAGAATTTTTACTGATTTAAAAACCCTCTTTTTCTTCCAAAAGCAAAGCTACAAAAAAAAAACAGAAAAAGGAAAAATAAAAAAAAAGAAAACGGGCGACAGCTAACCTATCTACCTGGCCCAGCCCACCTAGCGGCTAACAGAGCGCGACCCAGCCCGCCTAGCTACCCCCCGTAACGCTTCAATTTTCGTGCGGGTGTTCTGTCTCGCGTACGGCCGAGCATCCGCGTACTCCACGTCGGAGTACGGCGGCAGCCGACGGCGAGCATCGCACGCAGGCCCCTATAAGAAGCCCCCTAGCCCCTGGCAGGTGCCCTAGCTGCTAGGTTTCCTCGCTCCCCGCGCCGCGCCGCCATTCCTGCCCTCTGTCATCGTCCTCCACCTCTCTGATTTCCCACCGGCGGCAACCCTCTGAAGATCGCCATGGCGCCGCCACCCTCGAACCCCACCTAGCCAACTCTCGCCGGGAATCAGTTCGCCACCCTTCCCTCTTCGCGTTGGACATCTGAGCTCGCACGGAGGAGCCCGGAGACCACGCCGCCGTCCTCGACTACCTCGTCACCGCCGCGGTGTTCCCCTAAGCCGTCAGAAACAACCATGGCAACATCCCGGTGAGCTCCACCGTTCTCCTTCCCTCTCTCTCTTCTGCTGCATCCGCCCACGTCCATCAGCAGCACAGCAACCAATCAGCACGAGCACGTAGTCGTTGATCGTCGCCGGCGAGGCTTGTTTCTGTCAGTCGAGGAAACATTTCGTCGTCAGTTAATTTCAGTTAACGCGGCTAAGGAGTGTTAACCTGTATCCGTCCCTATTCCTGTCAAACACACGACAGCAGCGCAGCGGTTCAGGCCTTTTGCGCGCAACCGCGAGCTCGCGGGATCGATCCCCCGCGGCCGCAAACTTTTTCGCATTTTCTCTCGCGCGCACGGCCCCACCTGGCATAGACCCCCACTGCCACGCAAGCAGTTGCTCAGCGCCACGCTGGCTAGGCCCACGGGGCAGAGACCGTGGCTGGCTAGCAGTGCGGTGAGAAATGTTTCTGCGCGAATTTCAGAAATTTCAAAATTCATTTAATTAGCAGAATTAAAACAAAACTTCAAAATTTAATATCTTGTGTTCTGTAAATCCAATAATTAAAAACTTTACATGTTTTCTGTTCAAAATTTAGTAAACTTTCCAAATAACTTATTTGTGTTCTGTTTTGAGTTTTCAAAATACGTTTAAATTTCAAATTTGAATAATTCCAATGCAATTTGTAATAATTCATAACTAATTCATACTAATTCCAAATAATGCAAATAAAATATGTTTTTCATACCATTTTGAATATGCTATTCAAATATAAAATTTGTTTCATTGTTTGAATAATTTAAATTTCCTAAATAATTTAATACTTGTTTAATTCAATTAAATTTGAACATGCAAAATATGTTTTCAAACCACCAAAGTGTGAACTTTTCAAATGTGAATTTGAATTCATGTTTTGAACAAATAAAAATTCAATTAAATTCAAACTTGTTTTAAATTCAATTAAAACTTGTTTAATATTGTTTAATTCATAATTAAATTATCTTAACTACTATTTCAACATGTGGAACATGTAATCCAACGAAAATTTGATGTTCTTTTCAAATATAAATTTTGTTAATTGTTTTGCACACTTTAAGTTGGTGAAAACAATAATTGTTTGTGTGACATGTCTAAGTAACCAAAACTTTCCAAAATTAACAAATAATTTCCAAACTTGTTTTATTCCTTTTCCTTTGCATCTATCATTGTTATTTATTGTTATCTGTTGTTATCTTGTCATCATCATCATGCATGCATCATGATAACAACTATCACATAATAAATAATTGTAAATCATTTGTTCCACTTATTTCCATGGATCCTTTTCCATATGCAACCCTTGCATATGGGTCCATTTAATTTGTGCTATCATGTTAGTCAGTTTATTTTGATGCAACTATTAACTTGTCATGCATCATCTTGATTGTGCACAATGCCATGGCAATGATTGTTTACAATTCCTGTTTTGTTTGTTTGCTTCTTCTCGAATAGACGACGACGTTGAGACAGACGACCTTTACAGCACCCCTTCTGAGGATCTAGCTCAGTAACCGGCTACTAGGTTTGCAGGCAAGTTATCACTCACATGAACCATTGTGTTCCTTTCAACCCTGGTTACCGATACTTTCCGTTGTCTATTCTTGCTAGCCTTAGTGGTAGATGTTTCTGTTACGAACCTATCACATGAATCCTTTAACCCTGATATTGCCTCATCACCCCTCCTACAACCCCATTGATTGAGCCAATGTCCTACTAGCATGCTTAGGTTGTTTGCTCGAGTCTGTTACCCGGTACTTTCAGTTACTATATGTCTTTATGTTCTGGGGGCTCGATGTTTAATCAATCAATCAATCATGCTAATATTACTGTTAATAATAATTTGATGATAAGGCACCGGCAGGAGGCCCTGTGTGGTTTTGAGGCCTGCTAGTGTCGACCCTAATAGGAAAAGGGTCTTGTCTACTGATCCATGATGAGCGCACTACCCGCATGTGGGAAGCGAGTATGGGCGCCCCCCTCAATTTGATTCGATTCGCATCTCGTCCAAATCATCTCATTTAGTTCGTGCTTTCTATTTGCCGCATGCATGTTTTTGCGAGCCCAGCGCAGGGTGGAACTTTTGTAGTCGGCATATAGGGGGACACGTTCTTAGAGTGCTATGAGGGTCCATTTTCTTCTGGGCTCGATTAGCCGTGCGCCCAAGGTGCTTTGGGCTTGATGCGGAGAAGAGTTGAGTTGTGTTGAGTGCCCCGCTTGGTGGGAGGCATCCCATCTGGCGGGTTATTCATACGTGTACGGCCAAATTGGTGCAACCCTGCAGGGATAATCTTCTCGAGAAGCCGTGTTTTCCGCGGTTATGGATTACTTGGTGAAAGTACTGGCTAACAAGTACTCAGGACAACTTAAACCTAATGATTCACTATTTCACACCCCATGATTATCAATTTGACTAGTAATAGGATTATCGTCACAATAACTTGTTTCATCCTAATCCAACTGTGTGAGTTATCCTCGGATTGCTTCTTTGGATAAGGGGCGAGATCCAGGATGGGTTTGTTTGATGTTATCTTTCAGTTGGTTACAACCCTCGATCTTATCCCCTTTCTAATAGTTGGAAGTGATAGAATCTCTGTAGTTGGTTAGCGCAGCCAGTTGCAGCATCTTATATATCCCCTTCTTTCCGTTGAACCCAAGTCATCTGTGCTTGTGTTGACGGGCTATATTTTGGTGAACTGTGAGTCTTGCTTGCCAGTACTTGGATGTACTGACCCCGTTGGGGCTGTGGTTTACGCAGACTACGACTACGGCTACGATGACCACCAGGATGGCTACTTCGTGGAGTTTGACGAGACTGCAGACGAGTAGTTAGCTGGACCAGGGCTGGATCCAGGACCTACGTGGATGGGCTTCGTCTCCTTTATGTTCCCCGGCTTCTTAAGCCTGTTGGATTTGTCTGTACCCAGACACCTTTGATTGCTTCCGCTGATGTAATGAATGCTATGTTGGGACATGTGTCCTCTGGATGATTGTATTTGCTATCTCTGCCTTAGTGAAGGCCATTTGCAACCTTATTTCAATCTTTTGTGTCTTAGAGATAAGTTGTGATCATCATTCGTTCAAAGCTGTTGACGTACCGTGTGTGATTGATATGAAGTACGTCGACAGTAGTGCCTATGACTTCTAGTGGATAGTTTACATCGACGGTGGAATAGCAGGGCTTGTGTTGTCGCGCATAAGCGCAGGCCTACCAGGAAGCTGGGACGTGGGAGCAGTTATGCCCCATAATCCAAGCACCTGCTATCCAGTTCGTACGATGAGTATCCCTTAGAAGCCAGGGTGCGACACCGGGTATGAGGTGGAGCATATAGATAGAAGAAAAAATGAGGCAGCAGACGCCCTTGCTAGACTCGGCTCGCGCAGAGAGCCGGTTCCACCCAACGTTTTCCTGGACGAGTTATGGCGACCGTCAGTTAAAACCGAGTCAGAGGAGGAACTGGCAAACCAAGACCCGGATGCAGCACTCGTGGCCACTATACGCACGAACCGTAAGAGGTGTTAGCAAGAGGTGTTAGCCAGGCAAACTTTACGACGAGCAAAGGGGTATTCTATCATCAACGGGGAATTATACAAGAGAAGTGCCAGAAGAAGGCCAACATATCCTTAAGGAAATCCACGAAGGTGATTGCGGGCATCATGCCTCCACAAGATCCCTTGTGGCCAAGGCCTATCGACATGGATTCTTCTGGCTCACGGCTCTAGCAGATGCGGAACGGTTAGTAGCAAGGTGTGACGGATGTCAAAGGTACGCTCGCCAAACCCATGTGCCGGCTATGGAATTACGGACCATCCCGTTAACTTGGCCGTTCGCGGTCTGGGGTATGGACATGGTTGGCCCCTTTCATATGTCACCTTGCAAGAAGACACATCTTTTAGTGGCTATTGATAAGTTTACCAAGTGGGTCGAGGTTATGCCAGTTACTAATTGTGAAGCAGCTACAACGGTCAAGTTCCTGAAAAGAATTATTTACCGATTCGGGTACCACCACAGCATAATTACCGACAATGGAACCAATATGTCCCTTGGAGAGATGGAAAAATTCTGTGGCAACCAAACGAAGGAAAACACAAGCTATCACCACCATGGGAAGGACCTTTCATCGTAAGCCCGAATCTGCATAATGGGTCATATTACTTGATAGATGCAAGGGAAGAATCGGCCACAGTGAACGATACCGCTCATACCATTGCACCTATGCAAGAAAGAGACAGACCATGGAACGTGGCTCAGCTACGCCCGTATTATACTTAGCAAGGATTATGTTGGCACGTGGAATTAAATGATGTAACAGGCAGCAGGTTTCAGACGTACTCTTTTCCTATCCAGGGTACCCTTGGGGACTGGACGGGTTTTTAATGAGGCGGCCTGCTGACCTAATTTTTCGTATCAAATAAAGAGGCGATTATCAAGAAAAGAGGTGGTTATTATCTATACTTTCAGTACGGTGTGTATCTTTAGGTCTTGAGGGCTGGTCGATCATATGGGCACAGTTGCAAACTCAAAAAGACCCGGCCTTGATGCCAATGAGTTATAAGGGCCGGTTACTCGAAAACGAGTGCGGCTACAATCTTATAACCGGACAAAGAAGTCCAAATTTCTCGGCTATTCTTACTTAAGCTCGATGTGACTCGCAATAAAGTGGCATGATTTGTTCGCTTACGATTACAGTCAGCCATGAAGCCCAATGGGACTTGCCTGACCCTGTTTTCGTATAGATGTAATAACATGGTATCCACGCGAAAGCCGGCTTACAGTACAAGATAGTCGAAAGGGTCATCTAAACCACAAGTTATGCAGAGTATAAGGAGGATAGCCGGAAACTCAACAGTTATCAAGCATAACTTCAAATCCTATGTGAAACCGTTCTGGGGTTTTTGTGAATCTAGCAGCAGGCAAATTGTTCTCCTTTAAAAATCACGTGTCCTAGGCTCGGAAATCCGGGCCTGGGGACTCGCGAATTTTGAAAGAGAAAAATATTGTTCAGTTGCTAAAATTCCAAGAAGCCAAACATCCAGGTCTTGGGGCCTTGGGGACTTAGGAGCAAGTCCGTTCGCCAAACACCCATGAAACCGGAAGCCGGGTCTCACAAAAGGAAAAATAAAGAAGTGCGGGTATCAAGAATAAAGTGAGTTGGATATCAAGAACAAATAGGTGCAAAAGTAGATAAATAAAAAGCCCAAAGAGGCGTAAGGTGCATCAGGAATTTAGAGTGTATTACAAAGTTTTACTAAAAAGTATCAGAGGAGCACAGGCGCACCAGTTAAAAAATAAATTGTTTCAATGGCACTGTGACCGACTGATGCATATGAAGTAATAGATGTCACTCGATATTCTAAGCCACAGGATCTATCTTGGCTTTGCCCTTGCCGTCGCTTGTGGTAGCAGCGCCACTCGGATTAGCAGCAATGCCGACTCGTGCAGGTGGAGGGACGACAGGAGTAGAAGTAGCAGGCACAGAGTCGGCTTCGGCCTTCTTCTTGGCAGCTTCTTCCCTTATCTTGGCCGCCTCCTCCTTCCACCGGGCAAGCATGTCGTATGGCTTGGGGCGGTCTGCCTTGATGATTTTGTCGTTAACATCATATGCAGGAAGAATGGTATCAATCTCCAAACCATCGGCAATAACGCTAGCCGGATGACGGATTTCTTTTTGAATAGCCTTGAAGTCCTTGGGTGAAAAGTTGGATCCATCCGGGTTGAATTCCGGAAACCCGCCCATCAGCTTGGCCGGCTCTAGCTTAGGAAAATAAGCTTTAGCCAGCGCGAGTCCTCAGGTCACACCAAATCGGCAAGATGAACGCTTCCAGTGCCAAATCCACTCAGGGATAGTGGAGCAGAATTCTAGCAATCTCTTCATGTTGCTTGGCCTGATACCCGGCAGTCGCAAATCATCAAGAATCCAACCAATTCCGGCACTAAGCTGCCAGATAGTGTCCTTGATAAGTTTCAACTTGATAGTGTCATCTTCTTCAGGGGCTACGTCACACGGTCCTGTTAAAAAGACAAAGAAAAAGTAATAAGTAAAGGGATATGGTTGTCCATCTAGAGAGAATCCGGGTCATGAGTGCTAAAATTCAAAGATCATACCAGTTGCAACACGATGGATATCAGCAATCTGTACTGAAAGAGTCGTCAGCCTATCTTCAGCTGCGTGAGCTCTTTTCCGGTATTTCCTCGTGATTTTTTGGCTCCTACGAGTTTCAGTTTCAGCTGCTTCGCGAAGGGTCGTCTCCTTTTCGATACGCTTGGCGGCCTTGGCTAGCTTCTTCTCAGATTGTGCAACGAAGTCCTACGAGAAAACACGAAGAAGGGTCAGTCGGAAATATCATGCAAAGTTCCAAGCAAATTACTTAGTAATTCACTTCGAACTTGGGGACTATATGAGGAAATAGATGGTATTACTCGGGTTTACTTTGTGTTTGGTTATCAAGGCATCTAGGATATTTTCTTCATTGGCCCTCAAAGTGTAGAGGGCATCAAGCATCTGGGCAAACGTCATGTCTTCAGGGCGAAGTCTTGAAGGGCCGGAAGATTGGCCTTCCTGTTGAAGGACTTTTCCGGATCTTGGGGTCGAAACCCGGACCGTCTGAGTGTCCGGGTTAGGAGAAACCGGCTTGGTCTCCAAGATGATATGTTCGTCTACTTCTTCAGAGGACTTGGGTGATGCGGTTTCCGGTGGAGCTGGGTCCTTAAAGGGGTCTTGTTCCTGTCCGTCCTCAGCCTCGTCATCAGCCGCAACATCCATGTTAATATTTGGCTCCTCATCTCCTTGCTTTTCCGCTTCGGGAATATCCGGGTCACTGATGGTAACTTGGACACTAAAGGGAAAGAAGGAGATAGTGGTTAGTGGCACGTATTTAAAAGGTTAGTAAGTGCAAAAGAATATCGAATAAAAGTCACTTACCCGGTGTTCACGGCATAGTCCGGTGGGAGCTCGCTGCTGGAGGCAGATGATGTCGTCAAAGGTACCGGCTGCGGTACCCGGAATTGCCCGGCAAGTGGATGATTAGGAGATGGATGGCGTTGAGGAGATTTGGGAGGCTGAGGTGGAGGAGTGCTAACTCGGTGAGCAGGTGAAGTGGAGATACCCGGGTTAAGGGGATCATCCCCCGGGGAACTCCGGGTCACCCTACGTTTAGCCGAGGGGGGATCCTTCAAGAATGGTGAATGTGATAATCGTTCATTAAGTTTATGCATGGTATCAAAGGAGTAAGGCTCAGAAGACATGGAGGAGAAGGGAACCTTTGCAACTACCCCTCTGGCCTTCCTCTTGGTTCCGACCGTGGTTTCCTGGTCGGATTCGATGGCTTCCGGGTCATCTTCTTCTTTTTCCTCCTCGTCCTCTAACCCTGAAAGTTGAGTATATATCAAACGAGGAAAAGATGGATGGTAGGAAAGGTAGCACAGGTAAAAGGTGAATATAAGATTAGGGAAAATACCCTCGTTGTCTTCAACCGGCTCTTCTTCCGGGTCTTGGGAAGGAGGAGAGGTTTCAATCCTCCAGAAGGGATCGTCACCCCGTGATCAAAGAGATGAAAGCAAGAATTAGAAACTGTAACAGTTAAAAGTGTCGAAATAAGCTAAAGGAACCAGGTCTCACCGCTGGAGCTGGGTGTTCCCGAGTAAATGGGGGTAACCCGGCGATATTTCTTATCGCCTCTAGCTTCTCCGTCAGGAAGCTTTTGATGGTCTTGTTGGTGTCACCGGCGGCAAAGTTCTTGGTGGAGTATCGGAGCGAGTCCGTGATGTGCCCCGAGTATTCACACATCAACTTGGTGCGAATGGAGTTGGGCTGAACCCGGAAATCTACCCAGGTCTTCACCAAATTAAGCCCAAGAAGGCCTTGGGCCGAGAGAGCAGCTAACTTAGCCAGCAAAGGCTGGATTGCCTCCCTGTCAGAGTCAGGGGCGAAAGCGCTGAAAGATTCGGAAGGCTCAAGGAGACTCTCCGAGTAACCTGGCAACATCCTCTCACCATCCGGGGAAGTGTCATAGCAATAAAAGAAAGATAATTGCCAGTTTTTGACGTGGGAGTTCAGGTTGAGAGTTGGCATTGGTGAGTGCTTGCGGCGTTGGATAGATACCCCACCGCAAGTAAGAAGCGCTCCGTCGTCGCTCTCGCGGCACGGTTTGCACTGAAATAGTTCAATAAAAAGAGCCAGACTTGGCGGAACGCACAAGTATGACTCGGATAAAACGATGAAGTGGGTAATATTCAACATAGAGTTAGGCCCTATGTCGAATACCCGGAGGCCGAAGTGGCTTAAGACTTCCCGGAAGAAAGAGTGACCCGGAGGACGGAATCCCCGGGTCATGTGCTCGGTGAAGCAAATTACCTCATTTCCGGCGGGAGTAGGCCGGGTCTCGTCGCCTGGTGCCCTCCAGTGTATATCCTTTTGAGAAGGGAGGATTCCTAGCTCGGCCATCCCATCCAGCTTGGCCTTTGTCGCTGTAGACCGACTCCAATTTGCCGATATGGTTTGGGTAGCCTTTGCCGGGGCCGGCTGTTTTCCTTGCCTCTTCGGAGCCATAGGGTTGACCTGCAGAGTACAAGAGGTGTGGGAAATGAGACTCGGAAATATTGTATTATCCGAGTTGGAATATTAGGGACAGCATGAAGACTCAGAAATATCCGGGTAACGTATCACGGAGCAGAAAATTACGAGTTGTCCGGGTGTTAAATACGGTTGTGGAAATTACTAGTTACTTACGTGTTGAGGTGAGTTTGGTGTGCACGGATGGTTGCCCATGCCTCTACTGCGAGCAAAATAACTGGAAAAGGAGGATTTTCTGGGTATTAATAATATGTGCGGAAATTTGGGCGAAATGGATCTAGGTTAGGAAAATTTGCGAAAGATTCTATGAAGAAATTGGAGATTAAAAGTGATAGGAGGGTGGTGTGAGATCATCCCATCGGCTATTGGAGGAGCTAGCCAGTATCTAAGTGGTTTAATTTGGTGCAGTAAGAGCAATGGCTCGCGGATCGACCAAGATCCAATCTAAAGAAAATATGGAAATTATGGGTCAAATTAAGGGATACGAGAGACTTACCGGAGAATATTGGAGCGGTGCGCGGCGGTGGCAGATAGCGCAAAGTGGATACTTCCTTGCGACGGTTGGCCAGATGTTCGCGGACGCGGTGAATGAGGTCGACGGGGGCGCGGGACGAACTGCGGCAAGTTGGATCCGCGGGCGAGCGCGAGGTCTCCGTGGAGGCGCTCTGTGGATTCGAGCACGAAAGCAAAGGGAAGAAGAAGGAGGAATGAGCCGATGGGTAGGTTAATCCTTAAGTGCCTATTTATAGGGTGAGGGAGGGTAAACCTAGGCCAACGGACGAGAGCCGGGAATTACGGATAAAATCGCATCCGCCCGAATTTTCCGAGGTATGCGTCAAGAGGTTAGGCGAGATTTTCAGAATAGACGTGAGGCGTATCTTTTCTGTGGTTATTGGATTGGTTAAACAAGTAAAGTGAGATGGGTCTCCAACATCGTTACCAGGGTATTTTCCCGGGAAGATGAGCAATGGATTCGGAAAAGGCCGAGTTATTACATGGCCACCGTGGAGTTGGGCCTGACTGTTTATCGAAGAAATCTAACCCGACCTACTTGAATTGGTACACCTGATATTCTTGCAGGGAATAGCCAGCGCTTCTAGGAGGAATCCAGGAAGCCCAAGCTATTCTGGGGACTACTGATGGGGGGATAGTAACCCGGTAGACCAACTCCAAGGTGTAACCCGGCGCAAAGGACGCTGCGCAGGATCCGGCTAAGGATAAAGAAACTTCTGGAAGGCCCAAAGTTTGTAGGCCTCGTAACCCGGATTGTGGGTTGCGGTAAGGAAAGCTAGGGTTTGTAAGCAGAGTTCGGATAGGACTCAAGCTACGCCTTGGAGGGCAAGCCAGGGGGGGTACGGGTGTTTTATAAACCGGACCCTAGGCTTAGTTCGAGAGAGATTCACGACATAATCATATCACCTGTTATCGAGTATCTAGTATAAATCGAGAACCATATTCGAGACTCGGCGAGTTGAGTGCCGATTCCTAGATCGCTTATCATCATGTTCTCTTTCGAGCTAAACCCTCTCCCAAATACCTGTGTCGACTTGCCCCAAGATCAGTTACCCCTGGTAACATCTGCCGTGATCATCCCACGACAAGAAGTCCTTCCTGTATGTGAAGAACATCCCCGCCACGAAGGAGGCCAGGATCAAAGACCGCATCAATCTGCCCCCTTGGAGCAACCGAGTTCCTACCAGGCAGAATTGGAAGAGCAAGCCGTCGAACAGCAGGAACTTGGTGCAGATGGAGGAGCGGCTCGCCCATCTGATCGGGGAAGGGCTCAAGAGCGACGATCCAGTCGCCTGCTGGATTCGCAACCGCGTGCTGCCTCTGCAACGCCGCTCCCACCCCATGTGCTACATGGGTGGGCCTCGCAACTGTACTCGGACGACTACCTTCGAGCTCAGCAACGCGGATGTCGCCGCCTACGCTCGTTCCATCCTGACCACCGGCCTTCGCGACAACTGGCAGTATGGCTTCATCCCATACAGCTGCACAAAGCCGATTCCACGGGTACGTTCTTCTCAATCTGCTTCTCGTATATGCAATCCGAGTAGATAGCTTCCTCTCCTTGCTGCGACTAGCATTCGCATTCTGCGCCGAGTAGGGCGCTTAGCGGAACTGCTCAGGCTTAGTATGCTTGCTGTTTGCACGCCTTGTCGGGTAGCACACTTAGGAGAAACATTTAGGCTTAATGTGCTTGATGTTTGCACGCCTTGCCGAGTAGGACACTTAGCGAATCGCTTAGGCTTAATGTGCTTGGTGTCTGCACGCCTAGTCGGGTAGAGTGCCTTCACGCTACTCGGCTCACTTTGCGATGTTTCTCTATTCTTCAGGTCCTTGATCGTCAACTCGCTGAGAGCAGTGAGCGCTTCGAGGGCAACTGGTCAGATGACTGAGAGGAAGATGATGAGGTCTCCTTAGAGACCGCGGACAAGCTTGATCCTCCTGAAGCCGCCCAGACGAGTAAGCATCACGTCGACGCATCTCTTCGCGACTGGTCCGAGGACGAAGATGAAGGTAACTGATTTTATCCCGTCTGATTGCGAGCAGCACAAACTAATTGCTTCCTGCTTCTGAATTGCCTTTCTCCCTTTTAATTTCTCAGATGGTGCTGGTGCTGAGGATGACGGCGAGGATGAGGGCGAGGACGAGGCAGCCCTGGTCGTCGATCCTCTTGCAGTCGCTGCTCCTGTTAACCGCAAGCGCGCGGGTAGCGGCGCCCAAGAACCTCCCGCCAAGAAGAAGAAGCCGACCGAGAAGACGACCAAGAAGGTCGTGAAGAAGAAACTACCAGCGATCCCTACCCGCAAGGGGTAAGTCCCTTCTCGATTGCACACTTTGGTTCATTTCGTTCTTTTCGGTTGCTTCCCAATCCTTTTACTTCACTGTTTCCTCTCAGTTTCCTCTGCCCTCTTCTTATTTTCTGAACGCAATTTTTTCTTCAGAGCCCCCCTGGACGCGGATGCCGCTCGTGCGCCCACTGAGACCAAGAAGCAGGCCGCCATCGACGTTGATAAGCTCATCGACCTTGACGGCGACGAGAACGAAGCCGCCAACGCACATGGACACATGGACATGGATGCCCAGAATGTCGAGCTGGAGCAGCAGTCCCGCGCGGATCAAGAAGCGCAAGATGCTGCTCACCAAGATAGGCCTCCTTCTCCTCCGGCCAACACAGCCGAGGAGAACCAAGATCAAGATCAAGAGATGCACCCCGACGCCGCCCCTGAGCGGCAGGAAGAGGAACAAGAGCAGCCAGCCACAGGGGCTGCTGAACGGGAAGACCCGGCGGCCCAGGCGCGGACAGAAGCAACAGATGCCTCACAGCCAGATCTCGCTGCCGAGCAGCGGGTAGAAGTAGTCGACAAGGCGGAGCAATACCCTCTGAGCGACGCGCAACCAGGCGCCGCGCAGGGTAGCGCTCAGCCAGACGCCGCGCCGAGTAGCGCACCACTGGCGCCGCCCACTGCACCAGACTCCTCCTTGGTGCAGAAAACCAAGACTGCAACCAGCTCTCCGGCCAAACCGGTTACGAGGAAGAGCGCCCAGGAAGCCGCAGAGAAGAAGGCCGCCGAGGAGAAGGCCAAGAAAGCCACCGAGAAGAAGATGACCGAGAAGCCAAACACCGAGAAGCCGGCCACCAAGAAGGAAATGTCGAAGAAACGGGCAGCCGACATGCCGCCGCCAACATCAACTGCCCCATCCGGTCAGCTGGCTATCCGCGATCCCGGCGCAGCTGTTGTCGCCGCTGCTGCATCCGGCGTCTCGGATTCGCCCAGCTACCCGCCTTATATGGTGAAGGTCAGCCAGCAGCACAAGGTTGGCTTCACGCCCGCGGAGCAGAGGCTTGCTCTTCAGAAAGGGAAGAAGGCCGTGGCAGTGGACTCCAGGCCCCCGGCCCCAAATCAGGACAAATCATTCTCCATTTCTTCGCGTGAGGTTCAGGACAAGACGGTGACGTCCCAAGGCCTTGAGCAAGTGCTCGATCTGGTTGGCTTCATTGATGCCAAGTGGGACAGCAAGGTCCTTGGCAACTCGAACTGGATTTGGGCGACATAGACCATATGCGTGTTGATTGGAACAAGGTAGACCTGGGTTACAAACCCATGACTATCTCATCCAACTCTGCTACACTTGCCGCCAAGATGTTTGTCCACCGCAAGAATGCAGAGGACCTTGAGCAGTCTTATGCGGTAAGCTTCTATTTATCCTCTCCGAGTTGCGCTTCGTTTTCCTTCTACTCTTCTTTTCTTCCTTATCCATCACCCAGTCCCCGAGATTCTGGCCGAGTAGGAGGATACTTTCTCGAGTAGCCGCCTTCTCGGGCCGAATCTCTACTACTTTGTCTGATTCTTGTTTCTTTTGCTTCTCAGAATAGCGTACTGAAGCGGACCGACTTGCATCGTCGGCTACTCTGGAACCATGCCGTTGCCAGGAGACGCATTACCGCCTTGGAAAAAGAGAAGATAGCCGCCGAGGCGGCTGATAAAGAAGTGATGAATAGCACCCTGAGGCTTTCTGAAGTTGAAGGTACGCTTTTAGCTACGCGGTTCTTGCGTTTGGTGTTTACGCCCGCTTCTGCTTTTTGCGCCAACCAAGTTTACTCTTCAGGGAAGTTGAAGGCCCTGTCCGACGAGCACGAGAACTGCCGTGCCTTCGTTGAGAATGGCCAAGCCACCATCAAAAGACTGGAAGGTACGTTGCCATCTTCTCGGTTTGTCTTTGTGTTTCTTTCTTCGCTACTCTGCTGACCGTGCTTTGCTCTTTTCAGAAGATCATAAGAAGTTTGCCGAAGAACATCAAGACTGTCTCAAGCCTGCTGAGGTGCAGCAGCAATTATCAAGCCAATCTGTCGCGCTGCAGAAGGAACACGCTACCGAGATGGAGAAGCTCCAACTCCAGCTGCGCACTACACTTCAGGATGCCCTAGACTTAGCAGCCGAGAAGAAGGAGCTGCTTGCGGAGAAGAAGAAGAACGAAGCAACAGCCAAGGCCAGGGAGAGAACCCTCGAACAGGAGTGCGAGGTGCTGAAGAAGAGCAATGCTGGGCTCTTCACTCAGCTAGAGGAGCTCCGCTTGATCGAAGAGAAACATCTATCCAACGAGGAAACATGGAAGACCCAGCTGCAAGGGCTGCGCCATGACTTGAACAGTAAGTGCTCTTTTTTCTCTGCTTCTCTGCTACTCGGCTGCACCTTTCTTCTCTGCTTCCCGTTTCACGTTTCCGCTCTGTTATTGTTTCTGATCTTCTCGATAGCTCTTGCAAGAGTCGTCCCCGACTTTGAATCTTCTTGCGTGCCTGCCCTGGCAAAGGTCCGAGCAGCTCGCGCTGAGAAGGGCGAGCCTCTGGACACCAGAGCAGAAATCGAGGAGAGCATCCTGATTATGCAAGGGCAGGTTCCGCGGCTAGCGGGCGTGGGCACCGAGCTGGTGCGCGTCGCCTTCCAGATCCACAGCCTTTTCTGGCCTGATGACTCAGCGCCGACAACAATCTCCGGACTTGCCTTGAAGTTGCAGCTCGTGAAGAAGTGGCGCGCATCGGGAGCTCGGGCCGGCGCGGACATGATGCTGCTATTTATCACCAGCTGGTATGAAAACCTTAATATGCAGATTGTCCGCGAGATGCGCCAGGACTCCAAGTGGGAGAAGAACCCCGACTGCGTGGCTATCCGCCAGCTGGTCGCTCACGAGGTCGCTCAGTATGCTGACACTGCAACCTTCATCGACGGCCTCACCGAGCCCGACACCGAGGTGGATGAAGGCGAGGAGGAGGATGAAGATGAAGAGACGGACACAGAGGAGCTGGACCTGAGCTGCTTCGAGTCTCCTGGTGGCAAGACCGGGAAGGGGAAGGCCGCGGTCGTCGCGGATAGCGATGAAGAGGACGAGAACGAGAAGATGTCGATTGACACCTCCGCACTCGAGTTCGGCACCTCGTCAGGAGCTGCCCTCGACGACACCGTCAGCCTTCACGCCCAAGCCACCGAGCCAGACGTCGAGCTAGCGAAGACCGTCCCCGTCAACCTGGAAGCGGATGCGACCAAGGCCGGGGCCGAGGACGAAGCTGCGAAGACTGTTGACGCCAGCTCGGAGGCAGACGCGACCAAGGCCACTACTGAAGATGAGGCAGCTGAGGCTAGCACCGAGAACGCCGCCTCGACCTGAATCTGTCCTGCAGCTTATTTCTCAAACACTTATCAGATCCCCGGGATGCCGGGTGCAAATGTATCAGACTACTTATGCCGTTGCTACTCATTTTTATTCACACTTGTTATTTTTAACTTAATCATTTTGTTCAGCCTTGGCTCGATGCCGGGTTGCGTTATCATGCGAGTCCCCGAGTTGCATTTCTTATTCACTCTCTCTTTTCGTCTCAGCTCTACCCGCAACTTGTTGCTTTTTTGGTATTCGAGTCACAAGAGTTAAAGAGCAGAGCTGCAAATACTTAGCCGCTTAGAAACAATCATAGTAACGCAGCCCACCACTTAGCCGAAAAGATAAGACAAAGAACAGTAGTAAACGCACCCTACTCGGTTCCCGCACTCTTCCTTTCCTTAGTAATTTTTCTTGTGCTCATGGACCTTTTGCTTGTTCTCTTGCTTGCCATGAAGCCGGGTTTCGGACAGCAGCAAAGTCGACGAGTTGGCATGTAGGTTTAAACACAGTACTCAATGTACCTTTGAATTTTGAAGTAGAGCAACCGAATAGGCAAAAGGTAAAGCCGAGTAGAAACACTTAGAGCAATTTAGGACGAGGGCAGTCCCCGAGTTCAATTTCAGATTGCAGAATAGAATTTCAACTCGGATAAGAGGGTACATACACGTCTTTGCTCACGAATGAAAACGACGGAGTAGAGCTACATTCCAGGGACGCTTAGATTCCTCTCCAGCTTTATCTGCCTTGTTCGCCTGTGATGAGCGCGCATCTACAAGATAGTATGCATCGTTGTGCAGCGCTTTGCTCACAATGAAAGGCCCTTCCCATGGAGGAGACAACTTGTGCATCCCGGCTATACGCTGCACAAGCCTAAGGACCATGTCTCCTTCTCGGAAAACCCTTGGGTTCACCTTTCGGCTATGATAACGCCGCAGGTTTTGCTGGTAGATAGCCGAACGTGACAGAGTCAGCTCTCTTGCTTCTTCAAGCAGGTCAATGTCGTCTTCTCGAGCTTCTCTCGCCTCCTCCTCAGTATAGAGGGTTACTCGGGGGGAGTCATGCTCTAGGTCTATTGGCAACACGACCTCAGCCCCGTATGCCAAGAAGAATGGCGTGTAGCCGGTTGACCGGTTAGGGGTAGTCCTTAGACTCCACAACACCGCTGGCAACTCGTCTAGCCAACACCCAGGTGTTTTCAGCAGTGGCTCAATCAGCCTTGGCTTTATGCCAGCTAGCACCATGCCATTTGCTCTTTCAACTTGCCCATTGGAGGCGGGATGCGCAACGGACGCAACATCTAGTCGGATGTGCTTATCTCTGCATAACCGCACCATTGCCCCCTCTGCGAAATTTGTGCCGTTGTCGGTGATGATGCTGTGCGGGTAGCCATATCTCAGGATCACATCCTTCAAGAATTTCACAGCTGTGGCCCCATCGCACTTCCGAATAGGCTTCACTTCGATCCACTTGGTGAACTTGTCCACCATAACCAGGATGTGTGTCATGTTGCCTTTAGCCGGCTTGAAGGGGCCAACCATATCCAGGCACCATACGGCAAACGGCCATGTGATAGGAATTGTCTTCAGCTCGGAAGCGGGCATGTGAATCTTACTCGCGAACATCTGGCAGCCATTGCACTTCCTCACGATATCTTCAGCTTGCTGCAGAGCTGTGAGCCAGTAGAAGCCATGCCGAAAAGCTTTCTTGACCAATGCCCGAGAAGAGGGCGTGGTGCCCGCATTCTCCTTGGTGTATTTCCAGCAGAATTTCTCCTCCTTCTTCTGGGTCCACACAACGTTGCAGCACGCCGGTGGCACTTCTTTTGTGCAGCACATCTCGGAATATAGTGTAGCCCTTGGATCTTCTCTGAATCTGTCTTGCGGCCACCTCATCTTCTGGCAGAGTACCGTCCCTTAGAAAGGATAATATGGGCATGGCCCAACTCGGTGTCTCCCGTGTGGGAAACACTGGTTCGTCCACTTCCATTGGGACAGGCACCTCTGGTTGCTCTTTAGGGTTGGGAGCACTTCTCTAGAGCCCTGATCGATTGGCGAGGACCTCCTCAATGAATGCGACAGTCCCCGGGTTAAGGGCAGCAGTCCCCGAGTATGGAGTGGCAGTCCCCGAGTAGGGAGTGGCAGTCCCCGAGTAGGGAGTAGCAGTCCCCGGGTAGGGAGTGGCAGTCCCCGGGTAGGGAGTGGCAGTCCCCGAGTCGGGAGCAGCAGTCCCCGGGTTTCCTGTAGCATTCTCCCAGTTAATCTCCATGGGATCAGATTCCTCGCTTGGCAAAGAAGGAACAAATATGGATTCCGAGTTGGGAGAGGGCTTGATGGATGGCTTCCTCAAGTGCTCCAAGGCAACCCCCGCCGGGATGGATTGCCGAGAAGATCCCAACTTGGACAACTCGTCTGCCGCTTTGTTCTCTGCTCGGTGAATGTGCTGGAACTCGCAGCCTTCGAAGAACCCAGTCATAGACTGTACCAGGAAGCGATATGATGCCATGCTGGCATCTAGAGCATCCCAAGTGCCAGAGACTTGTGTCACCACCAGATCTGAATCGCCATAGCATATAATGCGCTGCACGCCAACCTCCTTGGCTACTGGCAAACCATGCACCACTGCCTCGTACTCTGCTACGTTGTTGGACGCCTTGAAATGAATCTGCAGCACATACTTGAGTTGATCTCGCTTGGGTGACGTAAGCACCACGCCAGCACCAAGGCCTTCCTTCACCTTCGAGCCATCAAAGTGCATCTTCCAGTAATTAGAAACTGGAGTAGGAGGTTCATATTGCACCTCGGCCCAATCCACCAGAAATTCCGCCAGAATCTGAGACTTGATAGCTTCTCTTCTCGCATACGCGGGTGCATACGCGGCCAGCTCGATTGCCCACTTGGCTACTCTGCCACTCGCCTCCTTGTTGCCCATGATATCAGAGATGGGCGCAGAGCTCACAACCGTGATAGGATGCTCTTGGAAGTAATGCTTTAGCTTCTTGGCGCCCAGGTACACGCCATAGGTCATCTTCTGGTAGTGCGGGTAGTTTTGCTTGGAGCTAGACAGCACTTCACTGAGATAGTACACTGGGCGCTGCACACTCTTGCCTTCTTCTTCTCGCTCCACCACAATCACCACATTGACTACTCGGTTAGTGGCAGCAATGTATAATAGCATTGGCTCCTTGGGTAGCGGACTAGCCAAGATGGGAGCGCTAGCCAGCATTGCCTTCAGCTCGTTGAATGCCACATCCGCTTGCGGAGTCCAGACAAACTTGTCACTTTTCTTCATCCGCTGGTATAGAGGCAGGGCTTTCTCGCCCATTCGGCCCAGGAAACGGCTCAGAGATGCCAAGCAACCAGTGAATTTCTGCACGTCTTTCAGGGATCTCGGCAAAGACATGCTCTCAATAGCTTTTATCTTCGAAGGATTGGCTTCAATGCCCCGACTAGACACCAAGAAGCCGAGTAGCTTGCCAGCCGGGACACCAAAGGTGCATTTACTCGGATTCAGCTTCATTTTGTACTTGCGTAGGTTAGCAAAGGTTTCCTCCAGGTCGGCAAGCAGAGTATGTGTTTTATTCGTTTTGATGACAATGTCATCTACGTACACCTGCACATTCTTGCCGAGCTGGTCGTGCAAGCATTTCTGCATGCATCTCTGATAGGTTGCACCCGCATTCCTCAAGCCAAAACACATGACACGATAGCAATAAGCCCCGTACGGGGTAATGAAAGCAGTCTTTATTTGATCGGCAGGATTGAGTGCAATCTGGTGGAAACCAGAGTAGGCATCTATGAAAGACAGCAGTTCACAACCAGCAGTGGAATCGATCACCTGATCGATGCGAGGTAGCGGGAAGGGATCCTTAGGGCATGCCTTGTTCAAGTCGGTGTAGTCGACACACATGCGCCATGCAGTGGCAGCCTTGGGATCCTCCTTCTTCTTCTCGACCATGACCGGGTTGGCTAGCCAATCCGGATGCAGCACTTCCATGATGAAGTTGCTTATCAGCAGCTTGGTGATCTGGTCGCCAATGGCTTTCCTTCTCTCATCTCCGAAGCGGCGCATAGCCTGCTTCACTGGCTTGGCGTCAGGACGCACATGTAATGAGTGGTCAACCAACTCCCTCGGGACTCCTGGTAAATCTTCATTGGACCAGGCGAATACATCCCGATTCTCACGGAGGAAGTGGATGAGCTCGCTTTCCTATTTCTCCGCCAACCCGGAGCCAATGATGGCTACGCGGTCGGGGAACTCGGGGTCGACCTGGACCTTCTTGGTTTCCTGAGATGCCTGGAACGCGGTCCTGTGTTGGGTACTTGGCACGCCCTGCGCGCCAGCTTGCGCGGATTGCGCCATGGCCACCACCTCATACATCTTCTTCTTCTCGGCAGCAATCACCATCGACTCCGCCAACTGGGAACCAGCAGAGGCACACTCCATGGACTTCTTGTAATCACCAGAGATAGTAATTATGCCATTGGGACCAGGGATCTTCATCTTCAGATATGCAACATGAGTAGAGGCCATGAACTTGCTCAGAGCGGGCCTGCCGAGTAGAGCATGGTAAGGGCTCTGATGATCAACCACTTCGAACTGCAGGCGCTCTGTGCGGCAGTTCTCCCTGGTGCCGAATAGCACATCTATCCATACTCGGCCAATCGGGTTGCACGAGATCCCGGGCACAATACCATGGAAAGTGGTCTTGCTGGGCAGCAGCATGTTCTCGGCCAGCCCAAGCCTCTCGAGTGTGTCTTTGTACACGATGTTGATGCTGCTGCCGTTGTCGATTAGCACCTTGCTGAACCTCACATTCTTCTCGGGACCCAGGAAAGTAGGATCTAGCACCAAGGCGTAGCTACCCGGGTTGGGCATCACCTTGGGATGATCTACTCGGGACCACCTGATCTCCTGGTCACACCAATACATGTAGTGAGGGACAGCAGGAATCACTGCATTGACCTCCATGGCACGCTTGTGCTGTGATTGCTTGTCGACTGGCTCCGAAGTGAAGATCATGTAGCTCTCATGGTGCTGTTTGTACTGGTTGGAGCCTCCGCCCCCATTGCTGCCGTTGTTGTTGTTGCCCTGGTAGTTGTTGTTGTTGCCTCTGTTGTTGTTGCGATTGTAGTTGTTGTTGTTGTTGCGATAGCCTTCATTGTTGAAGTGACGGTTGGCTCCTAAAGCCACTTGGTTCACATTTTCTCTTCTCGGGAACACTGGCGGCCGAGCTGCGGGTGCGCGAGTAGGCTGCACATTGGCATTGGCCGCTGGCAGAGGAGGAGGAGGAGGCAAGCCATCATTCTTGATCACATCCCACCACTCGCACTGCCGAGTAGTGTGGTTAGCAGGCCTTGAGGGGTGGTGAGTGTGAAAACTGCATGGGCCATCCTTCATGTCGTCAAAGACGAACTTCCTCGGCTGCTCGGAGTTGCCGCTACCCGACTGAGGAGCACGGAATGGTTTCTTGTTGCCTTGGCCCTGGTTCTGGTTCTGCCCGTAGGCTCCAGCAGGTTTCTGCCTTTGGCTACCCCCAGCTCCAACAACCACTGCATTCACCTCTTCAGGGTCATACCGAGTATCTATTCGGTCACCCCTGCGCTTGTTGCGGAACTCGTTGCGCTTGCTGTTGCTGAAGTTTCTTCTCGACTCAGATGAATCCATCAGGGGCTGAGTAGGGTCACCGAGCGCGTACTGATCCGCAATCTTGATAGTCTCCGCCATAGTGTTTGGCATCTCCCTCTGCAACCTCTGCCACAGCATACTGCCATGTCTGCAACCCTGCGCAAACCAAGTAATGGCCTGGGCTTCATTCACACCTTCACAGGTGTTCCTCAACGTGCTCCACCGAGTAAGGTACTCGCGGTCCGTCTCATCTTCTCGCTGCCTGCAGGCGGACAGCTGCTGCGGCCTATTCGGCCTCTTGTATGTGCTCGTGAAGTTGCTGATGAAGGCGTCCGAGAAATCCAGCCAGCAATTGATGCTGTTCTTGGGCAAGTTGTTGAGCCAAGTGCGAGCTGGACCCTCTAGCATCTGCGGGACGTAGCGCACCGCCCATCTCCGGTTGCCGTTCGCGATGTGAACCGCGGTGACGTAATCATTGAGCCAATCTTCCGGCTTGGTGCTGCCGTTGTAGCTCTTGGTGCCCCTTGCAAGCTGGAAGTTCTTCACGGACGGCTCGTTCATGATGCGCGGGCCAAAACACTCGGGAGCAGGAGGACCCGTGTTTTCCAGCCGCGCCGACAAACTGATCCGGTCCAGCTGGTGCCTTGCATCTCCAGGCGCCAACACGCGCTCGCCAACACGATCCAGGATATCATAGCCAGCCATCTCCATGGCCGAGTAGCCGTCATCATATCTGTCCACCTGCACAGCTGCAGGCTGCTCCACCGGGTTGGCGACTGGCGCCACTGCACGCGGCTGCTGCCTCTGCCGAGTAGGCTGAGCAATGGGATGCCGAGAAGGGTCTGGGCGCTCTCCATCTCGGGCCTGGCTTTGAGCTCTATGGGCTTGAAAGCCTGCTCCCGCAGCGTTGTGTTCCTGACCGGGCTGCTGCGGCACAGCGAGCTGTTTCGCGGCAGCAGTCGGATCATACACCTGCATTTGCCTACTTCTGCCAGAACGCCCGCTGCGGCTCTTCTCGCGGCTGGGGTGCGGAGATGAGGCCTGATCGTTAGACCTAGCCGCGTGCGAGTGCACCACCTGAGAAGCTCCGGCACCAGGGTTGGCTTTTCGTAACTCCTCGTTCTGCCTAGCGGCCTCCAACACCAACTCATTGAGCCTTTCCTGCTGCCTAACGCGCGCGTCGCCGTCAAGACGAGGCAACTCGGGGGCCACGGCCTCTGCAGCTCTAAGTGTCTTGGCGGGTGTGCTGTATCTAGGCCTAGTGGAAGTGTTTGCGGTGGCGGACTGAGCGGGAACCTCTACAACTGTCGCCATCTCGGCACCAAGGTTGCGCCGCGTGGCGCCTACTCTGCTAGCTCTCCTAGTGACTGGCGTGAAGCCGTGAGCCTTGTTGTACTCAAGCTGGTCTAGACTCAACTCAAGCCTAACCTTCTCCAACTCCGCCTGCTCGGCGAGCAACTCCTGGCGCTGCCTGTCGAGCTGCTCCTTCATGGTCAAGAGCTCGAGGTCAGTGGGAGGCGGCATGCCATTCCGCCCAGCCGACGCGGGAATGGTCGGAGTGGTGGAGGGAGGGAGGTTGCAGTCCTTCTCGTAAGGCCTGTGGGTCCTGCCACCAGCGCTCGAGCCAGCAAGATCCTCGACGACGACCGCGGCGCCAGCAGCAGCTGCGCCGGCGTTTGCCGCCAAGACGGTCACCATCACCTCAGCGCGGTCCGCAGAACGGCGCGCAGGCCTTCCGCGAGCAGTGATCACAGCAGGAGGATCCTCCGCGTCATGCACCAGCTCGGGGTAGTCGCGGTCGATGACGGTGGCGACGTAGACGAGGTGCGCGCCGAAGGAGATCACCGTGCCACCCTCCGGCATGGCCTTGCCGCTGAAGTCGCCTGCGTTGTCGATGACGAAGTCGAAGGAGCCGAATCTGTGGACAAGGCCACAGACTACGCGCTCCGCTGAAGAAGATCCCGTCCGAACAGAAACTCCAGCCAGCGCCGCCTGTCGTGGTGGTGTCACGGCAGATGCCATAGGATGGCTAAAGATGTGGGGACGAAGGACGCTGGAGGTGCTCGGGGAGGGATCACGCGACGTGTAGCCACGTGAGGTGAAGATCAAACACTGCAAACAACACGATCTACCCAGGTTCAGGGCCCTCGTGAGGAGGTAAAACCCCTACTCCTGCCTTTCTCTATGTATTCTGGTGTCTCACCGAATAGCCACAGTACAAATGTTCTTGCTACCGAGTAGCCACTCTTCTCTCTCCGGGTAGGATTAGGTCAAGAATCTCTACGTGTGAAGTGTCCCTTGTGAACGTGTGAAGCATGCCTCGCGCAGGAGGCGGCTGGGCACCTTATATACCCGGTGCCCTGCCGGATACAGCCAAATACAACAAGTGTCGACATTGTGTGCACATCGTCCTTCTTCCGAGTTCCCGCTGACAGCTTTGGCTTCTAAGCTTGTCCTGATGCAGAAAGTCGTTGGGCAAAACCAAGTAACCAGTCTGTTATCACTGTGTGAACACAGAGTAGGTCCCCCCTATCCTGCGACGCCCTGCTGACAGACTGTCGCTGTCAGGCACGCCGTCCCAAGATGAACAGTGCTGTGAACAGTGCCAAGTACGGACCCGGGATACGCGGGATCCTGTGTCAGAACGGCTCCTTTGACTTCTGGCCCGAGTAGGTTCCCGCCAGTTTTACTCGGGCCAACTCTTCTACTCGAACAAATATAACTTGCTTGATATCTCCTTCTGGTCATCTTTTTGTGAGACCGAGTAGCAGTCGACCGGGTAGCAAGTACCGGGTAGACGGCTACTCTACCAAACTTCTCTTCTGACTGTTGCCTTTACCACTTGCCTTTACCCTACTCGGGGGTAACCCCCCGACATCCTGAGATATATATGCAACTTTTCTTAGATGACCACTTTTTTATTTGAGCAACAGAAGATTTTTGAAAAAAATTGATCTTTACATGTTGTTCTGTTTTGACAGATTTCAGCAATTTATTGCATTTGCATCTTAATCTCTTTGTTTTGGTGTTCTTTTGAGAAAAATAGTTTTAAAAGAAGTTGTGACAGTAGATAATGTGTTTTTGAGTGTTAGACTTGTGTTGAAACTGAACCATGTGAATTTATTATTTCCATTGCACCAACGTTGCTAATGAAGATTGTGAGAAGTTTGGTGTGAAGGAAGTTTTCAAGGGTCAAGAGAAGAGGATCATATGATCTGATCAAGAAGAGTGAAAAGCCTAAGCTTGGGGATGCCCCGGTGGTACATCCCAACAAATTCTAAGAAGACTCAAGCGTCTAATCTTGGGGATGCCCAAGACACCCCCTTCTTCATCAACAAATTATCAGGTCACTTCTAGTGAAACTATATTTTTATTCGGTCGCATCTTATGTGTTTTACTTGGAGCGTATTTTTTTTTCAGTTTGTTTTTGTTTTTTACTTTCATTTTGTTTTTACGTTTTCAATAAGCTTGGTTGTATCCCAGCATTCTTTTATTGGAGAGTGACACGCTCCGCTTTTTCATGAGAATACTTTGTATTCTTAATCTCTGTCTAACTGCTGCATTTATTTAGCTCGTGTTTTGCATGCATCTCTTATTAGAGCTGTTAGTTTTAGTAGTGTTATGTGAGTACTCTCATGTTTGCTTTCTGTATCATAAAGAGTATTTTTGTTAAATCATCTTTTGTATGGTGCTTGTTGGGAGAAAGAAAACTGCTGCTCGAAGTAGAATTTATAACAGTACTAGTAGAAGCTTGTATAGACTGTGGCTAGAAATTTTTCATGCCATGCTAAATGTTATTTTAGTTTTAAAGCCTTGTGGTTATTGAGCAGCATGATTAGCCTCAAATAGCTGAGAGTATTTAATATGTCTTGAAATATTCATGAGTTGTTCTTGTCATAATAAAGCATCAATATATGGTATTCTCTTTCGAATGTTTATTTGGTTGACTTAGCGCATGCTCACATCATGTTTATGACTACTAACCAGTCACGAATAGCCTCCATGACCACTTAGTTTTTGAACTTGTGATACTACTTATTTTTTATTAATGATGCTTATGTCACTATGCATGATTCTGGCTCTTATGCCCTCTTGATTTGTCGCTCCCAGTCTTTTGGTAGCCTTCACTTATACTGAGTATGAGCTCTACTCGTGCATTCAAACTCCCTTAAACCAACGTTTTTTCCATTGTGTCCACCATACCTATCTACATGTGGTATTGAACTGCCACTCCAAGTAAATTGCTCATGTATTAACTTTAAAACTTTCAAAATTACTCCTGCTTTATGTTCCTGTTTTTGCTCATGAGGACGTCAATAGAGAATATTTATCTCACTTGTTGATTGGATTTCACACCCTTGACTAGTGGCTTCATCCGCTTATCCAAATGATAGAAGAGCTGGCAGCGGGGTTCCCAGCCCAAAATTAATACAAACAAATTCTCTTCACTATTTCTGCACCTGATTTAGCTGTCAAAGCATAATTATGTAAACAAAATAGAAAGAGGGATGAACTTCTACACAGTTGCGTCCTTCACCATGGGAACCTCTCTTGTGAATCCAGTTGGCTTGTGACGTACTGTATTTTATGTTTACCATTCGTTGACATTAGCATACATCTCCCAAAATATAGACACTCAGTGTCAAACTTTTAATACCTCTGTTTAGTAAAATAAAAGCTCTAGCACATGAGTAATCCCTGCTTCCCTCCGCGAAGGGCCTTTCTTTTACTTTTATGTTGAGTCTCCATCTTCTAACTTTATGCACAGTTGAGAGAGTATTTTTGCCATTCTGAGTTCTATGTGCATTTGTCACATAAACATCAATAATTACTTCATGATGTGATATTATTTGTTCTAGTCTTCCTCATGAACTTTGAAGATGTCCTGGCATATATGTTTTTCCCCACTCTTAAGGACTAGCGAAATATCGCTTTGTCATGCTTTCTCTATACCTAAAACAAACATCTATATTTCTTTGCATTATTATTCATGATCCTTTATCTGAGATACTCTTCGGGATGCAAAGTAATTGCTATGTTTTATTATTAAAGTTCTATTTATCATGTTTGTGTTTGAAGTTCTATGATCTAAGCGTGCATATGCTTTTACATTAGATTGATCAAGTTTATGTTAGTAGCATGTCACCTCAGAAATTATTGTTTTATCGTTTACCTACTCGAGGACGAGTAGGAACTAAGATCGGGGATGCTTGATACGTCTCCAACGTATCTATAATTTCTGATGCTCCATGATCATATTATGTCAATTGCTACTTGTTTTCTCCCTTATTTATAGCATTTTTATACGTTTTCCATAAGTAACCTATTAACAAAATGCCAAGTGCCAGTTCCATGTTTTCTGCTGTTTTTGGTTTCAGAAAAGTTGTTCTGGAAACATTCTCGGATTGGACCACAAAAAGGCCGAAGTGCCTATTTTCCCCGGAAGCATCCAGAATACTGAAGAAGAGTCGAAAACGGGCACCAGGGGACCACACCATAGGGTGGCGCGGGTCCCCCTGGCCGCACCAGCTATGTGTGTGGGGCCCCTGGAGCTCCACCTCCTTTGCCCTTTCGCCTATTTTTACCGTTGGTTGGTTAACTCTGATTACACCATAGTTGCAGTAGAGTTTCCACCGACACTTTCAAAGTGTTGATATTATATAGACACTTAATGAGCCACACACTTCATTTTACTTAACAATTTTTGGTCAGCACATCATTGTTACTAATTGAATTGCTCCGTTGTGAAGCTCGGACATTGCGACTATGTAATATATTTCACGTTTTATCATCGCATCGAACGTCATCGGTTGGACGCCCCAGCGTGCCATCCAGAAATTACTTCGTGTGTCTCCGAGACGCGGATATTTCTTTCCGTTGCAACGCACGGACATATTTACTATGATATATAAAATTTGTAATTCATTGAGTTGATCCATGCGAGATATTGGGGAGCCACTAAGTCTATTGAGCGTGAATATTTTCTAAAACATATGCTAGGCCTTTCTTTTTGCTTTTCTTATTGTGCTACGCATAACTGAGCATGTTAAAAAAATTCACTACATACACGTCACACATACTCACGTATGTAAGTTCCTCTCACGTTCTTGATATCTTAATTCATGCAGAGGTTGGGTTTTCCGTTTCAAAAAAAAAAAAAATCTTAATTCGATCATGCCACCACTTCTTTACCTGCATCCAGTTGCATGCACACTGCACATGATATTTCAGAAAAAAATTACTTTGTTTAAGGGATAGTGTGGTTGAGACAAATATTGCAGTCTGTACTACTGGATTTCTATATACGAACTAAGATAATATTCCGATCTTCCAGGTTATCCGTGAAGACTCCTTGGGGCAGATTTCCTTTGATTCCCGAAGGGATACCATATCGTCAAGTAACATGTCAACTTGCATCATACATGGAGGGATATTGTGGTTGAGACAGACATTGCAGTTAGGTGTGCGGAAGTGGCATCCCACTGTCCCACTACTAGTTCATTTGGTGATTTTTAATTTAAACTTTTGGCAATATTTTAGAACTAAAACACCCAAATGCATTACAAGTGGGATCCCACTTATGCATCCTTAGTTGCAGTCTGTCTACTGGATTTCTATATAGGATCGCAAATAGTATTCAGAGCTTCCACGTGATCCGTGTAGACTACATGGAGATTTCCTTGATTCTCGAAGGATACCATATCTTCAAGTAAAATGTCAAGATGCCTAGTTTGAGCTAGCTAGTTGGAAGGCATTGACCAATTTGCGAGAAATCATGGTGCTGCAGATTTCCCAACTAATTAACATGCATGGTGCGCACACACAACCTATATAATTGTTAATCTATGCCTCCCGGGCAAGAAAAAAAAATCATAGTGTTGTTGAGACGAATATTATAAATGCTCCACGGGATTCTCTTTCAATAATCATAGTGTTTAGGCATGGCCGTCACTTACACCGGCCCTTTCTTACCCATTTGTCGCTAATTCTATTCCTGCATTGATCAAGATGCAATGTTATCTTTTTTTTTGAGAAACAGATGTTCACGTCCTTTAAAGCGACGTCGTCCTAAGGTGACGGTACCAACAAACCTCGGCTTGGCTTTCCCGCCCACGTTCTCTCCAACAACTCACCGTGCTGACGGCCACCATGTCTGCGAAAGAAACAAACTCCAAGCTGACGATGCGCCTCCATCCCTCGGCTCCAGAGGGGGCCCTAGACGCTGACGCGGTGACGCTCACATCATACCTGTCTGGGCAGCACCGGGCGACGCGGGAGTGGGTGATCAAGTTCTTTGCAGGCAGGCCGGATCTCCTGACGCCTGTGGAGCTTCCCCCAGCTGCGCACCAGGACCTTTGCATCCGGCAGATGTCCGCGCTGATGCTGGAAGCCGGGGTACGGCCGCTCAGCCTGATGGCGGCTGACCCCGCCAAGTACTTCGCCGTTACAGAGGCCCTGACTGCGGTAGACATGTCCCTCGCCGTCAAGTTCGGCGCCCAAAGCAAGTTAGTGCACTGTTGTGTGGTACTTATCGTAGAGTTAAAATGGTGCATATATAAGTGCAAGTGGGCAACTGCGAAATATTTCATTTATATATGGATCAATTGGTAACCAAGTAGGGTTTCTTTTAGACCAATATTTCCAATGGATTAAATATGCTACCAGTATTAGTCTAGACTCTATATACATAACGTAAAAACTGTCTATGTTTTGCTCTTTGTAATCACGAGAAGTGAGTACCGTGCTCCATGAGATCGATCCGGACCATTATATGATACTATACTTGAAATCACGCCAAAACGATTTTGTGACTCATAATTATGTAATTTTTAGAACTTTGCAGAACATGTGACACACAGTTGTCACTTTTAATTATTTAATTGCATTTACATATATAACTCACCATATCCTCCTATGTCTGTTGTTAGAAGGCCACTAATTTTCCATGTGGTAATGCAGCCTTTGGGGCGGGTCTGTAATAAGTTTAGGAACCAAGAAGCACAAAGATAAGTACTTCGACAAAATCGACAATTTGGAGTATCCAGGCTGTTTTGCTATGACAGAACTGCATCATGGTTAGATTAATTATCTATTAACTCATTTCATCGGTATTTCTGATATCTTCTTTTTACCTTTATGAGAAAATTAATTGCCTTCAATGGACATTCTTCGATAGCTTTTGAATGATCGTCGATGGTTATTCAATCTGGTTTGTCGCTATTTTGCAGGATCCAATGTTCAAGCTCTACAGACTACTGCTACATTTGATCCAATTACTGATGAGTTTATCATTGATACCCCAAATGATGGAGCCATTAAATGGTGGATTGGCCTCGCAGCTCTGCATGCAAAATTTGCTACTGTTTTTGCGAGGTTGATCTTACCTCCAGAGGGAAAAGGAGGGGAACCTGCTGACATGGGTATTCATGCATTTGTTGTCCAGATTCGGGACATTGAAACACATGTTGTTCTTCCTGGAATCAAGGTCAATGATTGTGGGCACAAGATAGGCCTAAATGGTGTAGATACGGGTGCCCTGAGGTTTTTCTCAGTTAGAATACCTCGTGACAATCTTTTGAACCGATTCGGTGATGTGGGGCGAGATGGAAAGTACACAAGCTCTCTCCCGACAATTAATAGAAGATTTGCAGCAACCCTTGGCGAGCTTGTCGGGGGACGAGTTGGTATTGCATGTAGTTCTGTCTTGGTACTCAAAATTGTAGTAACCATTGCTGTTAGGTATGCTTTATTGCGTCAACAATTTGGTCCACCTAAGCAACCTGAAATCTGCCTAATGGATTATCAATCTCACCAGCACAAACTAATGCCTATGTTGGCATCAGCGTATGCATTTCATTTTGCCGCGGCGTATTTGGTAGGGAAGTATTCGGAGATGAAGAAAGTCAATGATGAGGATCTTACTGGTGATGTACATGTGCTTACGTCTGGATTGAAATCCTACATAACTTCATACACGGCAAAATCTATTAGCATATGTCGAGAATCATGTGGTGGCCATGGGTATGCTGTTGTAAATCGTTTTGGTAGTCTACGAAATGACCATGATATATGTCAAACATTTGAAGGTGATAATACAGTTCTTCTACAACAGGTACGAAAAGCATCCTTTAAAACTAGGCCAAAGCACATGGTTTAATTATATATTCTGGATAAAATGAAGTTTGAATAAGGCATTAAATGTGATATGAAGATACTTATACTTTACATAATGTACCTTTTATGATGTAGGTTGCTAGATATCTCCTGAAGCAGTATGCGCAAAAATTTAACGGAGGAACACTCTCAGGCATATGGAACTACTTGAGTGAATCCATGAGCACCTACTTGTCTAAGCCCAATCATGTTACTGCCCGATGGGAAGGGGAAGATCATCTACGTGATCCTAACTTTCATCTAGGTGCATTCAGAGTAAGTCATATCTTCATAATAATGTGACTACAATGGCTAAATTCATGTATTGATTGGATAAACTATCTTCTCAGTACCGAACATCAAGATTGTTGCATACTGTTGCTGCTCGACTTCATAAGCACACAAGGACACTTGGAGGTTTTGCTGCGTGGAACAAATGTTTAAATCACCTTCTCGCACTCGCAGAGTCACACATTGAGGTTGTCATCCTTGCTAGTTTTATAGAAGCTGTAAGGAGGTATAATTCCATGCTCACCCTCAGTTAAACAATGGTCTTACCGTCGGTTCTCACTATTAAACTTCGCTTTTAGCAAAAAAAAATCGCTATTAGATTTTCCAAATAATAAGAAGCTCACTAGCTAGTATAGATTGGCTCATAAAAATTAGTTATTTTTTAATAGATTTACTATTTTGTTGGTTAACATATATGATATAAACATCCAAGTTGATCCCTAAAATCATCAACAACATAATTTATTGTGCAACAATGAAAAATTATTCGTGTTATCATGGCAGCATAATCTTCTAGTACTTGATTGTTGGTCTACCAAATTACTTGTTTGACCTATAGCTCCATTATGTGTTAAAGATCAAGGCTTTGAGCCCTTTCTCATTATATTCTTGAGATGAACCATGAATAACAATTCATGTTAATGATCAAAGCATGGATGGCTACTCACCACTCACATGACGTTATTTGCGTCCCTTTTGAGTTGTATATGGTAAAAATGTTAATCATGTGGCGACAACAACTTATGATGTATCTATATATGCAGTTGCCCTGATGAAAAAACACGTGATGTACTGAAGCTAGTGTGCGACCTTTACGCGCTCGATAGGATCTGGAAAGACATCGGGACATATCGAAATTTGGACTATGTCGCGCCAAACAAAGCTAAGGTGTGTTACTGCTTCTCGTAGCCCCTCACCCCTCTCCAATAAAGCAAATATGCAGTTTCAGTTCTTGCATTAAACCAGAACTAGGATATGATGATCCCCTTTATGCACTCAGGCTATCCGTAAACTGGTGGACTACCTCAGTTGCAAAGTGAGGCTAGTGGCTCCTGAACTCTTAGACGCCTTCGATATGTCAGATCAAATCATCCGTGCACCAATCGGCATACAATTGGAGGCCTACGCTAAGTATACGGAGTGCGTTGGCCTCTAGAGAAGCAAACAAAACAGGCAATCGTTCCACTATCAAGTCTACTCTCGTTATTCAACATACATGAGGTATATACAGTGTATACGTGGTAATTTTGGCATAGTTTCTATAGTTTTTGTTTGGGCGTCGCCATTGTGAATATGGTCCAAACGGTATATGATGAGTAATACCTATTCAGTCAGGTCAACATGATGATGTGGCTAATGTGTAGGTTGAGAACATCAGCGCGTGTTTACTTCGGCTCTTTTTATCTGTTATTATCCGATTGCAGTGTTATGACGTTCCTTGGTGCCCTTAAGTGTGTTTGATTCGATCTGTAAAGTCTTGGAAATGTTTCTACTTGGAGTAGAATCCCAAGACCAATCAATATGTATTTATATGGGCGTGCACAGCGGTACCCCTTAGTTTGTACACACCGACCTTGACTTTTGTTTTCTTTACTATTAATTGGCAGTTCGTATGTTGGTACGTCCAACTACCATCGTCCGCTTTCGCTCGATCGTGTGCCATCGCGCACATGGGCCAAGGCCCAAGATCACCGCTGCTCCTCACACTGAGCGAGCGCCTCTCTTCCTTCTCGACCCCTCATATAATCTCTAGTGGGGATCAGTCGGAGCACGTAGGAATGCCGACCACTACATAAGCCGCTGGCGGAGAAAGCTCGAAGAGCTTCCCTTCATTCGCTTCCCGGGAGTCGCGCACAACACATAGTGGAAGTCAGAGGGCCCATACTACCTTCCTAACCCTTCGCTCCAAGAGACCGTAGAACGGAAAGCGCCTTTTAAACAACTCGGCGGAAGGGAAAGGGCCTATGTATTTGCATGACTCCTGCGGATTTGACCCTACCTACACCCTGTATGGTTCCATCCATCCGATCCCCATACCTCCTGCGCCGCCTGAAACCCTAGCCGAGCGTCCCGCTGCCTGCTCGTCCTTCCTGCTTCACGACCTCCGCACCATGAGACGTGCTGCGCCTACTCCTCCCACACGGCCATGCCACCATGGCGGACGACAACCCGCTCCTTGCCGACTTTAGCGGGGTATTGGCGATCTGAGCATAATCCGGTATCATAGTTTTCTTCAACTGAGTATAGGGTGGGTGGGATAAATTTGCTTCCACCATAAATCTCATTGCCTCTGTAGTTAAGACGATAAAGTTTTTTGCATATCCAATCGGTAAAACGCAGGCACTAACCAGGTGATTCCGTGCCGGCATGTACGATCCGTTGTCAAGGAAGCGCCCGACGTCGTCATCGAATTACAAGCTTCCGACAATTATCGTACTGCCGATTCCGCCGAGTATCCCCGATCGAAACGTAACGCCTGACGTCGCTAGCCCCACGGTGGGTGCCAACTGTCGAGACATCATAGTAGAGTTCATAGACGGGGGTGCCATGAGACTATTGGTAGAGACGTGGGGGGACGTGGTAGTACGACAACCGAGAATACCAAGTTTACCCAGGTTTGGTACGACGCAAGTAAGCGACGCACCTACTCCTGCAATCTCACTAAATCGGGGATGAAGTCTGAAGTATACAAAGTACAATGTGAGCAGGGTTTCGCTAACTCGGCGAGGATCAACTTCTCGGCGAGTTGTCTTCTAGCTAATTCTCCGTATCTTTCTTCTCTGCCGTCCGGCTTTATATACATAGCCGGATTAAAGCTTACAGAAAGGAAACCTAGAAGACGATGGAAAATATCTAACTTGGAAAGTAAGGAATCCGTCTTCTTCTCCAATCCGCACCACTTTGGACCGTTGGTCAGGTTCTTTTAGAATCCGGCTTCCTGCGCATCAGCTTACTGGGCCGCCCAATGGACTGTGATCCACTACCAACAGGCCACCCGGGTAATCCGGCTCTTTAGAATAATGCCGAATATACCCTTAATCGGTATATATCCAACAGGGTGATTGTTCATGGCTCTCCCTGAGCCTGGACCTGATTTTGATTATGCACCTCCAGAAACAGATAAATTGGCAATTTTCAGTCTTTTTCACACTCCTAGATAAAGCAGGAATAAATCCATCTATTTCAATACTCTCCTCTCCCCATCCCAACATAAGACTTTATCACCACCATCCTGGACAGTGGGAGACACTTCCACCTGTTTGGATTCTAAACTATGTCTAGCAATCTCAAGATCTTTAATTTTATTAAATTTTTCAAGATTAACATCATTAGGATTGACAACAATTTCAAGAGCCCTATGCATTATAATTTCATCATCAAGACAAGCAAATAAATTACTAGTTGATAGATCTGTACCTTCAAGATTTCTTGCATGGGTATTAGATCTGGCCCTATCAGTCCCTGTCACCTCGGTATCATGCCTTTCATGTAGTCTTGTGTTGCATCTAACAGGTAAATTTTCTTGCAAAGTTGGGTTGTTAACATTGGAGCCAAAACTCTATCCCCCCTGTCCCTTCCATTTCCTGAGTAAGAACAACTTCTGGTTGTGATCCATCCAGGGTTATAACTTCTGCACGTCCAAATGTGGCCCCAGGTGCAGGTAAAGAAAACACCACTGATCCCCTAGGGAGTTAGGGTACATCAGTGTCCATGTCTGAGCTATGATCCCCACTCTCTGAAGATATCTCATCCTCAATCTCATATTCTTCCTCATCATCTTGATCTTGCATCTCCTCTTCTAGACCAGCATGCTCAGCAATGGGCTCAAGAATGTTGTTGTATTGTTTTTTGATATTGTCTGCCTTATCACTTCCAGATTTGACAAGTGTACTCAAGAAAACCTTGAAAGCAGGGTCATAATCATGTGCAGGTTGATCAGGTACACCCCTTCTCCCAAACATCCTTCTTGGTCATTACCTTCCATCCCATCATAATGTAACAAAGTTTTAAATAGCGGGATATTTCATATAGAGGCAGCTCGGCCAGAAGCTATAAAAATGCTATAGCGGGCTATAGCAAATCTAGGACCCATTTAGCACTTCTCTTACGTCATGAAATTTTGAAAATTAAGCATAGAATCAACCATCATGTATTATATAACACATATATTTGACGCACATATTTAGTAAGTAAGAGTTGCAGCAATACATCATGTATACAATAAAAGTAAAAACAAATACTTGAGTACATGAATGTCTTTATGGAACTCAATTACATCCCTACTTCGACTATAGCAGTTTAGCGGGCTAAATGACTCCAAATTTAGCGCTATAGCGGGATTTAGCAGGCTATTAGCGTCATTTTGAATTTAGCGTTAGAAGTGTGTAGATTTAGCGGGAGGGCTCCAAAAAAGCTATAGCGAAGATATAGCGGGCTATTTAAAACTATGTCATGTAGGCCAGCATCCAGAACTTGAGCAACGGAAGCTTGCATATTTTGTAGAGACCCCCTGGCTTCTTCCAGATTTTGTGAATTCTATACACCTATATACTGTGTGCCCATCCTACCACCATTATTGCCATAGTAAATCCGGTTCATTCTTGTTCCAAAAGACACACTACTAGAGTTAGAAGATTGACCAAATTCGAACACAGAAGTTGTCGCTTCTTTGCCTTTATCTTTAGGAACACTTTCACCAGTGTTATTATTCCTTTGATTCCCTCCCCCCCCCCCGCAACTGTTGAGCCACAATTCTCACTAGTATTCCACCCAGCAATATTTCCACTTCTATTCTCTCTGTTATTTTCAGGTACGGTTGCTATCCCCCTTTCTTGTTGGATTTCCCCTGCACTTCTCTTCCTTCCATGATCTCAGCAGCAGCTTCATTGTAAAAGAGTTTTGGATCAACATATGGCTCAAGTAACTCTCTAGTATATTGAATTTCATATAAGTCTCCTTTTATCTCAGCTTCTCTAGTTTTAGGCACTAGAGCCACATCTCTATAACCCAGTTTGACTATGACATAGCTATAGTTTGTGAGAGTGTTCTTGTTCAAGGCCAGGGGTTTGCTAGCAAGGCCTGTCACATAGAAAACAGTAGATCTTTGCCTAAACTTCATTGGGATCCCTTTAACTCTGTACCATGCTTCCTCCAAGGTTGCAACATGAGTTATATCACCGGTCCATTTCTTGATTTCCGGAAGCACATCTGGTTTAGTCTTCATGAAAAACATGCCAAAGTGAGACAGTTCTTCTAGACATTTGGCATTTGGAAATCTCATCTGGAATTCAGATTCAGAAAACACTTTCGCATAAAAACGCCAGTTAATCTACATTGAATCTGCCCAAACCTGAAATTCATGCTCAAGTTCCCTACCATTTGCTTCTCTAGATATTACTTTCAACATAGAATGGTGCAGAACTTCTTGAGGCCTAACATCAGTTTCCACCGCAGGTATTGAGTACAAACCTTGGTCAAAATCAGGAGAACCAAAGAAGGGGGGCAGAGTATTCCCATGGGTCCCACAGCTGACAAGTGACCAAGCCATGAGCTCCCGCCAATAGCTGCACCTCCCACCTGAAACGTCCCCTATTTCTTCAATCAACAGACTTTCAATGTTATTGCCCGTAACAGTCCCTCCAAGCACAGGTACCGAGGACCCTGCTGGAGCACCATTCTGCACTTGAGATAAGACCATTAGCACGTTCGAGTTCATAGGAGGTTGAACATAATTAGAAAATGGCACAATAGCTCCAATCACCGGTACATTTGATTGAATAGAGGGACTAACAATTAAAGGATTACCAATTAGATCACGCCTGCCTAGGGAATTAGGATCTACATCAGTCTCACCATGAGGAATGTAGGTCACAGATGTTGTTTCAGCGGTTGACTCCGAGGCGGCAGAAGCAGAACCTGCCTAGGGAATTAGGATCACCTTATCACATGACAAGGCGGAGACGTCACGTCGAGGGCGCGCGAGCTGGAGCTCGTGACGGCATCACAGTCGTAGGGGGAGCTCGGCATGCGCGGAGCAGGCCAGCCAGCGGGAGCTGCATCTATATGCTAGCGAGATGGGTGGCGCTTGGCTCCGGCCAAGCCATGAGGACGCACGAGCTGGAGCGGCATACATGGGAGCGTGGACCCGGCCTGCGAGCGGGGTGGAAGGATCCGGAGAGGTCGAGCTCTACACGACTGGCATCAGATCCATGTGTTGGGCAAACCGATGCTTCCGCCGAGGTTGGCCTCCTTGTTGACAGGTGATATTCTTAGCGTCCATGACGGTGTTCAATTTACGGAGACGATGCTTCTCAAAGAGAAAAATCCAACGCTGCCGGTATTGGTCGCAAAGGTGCCATCTACGGTGGGATTTGTCACTGAAGGCAAGGCAAACAAGATCATCGTGACATTTGACGACATTTTTTGGATGTTCCACATGAAATCCCTCAACTCATCAATCGTCCATCTGTTTACGCTCAATTTGGCGCATCAACTATCAATAGAGAATACCAAAAGCATCACGCTAGTAGACCCCTACTACATGCACGACATGTACTTGAACAACCCCAAGGGTAGGGCAAAAGCGGCAAAGTACATCGAAGAGGTTTTGCTCAATAATCGAAGAGGTGTTGCTCAATAGTTCTATGCACAAGTTATTTCCCATCTTTAGTTAAGTTTGCGCATGTACAATTAATAGTGGTTATAATTTTTGAGGATTATATATATGGACTCCTGTTTTGCGCAGAAACAAATACGACACCATCATCATGCTCTTCCCGAGAGACGTGCACGCCGTATATCTCGACTCCGGGAGTAATATGAAGGAGAAGAACTACTCCCTCATCAAGTCTGTTCTCAATGATGCCATGGACGGCTACATAAGGGCGGAAGGATTCTGCGGCAGAATAAAACAAAGTCAAGGCAAATATGTGTTCAGACACAGAACAGAGTTCCCCTGCACCAAGCAGGCGCCAGGCGGCCATATGGAGGCATGGTACCTCATCCAACACATGATGGAGATAGTGAAGGAGAAACAGAGTCTATAATTCATGTCTTTTGTGGACAAATGGTCTCGCAGCATCGTCGAATGGTCTGATGCTGAATTCAGACAGAACTTTGGTCGCATCCATCGCAAGCTCTGCACGATCATCTATAGGGATGTAGTAACTGCAGACGGGGCCTTCCACTGGCGGTGCCCACCATCTAACGATGAGTTGCGACAATGTGTACTAGAGCAGGCTGACGAGAGACCATTCAACTTGTTAGAAGGTGCTCTTCCGTTCCCGTCGGTGAAGAAACAGAAGATCACAACAACGAGGAAGAAATGATCGACGATATGTATTCGGTTCGGTACGAATTGCTCCTAATAAGAACTTGTGATTTTCTTTGCCGGCCTAATGCTTTTATCTTGGTCTACAGAGAGATGAAGAAGTGGACGGCGCGCTGGCCTAGCAAAAGATCGCAAGCGGAGGCGGAAGGTAAAGCATATGTGATACTTTTGTAATCGTCGATGTGTTTTTTGCGATTGATCTATATCGCGCGTTATCTGCATGTCATACTTTTGTAATCGTTACACTAATTAGATGGGTATACTTTTGGTTCGAAATCTTCCGACATAAACATATTATTGAGATCGATGTGTATTCATGAATCAATGCATGTATATATTAATATTTATGAAACTTATTTTCGTTATCGATGGATCTCGGTTTGTGTATTTCATATACATATATATGCATATGTATCGATGCATCAAAAAGTTGGAGTGATTTGTATGCGTGAATTATACAAATTACATAAAATACATGTATTTGCACCTGTATAGTATAATACCAGGAAATACAGCATTGTATACGAAAATAACAAAAAAAAAAACCTGGGCGCTGTACCGCTGGCGAACCTACCGCTAGGGAAAGACTCTACCGCTGGCGAACATAGCGCTGGTGAAAAAGACCCTGTTCGCCAGCGGGTTTTCGCCAGCGGTATCCCATATTTCTTCGTCACTGGTAGGGGGTTTTCCTACTATTGGGATTCTACCGGAGAATGTTTGATTACCCATTGTGAATCTATGTGCATTCGTCAATGCAATTACTTAGAAGGTAATCGATCCAGAAAGACAACAACGTTATAGATAGATGTGGTCCAATGTCTTGTCAGCTTCGAATTATTTTTTCCACCATCTTCCTTAAATATTATGACGCACCTCCTAGTTCATCTAGTCAAAGATATTACCATTCTCGGTCTTGTTTTTCTACATAATATGTTCCCTTTGAGAGGTTTATGGGAGTCTTAAATAAATATGTTCATTACCGTGTTAGGCCAGAAAGAAGCATCTCCAAGGGTTATGGAACAGAGGAGGTGATTGAGTTTTGTTTTGACTTAATTCCTGACCTTAAGTCGATTTGTGTTCCCGAATCACGGCATGAGGGGAGAATGAGTGGAAAAGGCACGCTAGGAAGGAAAGCAATTATATGTATGGACATACATTCTTCCACTAAAGCACACTACACAGTTCTACAAATGTCCACCTTGGTGGCTCCTTATATCGAGGAACACAAGAATATTATACGGTTCAAAAACCCGGGACAGTCTGACACCTTGATTAATCTTGAACACATGGCGACTTTCAGCGGCTGCTTGCAGACATAACTCATGAATAACACCACTATTGGAGATGAACTTTACTTGTTGTCCAGGTCACCATCTTCGACTATACTGACTTTCCAAGGGTACGAGATAAATGGGAATACATTTTATACGATCGCCCAAGATAAAAAGAGCAGCAACCAAAATAGTGGTGTCCGTTTCGATGCAATAGTATACAATGGGAAAAAGGAAACATACTATAGTTACATAGAGGAGATATGAGAACTTGACTATGGACCTAATTTTAAGGTCCCTCTGTTTCAGTGCCAGTGGCTGAAGGTGACACGGGGTAAATGTAGACCAGCAGTACGGAATGAAAACAGTGGATCTCAACAATCTTAGGTACAGAGAAGAGCCATTCGTCCTTGCTAGCCAAAGATGTGGCTCGGGTTTTCTATGTGAAAGATTGTTTTATTCTATGTACGACATAATAGGTTAGCTACAACTTCTTCCGGTTATTTTTGGTGGATACAAGGACATATATAAGGACACCAAGCAAAGGTGTTGCGTTATTTTGGGTTTTTTTAAAAAAATCTGGAATTTTCTGAGCCGGTTTCAAGAAAAACTCAAGAAGGAGGGTATTATCATTCGTACCTAGAAGTTGAATATTCAGAAACTCTTAGTGTATTTGTGATGAAATAGGTAGTTTTGTACCTAAAAATGATTTTTTCCAAAAATCATGAGCAAATTACGAGGCACTTGTAGTTCAAATTTGACATGTTTCCACCTGAATCAGCAAAAACTTTTTTTTCAAAAGAGGTGGATGCAAACCTTTTCTTAGGAAAAAAATTGTTTATTTGTGCATATAACATGGTCTATAATATTCAAAAAATGCAGCTCCCAAGTTTTGCAACATATTTGTGGTAGCCCATTTTTTACACTCAGAAAATGAAAAATGGTTTTTTTATTCAATAAAAAGGAAAACTTCCTCCGTCAACATTGTCCGTCTATGCTTCCAAGATGCATATTTGTGTGTAATATGGGCACATCAAAACAAACTATGCCATCGATTTGGCCATAACACCCGTCATTTCGACCGAAACCCTAGAATGTTCGTAGGAGATAGCTCTTTTTTGTGAACACATTTTCAACACAACTGTCGTATTCCAAGTTTATTATTTTTTGTGGATGCTAGGACATATATAAGGACACCACGCTAAGGTCTTAAGTCATTTAGGGTTATTTTGAATTTTCTGAGCCGGTTTCAGGAAAAATTCAAGACGACGGGCATTGTCATTCGTACTTAGGGGTTGAATATTGAGAAACTTCTGGTGTATCGTTGATGAAATAGGTAGTTCTGTACCTAAAAATAAATTTTCCCAAAAATCATGAGCAAATTACGAGGCACTTGTAGTTCAAATTTGACCCGTTTCCAGCCGAATCGATAGAAACTTGTGTTTTTCAAAAGAGGTGGATGCAAACCTTTTCTTAGGAAACAAATACTTTATTTGTGCATAAACACTAGTAGGAAAAAGGTTATGTGGCGCACCATTTTGGGATTCTGTGGCGCACCGTGGGGCTGCAGGGGTGCGCCACAGAATCCACGACACGGAATTTATTTTCTGTGGCGGACCCCAGCCCATGCGCCATAGAAATGCAAATTCTGTGGTGCACCCCAGCCCATGCGCCACAGAAATCCAAATTCTGTGCCGCACCCTATTTGTGAGCCACAAAATTTGCATTTTTGTGGAGCATTGGTTGGGGTGCGCCACAGAATTTGCAGTTCTATGGTGCATGGGTTGGGGTGCGCCACAGAATTTTTCGTCGCCGCCGGATGTGGTCTCTGGATCTGGCCGCCGGATGTGGTCTCCGTAATTTCGTCGAAATTTTTCCGAAATTTCAAAATTCCGTGGTTCCCGTGGCCATGTCCTTAGGTATCTTGGTCGGTGGTGGGTGGAGGATGGGGGTCACCGGAGGTCATGGAGGAGGAGGAGAAGGTGGTGGAGGACGAGGTGGTGGAGGAGTAGGAGAGGGTGGTGGAGGAGAAGGAGGAGGAGGAGGAGGAGGAGAAGGTGGTGGAGAAGGAGGTCACCGCAGTTGGTGGAGTAGGAGGAGGTCGCCGGAGAAGGTGGTGATGGAGGAGGTCACCGGAGTTGATGGAGGATGAGAAGCTCGCCGGAAGTGGTGGTGGAGGAGGAGGAGGAGCTCGCCGGAGGTGGGGTGGAGGAGGAGGAGGAGAATGTGTAGAGTTTAAGTAGAAGAGAGAAGGGGAGAGGAGAAGAGAACTGGAGAAGTGAAGGATAAGGGAGAGGAGAAGTGGAGAAGTGAAATGAGAGAAAGGAGAGAAGGACAAAGAAGAGGGAAAATAGAAGGGCTGTTGGGCGGGATTCAAATTTCGAATCACGCCAAACAATTCTGTGGCGCACCAACCACTCGTGCGCCACAGAAAAAAAATTGGATTTTTTTTATTTTGTAGGAAACAATTCTGTTGGCGCAACAACTAGGCTGAAGACAAGTGAGGTTGAGTTCCTTTTTTCTCTATTTCTTTTTGTTATCTTGAACTTTTTTTCCGAAATCGTATGCAAAAGTTATGCCCATTTTACTTTTTTAAACGAACTTTTGCTCAGAAAGTCGAAATTCATATTTCAAAATTTGATAGAAAAGAGTAGACCTTAAACTCTCCGTGCATCTATAAGGAATTTATTTTTGATGATTTTTAGACCCGGAAATCTCCAGTGAAAACCTAGAAAGGCGATCCGGGGGGTGTGGAGAGAAAACAAATATGTGGTGCATGTGTATGGGTACGGCACAGAAATGTCATATTCTGTGCCGCACCAATACACATGCGACACAGAATACGACATTTCTATGGTGCACCAGATCACGTGCGCCACAGAATTGTTCGCTTGCAATGATTGGGGTGGGCCCCACCCAGTTTTTGTGGTGCACACTTCTCCTGTGCAACACAGAATTTGTCATTTCTGTGGCGCATGTTTTGTCGTGCGCCACAAAATTTAATTTCTATTGCGCACCCTTCTCTGGTGCGCCACAGAAAGTCTTCCATAGAAAGGCAGTTTCCTACTAGTGATAAAATGGTCTAAAATATTCAAAAAAATGCTGCTTCCGAGTTTTGCAACATATTTGTGATAGGTCCTTCACAAATATACTCATTTTTGACACTCGGAAAATGGAAAATGGGATTTTATTGAATAAAAAGGAAAAGGTCCTCCGTCAACATTTTCCGTGCATCCAACATGCATGTTTGTGTGGAATATAGGCACATTACAACAAACTATGCCATGGATTTGGCCATAACACCCGTCATTTGGACCGAAACCCTAAAATGTTCGGAGGTGATAGCTATTTTTGTGACCGCATTTTCAACAGAACTATCGTATTCCAAGTTTATTATTTTTAGTAGATAATAGGACATATATAATGACACCACGCGAAGGTCTTGCGTCATTTTGGGTTTTTTTTTATTTTTCTAGAATTTTCTCAGCCGATTTATGTGCTACGAGGCCAAAAATTCAAAAATTGTTGCTAGTTTGAATAGTTAGAATACATATTTTTGAAAAGAGAGAATTTATTTGGACTACTTGTGCAATTTGAAATACCTTTCATATGAAAGTTTTGTCAAATTCGAAACAATGCAAAAAAAGTCAATTCAAATATTTGAAAATGCAAAAAGTCTTACTAGCCTAAATAGTTAGACTAATTATTTTTGAAAACAGAAAATGTATTTGAATTGTTTATGCAATTTGAAACACTTTTCATATTGAAAGTTTTTCCAAAGTCGAAAGAATTCAAAAACTAGATATTTCAAATGTTTGACAAGTTTAAAAAATGAGGGAAGAAAAGAAAAATCGAAATACAGGGATTTGGCCCCGGTCCCAACCACCAACCGGGGCTAAAGGTGGGGGTCTGCGCGCGCAACTGAACCGCCCAACCCCCTCCCCCTTTTCCCCTGGTGGTGGCTGGGACCGGGGCCAAAGACTCTTTAGTCCCGGTTCTAGCCACCAACAGGGACTAAATTTTGGGGGAGGGGGGGGGGGTATTTAGCGGCAGTGCGAGGCTCGGTCCGGGATAGTTACCCAAAATCAAACACACGGGGCGGAGCCTCCGCGGCGCTGCAAGGCTGCCAAAATGTCCCGCCGCCGGCGGCCTCCTCCTCTTCGCGCAGCCGTCCTCCTCCGGCCCCATCGCCACCGTCCTCCTCCCCGCGCGCCCTCTGGCCGCCGTCCTCCTCCTCCGCCCCTGCTGCACGCTGATGCCCCTCCCCGGTGCCGTCCTTCTCCTCCCTACCACCGCTGGAGTCAATGCTCCTCCACCGGAGGATCAAAGGTGAGCAATTTTAGGCACTTATGCAATTTTAACTTAGGAGTGTTTGACTTAGTGATTTTAGGAATTTTTTACTTAGTGGTTTTAGTGTAAATTTTTTAGTAGTTTTAGTGTATTTGGCTTACTTTACAATTTTAGGCACTTAAGAAATTTTAGTGTATTTGACTTAGTGAATATTACTTAAGAATTTTTAGTTAGTATAATTAGTGAATTTGAACGTAGGAATTAGTGAATTTGTACTTAGAAATATTGCTTAGTATAATTAGTACTTAGGAATTTTTAGTACTTTGGAATATTACTTAGATAGGACTTAGGAATTTTTAGTACTTAGGAATAGTACTTAGGAATTTTCACTACTTAGGAATTTGTACTTAAGAATATGACTTGTTCAAGTAAAGATATGATATAGAATTTTTTATTATAGATATGACTTGTTGAAATTGTAATTTTGACCAATCTGGAATAGTTGCTAGTTAATTCCCTAAACCAAACTAATGATGCTATATGTCAATTATCATGTGTTTTTAGCTTATTTTTCTTGGCGACAATGTCCATGTTGGTTCCGACGGGCGATTTCCGGGACTGGGCCCCGCCGGGCTAGCACTGGGAGGTTTTTCCTACCGGGACACACAGCTTGGTGTGAAATCCGGGTGATGTGGTCGACCCAGATCTTCTTTGGTGGCGATCGCGTGGGCCACAGTCGGTGGAGAGGGAGTCGGTCCCCGAGGACGTGGTATGTTGGTGTATTAGGGAGGACGATGAGCACGTCCGTCGGTACGTGTACTTGCTGCATAGGACAATAGCTGGTCGATTATACGGAGGGAACCCTACCATATGAGCTATGTCCCTGTTAGGGTTCCGTATCTGTGGACGCGCAGCACCCCGCGGCTTAGGACTCGGTCGAAGTTAGTTCGATGTATTAGAGTTAAATAAAAATAGAACGGGCTATATGTAACAGAATTATTATTCGTGATATCGATGTATTAGTGATACCTTAAGTTATTATTCCGCTACTTTGACTTGTTGAAATAGAGATATCACTTAGTGTTTTCCACATTATTGAAACAATTTTGATACTTTGAATTATTATTCCGCTACATTGACTTGTTGAAATAGAGATATCACTTACTGTTTTCCACATTATTGAAACTATTTTCTTTCATTTATATTAGTTGTGCTATGGACGGAAGAGAGGGGGAAGAATACCTGTTCGCGATAATAAAAGATAGTACACTACCCGGTGGACCCAATGACGGTGGAGGTCAAGATGATGGTGGAGGTCAAGATGACAGATCGCAGTACCTTAATGAGTCAGGTAGGGAATGGAGGAAGAAGATCAATCGGAAGGATCGGCCGCTGGAAAAAGCAGCGATAATTGCGATGAACAAGCCTTAGTGAAGGTCGTTGAACCTACTGCTTCCAACAAGACCTCCACATCGACGCCCTCTACCAAGCAATCGAAACGAGGCCCGGATAAAGAGATGGCCTCTGGAGAGCATCTGATAATGGATGGAGTCTATCGGAATGGCGAACCTGCGGAGCCCCCAAAGGCAACAACTAAGTTTAAAAATCAGTGTGGAGTTATTTTTAGGGACCTCATCCCCATAAGTGTTCAAGAGTGGAATAAGCCATCACAAATAGATGATCATACTGGAGTTACTTTTGTCTCTGATAGGTCGAAAAACACTCTTTTCGACAAGCTTATGACACATTTCACCCTACCACCTTGTGATAAAGAAGAGGAAGTTGTGAAAATGCTTCACAAAGTCAAGCACTGGTCTCTTAAGAAGATGGCCGAGGCTTTCAATGCATACAAAACAAGATTATGGAAAGAATAGCAGACTAAACAAAGAGCTCCAATATTCGAGGGTCCGCTAGAGAAGCAGAGGCAACACTGGCCAGAATTTAAGGCGCACACGGTATCAGAAGAGGGTATGGAAAGGTCAGCAAAAGATAAGCCAAATGCGCCTAAGAAGAAATATCACTATACTATGGGTCCAGGCGGGTACAGGATTTCAGTGCCTAAGTTTGATAAACTTGAGGCAAATCTGCGAGCTCAGGGGATCACTCCAGCTACAGAAGAATTTACCATTAGGTCAAGAAATTGGTTACTTGGGCATGTGGCAAAGTTTGACGCAAATGGGTATCTTATTGTGAATGCAAAAAATCACGGTCCCCTTTGCAAAACTTCTTAGTGTATTCAAACAGGTTAATGAGGGAAAGTTCATGCTGGAACGAGAGAAGACGAGCTGACGAAGTCCCTCGGTAATCCGGAACATCCCTGTTGGACATGAGGCTAGGGAGGATACCCATGGTCGATTGAGTTTACTACGGAAGAATCCAAATATGCATATAGAAGCCGAGAGAGAGGAAAGAAGCGGAAGGAGGCGGAGGTCTCAGACAGTTTTTCGGAACTCGAAGCCAAATATCAGCAGGTGCAGCAGCAAATTGACGATATTAAAGTACATCGCTCCCGGTCGCAAGACAATACACTTGACGGAGGCTCATCTCAACGCCGGAGCAGCGTGGCTTGAATGGAGGTACCGGCTGACGATGCAGCGGTGATGCATAGTACACAGGTGATACATGATGCTACATAGGTGATACATGATGTTGCTGCACCGATTGAGGCCGTGGATTCAATCAAGGAGTAGAAAAATTGTGAGCTCCATGTGTCCGTTTGGAACATATCCATGAAGGTGGCAGACGGCTATGCTTTACCTTTTGTAGATGGAGCGACCTGGCATGGCCAACCGATCCCACCTGGCTATGCTCGTGTTGATGTGGATGAAGTTCTGGAGATTTGGAGGGCATTGCAGTTTGACTTTCCTGTCGGTGAGATAGAGAGAGTGGGAGAAGCCGTCAATAGCTTCATAGTATGGAAAAAGGAAAACATAGTATTTCCAAAGCCACCAACTCCTTCTTCGAGGGGCAATTCACCACCACCACCACCACCACCTCCACCTCTTTCTCCGAGAGCCAATCCACCATCACCACCTACAACAAGTCGAAACCTCGACGCCATGGACCTCAGCACCCCGGTCGATTCCGCCGCCCACTTAGTCCCGCGGGGAAAAGCGGAAGGGTCGTACCACCGCCGCTTCTAAGTCTCCACCAAAGAAGAAAGCTCCCAAGCCGCCGCCAGAGGTGTTGCCTTACGATATGCCTGACGAGCAGAACGTTGTGTGGGTGGTTGCGGACACGAAATGTCATATGGCTATGGGGGAAAGAAACCCGCCTTACCGCCAAAGGAGTTAATAGATCCGACAGTAAGGAAACACTTTAAGGATTTGCTAGAAATGCCACCCCAAGTTCAGCTAAATCAAAATGATGACAATGTGCGCGGTTTATTAAACAGTCAATCCAAAGCAAAGAAAAAGGGGAGCACAATTCCCTAGCTCAGTAAGCAGAAAAAACAGTCGATCTCCCCGTTCAAGGTGGTACCCGCTATACAGAAACCCTCCGAGCCAATTGATATGGATGAAGTTAGGAGGTTTGCTAGATCTTGTGGTGTCACTGTTCAGCAATTGCTAAGAGGTCGCGATGGGGGCTTCCAAGTTGCTGATCGAGCATGGAAATATGAGTTTGGGAAGTCTCTTGTCAGGCCTGACCTGCTCGGCTCTCTAACAACACATAAGCGTCAACTACATTAGTGGTACATGAAAGCCTCAACCCAAGGGTTGGATGCACTCATGATCAAAGTTGGAGAGGAGCATTTCTTCCGCGACGACTCGATCTCTCTTTATTTTGAAGATCTTTTTGATCTCTATAATCTAGACGGCCTGGATAAATCGATCATCGGCACCTATTACCTATAAGTGAATAATTTATTTCTGTAATTAAGTCTCTACCTTAGCTTGTTCTATCATTGCTTCTTATTATACTCATTGTACGATGTATATTATGCAGAATGAAGATTCGGGAATGTGAAGGAACCTGTGGCATTAGGTTCATTGACCCATATGTCGACAATGATATAATACTAAAGCAATACCCCAGCGAAACGAAGAATAACATTCTTATGTTTTTGGAGAAACAATTTTACTGTAGTGAAATACTATTTTCTTATAAACACGGGTGAGTGTTACTTTCTTCTGCATATTCCTGCACACACTACAAAATTCCGCGCGATTAGGGACGTTTTGAGCGCAACGTTTTGATAACGTCGTGTGGTTTCCGTCGCGGATGGCTGAAAAGCGGAATTTTCTCTCGACATTGCGGTGGATATCGACGTTTCTTACATTTTCCGTCGCGGATTTTTGTTCCCGGCCCAATAGGCCCAATTGGAGGCGAGTTTCGTTCCACAAGAATGCCGCGGATTAGTCGAACGTATCCCTTTTCATTTCAGTATTTTATTTGTCCATATTGGTGAAATCGAATTATCTGTTTGGTATATGTTTTTGCATCGGCATTAGTCTAATGTAACCCTTTTAATTTCTGTCACTTAGATCCATCAAAACTTCTGTCATCTATTTCTCCATATTGTGAACTCGAATTATCTATCTTAACAAAAATAAACATAGACTGCATACTAATAGAAACCACCCAATACAATCAACGAGATTGTCGGTCTAAACATAACATCAGAAGCACAGGAGCAGCAGGCAACACACAGACACACACACACACACACACACACACACACACACACACACACACATATATATATATATATATATATATATATATATATATATATATATATATAGGAAAAATGTTTTCTACTCCTGGGTGTAGCTACACCCACGTCTCATATACTAGCGTACGGAGGTATGTGACATACTTTTTCGGTCTGAGTATGTTCATATACTATATCAAAGATAGTCCAAAATAAGTTACGGGAAAATTATAAAATTGAGAATATAGTTTGCACTATATATTCAAAATACCGGTATATATATACGTATAAACGGAGTATGTAGAAAATTTACAGATAGTACATAAAAAGTAGTATATATACTGCCGAGATTGTAATATATACTGCATACTACATATACATACTCTTCGGTATGATAGATACTACATACATCATAGTAAACACATGTGGGTGTAGCTACACCCGGGAGTAGCGTAAATTTGTCCTATATATATATATATATATATATGTAGTTTTGAAGCAAGTACGGCGAGAGAACTTTAGCTAGGACTAAAAGAACATCAGTAGGGGGCCGACAGCTCCTCCGATGGCACTGGATCCTCCTTTGCCTGGGCCCTCACAGCTGCGAGGAGAGTGATCAGAGTTTTCTGCTCTGCTAGAGCTAAATCGATCTTCAGTTTCCAACCTTGGAGGTCCGCTCGAGGTTGCTAGCCATCATCTTCGACATATCATCCATAAACTTCCGATACGCTACGAGGGAAGGTTCGCCCTGCTCCACCTGCTCCATCCTAGCATCGCGATCCTTCATGAGATTATCGTGGGCGAGTTTCAAGGCCTTCTCAAGCTCAGCTTCTAGGATGGTTACCCTCTCCACCAGAGCGGCGAAGATGACCCTCTGCTCGGCTTCATGTGCCCTATAGATAGTTGCATGATAGGAAGCTGATATTAATCTAAAAGACAAAATGGATCTAAGAAAGATGAAATCAAGAGGAATTCAGAAACGGATCTAAGAAAGATGAAATCACGAGGAATTCTGAAACGGATCTAAGAAAGAAGAAATCACGAGGAATTCAGAAACGGATCAGAAGTACGTGAACGGAAATGGAACCTACATGGGGCAGCAGACTGCTTCGCCGGTGGAGCCATGGCCGCCTGGAGGAACGCTCGCGAGCTTCTACATCAAAGGGTTTTGGCTTGAGGGGAGGCGGTGAGGCAGATAGATGAACTGAAGAGTGCATTTATTTATACACCGGGAGGGGAGTGGAACGTAGGAGCCGCATGCACGAGGAGCAATAACTGGCCGCCGGAACTAAAGCGACACGTTTCACGTTCACAATATCGTGACGAAGTCACAAACGCACACGTGGCGTGCTGCATGCCAGGGTTACGGCGGTGAGTGGGAGACCGGTTGTTTCCAGACTTGGGCCATGATGGCACTTTCTTGGGCCCTCTCCTGTCAGGCCATTTTTATTGGGCCTTATAGCACACCGTATCCCATAATTATCCTAGTTGCAACCAAAAATAAAAAAATGAAGAAATATTGAAACTTCAACAAACACATAAAACGTCGAAATTTTGATGGTTTTGACACGTTTTTGACATCTTCCACACTACAGATCTACCTGTCGGATACTACTACTACACTTCATCCCAGAATGCTTCGTCAATTTCGTCGTCATCGGAGTCCTGCATAAGGCTCTCCCAGAATTCATCGTCCATCTCCTCATCCAACGATGAGACGACGATGTTGGAGAGGCCAGCATCCCCCGCAGGATGTATGAGCTTGCATCTTCGCGTCCCTCTCAGTGTCGAGCCGCAACTGCGACTGTACCAGATCAGGGTGATCACGGCGGAACCTCTCCATCGGAGCCTCGTTGTCCCGGCGGATGCGCATCTGCATGAACGCGCGGCGGTTCTCCACCTCCTCCTTGCGGGTCACAATCCTCAGATCCGGGGCGAGGAACACGGAACCTTCCCTGCTCTTGACGTTCGGGAAGTTGAGCTCGGCGCGCGGGCGGCTGAACCGCCACACCGCCACGTCAAACGCGCGGGCGGTGAGCTCAGGCGTGTCGAAGGTGCCCATCCACCAGCGCACATCGTTGAGTGTTACCTCCGCGGACAAGCGCCCGAACGGCCGCAGCTGCACATCTCGGAAGCCGGTGCTTCTTCTCACACGCGGCGCCATTAGGGTGGATCAGCGACAAGAGTGAGGGGGAGGTCGGGGGACTGTGGCGGCGTGCAGTAATCAGCGCCGAGAGTGAGGGGGAGGTCGGGGGGCTGTGGCGGCGGCGTAGAAGGTAGGTTGCCTGGTCCGTGCTCGGTCGTATTTTTGCGATAGCGATGAGGTCGAGAAGTTCAGTGACCGTTGGCTTGCAAGGCTTTTGTTGAGTTCTGAAGTGATGAGTTGCACGATCTACCAACACGAGGGCTTTAATCTAAACTCGAGGTTTTAGCAGCTATTAGAGATTTGATCTTTACTCGGGTTTTAGAACGAGGGATCTACCAACGATAATATACCTTAGAAGTTCACGAAACAAACTAAACCTTAACAAGTCCAGGAAACAAACGAAATTGCAATCCAGCCAGACAAAATAAAAAGTTCGTAGGCCTAGCTCAGCAGCAGCCTAGTATCTTCACCCCCAAGGCCTATCATTTGCTCCGGTTCTATATCACCACCATCTCAATGACCGCCTCCAACCTGGGGTCATCAAACTCCCTCACAATGATCAAAACAGGTTGCCGATTATGAAAATTATTGCCTTGGACGAAAACCATCCACACCAGCTTGTCGAGGATAACGCGGCCGTCGGTTTTCTTGTTGTAAGTAATGGTGGTGACATGCTCTTCTGCTCTAAGTCGTAGGCCAAATCTACCATGATTCCCTAGGCCAGCGTGTTCCCATATCAACTTCGGTAGTTTCTAAGCATGAAATATAACATACCATATTAGCAGACCTTCTCATGGTTCTTGAAAATTTACTTGCAAAAAACGGAGGGTGTCTTATAGATACATACCATAATATAGTGTTGCAAGCTTGCGACCGTGAAACGAGTCACAAAAGGAAGCCCAACATAGGGTCCAAGGGGTAGAAGCCGGGCCAAGCGGTTCTTCTCGTGATTGTCGAGATTGGCTCTTTGGGCATGGCATCATCATGCCTCTCATCAGCAGAATTGTTAGAATCCTCATCATGGACCTCATCATCAGAATTGCTAGAATCCTCATCATGCATCTCATCATCAGAACTGCCATCTACGCTGCAAATTTAGTCATCTTCCCTTGAAACTGAGTCATCTTTGCTTGAAATGCAAAGTGAATTATCTTGGGAGTCGCCAATAATAACAACGTAGATAGTGGGCCTTGGTATCATGGAAAACACAGTAGTATGTCTCCCACGGAGATGTTCTTTTCCTCGATGAACCGATCCCATTGTGCCCCATGCAAAAGGGTCTTGCTCTCTTCTTTTGACACACCAAAGGTGTACTTCCTTCCATGGGAACTAAACCGCACACGCTCGCCTACTAACTTGTTGAATGCTATCCGAGCAGTGCACGGTACAACCTGTGCATCAGAAATAAAAACAAACGTGGAAATTAGATATTGTAATAAAAACACAAAACATAATACAAGTGTATGAAGAAGAATTGTTTTCTTACCACTGACTTGAGGTGACACTCTTGGACAGCAACACCGGACTTGGATGCAGAAGGATCAACATTTGGGCAATTATTCTTGCATACAGGGGCATGGAATACCCTGTTAATCAAGCAAAAAAGAAGCAGAAATTACAAAATGTGCATATAAGCGGATTGGTTCTAAAAAGGAACAATTTTTTAATGAAGACATTTATGTAAAACTGGGACCGAACTACGAACAACTAGTAATGGCTCATAATAAAAGCACAACTATGTTTATCCAAGAAGTAATTCTACACTACCAAGAGCAATGCACAATGAAAGTGCTTGTACATTGCACAAGATAGTATGGAACCCTCATTGCAATGATATGGTAACACATTTTAATCATCGACTTAAAGGGATCATGCACATTCAAAACAACATCTATAGTCACAGCTCTATACTCATTGGCCTCAGGGAACATAGAGACACAGCAAGCAGACACAACTTTGCTTCTCCAGGTGGGCCAGCAAAAGCAAAGACATGGCACATCTATTTGTGTCTGGTTCTTACTTTTGCTGGCCATGTGGTTGGAGATAGTGAGGCATCAGCTAAATATACATGTGTTAAAGTCATCATCTTGACCAAATCAGCTCATAAATTATGCATAGTGATAACAATCCTCATAAACACATAGTTGATCATGCACTAAAGGGCATCCCTAGAATTCATTGCAACATGCAGTTAGAATAAACACATATGGAACAATGCAAAAAAAGTGCAAAACAAGCCTCATAAACACATTTCCAACACTTGCTAGAAGAACGAACCCAATACCGGGAAGTAACACAAGACGTGGCCTTGTATCGCTGCCACGTATTGTATCTGATCACCTAGCATTTATCATGGCATGCAAACCAAGGGAAAAAAGTGTGCTTATAATAGCATGTACGAATACAAATACTCAAATTGTATACACTACAAGGTACTATAGACACTCTCTTTGCCTTTACGATGGCCTAGTTTAAATCATCGACCTATAATGAGGACATTCAAGGAAAAGAAAAGTGGAACAATGGAAACAAATGTAATACGAGCCTCATAAATCATTGACATGCAAAACAAGGGAAAAAGAAGTGCTTATAATAGCATGTACGAATACAGATACTCAAATTGTATACACTACAAAGTATTATAGACACTCTCTTTCCCTTTACCATGGCCTAGTTTAAATCATCGGCATATAACAAGGAGGACATTCAAGGCAAAGAAAGGTGGAACAATGGAAACAAATGTAATAGGAGCCTCATATATCATTACCATGCAAACCAAGGGCAAAAAGAGTGCTTATAATAGCATGTACGAATACAGATACTCAAATTGTATACACTACAAGGTATTATAGACACTCTCTTTCCCTTTACCATGGCCTAGTTTAAATCATCGGCATATAACAAGGAGGAAATTCAAGGCAGAGAAAAGTGGAACAATGGAAACAAATGTAATACAAGCCTCATATATCATTGCCACGCTAACCAACAGCAAAAAGAGTGTTTATACTACCATGTACGAATACAAATACTCAAATTATATACAATACAAGGTATTATAGATGTTGGAAATATGAGCAATTTACCACTTAATTTAATTAATAGAAATAGTAGGTAAAGCAAAACTACAATTTCAATAGTCAAACTAGTCATTTGAATTTTCAGAGAGTAGACAAAAGGCATGCATAGTTTAATCATCTGAATTTCTAGAGAGTAGGCAAAAGGCATGCATAGTCTAGAATCTGAGGAAAATAAATCTACTCCAAATGCTAGAAGTAGGAACTCTAGTAGAATCTGAAACATGAGAATGAATAGAGAAGGCATGAGCACATACTGGACAGGAGCTGGTGTAGCAGCGGGACCATTGTTGACGTTGTCGGCCATATCGTCGAAGAGATCGTCGACTTCCGGGAAGAAGTCGTCGTTCGGGAAGATGTCGTTGTCGTCCGTGATGAAGAAGGCAGTAGTCGCGCAGAGCGCTCCCCAAAAACCTTATCGCCCTTCTCCCGTACAGGACTCGAAGTAGCGCAGTTTCGGAGGCCTACTGACCCGACCGGCGGTGCACGCCGCAGGCCAGGATGGGGAAGACTTGAGCGGCGGCGCAAGGCTCTAGAAATGAGAAGGCAGTGTATCTGTTGTGCGTATCTCTGGAGAGGAGCGACCTCTGGTTTTATAGGCACAGAGCAGAAGCCGAACAGGCCACGCGAGAAGATGAAACGAAGAGTCGGGAAGGCAAACAGGCAGCAGCCAAAGCTGAGCAGCCTCCGTAATCAAAACGCACTTAGCAAAGCGTTTCAGATTCTTGCGCCTGTTCATATTCTAATTCGTGCGTGTGGCAAAATAAAGAGAGAGAGAGAGGCTCTCGGCTCGAGGCATTCCCGCAACCCGCGACGAGGCGTGGCGAGGCGGGCGGCGGAGGAGGAGCGCGCGTGTAGTCATCTCTTTCTCATGCTCATACAACAAGTGGAAAGGCCTCCCTTATAAACAAGTAAAACTTCCACTCAACTAGCAATGTGGGACTAAACATTTGTCCCACCTCTTGCCATACACGAATGGGCCAAGTGGGACTCTAGGATTTATTAGGAATTTCTGGAATATTAAATGGGCTGGTCCATTTGGGCCAAAATTCCAACAATCCCCCACCAGATCCCAGAGGCACACGAAATTTGCCTTTGGTTCCAAAACATTGTTTTATATACCGATGCTTCAGTGGAGACTGTGAATTTGAACTTCCACCTAGAACTCTATGCTACACTAGTAAGCAACTTGGACAGTGGACTGCGCCTTGAACTGCAAGTTTTCTGCGAATCTAGTTTCACATAAAGCCTTGATCGATACTAGGCTGCCGCAGGACTTCCCCGCGGGTGGAGCTTATGAGTCATACTCCTTGACCTTTCATGAGTTTATTAGAGAGCACCCAACTCTCATGGACTGCGACGTTTGACAGTCAGACTCACATAGGTGTGTTCTTCAAAAGATGTTCTGCAGGAAAACATCTCTGCTTAAATAGGCCACTTAGAACACATTAAGATAAACATCAACCTGCCTTGCAGAGTAGGAGAGTATTGCGTCTTCATGGAGTGGTATACAAAGTAGGGATACTCTCCTCTCAGTTGATCAACATCTTGTGTCCCGATTATAATTCACGGGATCTCCGATCACATAGAGTGGGTTGCCACAGTGAACAACTTATATTGTGGGTCTCATACCCATCTCCTTCGATGCATTATCTATCACGTTACGCTATAGACCCTTTGTGAAGGGGTCTGCCAAGTTTTTAGATGTATGGATATAATCCAATGCAATAACTCCGGAGTTTCTCATTTTTCTGACAGATTTTAGTCTCCTCTTCACATGCCTTGATGATTTCATATTGTCCTTAGAACTGTTTACTTTGATGATCACAGTTTGATTATCACAGTTCATCGGGATAGCGGGTATCGGTTTTTCAACCACAGGTAAGTCCATCAAGAGCTGTCTCAGCCACTCTGCTTCAACAGTGGTTGTGTCCAATGATGTGAGTTCTGCTTCCATAGTTGACCTCGTTAAGATGGTCTGCTTGCAAGACTTCCAAGAAACAGCGCCACCACCAAGTGTAAATACATATCCACTCGTGGCCTTTATCTCATCAGCGTCAGATATCCAATTTGAATCACTATAACCCTCAAGTACCCTTGGGTACCCAGAATAGTGAATCCCATAGCTCGCAGTGCCTTTCAAATAGCGCATGATTCTCTCAAGAGCGCGCCAATGATCATCGCCCGGATTTGAAACAAATCGGCTAAGTGTGCGCACGGCATACACGATGTCAGGCCTCGTAGCGCTAGTTAAATACATAAGCGAGCCAATAATCTTAGAGTATCTAAGTTGATCCTTTGCAATTCTTCTGTTTTTACGAAGTAGCACACTGGGATCATATGTAGTTGGTGAAGGCTTGCAATCGCTATACCCAAAACGACTCAAGATCTTCTCCACATAGTGAGATTGAAGCAGTGTTATCCCACCATTGTCATCTCTCAGTAACTTGATGTTAAGAATAACATCAGCAACTCCTAGATCTTTCATCTCAAAAAATTGAGATAGGAAACTCTTGACCTCTTCAATCACTTTGAGGTTAGTTCCAAAGATTAGTATGTCATCAACATACAAACAAAGAATGACTCCTTCGCCCCCACCATGGCGATAGTACACACATTTGTCAGCTTCATTTACAGCAAAACCTGCTGCAGTCAAAGTTCTTTCGAATTTCTCATGCCACTGCTTAGGCGCTTGTTTAAGGCCATATAAAGATTTCAGCAATTTGCACACCTTTCCTTCCTGACCATTTACCACGAATCCATCTGGCTGGTCCATGTAAATTTCCTCTTCCAACTCTCCATTTAGGAAAGCGGTCTTAACATCCATTTGATGAACGAGAAGACCATGTGAAGCAGCCAGCGAAAGTAGTACTCGAATGGTGGTCAGGCGTGCTACAGGTGAGTAAGTATCAAAGAAATCTTCACCTTCCTTTTGAGTATAACCCTTGGCCACAAGCCGTGCCTTGTACTTCTCAATAGTACCATCAGGCCTAAGCTTCTTCTTGAACACCCACTTGCATCCTACAGGTTTGCACCCGTAAGGACGATCAGTGATTTCCCAAGTTCCATTAGCCAAAATGGAATCCATCTCACTACGGACGGCTTCCTTCCAATAGTCAGCATCTGGAGATGCATAGGCCTCTAAAATGGAACTAGGAGTATCATCCATGAGGTATACAATGAAATCATTACCAAAGGACTTTGCAGTCCTCTGTCTCTTGCTTCTTTTGGGAGTTTCACTGTTGTCCTCCATAGGATTTTCAACGTGTTCCATCAAAATGGTAGGTTCAGGAAGTGGAACTAATTCTTGACTTGATGAATTAGGAATCTCCTGATGTGATGAGGTAGACATATCCTTCATAGGAAAAATGTCCTCAAAGAAAGTCGCATCATTTGACTCCATAATTGTACCAACACGCATGTCAGACACATCAGATTTTATGACCAAGAATCTATAGCCAATGCTATGAAAAGCATATCCCAGAAAAACACAATCCACAGTGTTTGGTCCAACCTTGCGCTTCTTAGGGAATGGAATATTGACTAACGCCAAACAACCCCAAGGTCGTAGGTAAGATATTTTTAATCTTTTCTTCTCCCATTCCTCAAATGGAGTTATCTCTTTGTCTTTTGTAGGGACTCGGTTTAGGACATGACATGCAGTCATAATAGCCTCCCCCCACCATGCCTTGGAAAGACCCGATGTATCTAACATGGCGTTAACCAAATCAGTTAGAGTACGGTTCTTTATTTCAGCCACCCCATTTGACTGAGGTGAATAGGGAGGCGTCCTCTCATGAATTATACCATGTTCCGCACAAAAGGAATCAAACTCGTTGGAAAAATACTCTCCACCCCGATCAGACCTTAGCCTCTTAATCTTTCGATCAAGTTGGTTTTCTGCTTCAGCTTTATAGATTTTGAAGAAACTCAAAGCTTCATCTTTTGATTTCACAAGATACACATGACAATATCTAGTGGAGTCATCAATTATCGTCATGAAATATTTCTTTCCACCTTTTGTTAACACACCATTCATTTCACAGAGATCAGAATGTATGAGCTCTAGTGGTGCCAGATTCCTCGCCTCTGCAGTTTTATGGGACTTGCGAGGTTGCTTAGCTTGCACACACACTCGGCACTTAGAACCCTTAATAGGTGTGAAGTGGGGAATTAAGCTCAATTTGGATAGTCGTGTCATGCAGCTAAAACTGATGTGACAAAGACGTGAATGCCATAAATTTGATTCATTGTTGCAAACATGGTTTACAACGTTATTACAGACATCAGTCAAAGATAAGCGAAACAAACCACCACATTCATATCCTTTACCAACAAAGGTTCCAAACTTGGACACTACAAATTTATTCGACTCAAAGACAAGCTTGTAGCCATTTCTACATAGAAGAGAACCGCTAACAAGATTCTTATTTATAGAGGGCACATAATTCACGTTCTTCAGTCGCACAGTCTTCCCCGAAGAGAACTTCAGATCGACCGTACCAACACCGCGAACAGAAGCATGTGAGACGTTGCCCATCAGCACGGAAGAAGTTCCTGCTGCCTGATAAGAAGAGAACATGGAAATATCAGAACATACATGTACATTGGCGCCCGTATCAATCCACCAATCGGGAGAATGACATACTGAAAGAACAGTAGGAAATATACCGTACCCTGCGTCCTTCATCTCAGTATCACCAATGACAACATTGACGGTCTTGCCGCCTTTCCCATGTTGACGCTTGTCAAAGCGATTCGGGCAGTTGGGAGCCCAGTGTTTAGGATCACCGCAAACATGGCAGACTCCTTTCTTCTTCTCATACTTCTTCTCATACTTCTTCTTGAAGTTGGTAGAATGTGGTGTCTTGTTCTTCACATCAAACTTTCCTTTACCCTCAAACTTATTCTTGTTTCTGAACTTGTGGGTTTGGAAGTTTCTCTTCTGTACCAAGTTGGCACTAGAACTTCCATCAGCACCTCAAGCACGTGTGTCATTTGCTCTTGCCTTTTCTTCGACATCAAGAGTCCCAATGAGATTCGAGACAGAAAACTCTTGTCTCTTGTGCTTCAGAGACGTAGCAAAGCTCTTCCATGAGGTAGGAAGTTTGGCAATGATGCCTCCGGCAATAAACTTGTCCGGTAACACACAAGTGAAGTGCTCAAGTTCTTTGGCGAGTGACTGAATCTCATGAGCTTGCTCAACCACGGAGCGCTCATCAGTCATCCTGTAGTCATAGAATTGCTCCATGACATACAGTTCAGTGCCAGCAACTGAGGTACCAAATTTTGCCTCAAGTGCATCCCACATATCCTTGCCATTGTCAAATGATGCATAAGCATCAACAATGTTATATCCAAGAACACTGATCAAAGCAAGCTTAAAGAGGGTATTCATTTTCTCATAGTTTGCCTCATGTTGAGGGTCGAGATCACCCGTAGGCTTGCCAAGAGTGGCGTCATAGCAGTTCATGGATTGAAACCAGAGAACTGCTCTCACGCGCCATCTCTTATAATTGGCGCCCTCAAACACAGGTGGCCTCATAGACGCAGCAAAGCCAGTTGGGGTAAATTGCCTATAATAAGGTTTTTGGATTGTTGGAAATATGAGCAATTTACCACTTAATTTAATTAATAGAAACAGTAGGTAAAGCAAAACTACAATTGCAATAGTCAAACTAGTCATTTGAATTTTCAGAGAGTAGACAAAAGGCATGCATAGTTTAATCATCTGAATTTCTAGAGAGTAGGCAAAAGGCATGCATAGTCTAGAATCTAAGGAAAATAAATCTACTCCAAATGCTAGAAGTAGGAACTCTAGTAGAATCTAAAACATGAGAATGAACAGAGAAGGCATGAGCACATACTGGACAGGAGCTGGTGCAGCAGCGGGACCATTGTTGATGTTGTCGGCCATATCGTCGAAGCGATCGTCGACTTCCGGGAAGAAGTCGTCGTTCGGGAAGATGTCGTTGTCGTCCGTGATGAAGAATGCGAGAGAGGATCTTGGCTCGAGGCATTCCCGCAACCCGCGGCGCGCGCGCGCGCACGCGCGTCGTGGCGAGGCGAGGCGTGGCGAGGCGGGCGCGGAGGAGCGCGCGTGTAGTCATTTCTTTCCCATGCTCATACAACAAGCGGAAAGGCCTTCCTTATAAACAAGTAAAACTTCCACTCAACTAGCAATGTGGGACTAAACATTTGTCCCACCTCTTGCCATACACGAATGGGCCAAGTGGGCCTCTAGGATTTATTAGGAATTTCTGGAATATTAAATGGGCTGGTCCATTTGGGTCAAAATTCCAACAATAGACACTCTCTTTCCCTTAACCATGGCCTAGTTTAAATCATCGGCATATAACAAGGATGAAATTCAAGGCAAAGAAAAATGGAACAATGGAAACAAATATAATACGAGCCTCATATATCATTGCCATGCAAGCCAACGACAAAAACAGTGCTTATAATAGCATGTACGAATACAAATACTCAAATTGTATACACTACAAGGTATTATAGACACTTTGTTTCCCTTTACAATGGCCTAGTTCAGTCTCGGCAAATAACAAGGAGAACAATCAAGGCAAAGAAAAGTGGAAGAATGGAAACAAATGTAATACGAGCCTCATATATCATTGCCATGCAAACCAAAGGCAAAAAGAGTGCTTATAATAGCATGTAGGATTACATATACTCAAATTTTATACACTACAAGGTATTATAGACACTCTCTTTGCCTTTAACATGGCCTAGTTTAAATCATCGGCATATAACAAGGAGAACATTCAAGGCAAAGAAAAGTGGAACAATGGAAACAAATGTAATACGAGCATCATATATCATTGCCATGCAAACCAAGGGAAAAAGGTGTGATTACAATAGCATGTACGAATAAAAATACTCAAATTGTACACACTACAAGGTATTGTAGGCACTCTCTTTCCCTTTACCATAGCCAAGTTTAATAATCGGCATATAAAAGGAGGACATTCAAGGCAAATAAAAGTGGAACGATGGAAACAAATGTAATACGAGCCTCATATATCATTGCCATGAAAATCAAGGGATAAAAGAGTGCGTATAATAGCATGTACGAATAAAAATACTCAAATTGTATACACTACAAGGTATTATAGACACTCTATTTCCCTTTACCATGGCCTAGTTTAATCATCGGCATATAACAAGAAGGACATTCAAGGCAAAGTAAAGTGGAACAATAGAAACAAATGTAATACGAGCCTCATATATCATTGTCGTGCAAGCAAAGGCAACAAGAGAGCTCCAATAGCATGTACGAATACAAATACTCAAATTGTATACACTACAAGGTATTGTAGACCTCTCTTTGCCTTTACCATGGCCTAGTTTAAATCATCGGCATATACCTAGGAGGGCATTCATCATGTTGATAAATTAGGATACACAAAAGAAAAACAGGTGGAACAATGGAAAATGCACAGAAAAAATGAATCTAACCTTGGAATATCTAAGTACAACAAGTAGAGTCACTCCTAGCACCTGGCCTCGATAAATCATTAGCCAAAGTGTTAATCATTGGCCAAAATTGAATTAACCTTGCAAAAATACAAAATCTAAGCCGTGAACCCAAAAAAAAAACAAATCTAAGTCTAATCTAACTGAAGGACCCAAATCGGGTACGGAATTAAACCATAACCTATCAAAATCATGATGGAAATAGATGAACTAATCGTGCCGGATATCCCAAACATAAGCCGTACAACAAAACCACGTCTACGGGAGAAACAACAAAGCATAGACGCAGAATGAACGGTAAAAACATGTAGATATGCTGTGCATGTCATGCTACGCAGAAAAATCGAGCTCAATCTACAGATCTCGAAGGGGACGGGGCGACGCCATTGCCAAAGCCCTCGAAGAGGACAGGGCGACGCACTGATACGTCTCCAACGTATCTATAATTTCTGATGCTCCATGATCATATTATGTCAATTGCTACTAGTTTCTCCCTTATTTATAGCATTTTTATACGTTTTCTGGGACTAACCTATTAACAAGATGCCAAGTGCCACTTCCCTTTGTTCTGCTGTTTTTCATTTCAGAAAAGTTGTTCTAGAAACATTCTCGGAATTGGACCTCACAAAGCCCGAAGTACCTATTTTCCCCGGAAGCATCCAAAACACTGAGGAGGAGTCGAAGACGGGCACTAGGGGGGCCAGACCATAGGGTGGCGCGGGTCCCCCCTGGCCACGCTAGCTATGGGTGTGGGGCCCCTGGAGCTCCACCGCCTTTGCCATTTCGCCTATTTAATCCCCCCGGATGGAAAACCTTAAGCACCTCATCAAAAATCCCCGAAAAGTTCCGCATCCGCCGTCACCGTCAACCCTAGATAAGGGGGGTTCTGAAGCTGTTTCCGGCACCCTGCTGGAAAGGAGATCATCACAGGAGGCTTCTACGTCACCATGCCTGCCTCCGGAGTGATGCGTGAGTAGTTCCTCCTTGCACTACGGGTTTGTAGTTGTAGCTAGATGGTTGTCTTCTCCTCAGATGCCTCCATGTTTAGATCTCGTGAGCTGCCTATCATGATCGAGATTGATCTTATGTAATTCTATATGATGTGTTTGCTGGGATCCGATGAATATTGAACTTATGCCAAGTTGATTGTAGTCTCTACTTGCATATGCTATTTGTGATCTTGCATGCTTTCCGTTGCTAGTGGTTTCTCTGTCCAAGTAGTTGCTAGTGACTCCAAGAGGGAGTATTTATGCTCGATAGTGGGTTCATGCCTCCTGACCACCTTGCTCGAGAGACAGAAACGTGAAGGGGGAGGATGTGTTGTTGCTATTACGGAGAAAACAGCCGTGAGAGTGCCCGCGTGCATAATCATTGCTTACATTACACACTTTGTTTAATGTAGTTATCTTTTGCTTGCAACTTAATACCTAAGGGGGTTCGGATGATAACCTGAGGGTGGATTAATAGTCATAGATACATATGGATTTTGGTCTATGTATGTTATATTGTGCACTACGGTGCAACCTCTATTTGTCAATTTCCCAGCTGTAATTTGTTCACCCAGCATGCTATCTTTTATGGAGAGACACCACTAGTGAACCTATAAACCCCGGTCCATTCTCCACACTGTTAAACAAACCACAACTATTTACTGCTTTCTTTACTTACTGCAAGCATACATCATTTTCCACACTATACGTCTAATCTTTGTTTTCAGGAAGACCGGTGAGATTGACAACCTCACTGTACCGTTGGGACAAAGTATTTTGGTTGTGTTGTGTGGAGGTTCCACGTTGTTGCTGACACCAGTGAAGCGCCAGCACCACCGTCAGTGGCATCAAACTTCCTGAGATCATCTTCCTCCTACTGGATTGATAACCTTGGTTCTTAACTGGGGGAAATTCTTGCCACTTTCTCATCACACCTTCCTCTTGGGGTTTCCAACACGCCATCCATAGCAATCAAAAATTTATGGCGCCGTTGCCGAGGAGGAAGAAGCCTTCTGGCAAGGGGAGTCTCTCACTCTCAACGTATTTATTTTGTGAATTGTCTTGTTTTTATTTTTTGTCTTGTTTTTTTTTCTTCTCTGTATAAAAAACACACAAAAAAATAGTTTACTTCATAGCTGTTATTTATTTGCTTGCTTTATATCACTAGAATGATTATTCCTGAAGTTGAGGTTCGTTATTTTAGGCAACAAGGGGGAGAGAGTTTAAAATATGCTTGGTATAGAATAAATGATGCTCATAATAAATGTGCAAAAAAAATTCTACCTTGGTACTCCTGAGATGGAAAAGTTAATGAATTAATAATTACTATTGATAGAAGAATCACTGCTCTAGAAGCTAGCAACACTTATGATAATCAAAGTTTTAGGATTGGTAAACTAGAGGATGCTATGGGAACTTTAAGCTCAACCTTTTCATCTCTTAAATTCAAAAAGGAGAAAGCCTTTGTGGGAAAGGAGCAAAGTTTCATGTATGCTCCTAAGATGGCTAAACCCAAATCTCAATATGTGCTGAAAAATTGCTAAAACCATTAATGAAACTAAGAGTGACCTTCATGTTGAATCTTCAAAAACATCTAGAGTGCCTATTGCTGCAAATAATGGTTTATAGGAATTTATAGGGGATGCTTCTTCACTTGAATATACTTGAGTTTCCCTTTTATGCCTAGCTGAAAGGCGTTAAAGAAAAGCGCTACCGGGAGACAACCCGTTTTATTTCGCTGTTTTCAACCTGTTTTCTTTGGTGTGCTTTGCACCTGGGTGTTTTCTATTTCCTTAGCAACCCTTCTGTATCTTTTATTTTGTATTTTTGTTGAGCCAAGTAAAGCCTCTAGTGGAAAGGTGAGGCTATATTTCGGATTTCTGCGCAGCAAACATAATTTTGTTGTCCATTCCGTAAAAAGCACAGAAAAATCAAAATGACCTGAGTTTTCTTGTGCTTAATCCTGAGTTATATACGCAACTTTTCTTAGTTTACCACTTTTTTATTTCAGCAACACAAGATTTTTGAAAAAATCAATCTTTACCTGCTGTTCTGTTTTGACATATTTCTGTCATTTATTGCATTTGCATCTTAATCTCTTTCGTTTGGTGTTCTTTTAAGAAAAAGAGTTTTAGAAGAAATTGTGACAGTAGCTAATGTGTTTTTGAGTGTTATAATTGTGTTGAAACTGAACCATCTGAATTTATTATTTCAATTGCACTAACGTTGCTAATTAAGATTGTGAAAAGTTTTGTGTGAAGGAAGTTTTGAAGGGTCAAGAGAAGAGGATGATATAATGTGATCAAGAAGAGTGAAAAGCCTAACCTTGGGGATGCCACGCTGGTACATCCCAGCAAATTCCAAGAACACTCAAGCGTCTAAGCTTGGGGATGCCCAAGGCACCCCATTCTTCATCAGCAAATTATCAGGTCACTTCTAGTGAAACTATATTTTTATTCGGTCGAATCTCATGTGCTCTACTTGGAGCGTCTTTTATTTTTGTTTTCAATGTTTTTCCTTTCAGTTTTTTTTTACTTTTTCAATAAGCTTGGGTGGACCCCAACATTGTTTTATTGGAGAGTGACACGCTCCGCTTTTTCATGGGAATACTTTGTATTCTTAATCTCTGTCTAGCTGTTGCATGTATTTAGCTCCTGTTTTGCATGCATCTCTTATTAGAGCTATTAGTTTTAGTAGTGTTATGTGATTACTCTCATATTTGCTGGATGTATCATAAAGATTATTTTTGTTAAAGCATGTTTTTTATTTTGCTTGTTGGGAGAAAGAAAACTGCTACTTGAAGTAGAATTTATAACAGTACTAGTAGAAGCTTGTATACACTGTGTCTAGAACTTTTTCATGCCATGCTAAATGTTATTTTAGTTTTAAATCCTTGTGGTTATTGAGTAGGAAGATTAGCCTCAAATAGCTGAGAGTGTTTAATATGTCTTGAAAGATTCACGAGTTGTTCTTGTCATAGTAAAGCATCAATATATGTTTTATTTGGTTGACTTGGCGCATGCTCACACCATGTTTATGACTACAAACCTGTCACGAATAGCCTCCATGACCACTTAGTTTTTGAGCATGTGATACTTCTTATGCTTTAATTAATGATGCTTATGTCGCTATGCATGATTATGTCTCTTATGCTATCTTGATTTGTCGCTCCCAGTCTTTTGCTAGCCTCCACATGTACTGAGTATGAGCTCTACTCGTGCATCCAAACTCCTTAAACCAAAGTTTTTCCCATTGTGTCCACCATACCTACCTACATGTGGGATTTAACTGTCACTCCAAAGTAAATTGCTCATGTGTTACCTTTAAAACCTTCAAAATTACTCCTGCTTTATGTTCCTATTTTTGCTCATGAGGACGTAAATAGAGAATCTCTATCTCACTTGTTGATTTGATTTCACAGCCTGGACTAGTGGCTTCATCCGCTTATCCAAATGATAGAAGAGCAGGCAGCGGGGTTCCCAGCCCCAAATAAATGCAAACAAATTCTCTTCACTATTTTTACCCCTGATTTATCATTCAAAGCATAATTATGTAAACAAAAGAGAAAGAGGGATGGCCTTCTACACCAGTTGCGTCCTTCACCATGGGAGCCGCTCTTGTGAATCCAGTTGGCTTGTGATGTACTGTATTTTCTGTTTACCATTCGTTGACATTAGCATACATCTCCCAAAATATAGACACTCGGTGTCAAACTTTTAATACCTCTGTTTAATAAAATAAAAGCTCTAGCACATGAGTGATCCCTGCTTCCCGACGTGAAGGGCCTTTCTTTTACTTTTATGTTGTATCTCCATATTCTAACTTTATGCACAGTCGAGAGAGCATTTTTGCCATTCTGAGTTATGTGTGCATTTGTCCCATAAACATCAATAATTACTTAATAATTTGATATTATTTGTTCTAGTCTTCCTCATGAACTTTGAAGGTGTCCTGGCATTTATGTTTTGCCCCACTCTTAAGGACTAGCGAAATATCACTTTGCCATGCTTTCTCTATACCCGAAACAAACATCTAACTTTCTTTGCATTATTATTCATGATCCTTTGTTTGAGACACTCTTCGTGATGCAAAGTAATTGCTATGTTTATTATTAAAGTTCTATTTAGCATGTTTGTGTTTGAAGTTCTATGATCTTAGCATGCATATGCTTTTACATTAGATTGATCAAGTTTATGTTATTAGCATGTCACCTCAGAAATTATTGTTTTATCGTTTACCTACTCGAGGACGAGTAGGAACTAAGCTGGGGGATGCTTGATATGTCTCTAATATATCTATAATTTTTGATGCTCCATGATCATATTATGTCAGTTGCTACTTGTTTTCTCCCTTATTTATAGCATTTTAATACGTTTTCCGGGACTAACCTATTAACAAGATGCCAACTGCCAGTTCCCTATTTTTTGTTGTTTTTGGTTTCAGAAAAGTTGTTCTGGAAACATTCTCGGAATTGGACCCCACAATGCCCGAAGTGCCTATTTTCCCCGGAATCATCCAGAACACCGAAGAGGAGTCAAAGACGAGCACCAGGGGGCCACACCATACTGCGGCGCGGGTCAACCCTGGCCGCGCTAGCTATGGTGTGGGGTCCCTGGAGCTCCACCGCCTTTGTCATTTTGCCTATTTAATCGCCCCGGATGGAAAACCTTAAGCACCTTATCAAAAATCCCCGAAAAGTTCCGCAGCCGCTGTCACCATCAACCCTAGATCAGGGGGGTTATGAAGATGTTTCTGGCACCCTTCCGGAGAGGAGATCATCACCGAAGGCTTTCACATCGACATGCCTGCCTCCGGAGTGATGTGTGAGTAGTTCCTCCTTGGACTACGGGTTCGTAGATGTAGCTAGATGGTTGTCTTCTCCTCATATGCCTCCATGTTTAAATCTCGTGAGCTGCCCATAATGATGAGATTAATCTTATGTAATTCTATATGCTGTGTTTGCTGGGATCCGATGAATATTGAACTTATGCCAAGTTTATTATAGTCTTTATTTGCATATGCGATTTGTGATCTTGCATGCTTTCCGCTGCGAGTGGCTGCTCTGGACAAGTAGTTGCTAGTGACTCCAAGAGGGAGCATTTATGCTCGATAGTGGGTTCATGCCTCCTCACCACCTTGCTCGAGTGACAGAAACGTGAAGGGGGAGGATGTGATGTTACCATTAGGGAGAAAACATCGGCGAGAGTGCCCGCATGCATAATCGTTGCTTACATTACACACTTTCTTTAATGCAGTTATCTGTTGCTTGCAACTTAATACCTAAAGGGGTTCGGATGATAACCCAAGGGTGGATTATTAGTCATAGATACATATGGATTTTGGTCTATGTATATTGTTGTAATGCTCGCACTAAATATCATAGTAATCATCATGTTATATTGTGCACTACGGTGCAACCTCTATTTATCAATTTGCCCAGGTGTAATTTGTTCACCCAGCATGCTATCTTTTATGGAGAGACACCACTAGTAAACCTATGAACCCCGGTCCATTTTCCACACTGTTAAACAAACCACAACTATTTAGTGCTTTCTTTACTTACTGCAAGCATACATCAGTTTCCACACTATATGTCTAATATTTGTTTTCAGCAAGACCGGTGAGATTGACAACCTCACTATACCGTTGGGACAAAGTATTTTGGTTGTGTTATGTGCAGATTCCACGTTGTTGCTGACACAGGTGAAGCGCCAGCACCACCGTTAGTGGCATCAACCTTCCTGAGATCCTCTTCCTCCTACTGGATTGATAACCTTGGTTCTTAACTGAGGAAAATTCTTGCCACTTTCTCATCACACCTTCCTATGTGGTTTCCAACACTCCATCCATAGCAATCACGCACGCGGTCATCTGAAAAAAAATCCGATGAAGCTCCTGCCTGCCCATGAAGGAAGAGGAGGCCTGGCCTTCATGTCCCGCTGAGGATGGTCGTCACAGTGTTGTCGATGTCCCGACGGAAGAAACCCGCCGACGGAGAGAGGGGAAGCTCATGAAGGAAGTGAGAGAGATAGAGTGAGTGATATGACTAGAAGAGAGAAAGGGGGAGGTGAGCGCAATTAAGTGTCGGCCTGGTGCCAGTTGCCGGAAATATTTCACAAAAGAGAAGAAAAGTAATTTGAAATGGAAAGAAAAAGAATTAATACAGAATAATAATAACATAACCACAAAGTACTACATCCGTTTGATCTCACAGAATAAAAACAATTTCCTGAAGTTTTTGAAAGACAAAATGCAGATTCAATTTTTTAAAAATCAAGCTTATCTGAATTGTGTTGATTGTTTAGTGATATCGTGACCTTTTGAAAATGATTATCCAATTGCTTGGATGTGTTAGGGTGGACACTAGGAAGTCCCAAGACAATGGTATGACCGAACTCTTCACAAGATGCCCTCTTGTTTCTCCGTTCCGGGAGTTTTGATCCAATAGTGCATGTAAATTTGAGAGAGATACACAGAGAGAAAGAAGTCAGGCTCTAAGTAGTCCTGGAACCCGCCAGAGAGAATCCGACGCCGGTGAAGCCCTAACACAGAGAGTGAGGGGATCTTATGCCACCATGTGTTATGGTGGCATTCAAACGCTCTAGAGCCCCTCTCCGGAGAAAACCTAGCCCCTTTGTGGAAAAAGGCGGAACTGTCGTTCTGGCCCCTCTACGTGAGCCGAAACGGGGTAGCAAAGTGGAACCAACTGCTTGGTTGTGTTAGGTTAAGACCAAGGAACACCCAAGAAAATGGTAGTGCCCACCTCTTTGAAATATTCCCCCAGTCTCGTCACATTCGGGAGTTTCGGGCTCTAATTAAATAGTCCTGGAACCCGTAGAGAGAATCTGATGCCGGTGAAGCCCTAACAGAGAGAGCGGGGGAATCTTGGTCATCCAGGATCCATGCCATAGTCTAACACACATGGTATGGAATACAATGGGATTTGGTGGCAAGTAGATGATCCGGAGCCCCCTCTCTGGAGAAACATAGCCCCGTTGGGGAAAAGGACGGAACTATCGTTCTGACCCTCTACGTTAGCCGGAAGGGGGTAGCAAAGTGGAACCAATTTATTGGTTGTGTTAGGTAAGGCCCATGGAACACCCAATAGAATGGTAGGGGCCACCTCTTGGGAATATTCCCCCAAGGTCCGTCAGATCCGGGAGTTTCGGGCTCTATGTAGTCGTGGAACATGCCAGAGAGAATCCGACGCCGGTGAAGCCCTAACATAGAGAGCATGGTAAACTTGGGCATCCAAGACCCATGACACACTCTAACACACATGTTATGGCATACCATGGGATTTGGTGTCATTCAGACGATCCGGAGCCCCCTCGTGAGAAACCATAGCCCGATGGGGAAAAAGACGGAACTGCCGTTCTGCCCCATCTACGAGAGACGGAACGGGGTAGACAAGTGGAACTAACTGCTTGGTTGTGTTAGGTTACGACCAAGGAACACCTTAGAGAATGGTAGGTCCCACCTATTGGCAATATTCCATCAGTTCCGTCACACCCGGGAGTTTTAGACTCTCATTAATTAGTCTTGGAACCCACGAGAGCGAATCTGACGTCGGTGAAACCCTAACACAGAGAGCGAGGGAATCTTGGGCATCCAAGACCCATGCCACACTCTAGCACACATGCTATGGCGTGTAGTGAAATTTGGTGGCATTTAGACCCCTCTCCGGATAAACCATAGACCCGCTGGGGAAAAAGACGGAACTGCCGTTCTGCCCCATCTATGAGAGCCGGAAGGGGGTAGACAAGTGGAACTAACTGCTTGGTTGTGTTAGGTCAGGCCCAAGGTACACCCAAGAGAATGGTAGGTCCCACCTCTTGGCAAGATTCCACCAGTTCCGTCACACCCGCGAGTTTCGGGCTCTCATTAATTAGTCTTGGAACCCATGAGAGCGAATCTCACATCGGTGAAACGCTAACACAGAGAGAGAGGGAATCTTGGGAATCCAAGACCCATGCCAAACTATAGAACACATGGTATGGCGTGTAGTGGGATTTGGTGGCGTTCGGACCCCCCTCCGGATAAACCATAGACCCGCTGGGGAAAAAGATGGAACTGTCGTTCTGCCCCATCTACGTGAGCCGGAAGGGGGTAGCAAAGTGGAAATAAATGCTTGGTTGTGTTAGGTTAGGCCCAAGGAACACCCAAGAAAATGGTAGGGCCCACCTCTTGGCAAGATTCCCCTAGTCCCATCAGATCCGGGAGTTTCGGGCTCTAACTATGTAGTCGTGGAACCCGTAGAGAGAATCTGTCGCCGGTAAAGCCCTAACACAGAGAGTGAGGGGATCTTGGTCATCCAAGACCCATACCACTCTCCAACACACATGGTATGGCATACAATGGGATTTTGTCGCAATCAGTTGATCCGGAGCCCCCTCTCTGGAGAAACCATAGCCCCGCTGGGGAAAAAGACGGAACTGTGTTCTGGCTCCTCTACATGAGCCGGAAGGGGGTAGCAAAGTGGATAAAAAATACTTTGTTGTGTTCGGTTAGGCCCAAGTAACACCCAATACAATGGTAGGGGCCACCTCTTGGCAAGATTCCCCCAGTTCCGCCAGATCCGGGAGTTTCGGGCTCTAAGTAGTCATGGAACACGCGAGAGAGAATCCGATGCCGGTGAAGACCTAACACAAAGAGCGAAGTAATATCGGGTATCCAATACCATGACACATTCTAACACACATGGTATTTCATACCACGGGATTTGGTGGCATTCATACGATCCGAAGCCCCCCTCCGTAGAAACCATAGCCCCGCTGGGGAAAAAGGCGGAACTGCCGTTCTAGCCCCTCTACGTGAGCCGGAAGGGGGTAGCAAAGTGGAACCAAATGTTTCGTTGTGTTAGATTATGCCCAAGTAACACAAAAGAAAATGATAGGGTACACCTCTTGGCAAGATTCCCCTAGTTCCGTCAAATCCGGGAGTTTCGGACTCTAAGTAGTCATGGAACCCACTAGAGAGAATCCAACGGCGGTGAAGCCCTAACACAGAGAGCAATGGAGTCTTCAGCATCCAAGATCCATTACACACTCTAAAACACATGGTATGTCATACCATGGTATTTGGTGGCACTCAGATGATCCATTGCCCCCCTCCGGAGAAACCATAACCCCTATGGGGAAAACGACGGAACTGCCGTTCTTTCCCATCTACGAGAGCCGGAAGGGGGTAGCAAAGTGGAACCTGAAGGCGTCGTTGCATAAAAAACAAAAATGTTCCAACGTGAGAGACACCCGAAAGGCCAAGATCTAATCTAGGGGACGAAGTGCAACGGGCATAGAGAGAGACTTAAGAAGAACATACCCTCGAAGACACAAAGCGTCACGAGATCAAATCTCGTTGTTGGCGTAGTCGTACTCACACGGATCCCGAGAGCGAGAAGATATGCACCGCAATCCGGCGGTGCCTCCATGATCGGTCACACGTATGGTTGATTACGACCTCCATTCCCTCGATCCAGCGGGGAGGCGGAAGTAGAGGATCTCTGGAATGGAGCAGCAGGTGGAGAGGAAGTTAGGTGGGCAAGTGTGTAAGAGAGAGGGAGCTCGTGCCCTCTATTTATAGGAGAGGGGGAGGCAGCCCAAGGGGGGTGCAGCCATCCCATGGGTGTGCCCCCACCTCTTCCATCATCATGTGAGTGGACACTCCACTCACACCCACTCATTTTCCCTTAAACCTCCACTTAGAAAATCCAAGAGTTTTTCTTTAATAAATCCACTTAGAGAATCCAGTTGGCTTGTGACGTAATGTATTTTCTGTTTACCATTCGTTGACATTAGCATACATCTCCCAAAATATAGACATTCGGTGTCAAACTTTTAATACCTCTGTTTAATAAAATAAAAGCTCTAGCACATGAGTGATCCCTGCTTCCCGACGTGAAGGGCCTTTCTTTTACTTTTATGTTGTATCTCCATATTCTAACTTTATGCACAGTTGAAAGAGCATTTTTGCCATTCTGAGTTATATGTGCATTTGTCCCATAAACATCAATAATTACTTCATAATTTGATATTATTTGTTCTTAAATTATTTGTTCTAGTCTTCCTCATGAACTTTGAAGGTGTCCTGGCATTTATGTTTTGCCCCACTCTTAAGGACTAGCGAAATATCACTTTGCCATGCTTTCTCTATAACCGAAACAAACATCTAACTTTCTTTGCATTATTATTCATGATCCTTTGTTTGAGACACTCTTCGTGATGCAAAGTAATTGCTATGTTTATTATTAAAGTTCTATTTAGCATGTTTGTGTTTGAAGTTCTATGATCTCAGCATGCATATGCTTTTACATTAGATTGATCAAGTTTATGTTAGTAGCATGTCACCTCAGAAATTATTGTTTTATCGTTTACCTACTCGAGGACGAGTAGGAACTAAGCTGGGGGATGCTTGATACGTCTCTAATGTATCTATAATTTTTGATGCTCCATGATCATATTATGTCAGTTGCTACTTGTTTTCTCCCTTATTTATAACATTTTTATACGTTTTCCGGGACTAACCTATTAACAAGATGCCAAGTGCCAGTTCCCTATTTTCTGTTGTTTTTGGTTTCAGAATAGTTGTTCTGGAAACATTCCCGGAATTGGACCCCACAAAGCCCGAAGTGCCTATTTTCCCCGGAATCATCCAGAACACCGAAGAGGAGTCGAAGACGGGCACCAGGGGGCCACACCATAGGGCGGCGCGGGTCAACCTTGGCCGCGCCAGCTATGTTGTGGGGCCCCTGGAGCTCCACCGCCTTTGCCCTTTTGCCTATTTAATCGCCCCGGATGGAAAACCTTAAGCACCTTATCAAAAATGGCCGAAAAGTTCCGCAGCCGCTGTCACCGTCAACCCTAGATCAGGGGGGGTTCTGAAGATGTTTCTGGCACCCTTCCGGAGAGGAGAACATCACCGAAGGCTTTCACATCGACATGCCTGCCTCCGGAGTGATGCGTTAGTAGTTCATCCTTGGACTACGGGTTCGTAGCTGTAGCTAGATGGTTGTCTTCTCCTCATATGCCTCCATGTTTAAATCTTATGTAATTCTATATGCTGTGTTTGCTGGGATCCGATGAATATTGAACTTATGCCAAGTTTATTATAGTCTTTATTTGCACATGCTATTTGTGATCTTGCATGCTTTCCGTTGCCAGTGGCTGCTCTGGACAAGTAGTTGCTAGTGACTCCAAGCGGGAGTATTTATGCTCGATAGTGGGTTCATGCCTCCTCACCACCTTGCTCAAGTGATAGAAACATGAAGGGGGAGGATGTGATGTTACCATTAGGGAGAAAACAGCGGCGAGAGTGCCCGCGTGCATAATCATTGCTTACATTACACACTTTATTTAATGCAGTTATCTGTTGCTTGCAAGTTAATACCTAAAGGGGTTCGGATGATAACCCAAGGGTGGATTATTAGTCATAGAGACATATGGATTTTGGACTATGTATATTGTTGTAATGCTCGCACTAAATATCATAGTAATCATCATGTTATATTGTGCACTACGGTGCAACCTCTATTTATCAATTGCCCAGCTGTAATTTGTTCACCCAACATGCTATCTTTTATGGAGAGACACCACTAGTAAACCTATCAACCCCGGTCCATTTTCCACACTGTTAAACAAACCACAACTATTTAGTGCTTTCTTTACTTACTGCAAGCATACATCAGTTTCCACACTATATGTCCAATATTTGTTTTCAGCAAGACCGGTGAGATTGACAACCTCACTATACTGTTGGGACAAAGTATTTTCGTTGTGTTATGTGCAGATTCCACGTTGTTGCTGACACAGGTGAAGCGCCAGCACCACCGTTAGTGGCATCAACCTTCCTGAGATCCTCTTCCTCCTACTGGATTCATGACCTTGGTTCTTAACTGAGGAAAATTCTTGCCACTTGCTCATCACACCTTCCTCTGTGGTTTCCAACACTCCATCCATAGCAATCACGCACGCGGTCATCTGAAAAGAAGCCGATGAAGATCTTGCCTGCCCATGAAGGAAGATGAGGCCTGGCCTTCGTGTCCTGCCGAGGATGGTCGCCTCGGTGCTGTTGATGTCCCGACGGAATAAAACCCGCCGACGGAGAGAGGGGAAGCTCATGAAGGCGGTGAGAGTGATAGAGTGAGTGATATGACTAGAAGAGAGAAAGGGGGAGGTGAGCGCAATTAAGTGCCGGCCTGGTGCCAGTTGCCGAAAACATTTCACAAAAGAGAAGAAAAATAATTTGAAATGGAACGAAAAAGAATTAATACAGAATAATAATAACATAACCACAAAGTACTACATCCGTTTGATCTGACAGAATAAAAACAATTTCCTGAAGTTTTTGAAAGACAAAATGCAGATTCAATTTTTAAAAAATCAAGCTTATCTGAATTGTGTTGATTATTTAGTGATATCGTGACCTTTTGAAAATGATTATCCAATTGGTTGGATGTGTTAGGGTGGACACTAGGAAGTCCCAATACAATGGTATGACCCAACTCTTCACAAGATGCCCTCCTGTTTCTCCGTTCCGGGAGTTTTGGTCCAATAGTGCATGTAAATTTGAGAGAGATACACAGAGAGAAAGAAGTCAGGCTCTAAGTAGTCCTGGAACCCGCCAGAGAGAATCCGACGCCGGTGAAGCCCTAAAACAGAGAGTGAGGGGATCTTATGCCACCATGTGTTATGGTGGCATTCAAACACTCTAGAGCCCCTCTCCGGAGAAAACCTAGCTCCTTTGTGGAAAAAGGCGGAACTGTCGTTCTGGCCCCTCTATGTGACCCGAAACGGGGTAGCAAAGTGGAACCAACTGCTTGGTTGAGATAGGTTAAGACCAAGGAAAACCCAAGAAAATGTTAGTGCCCACCTCTTTGAAATATTCCCCCAGTCTCGTCACATCCGGGAGTTTCGTGCTCTAATTAAGTAGTCCTGGAACCCGTAGAGAGGATCTGACGCCGGTGAAGCCCTAACAGAGAGAGCGGGGGAATCTTGGTCATCCAAGATCCATGCCACATTCTAACACACATGGTATGGAATACAATGGGATTTGGTGGCAAGTAGACGATCCGGAGCCCCCTCTCTGGAGAAACATAGCCCCGTTGGGGAAAAGGACGGAACTATCGTTCTGACCCTCTACGTGAGCCGGAAGGGGGTAGCAAAGTGGAACCAATTTATTGGTTGTGTTAGGTTAGGCCCATGGAACACCCAATATAATGGTAGGGGCCACCTCTTGGGAATATTCCCCCAGGTCCGTCAGATCCGGGAGTTTTGGGCTCTATGTAGTCGTGGAACATGCCAGAGAGAATCCGACGTCGGTGAAGCCCTAACATAGAGAGCGAGGTAATATCGGGTATCCAAGACCATGAAACACTCTAACATACATGGTATGTCATACCATGGGATTTGATGGAATTCATACGATCCGAAGCCCCCCTCCTCATACGATCTTAATCCCCCTCTGGAGAAACCACAGCCCCGCTGGGGAAAAAGGCGGAATTGCCGTCCTGGCCCCTCTATGTGAGCCAGAAGGGGGTAGAGAAGTGTAACCTATTGTTTGGTTGTGTTAATTAGGTTAGGCCCAACGAAAACCAAAGAAAATTTAAGGGTCCACCTCTTGGCAAGATTCCCCTAGGTTCGTCAAATCCGGGAGTTTCGGGCTCTAAGTAGTCCTGGAACCCGCTAGAGAGAATCGGACGCCGGTGAAGCCCTAACATAGAGAACGAGGTAAACTTGGGCATCCAAGACCCATGACACACTCTAACACACATTTTATGGCATACCATGGGATTTGGTGTCATTTAGACGATCCGGAACCCCCCTCGTGAGAAACCATAGCCGGATGGGGAAAAAGACGGAACTGCCGTTCTGCCCCATCTACGAGAGCCGGAAGGGGGTAGACAAGTGGAACTAACTGCTTGGTTGTGTTAGGTTAGGCCCAAGGAACACCCAAGAGAATGGTAGGTCCCACCTCTTGGCATGATTCCACGAGTTCCGTCACACCCACTAGTTTCGGGCTCTCATTAATTAGTCTTGGAATCCATGAGAGCGAATCTGACATCGGTGAAACCCTAACACAGAGAGCGAGGGAATCTTGGGCATCCAAGACCCATGCCACACTCTAGCACACATGGTATGGCGTGTAGTGGGATTTGGTGGCATTCAGACCCCCCTCCGGATAAACCATAGACCCGCTGGGGAAAAAGACGGAACTGTCATTCTGTCCCATCTACGTGAGCCGGAAGGGGGTAGCAAAGTGGAAATAACTGCTTGGTTGTGTTAGGTTAGGCCCAAGGAACACCCAAGAAAATGGTAGGGCCCACCTCTTGGCAAGATTCCCCTAGTCCCGTCAGATCCGGGAGTTTCGGGCTCTAACTATGTTGTCGTGGAACCCGTAGAGAGAATCTGTCGCCGGTAAAGCCCTAACAAAGAGAGTGAGGGGATCTTGGTCATCCAAGACCCATGCCACACTCTAACACACATGGTATGGCATACAATGAGCTTTTGTCGCAATCAGTTGATCCGGAGCCCCCTCTCTGGAGAAACCATAGCCCCGTTGGGAAAAAGACGGAACTGTGTTCTGGCTCCTCTACGTGAGCCAGAAGGGGGGTAGCAAAGTGGATAAAAAATTCTTTGTTGTGTTAGGTTAGGACCAAGTAACACCCAATACAATGGTAGGGGCCACCTCTTGGGAGTTTCGGGCTCTAAGTAGTCATGGAACACGCGAGAGAGAATCCGATGCCGGTGAAGCCCTAACACAAAGAGCAAAGTAATATCGGGTATCCAATACCATGACACACTCTAACACACATGGTATGTCATACCATGGGATTTGGTGGCATTCATACGATCCGAAGCCCCCCTCCGTAGAAACCATAGCCCCGTTGGGGAAAAAGGCGGAACTGCCGTTCTAGCCCCTCTACGTGAGCCGGAAGGGGGTAGCAAAGTGGAACCAAATGTTTGGTTGTGTTAGATTATGCCCAAGGAACACCAAAGAAAATGATAGGGTACACCTCTTGGGAAGATTCCCCTAGTTCCGTCAAATCCGGGAGTTTCGTACTCTAAGTAGTCATGGAACCCGCTAGAGAGAATCCAACGGCGGTGAAGCCCTAACACAGAGAGCAATGGACTCTTCAGCATCCAAGATCCATTACACACTCTAAAACACATGGTATGTCATACAATGGTATTTGGTGGCACTCAGATGATCCATTGCCCCCCTCCGGAGAAACCATAACCCCTATGGGGAAAAGGACGGAACTGCCGTTCTTTCCCATCTACGAGAGCCGGAAGGGGGTAGAAAAGTGGAACCTGAAGGCGTCTTTACATAGAAAACAAAAATGTTCCAACGCGAGAGACACCTGAAAGGCCAAGATATAATCTAGGGGACGAAGTGCAACGGGCATAGAGAGAGACTTAAGAAGAACATACCCTCGAAGACACAAAGCGTCACGAGATCAAATCTCGTTGTTGGCGTAGTCATACTCACACGGATCCCAAGAGCGAGAAGATATGCACCGCAATCCGGCGGTGCCACCATGATCGGTCACACGTATCGCTGATTACGATCTCCATTCCCTCGATCCATCGGGGAGACGGAAGTAGAGGATCTATGGAATGGAGCAGCGGGTGGAGAGGAAGTGAGGTGGGCAAGTGTGTAAGAGAGAGGGAGCTCGTGCCCTCTATTTATAGGAGAGGGGGAGGCATCCCAAGGGGGGTGCAGCCAGCCCATGGGTGTGCCCCCACCTCTTCCATCATCATGTGGGTGGACACTCCACTCACACCCACTCATTTTCCCTTAAAACTCCACTTAGAAAATCCAAGAGTTTTTCTTTAATAAATAAATTAAACATTTTTATTTCTTTATTTCATCATTTGTTAATTCTATTAACAAACTTTTTCATATAGCACCTCGAATCATTTGTTAATTCTATTAACAATCATTCGATGAAAATCCCCTTGAACTATTTCAATTTTCCCCGAAACAATTTCGGTGCTGCTCAAAACATTCTTCGTTATTATGTATCCTCTCAAATGCGTCATCGAACCTTAGGTGTGTCACCCTACGGTTCGCGAATAAGATAGACATGATCGAGACTCCTCTCCAATCAATAATCGACAGTGGGATCTGGAGATCCATGATGACTCCTATATATTCAACGATAACTCTCGTGATCGTGTGAACCATCAACGTCGTGAACTATTCCCTTTGTCTCGCAATATTTTACTTGTCCGAGATTCGATCATTGGTATCAACCATACCTTGTTAAATTTCATTACCTGACAAGTACTCTTTTCTCGTTTCCGTGATATGACATCCTTGTGATCATATCATGGGCTTGCAAGCGGTGTCGATGTGATATCACCGAGAGGGCCCATAGTATATCTCTCCGTCATTTGGATGGACAAATCCCACTCTTGATCCATGATCCTCAACTAATACTTTCCGAATACCTAACGGCACCTTTATAGTCACCCTGTTATGGTGTGATGTTTGATGACATCAAAGCACCCTTCCGGTACCAGTGATTGGCATGATCTCATGGTCTAAGGAATAAGTTACTTCGTATGCAAGATATAACAATATAAACTAAATTACTTGATCGTATTGTTATCGTGATATTGGGTCTATGTTCATCACATCATTCTACCAATGACATGACCTTGTTATTAACAACATCCAACGTTCATGATCAGGAAACCTTGATCATAAATTAATCAACGAGCTAGTTAAAAGAGAGGCTTTACTAGGAACCATTGTTTATTTATTAAACACACATGTATGAACGTTTTCGGTTAATATAATTCTAGCCTTAGAAATAAAAAATTATCATTAACAAGGAATAAGATAATAACCACTTTATTATTGCCTCTCGGAAATATTCCCTTCAGTCTCCCACTTGCACTAGAGTCAATAATCTAGTTAGTAAGCACTTAACACATATGGCGTTCCAGTGTTATTACCATGCTTTGTATGTGGTAAACATCATCAAAAAGATCTGAACTGTTCAGGTCCTATTGTATTTGCATGTTCTTTGCATCTACATGCATCACTCATTCTCTAATGAGATGGCTTTGTATATATTTGGTCAACCGGTGAAACCTTAATTCCTCAGCTTAAACCAATGTTACTAACATTCTGAAAATATAGCTTCATAGTGTCAGCATTCTTGGAAATTCACCAAGTTCAATACAAAACTCCTTGACACAAAATACTCTTATTATTTTGTTGTCAACACAACGATATACTTAGCCTTTGTTGTAGTATCCAGCACAATACTTTAATTTTGAAACACTTCCAAATCCAGCATGGAACTTTCTTCTAGCCTATTGTGCTACCCTTCATCACATATTTTAATTGAGATAAAATTATTTGAATAGATGACAGGACTATTAGTGTAACATATTACAACAAATAGTTTGTCATTACTATATAGGAAAACATATCCTTATCATTTCTAAAATGACACAAGGATCTCTCCCAGTGTTGTCTAATCATCATATGAATTATCCTGCTATAACATTTTATAGCACATGACTCATCTGGTTGTGTACATAGCATAGAACACATGACTTAGAAATCTTAATTTCAATTATGCTCATCATGTGTCAAAACACTTGAATCTTGCTTAATTCTTTTCCATGTGGTAAGAACTCCTTCTTGTCATTTTGATATTGACTTACTTCAATATTTCATCTATGTAATTTGTCTTCAATCATATCAGGCGCTTCAATCCATCTCTTATAGATATCGATGCCCAATATCTTCTAAGCCTTTCATCAATATAAAAATCTTAATCGTGTTAATTTAAAATACATATTTTCCAATCAACCATATGGCATCTACATAAAGCATTGGAAATATGTCTTAGCGCTCCCACTTAATTTCTTGTAATTCTACAAGCATCTTTATCGTTCATGATGGAATCAAACTCTTTTGATAACTTCATTAAGGTAAAGATTCCAAGTTCATTATGCTTACTTCAACCATTTTAAGTGTGCATACCTTTCCAGCAACCTTTTGAATTTTACAAAACTCTCAGACCGTGTCAAGTACACATCCTCGATCAAACTTCTTTGAGAGGAAAGTTGGTTTTGTTATTCAACTGCCATATCATAATATGTAACTTTTGCTAGAACTATACGGAAAGACTAAAGCATCACTACGGAAGATCAAAATCCTGTAGTAGTCAACTCTTTGAACTTCGTCGAAAACATATTTTCGACAAGTACAACTCTCAAAGGATGTAAATATCCATGTCTTTCTTGATATATAGACCTTTTTCTATCGTTAGGCATCATGCATTTCGAAAGAACTACAAAGTCACATACTTGATATTCATACAAGGATACTATGGCGGATATAATGACTCATAGTCAATTTTACGAAGTCAGGGCCCATCATTTGCTTCCTTTATAAGGTCTAGGTCCTTTGTTGTCAAAACAACACTTTAATCTTAAACCACAAGTTGGTCTAAGTACAAAGTTTTAGGACTTTTGTGGTTCGGTTCGCAAACTCATCGAAGTATGTAAAACTCATGTAGTGTCTTCTACTTTGTCAAAATAGCAAACCCCAGAACAACTTCCAGTGATGTGATACTCTTGACATGGTAACGAAGATTCTCTAATCTCGTTGAGTTTGTACTGTCCTCCCACTCACTTATTTCGCAAGAACTATTTTCTCGAGAAATCAACCCTTTCTGACAAACAACATTTGTCTTTGGTCGGTGATAGGAGAAATACCCAATGGATTCGTTGGGATAACCTTATAAACATATATGTATCCCATTTTGGTTGTAAACATTTTACACATGTTATGCATACCAAAACTTAAGAAAAAGACAATTTGGGTCATTACCCAAACCATATCTTATATGGTGTCAATTTCAATGGATCATGATGGCGCTCTTTTCAGTGTTAAAGCGGTTGTCACTAATGTATAAACTACAAAATTATAATGGCATTTTTTATTTATCTTACCATGTCAAAACAAGGCTTGATTTTTGTCTCTCGAACACTCCAAACTAATGTGGGGTAATTCGAGTAATGTAAGTTCTAGAACAATTCTGCAACTTCTCAGATGTTTTGCTAAACTTGTAACTCAAACTTTATCCTTTATGATCCAATCATAAATACTTGATTATCTTGTTACATTGATTTTTACTTCATATTAGCAACCATTTAACCCAATTCAAAATGTCAAACTTCGTTCTCTTTAAATAGATATACTCACATATCTACTCAAATCATCGACATAATTTTATGAAGGAAAAAATTAATCCACCATACATGACTAGACATAATGGACTATATACATCAATATGTATAATCTCCACTAAATTATTTGTCCATTCTACTTTGGCCTATGAACGGAATTTTAGTCATCTTTTGGAAGAGGTCTCACAAGCGTCAATTTATTCAAAACAAAATGACTCCGGAAGTCCATCAATATGGAGTTTCTTCATGTTTTCCTTTCTGAAATGATCTAAAATGGTGGTGTCACAATTTAAGTGAAACTCTTTTACTTCTTGCAACGTTTAGCATTTAGTCTTATAGATGTTTACTTTGCCAACATGATTTATATTAACATATCCATCAATTATGGAATATGGCCATAGTTTGAACAATCTCATTTGTTCTCACAAAAGACCAGAACAAAATAACAACTTATTAGGTTCTTAAAATAAATCTTGAATGTTTGGTTCTATGCGATAATGAACACAACAACACTTTATTTCTGTTATTGTCATAATCGATTCCACATCTATTACTAGTTCCTTTTAGGCCCTTGTATTTCTTGCATTGCGTTGCTTTGTATGACAACTCATACCAACCAATGTGGTATCAAAATACCCAAAAATACTTTGTTAACTAGTAATACATCTATAACTTGTATATCACTCCTGAGCTGGACTTTTCCAGTTATCTTCTTTTTCTGCCATATATCTTTTTGTAATTCTATTTTCAATATTCTCTTCACTTTACAGAAGAATAACTCAACATCAAACAATGCTAGACGTACTAGCTCATTTTCTTTGGCGAGTTAGTCATATACTATCACCCATTAAGTCATACTTTGAGTTTGATTGTTCTACTAATATCACCATATTCATAGTATTCTTTTAGATTCCACTCTTAGCAATCTCCTAGTAGGGTAAACAACTTTACCTATACTTTTAATCCATCCCATCATAATTTTTTTATGATTAAGCAACAATAGCTCGAAGGAAGGAATTTAGAGGATAATTTTTAGCGCCCAACTTCTTGGAATATTCAAGCGCCTAGCGTCTTCAATCATTGCATATATTCAGATAATATAAGAAAACATTGTCGCGCTAAATTATAATCAGTCATGTTGCCACAAATAAGTTTCTAGATATCAATATATCTTTCACTTGATTGTTTCTGAAAACAACTCTTTTCAGTCCCTAAATCACCTTGATCAACAAAACATTCTTTTGAAGATAAAGTAATATGGAAGCAACCATGACTCTGGATTCTAAGTAGGAATTGGTTGCTCTCTAGATCAATCAATCATTAATCATATTGAGCTAGGTAGGAAATGCCGGAAATCTACAATAGGACTCAATTTTCAATTTCACTAATATGGTACCAATCTTAAATGTTTTTTACCAGATCATAACAGTTATATCTCAATTAACAATCTAAGTGTAAGGTAGTTATGTGGATGCCAATGAATACTACAATTTGTGCAAATTCACTTTGATTGGTTGTTCATGATAAATAAGTTCAAGTTAATTCAAAATTATACCATGAACTCCCACTCAAGAACAACATCCCTCTTAGTCGTCTTTAGTGATTACACGAACCAAATTCACTACACCAAAACCGATCATCACGTGAGATGATGTAGCTTCAAAGGCGAACATCTGATAATGGATGGAGTCTATCGGAATGGCGAACCTGCGGAGCCCCCAAAGGCAACAACTAAGTTTAAAAATCAGTGTGGAGTTATTTTTAGGGACCTCATCCCCATAAGTGTTATAGAATGGAATAATCCATCACAAATAGATGATCATACTGGAGTTACTTTTGTCTCTGATAGGTCGAAAAACATTCTTTTCGACAAGCTTATGACACATTTCACCCTACCACCTTGTGATAAAGAAGAGGAAGTTGCGAAAATGCTCCACAAAGTCAAGCACTGGTCTCTTAATAATATGGCCGAGGCTTTCAATGCTTACAAAACAAGATTATGGAAAGAATAGCAGACTAAACAAAGAGCTCCAATATTCGAGGGTCCGCTAGAGAAGCAGAGGCAACACTGGCCAGAATTTAAGGCGCACACGGTATCAGAAGAGGGTATGGAAAGGTCAGCAAAAGATAAGCCAAATGCGCCTAAGAAGAAATATCACCATACTATGGGTCCAGGCGGCTACAGGATTTCAGTGCCTAAGTTTGATAAACTTGAGGCAAATCTGCGAGCTCAGGGGATCACTCCAGCTACAGAAGATAAGCAAAAGATAAGCCAAATGCGCCTAAGAAGAAATATCACCATACTATGGGTCCAGGCGGCTACAGGATTTCAGTGCCTAAGTTTGATAAACTTGAGGCAAATCTGCGAGCTCAGGGGATCACTCCAGCTACAGAAGATTTTACCATTAGGTCAAGAAATTGGTTACTTGGGCATGTGGCACAGTTTGACCCAAAGGGGTATCTTATTGTGAATGCAAAAAATCGCGGTCCCCTTTGCGAAACATCTTAGTGTATTAAAACAGGTTAATTAGGGAAAGTTCATGCTGGAACGAGAGAAGACGAGCTGACGAAGGCCCTCGGTAATCCGGAACTTGCCTGTTGTACATGAGGCTAGGGAGGATACCCATGGTCGATTGAGTTTACTACGGCAGAATCCAAATATGCATATAGAAGCCGAGAGAGAGGAAAGAAGCGGAAGGAGGCGGAGGTCTCAGACAGTTTTTCGGAACTCGAGGCCAAATATCAGCAGGTGCAGCAGCAGATTGACGATATTAAAGTACATCGCTCCCGGTCGCAAGACAATACGCTCGACGGAGGCCCATCTCAACGCCGGAGCAGCGTGGCTTGAATGGAGGTACCGGCTGACGATGCAGCGGTGATGCATAGTACACAGGTGATACATGATGCTACAGAGGTGATACATGATGTTGCTGCACCGAGTGAGGCCGTGGATTCAATCAAGGAGAAGAAAAATTGTGAGCTCCATGTGTCCGTTTGGAACATATCTATGGAAGGTGGCAGACGGCTATGCTTTACCTTTTGTAGATGGAGCGACCTGGCATGGCCAACCGATCCCACCTGGCTATGCTCATGTTGATGTGGATGAAGTTCTGGAGATTTGGAGGGCATTGCGGGTTGACTTTCCCGTCGGTGAGATAGAGAGAGTGGGAGAAGCCGTCAATAGCTTCATAGTATGGAAAAAGGAAAACGTAGTATTTCCAAAGCCACCATCTCCTTCTCCGAGAGGCAATTCACCACCACCACCACCACCACCTCCACCTCTTTCTCCGAGAGCCAATCCACCATGACCACCTACAACGAGTCGACACCTCGACGCCATGGAACTCAGCAGCTCGAGTCCGCCTCAATCTCCGCTACCTCGGTCGATTTCGCCGCCCACTAAGTCCCGCGGGGAAAAGCGGAAGGGTCGTACCACCGACGCTTCTAAGTATCCACCAAAGAAGAAAGCTCCTCAGCAAAAGAAACCCAAGCCGTCGCCAGAGGTGTTGCATTACGATATGACTGGCGAGCAGAACTTTGTGTGGGTGGTTGCGGACACGAAATGTCAAATGGCTATGGGGGAAAGAAACCCGCCTTACCGCCAAAGGAGTTAATTGATCCGGCAGTAAGGAAACACTTTAAGGATTTGCTACAAATGCCATCCCAAGTTCAGCTAAATCAAAATGATGACTATGTGCGCGGTTTATTAAACAGTCAATCCAAAGGAAAGAAAAAGGGGCGCACAATTCCCTAGCTCGGTAAGCAGAAAAAACAGTCGATCTCCCCGCTCAAGGTGGTACCCGCTGTAAAGAAACCCTCCGAGCCAATTGATATGGATGAAGTTAGGAGGTTTGCCAGATCTTGTGGTGTCACTGTTGAGCAATTGCTAAGCGGTCGCGATGGGACTTCCAAGTTGCTGATCGAGCATGGAAATATGAGTCAGGGAAGTCTCTTGTCAGACCTGACCTGCTCGGCTCTCTAACAACACATAAGCTTCAACTACATTAGTGGTACATGACAGCCTCAACCCAAGGGTTGGATGCACTCATGATCAAAGTTGGAGAGGATAATTTATTCCGCGACGACTCGATCTCTCTTTATTTTGAAGATCTTTTTTATCTCTATAATCTAGACGGCCTGATAAATCGATCATCGGCACCTATGAGCTATAAGTGATTAATTTATTTCTGTAATTAAGTCTCTACCTTAGCTTGTTCTATCATTGCTTCTTATTATACTGATTGTACGATGTATATTATGCAGAATGAAGATTCGGGAATGTGAAGGAACCTGTGGCATTAGGTTCATTGACCCATATATCGACAATGATATAATACTAAAGCAATACCCCAGCGAAACGGAGAATAACATTCTTATGTTTTTGGCAAAACAATTTTACTGTAGTGAAATACTATTTTCTTATAAACAGGGGTGAGTGTTACTTTCTTCTGATTATTCCTGCACACACTAAAAAATTCTGCGCGATTAGGGACGTTTTGAGCGCAACATTTTGATGACATCGTGTGGTTTCCGTCGCGGATGGCTGAAAAGTGGAATTTTCTCTCGACATTACGGTGGATATCGACGTTTCTTACATTTTCCGTCGCGGATTTTTGTTCCCGGCCCAATAGGCCCAATTGGAGGCGAGTTTCGTTCCACAAGAATGCCACAGATTAGTCGAATGTATCCCTTTTCATTTCAGTATTTTATTTGTCCATATTGGTGAAATAGAACTATCTGTTTGGTATATGTTTTTGCATCGGCATTAGTCTAATGTAACCCTTTTAATTTCTGTCACTTAGATCCATCGAAACTTCTGTCATCTATTTCTCCATATTGTGAACTCGAATTATCTATCTTTAAAAAATAAACATAGACTGCATACTAATAGAAACCACCCAATACAATCAACGAGATTGTCGGTCTAAACATAACATCAGAAGCACAGGAGCAGCAGGCAACACACAAACACACACACACACACACACACACACACACACACACACACACACACACACACATATATATATATATATATATATATATGTATATATATGTAGTTTTGAAGCAAGTACGGCGAGAGAACTTTAGCTAGGACTAAAACAACATCAGTAGGGGGCCGATAGCTCCTCCGATGGCACTGGATCCTTTTTTGCCTGGGCCCTCACAGCTGCGAGGAGAGCGATCAGAGTTTTCTGCTCTGCGAGGGCTAAATCGATCTTCAGTTTCCAACCTTGGAGGTCCGTTCGAGGTTGCTAGCCATCATCTTTGACATATCATCCATAAACTTCCGATACGCTACGAGGGAAGCTTCGCCCTGCTCCACCTGCTCCATCCTGGCATCGCGGTCCTTCATGAGATTGTCGTGGGCGAGCTTCAAGGCCTTCTCAAGCTCAGCTTCTAGGATGGTTACCCTCTCCGCCAGAGAGGCGAAGATGACCCTCTGCTCGGCTTCATGTGCCCTATAGATAGTTGCATGATAGGAAGCTGATATTAATCTAAAAGGAAAATGGATCTAAGAAAGATGAAATCAAGAGGAATTCAGAAACGAATCTAAGAAAGATGAAATCACGAGGAATTCTGAAACGGGTCTAAGAAAGAAGAAATCACGAGGAATTCAGAAACGGATCAGAAGTACGTGAACGGAAATGGAACCTACATGGGACAGCAGACCGCTTCGCCGGTGGAGCCATGGCCGCCTAGTGGAACGCTCGAGCAGCTTCTACGTCAAAGGGTTTTGGCTTGAGGGGAGGCGGTGAGGCAGATAGATGAACTGAAGAGTGCATCTATTTATACACCGGGAGGGGAGTGGAATGGAGGAGCCGCATGCACGAGGAGCAATAACTGGCCGCCGGAACTAAGGCGACACGTTTCACGTTCACAATATCGTGACGAAGTCACCAACGCACACGTGGCGTGCTGCATGCCAGGGTTACGTCGGTGAGTGGGAGAGCGGTTGTTTTCAGACTTGGGCCATGATGGCACTTTCTTGGCCCCTCTCCTGTCAGGCCATTTTTATTGGGCCTTATAGCTCACCGTAGCCCATAATTATCCTAGTTGCAACCCAAACTAAAAAATGAAGAAATATTGAAACTTCAACAAACACATAAAACGTCGAAATTTTGATTGTTTTGACACATTTTCGACATCTTCCACACAACAGATCGACCCGTCGGATACTACTACACTTCATCCCAGAATGCTTCGCCAATTTCGTCGTCATCGGAGTCCTGCATAAGGCTCTCCCAGAATTCATCGTCCATCTCCTCATCCAACGATGAGACGACGATCTTGGAGAGGCCAGCATCCCCCCAGGATGTATGAGCTCGCATCTTCGCGTCCCTCTCAATGTCGAGCCGCAACTGCGCCTGTACCAGATCAGGGTGATCACGGCGGAACCTCTCCATCGTAGCCTTGTTGTCCTGGCGGATGCGCATCTGCATGAACGCCCGGCGGTTCTCCTCCTCCTCCTTGCGGGTCACAATCCTCAGATCCGGGGCGAGGAACACGCCAACTTCCCTGCTCTCGACGTCCCGGAAGTTGAGCTCGGCACGCGGGCGGTTGAACCGCCACACCGCCACGTCAAACGGGCGGGCGGCGAGCTCAGGCGTGTCGAAGGTGCCCATCCACCACCGCACACCTCTGAGTGTTACCTACGCGGACAAGCGCCCGGACGGCCGCAGCTGCACATCTCGGAAGCCGGTGCTGCTTCTCACGCGCGGCGCCATCAGGGTGGATCAGCGACGAGAGTGAGGGGGGGGTCGGGGGACTGTGGCGGCGTGCAGTAATCAGCGCCGAGAGTGAGGGGGGAGGTCGGGGGGCTATGGCGACGACGTAGAAGGTAGGTTGCCTGGTCTGTGCTCGGTCGTATTTTTGCGATAGAGACGAGGTCGAGAAGTTCAGTGACCGTTGGCTTGCGAGGCTTTTGTTGACTTCTGAAGTGATGAGTTGCACGATCTACCAGCACGAGGGATTTAATCTAAACTCGAGGTTTTAGCAGCTATTAGCGATTTGATCTTTACTCTGGTTTTAGCACGAGGGATCTACCAACGATAATATACCTTAGAAGTTCACGAAACAAACTAAACCTTAACAAGTCCAGAAAACAAACGAAATTACAATCCAGCTAGACAAAATAAAAAGTTCATAGGCCTAGCTCAGCAGCAGCCTAGTATCTTCACCCCCAAGGCCTATCATTTGCTCCGGTTCTATATCACCACCATCTCAATGACCGCCTCCAACCTGGGGTCATCAAACTCCCTCACAATGATCAAAACAGGTTGCCGATTATGAAAATTATTGCCTTGGACGAAAACCATCCACACCATCTTGTCGAGGATAACGCAGCCGTCGGTTTTCCTGTTGTAAGTAATGGTGGTGATATGCTCTTCTGCTCTAAGTCGTAGGCCAACCCTGCCATGATTCCCCAGGCCAGCGTGTTCCCATATCAACTTCGGTAGTTTCTAAGCATGAAATATAACATACCATATTAGCAGACCTTCTCATGGTTCTTGAAAATTTACTTTCAAAAAACGGAGGGTGTCTTATAGACATACCATAATATAGTGTTGCAAGCTTGCGACTGTGAAACGAGTCACAAAAGGAAGCCCAACATAGGGTCCAAGGGGTAGAAGCCGAGCCAAGCGGTTCTTCTCGTGATTGGCTCTTTGGGCATATACGATGTTGGCATCATCATGCCTCTCATCAGCAGAATTGTTAGAATCCTCATCATGGACCTCATCATCAGAATTTCTAGAATCCTCATCATGCATCTCATCATCAGAACTGCCATCTATGTTGCAAATTTAGTCATCTTCCCTTCAAACTGAGTCATCTTTGCTTGAAATGCAAAGTGAGTTATCTTGGGAGTCGCCAATAATAACAACGTAGATAGTGGGCCTTGGTATCATGGAAAACACTAGTATGTCTCCCACGGAGATGTTATTTTCCTCGATGAACCGATCCCATTGTGTCCCATGCAAAAGGGTCTTGCTCTGTTCTTTTGACACACCAAAGGTGTACTTCCTGCCATGGGAACTAAACAGCACACGCTCGCCTACTAACTTGTTGAATCCTATCCGAGCAGTGCACGGTACAAGCTGTGCATCAGAAATAAAAACAAACGTGGAAATTAGATATTGTAATAAAAACATAAAACATAATACAAGTGTATGAAGAAGAATTGTTTTCTTACCACTGACTTGAGGTGACACTCTTGGACAGCAACACCGGACTTGGATGCAGAAGGATCAACATTTGGGCAATTACTCTTGCATACAGGGGCATGGAATACCCTCTTAATCAAGCAAAAAAGAAGCAGAAATTACAAAATGTGCATATAAGCGGATTGGTTCTAAAAAGGAACAATTTGTTAATGAATACATTTATGTAAAACTGGGACCGAACTACGAACAACAAGTAATGGCTCATAATAAAAGCACAACCATGTTTACCGAAGAAGTAATTCTACACTACCAAGAGCAATGCACAATGAAAGTGCTTGTACATTGCACAAGATAGTATGGAACCCTCATTGCAATGATATGGTGACACATTTTAATCATCGACTTAAAGGGATCATGCACATTCAAAACAACATCTATAGTCACACCTCTGTACTCATTGGCCTCAGGGAACATAGAGACACAGCAAGCATACACAACTTTGCTACACCAGGTGGGCCAGCAAAAGAAAAGACATGGCACATCTATTTGTGTCTGGTTCTAACTTTTGCTGGCCATGTGGTTGGAGACAGTGAGGCATCAGCTAAATATACATGTGTTAAAGTCATCATCTTGACCAAACAACTCATAAATTATGCATAGTGATAACAAGCCTCATAAACACATAGTTGATCATGCACTAAAGGACATCCCTAGAATTCATCGCAACATGCAGTTAGAATAAAAACATATGGAACAATGCAAAAAAAGTGAAAAACAAGCCTCATAAACACATTGCCAACACTTGCTAGAAGAACGAACCCAATACCAGGAAGTAACACAAGACGTGGCCTTGTATCGCTGCCACGTATTGTATCTGATCTCCTAGCAGTTATCATGGCATGCAAACCAAGGGGAAAAAAGTGTGCTTATAATAGCATGTACGAATACAAATACTCAAATTGTATACACTACAAGGAACTATAGACACTCTCTTTGCCTTTACGATGGCCTAGTTCAAATCATCGACATATAATGAGGACATTCAAGGAAAAGAAAAGTGGAACAATGGAAACAAATGTAATACGTGCCTCATATATCATTTCCATGCAAAAAAAGGAAAAAGAAGTTCTTATAATAGCATGTACGAATACAGATACTCAAATTGTATACACTACAAAGTATTATAGACACTCTCTTTCCCTTTACCATGGCCTAGTTCAAATCATCGGCATATAACAAGGAGGACATTCAAGGCAAAGAAAAGTGGAACAATGGAAACAAATGTAATACGAGCCTCATATATCATTGCCATGCAAACCAAGGGCAAAAAGAGTGCTTATAATAGCATGTACGAATACAGATACTCAAATTGTATACACTACAAGGTATTATAGACACTCTCTTTCCCTTTACCATGGCCTAGTTTAAATCATCGACATATAACACTGAGGAAATTCAAGGCAAAGAAAAGTGGAACTATTGAAACAAATGTAATACAAGCCTCATATATCATTGCCACGCAAACCAACAGAAAAAAAGAGTGCTTATAATAGCATGTACGAATACAAATACTCAAATTGTATACACTACAAGGTATTATAGACACTCTTTTTCCATTTACCATGGCCTAGTTTAATCTCGGCATATAACAAGGAGGACATTCAAGGCAAAGAAAAGTGGAAGAATGGAAACAAATGTAATACGAGCCTCATATATCATTGCCATGCAAACCAAAGAAAAAAGAGTGTTTATAATATCATGTACGAATGCACATACTCAAATTGTATACACTACAAGGTATTATAGACACTCTCTTTCCCTTTACCATGGCCTAGTTTAAATCATCGACATATAACAAGGAGGACATTCAAGGCAAAGAAAAATGGAACAATGGAAACAAATGTAATACGAGCCTCATATTTCATTGCCATGCAAACCAACGACAAAAAGAGTGCTTATAATAGCATGTACGAATACAAATACTCAAATTGTATACACTACAAGGTATTATAGACACTCTCTATCCCTTTACCATGGCCTAGTTTAATCTCGGCATATAACAAGGAGAACATTCAAGGCAAAGAAAAGTGGAAGAATGGAAACAAATGTAATACGAGCCTCATATATCATTGCCATGCAAACCAAAGGAAAAAAGAGTGCTTATAATAGCATGTAGGATTACAGATACTAAAATTTTATACACTACAAGGTATTATAGACACTCTCTTTGCCTTTAACATGGCCTAGTTTAAATCATCGGCATATAACAAGGAGAACATTCAAGGCAAATAAAAGTGGAACAATGGAAACAAATGTAATACGAGCATCATATATCATTGCCATGCAAACCAAGGGAAAAAGGTGTGATTACAATAGCATGTACGAATAAAAATACTCAAATTGTACACACTACAAGGTACTGTAGGCACTCTCTTTCCCTTTACCATAGCCAAGTTTAATCATCGGAATATAAAAGGAGGACATTAAAGGCAAAGAAAAGTGGAACAATGGAAACAAATGTAATACGAGCCTCATATATCATTGCCATGCAAATCAAGGGATAAAAGAGTGCGTATAATAGCATGTACGAATAAAAATACTCAAATTGTATACACTACAAGGTATTATAGACACTCTCTTTCCCTTTACCATGGCCTAGTTTAATCATCGGCATATAACAAGGAGGACATTCAAGGCAAAGTAAAGTGGAACAATAGAAACAAATGTAATACGAGCCTCATATATCATTGTCGTGCAAACAAAGGCAACAAGAGAGCTCCAATAGCATTTACGAATACAAATACTCAAATTGTATACACTACAAGGTATTGTAGACCTCTCTTTGCCTTTACCATGGCCTAGTTTAAATCATCGGCATATACCTAGGAGGGAATTCATCATGTTGATAAATTAGGATACACAAAAGAAAAACAGGTGGAACAATGGAAAATGCACAGAAAAAATGAATCTAAACTCAGAATATCTAAGTACAACAAGTAGAGTCACTCATAGCACCTGGCCTCGATAAATCATTAGCCAAAGTGTTAACATTGGCCAAAATTGAATTAACCTTGCAAAAATACAAAATCTAAGCCGTGAACCCAAAAAAAACCAAATCTAAGCCTAATCTAACAGAAGGACCCAAATCGGGTACAAAATTAAACCATAAGCTGTCAAAATCATGGTGGAAATAGATGAACTAATCGTGTCGGATATCGCAAACTTAAGCCGTAGAACAAAACCACGTCTACGGGAGAAACAACGAAGCATAGACGCAGAATGAAGAGTAAAAACATATAGATCTGCCGTGCATGTCATGCTACACAGAAAAATCGAGCTCAATCTACAGATCTCGAAGAGGACGGGGCGACGCCATTGCCCAAGCCCTCGAAGAGGACGGGGTGACGCACTGATACGTCTCCAACGTATCTATAATTTCTGATGCTCCATGATCATATAATGTCAATTGCTACTTGTTTTCTCCCTTATTTATAGCATTTTTATACGTTTTCTGGGACTAACCTATTAACAAGATGGCAAGTGCCACTTCCCTGTTTTCTGCTGTTTTTCATTTCAGAAAAGTTGTTCTGGAAACATTATCGGAATTGGACCCCACAAAGCCCGAAGTACCTATTTTTCCCGGAAGCATCCAAAACACTGAAGAGGAGTCGAAGACGGGCACCAGGGGGGCCACACCATAGGGTGGCGCGGGTCCCACTGGTCGCGCCAGCTATGGGTGCGTGGCGCTGGAGCTCCACCGCCTTTGCCCTTTCGCCTATTTAATTCCCCCGGATGGAAAACCCTAAGCACCTGATCAAAAATCCCCGAAAAGTTCCGCATCCGCCGTCACCGTCAACCCTAGATAAGGGGGGGTTCTGAAGCTGATTCCGGCACCCTGATGGAGAGGAGATCATCATAGGAGGCTTCTACGTCACCATGCCTGCCTCCGGAGTGATGCGTGAGTAGTTCCTCCTTGGACTACGGGTTCGTAGCTGTAGCTAGATGGTTGTCTTCTCCTGATATGCCTCCATGTTTAGATCTCGTGAGCCGCCTATCATGATCGAGATTGATCTTATGTAATTCTATATACTGTGTTTGCTGGGATCCGATGAATATTGAACTTATGCCAAGTTGATTATAGTCTCTATTTGCATATGTTATTTGTGATCTTGCATGCTTTCCGTTGCTAGTGGTTGCTCTGTCCAAGTAGTTGCTAGTGACTCCAAGAGGGAGTATTTATGCTCGATAGTGGATTCATGCCTCCTGACCACCTTGCTTGAGAGACAGAAACGTGAATGGGGAGGATGTGTTCTTGTCATTAGGGAGAAAAAAGCAGTGAGAGTGCCCGCGTGCATAATCATTTCTTAGATTACACACTTTGTTTAATGTAGTTATCTTTTGCTTGCAACTTAATACCTAAGGGGGTTCGGATGATAACCTTAGGGTGGATTATTTGTCATAGATACATATGGATTTTGGTCTATGTATGTTGTTGTAATGCCTGCACTAAATATCATAGTAATCATCATGTTATATTGTGCACTACGGTGCAACCTCTATTTGTCAATTGCCCAGCTATAATTTGTTCACCCAGCATGCTATGTTTTATGGAGAGACACCACTAGTGAACCTATGAACCCCGGTCCATTTTCCACACTGTTAAGCAAACCACAACTATTTACTGCTTTCTTTACTTACTGCAAGCATACATCGTTTTCCACACTATACGTCTAATCTTTGTTTTCAGCAAGACCGGTGAGATTGACAACCTCATTGTACCGTTGGGACAAAGTATTTTGGTTGTGTTGTGTGGAGGTTCCACGTTGTTGCTGACACCAGTGAAGCGCCAGCACCACCGTCAGTGGCATCAAACTTCCTGAGATCCTCTTCCTCCTACTGGATTGATAACCTTGGTTCTTAACTGGGGGAAATTCTTGCCACTTTGCTCATCACACCTTACTCTTGGGGTTTCCAACACGCCATCCATAGCAATCAAGAATTTCTGGCGCCGTTGCCGGGGAGGAAGAAGCCTTCTCGCAAGGGGAGTCTCTCACTCTCAACGTCTTTATTTTGTGAATTGTCTTGTTTTTATTTTTTGTCTTGTTTTTTTCTTCTCTATATCAAAAACACAAAAAAAAATTAGTTTACTTCATAGCTGTTATTTATTTGCTTGCTTTTATTTCACTAGAATGATTATTCCTGAAGTTGAGGTTCGTTCTTTTAGGCAACAAGGGGGTGAGAGTTTAAAAGATGCTTGGTATAGAATAAATGATGCTCATAATAAGTGTACAAAAAAAATTCTACCTTGATACTCCTGAGATGGAAAAGTTAATAAATTAAAAATTACTATTGATAAAAGAATCATTGCTCTAGAAGCTAGCAACACTTATGATAATCAAAGTTTTAGGATTGGTAAACTAGAGGATGGTATGGGAACATTAAGCTCAACCTTTTCATCTCTTAAATTCAAAAAGGAGAAAGCCTTTGTGGGAAAGGAGCAAAGTTTCATGTATGCTCCTAAGATGGCTGAACCCAAATCTCAATATGTGCTGAAAATTGCTAAAACAATTAATGAAACTAAGAGTGACCTTCATGTTGAATCTTCAAAAATATCTAGAGTGCCTATTGCTGCAAATAATGGTTTAGAGGAAGTTATAGGGGATGCTTCTTCACTTGAATATACTTGAGTTTCCCTTTTATGCCTAGCTAAAAGGCGTTACAGAAAAGCACTACCGGGAGACAACCAGTTTTATTTCGCTGTTTTCAACCTGTTTTCTTTCGTTTTCTTTGGTGTGCTTTGCACCTGGGTGTTTTATATTTCCTTAGCAACCCTTATGTATCTTTTCTTTTGTATTTTTGTTGAGCCAAGTAAAGCCTCTAGTGGAAAGTTGAGGCTATATTTCGGATTTCTGCGCAGGAAACAGATTTTTGTTGTCCACTGTTAATTCCGTAAAAAATCACAGAAAATTCAAAATGACCTGAGTTTTCTTGTGCTTAATCCTGAGTTATATATGCAACTTTTCTTAGTTTACCACTTTTTTATTTCAGCAACACAAGATTTTTGAAAAAAAGCAATCTTTACCTGCTGTTCTGTTTTGACAGATTTCTGCCATTTATTGCATTTGCATCTTAATCTCTTTCTTTTTGTGTTCTTGTAAGAAAAAGAGTTTTAGAAGAAGTTATGACAGTAGATAATGTGTTTTTGAGTGTTAGAATTGTGTTGAAACTTAACCATGTGAATTTATTATTTGAATTGCACTAACGTTGCTAATGAAGATTGTGATAAGTTTTGTGTGAAGGAAGTTTTGAAGGGTCAAGAGAAGAGGATGATATAATGTGATCAAGAAGAGTGAAAAGCCTAACCTTGGGGATGCCACGCTGGTATATCCCAGCAAATTCCAAGAACACTCAAGCGTCTAAGCTTGGGGATGCCCAAGGCACCCCATTCTTCATCAACAAATTATCAGGTCACTTCTAGTGAAACTATCTTTTTATTCGGTCAAATCTCATGTCCTTTACTTGGAGCGTCTTTTATTTTTGTTTTCAGTTTGTTTTTGTTTTTTCTTTCAGTTTGTTTTTACTTTTTCAATAAGCTTGGTTGGACCCCAACATTGTTTTATTGGAGAGTGACACGCTCCGCTTTTTCATGGGAATACTTTGTATTCTTAATCTCTGTCTAGCTGTTGCATGTATTTAGCTCCTGTTTTGCATGCATCTCTTATTAGAGCTATTAGTTTTAGTAGTGTTATGTGATTACTCTCATATTTGTTGGATGTATCATAAAGATTATTTTTGTTAAAGCATGTTTTTTATTTTTCTTGCTGGGAGAAAGAAAACTGCTACTTGAAGTAGAATTTATAACAGTACTAGTAGAAGCTTGTATACACTGTGTCTAGAAATTTTTCATGCCATGCTAAATGTTATTTTAGTTTTAAAGCCTTCTGGTTATTGAGTAGGAGGATTAGCCTCATATAGCTGAGAGTGTTTAATATGTCTTGAAAGATTCATGAGTTGTTCTTGTCATAGTAAAGCATCAATATATGTTTTATTTGGCTGACTTGGCGCATGCTCACACCATGTTTATGACTACAAACCAGTCATGAATAGCCTCCATGACCACTTAGTTTTTGAACATGTGATACTTCTTATGCTTTAATTAATTATGCTTATGTCGCTATTCATGATTATGGCTCTTATGCTCTCTTGATTTGTCGCTCCCAGTCTTTTGCTAGCCTCCACATGTACTGAGTATGAGCTCTACTCGTGCATCCAAACTCCTTAAACCAAAGTTTTTCCCATTGTGTCTACCATACCTAACTACATGTGGGATTTAACTGTCACTCCAAAGTAAATTTCTCATGTGTTACCTTTAAAACCTTCAAAATTACTCCTACTTTATGTTCCTATTTTTTCTCATGCGGTTGTAAATAGATAATCTTTATCTCACTTGTTGATTGGATTTCACAGCCTGGACTAGTGGCTTCATCCGCTTATCCAAATGATAGAAGAGCAGGCAGCGGGGTGCCCAGCCCCAAATTCTATTCACTATTTTTACCCCTGATTTATCATTCAAAGCATAATTATGTAAACAAAAGAGAAAGAGGGATGACCGTCTACACCAATTGCGTCCTTCACCATGGGAGCCGCTCTTGTGAATCCAGTTGGATTGTGACGTACTGTATTTTCTGTTTACCATTGGTTGACATTAGCATACATCTCCCAAAATATAGACACTCGGTTTCAAACTTTTAAATACCTCTGTTTAATAAAATAAAAGCTCTAGCACATGAGTGATCTCATATGTGATAGTATTTGTTCTTAAATTATTTGTTCTAGTCTTCCTCATGAAGTTTGAAGGTGTCCTAGCATTTATGTTTTGCCCCACTCTTAAGGACTAGCGAAATATCACTTTGCCATGCTTTCTCTATACCCGAAACAAACATCTAACATTCTTTGCATTATTATTCATGATCCTTTGTTTGAGATACTCTTCGTGATGCAAAGTAATTGCTATGCTTTATTATTAAAGTTCTATTTATCAGGTTTGTTGTTTGAAGTTCTATGATCTCAGCATGCATATGCTTTTACATTAGATTGATCAAGTTTATGTTAGTAGCATGTCACCTCAGAAATTATTGTTTTATCGTTTACCTACTCGAGGACGAGTAGGAACTAAGTTGGGGGATGCTTGATACGTCTCTAATGTATCTATAATTTTTCATGCTCCATGATCATATTATGTCAGTTGCTACTTGTTTTCTTCCTTATTTATAGCATTTTTATATGTTTTCCGGGACTAACCTATTAACAAGATGCCAAGTGCCAGTTCCCTATTTTCTGTTGTTTTTGGTTTCAGAAAAGTTGTTCTGGAAACATTCTCCGAATTGGACCCCACAAAGCCCGAAGTGCCAATTTTCCCCGGAATCATCCAGAACACCGAAGAGGAGTCGAACACGGGCACCAGGGGGGCCACACCATAGGGCGGCACGGGTCAACCCTGGCCGCGCCAGCTATGGTGTGGGGCCCCTGGAGCTCCACCACATTTTCCCTTTTGCCTATTTAATCCCCCCGGATGGAAAACCTTAAGCACCTGATCAAAAATCCCCAAAACGTTCCGTAGCCGCTGTCACCGTCAACCCTAGATCAGGGGGGTTCTGAAGATGTTTCCGGCACCCTTCTGGGGAGGAGATCATCACCGAAGGCTTTCACATCGACATGCCTGCCTCCGGAGTGATGCGTGAGTAGTTCATCCTTGGACTACGGGTTCGTAGCTGTAGCTAGATGGTTGTCTTCTCCTCATATGCCTTGTCGCACCCGGACTTCTAGGGGATACTCACAGTCCGCTAAACAGTAGATAGAATGGCTTACGGGGCATACCGGCACCCGCATCTCAATATGAGCAGGCCAACACGTTAACGTGTGACAACCATTCCCTACTATTCATCGTCTACGCAAACCATCCCATAGAAATCCAGACACTTCCGTTGACGTACTTCAAACATACACACATGGTACGTTAACGACATTTGAACAAGTGATATCACAACAGATCTCTACGACACAAAAGATTGAAATAAATAGCAAATAGCTCTCATTAGAGCAGAGATAGCAAATACAATCATCCAGAGGACACATGTCCCAACAATTCATCATTACATCACAGCGGAAGCATTCAAAAGGTCTGAGTACAGACAAGATCCAAATAGGCCTAAGAGGCCGGAAACGAATAGACGGAGCCCATCCACGAAGTCTCGGATCCTGCCCGGGTCCGCTATCTACTCGTCAGCAGTCTCGTCATACTCCACATAGTAGCCACCATGGGGATCTTCGGAAACATCGTCTGCGGAAACCACAGCCCCAAAGGGGTCAGTACATAAACGTACTGCCAAGCAAGACTCACAATTCACCAAAGTGTAACCCGTCAACACCAAGCACAGACGCTTTGGTTTCAACGGAGGAAAGGGGATATAAAAGATGCTGCAACTGGCTGCCCTAACCAACTACAGAGTTACTACCACTTCCGGCTAACAGAAAGGAGATAAGATCGCGTATCGTAACCAACTATAACTACCTCCAACCAAACCCATCCTGGATCTCGCCCCTTATCCAAAGAAGCAATCCGAGGATAACTCACACAGTTGGATTAAAGATGGTTCAAATTATTGTGTCAATAAGCCTATTACTAGTCAAGTTGTTAATCATTGGGTGTAAGGTTGTTAATCATTAGGTTTAAGTTGTCCTGAGTACTTGTTAGCCAGTACTTTCACCAAGTAGTCCATAACCGTGGAAAACACGGCTTCTCGAGAAGATTTATCCCTGCAGGGGTGCACCAATTTAGCCGTACACGTAAGAATAACCCGCCAGACGGGGATCAAACCCACCAAGCGAGGTACTCAACACAACCCAACTCTTCTTCGCATCAAGCCCAAAGCACCTTGGGCGCACGGCTAATCGAGCCCCGAAGAAAGGGGACCCTCATAGCACTCTAAGAACGTGTCCCCCTATATGCCGACTACAAAAGTTCCACCCTGGCCTGGGCTCGCAAAAACATGCATGCGGCAAATGGAAAACACGAACTAAATGAGGCGATTTGGACGAGATGCGAATCGAATCAAATTGAGGGGGGCGCCCATACTCGCTTCCCACATGCGGGTAGTGCGCTCATCATGGATCAGTAGACAAGACCCTTTTCCTAATTAGGGTCGACACTAGCAGGCCTCAAAACCACACAGGGCCTCCTGCCGGTGCCTTATCATCAAATTATTATTAATAATAACATTAGCATGATTGATTGATTAAACATCGAGCCCCCAGAACATAATAGAAATAGTACCAGAAAGTAACGGGTAACAGACTCGAGCAAAACAACCCTAAGCATGCTAGTAAGACACGGGCAACAAGCAAAAGGTTATAGGTGTGGAGGTGAGGCTATATCAGGGTTAAAGGATAACATGTGATAGGTTCGTAACAGAAGCAACTAGTCATAGGGCTAGCAGAATAGACAACGGAAAAGTATCGGCATCCAATGTTGAAAGGAACACGATGGTTCATGTGAGTGAATACTTGCCTGCAAACCCAGTAGCCTGGTACTGAGCTAACTCCTTAGAAGGGGTGTCATAAGGATCGTCGGTCTCAACGTCGTCGTATATCCGAGAAGAAGCAAACAAACAACACAGAGAACAAACAATCAATATCATGGCATAGTGCACAAACATGGGATGATGCATGACCATTTAATTGATGCATAGAAATAAACTAGTTGACAAGATAACAACATGATTAAATGGACCCACATGCAATTGGATTGCATATGAAAAGCCCATGAATTATGGTTGAATTAATTGTTCTACCACTAATCATCTTGTGGAAGTGAATTAGCATGATGCATGGATGAGGAAATCAACAAAATAACAACAATAGAACCAATTGGACATAGGGTTTACCAAGTTTGGAAATTCATTCATTAAGTTAGGAAATTTTGGTTCCTTAAAGGTGTCACACAAGCATTTGTTGTTTTCATCAAGTTTAATTGTTCAAAATAGATAACAAAGTTCATATTTGAAAAGAACACAAGATTTTAGTTGGAATACATGTTTCACTTGTTGAAAAAGGATTTCAAATAAATTATTTATGAATTAAACAAGTTTAAGCAAGAATTAAATGAATTTAATTCAAACATGAACTTAGTTGAATTTTTATTTGTTCAAAACATTAAGTGATATTCACATTTGAAAAGCTTATACTTTTATGGTTGGAAAACATATTTTATAGTTTCAAAAATAAATTAATTTGACCAAGTTATGATTTTAACAATATTAAATGATTTAAACAAGGTTTAAATCATTTAACCAATTTTAATTATTCAAAACATGAAACAAATTTTATATTTGAAAAGGTGGTTTAATTTTGCATGGAAAACATATTTCATTTGTTAAAATTGGATTTAAAATGAGCAAGTTATTATTTTGGCAATTTTAAATGCAATAATTAAGAAACAGTTGTTTTCAGCAATTTAAATTATTCAAAACAGAAAACAAAATTTATATTTGGAAAGTACATGAAAATTTGATTGGAAAACATATTTAGTTTGTTGAATTTGGAATTTTTATGCCCAAGTTATGAATTTTGCAAGTTTAAGTGAATTTAACAAGTTTTCAAATATTGCACCAATTTAAAATATTCAAAACAGTAAACAAATTTTATATTTGGATAGAGCATTCAATTTGGGACAGAAAACATATTTAAAAAGTTAAAATTGGAGTTAAGATGAATTAGTTATGCATTTTAGAAGTATAGGGTGCAAATCTGCCATTTTTAATAACTAGGGACTTGGAAAATAATTTTACAGGGGTTTAGAATTAATCAATAGGGACCTATTGGTGATTCTGTGAAGTTGGTGTGACCAAAACAATGGAAAATAAAAGTGTGGTTTTTATTGTGGGAGGGGGGACTCGAACTCCCCACCTCCTGCTGCGCAAAGGGTGCTGCTACCAGTGGGATGTGCTCTTCGGTTTGTAACAGAAGGGGCAGTGGGGGGTATGTGTTGTTGCTCGCGGGTGTTTACCTGAACCTTACTGAAACCGATCGCTGACAGATCGAGGCGAGGTCGCCGGCCTGCGGCAGCGAGAGCGGGAGGCGCTGGGGTGGCCGTGGTGCGCGGTGTGGGTGTGTGTGCGCTCCAAGAGGGAGGAAAGGCGAGGGGAGGGGCCCGAGGCGATCGAGCTCACCTTGAGGGGTCGGAGAAGAGGCAGGACGGTGCAGAGCAGCGGTGGTGACGGGCGGCGATGGGGAGGACGGCGGCGGAGCTCCGGGGCGTCCCGGCCCAAGCCGAGGGGTGGAGGAGGGAGAGGGAACCCTGGGGGTTCCATTCCCGCACCTATCCACGGCGGTGGTGGCTCGGAAGGGCGGCGATCGCCGGAGAACAGAGGGGATTTTCGGTGGTTCAGGTGTGATGTACAGGTACAGTGAGTTGCAGAGAGAGGAGAGAGCAGAGGGAAATTGGAGGCGGGGAAGAGAGGAAGGAGGGAGAAAGAGAATAGGGTTAGGGTTAGGGGAACCCTAGGGTTCGAGCTCAAGTTATAGGGGGAGGTGGATGTGGTGATCACCGTTGCTTCTACTCTCTGTATACGTGGTGCTGCTAGGATGACTGCCGTACGGGAGGTTGAAGAAAGGGGTGCTCGAAGGGGTATTTGGGCTGAGGGGGTTGGGCTGGGCCTCTCTCTCCCTGGTGCTCTGTTAGTTTTTTATTTATTTTTCTTTGCTTCTCTTTTTTTTGCTGATTAGAAATAGGAAGAAAGGAAGATGGTTTGTGGGGTAGAAAAATTAGGTGAAATTTATGTAAGTTAATTAGGTCAACATCAACATTGTATCAGCTTTTGTTTTCAAAAATATTTGATTCATGTTGATGTTTGGAAAAAGAAAATGAATTCACTTTTATATTTGAATTAAGGGATTAATCGAATTTAAGCAATTCAAAAGCATTGTTTAAAAATTCATGTTTATTTGCTACCAAATGAATGTTGGTTTTGTAAGTTTCATAATTTCAAAAATGGTTTGTTGTTTGGGTTTTTATTTGAATTTGGAAAGGAATTTGAATGAATTGTTGATTAAGTGATTTAGTAAAAGTAACATTTAATTAGTTTTTGGAACCTCAAGTTATTTTGAAACAAATTGATTGGAGTTGTTTTGTTTCATTACTTTCAAATGGTTGCTATATGGAAAAAGGCAATTGAATTTGAATAAATTTGGATTAAGTGAATTATTAAAAGAACAATTTAATAGTTTGAGCTTTTCATTCTTAATGGAAAAAATTGATTGTTTTGATTTGACATATCATTTTGGAAATTGTAACATCACAAGTATGAAACAAAAGGTTTGAAATTTGGTTTGAAATTCAAATAGAAAACAAAGGAAAACAAAGGAAAACAATTGGAAAACAAAGCAAAACTGAGGAAAACAAATGGAAAACAAGCAAAACAAATGCAATCAACATGATGCCATGATGCAAAACATAAAATAACAGAGAGCAAACATTCTAATGGCTATTTTTCATACTTGGGATGTTACAAAACGCCCCCCCCCCTTGAAGGAATCGCGCCCCGAGATTCCTACTGAGAAAAGAAAAGGTACGGATACTTCTTGGGAAGATCCTTTTGAGCTGTGTCACGTGAAACACATCGTGCACCTTGGATATGTTTTTCTGGAAGTTCAAGACGATAGGCATTCCTGGCAACTCTTCTAGAAAGACGTCAGGGAATTTGGAAACCACCGGAACATTTTTGAGTCAAGGTAGAGGTTTTGTATCGAGGGTTTATAGTTGAATAGAATTTGATTCATTCGGAGAATAGACTATCTGGTCCGAAGGGTGAAACAGCGTTATTGATTAGACGCCGGTAGAATAACTGAAGTGGGAAGTAGCAACAAGATTTCAACGAGCGAAAAGTTTGTTGAGAAGAACAGGATAACGAAGCAACATCGGGAAAACGAGATCAAAACACTCCTGAGGTACTAAGGAAAAACCCATCCGGGCTTCTAAAGGATCATTATCTACTGCTTAAGGAATAGAGGATTTGCTTCCGGGGCTTACACGCCTCCGTTCTCAATCATGAGTAGGCAACATGATAAATCATGTCACAACCACCTCCAGGGTGGGTGGGGAAAGAAGAAAAAGAACAGAATTCCTACTCTCACGTTTCATTTTTCCTATATAGCTACAAAATAGTTTCTAGACTCAACTGCGACCAGTAAAAAGGGATCCTACAGGCAGACAGGCTCTGATACCATTTTTCGCACCCGGACTTCTAGGGGATACTAACAGTCCGCTAAATAGTAGATAGAATGGCTTACGGGGCATACCGGCACCCGCATCTCAATATGAGCAGGCCAACACGTAAACGTGTGACAACCATTCCCTACTATTCATCGTCTGCGCAAACCATCCCATAGAAATCCAGACACTTCCATTGACGTACTTCAAACATACACACATGGTACGTTAACGGCATTTGAACAAGTGATATCAAAACAGATCTCTACGACACAAAAGATTGAAATAAATTGCAAATAGCTCTCATTAGAGCAGAGATAGCAAATACAATCATCCAGAGGACACATGTCCCAACAATTCATCATTACATCACAGCGGAAGCATTCAAAAGGTCTGAGTACAGACAAGATCCAAATAGGCCTAAGAGGCCGGAAACGAACAGACGGAGCCCATCCACGAAGTCTCGGATCCTGCCCGGGTCCGCTATCTACTCGTCAGCAGTCTCGCCATACTCCACATAGTAGCCACCATGGGGATCTTCGGAAACGTCGTCTGCGGAAACCACAGCCCCAAAGGGGTCAGTACATAAACGTACTGGCAAGCAAGACTCAAAATTCACCAAAGTGTAACCCGTCAACACCAAGCACAGACGCTTTGGGTTCAACGGAGGAAAGGGGATATAAAAGATGCTGCAACTGGCTGCCCTAACCAACTACAGAGTTACTACCACTTCCGGCTAACAGAAAGGAGATAAGATCGCGTATCGTAACCAACTATAACTACCTCCAAACAAACCCATCCTGGATCTCGCCCCTTATCCAAAGAAGCAATCCGAGGATAACTCACACAGTTGGATTAAAGATGGTTCAAATTATTGTGTCAATAAGCCTATTACTAGTCAAGTTGTTAATCATTGGGTGTAAGGTTGTTAATCATTAGGTTTAAGTTGTCCTGAGTACTTGTTAGCCAGTACCTTCACCAAGTAGTCCATAACCGCGGAAAACACGGCTTCTCGAGAAGATTTATCCCTGCAGGGGTGCACCAATTTAGCCGTACACGTAAGAATATCCCGCCAGACGGGAATCAAACCCACCAAGCGAGGTACTCAACACAACCCAACTCTTCTTCGCATCAAGCCCAAAGCACCTTGGGCGCACGGCTAATCGAGCCCCGAAGAAAGGGGACCCTCATAGCACTCTAAGAACGTGTCCCCCTATATGCTGACTACAAAAGTTCCACCCTGGCCTGGGCTCGCAAAAACATGCATGCGGCAAATGGAAAACACGAACTAAATGAGGCGATTTGGACGAGATGCAAATCGAATCAAATTGAGGGGGGCGCCCATACTCGCTTCCCACATGCAGGTAGTGCGCTCATCATGGATCAGTAGACAAGACCCTTTTCCTAATTAGGGTCGACACTAGCAGGCCTCAAAACCACACAGGGCCTCCTGCCGGTGCCTTATCATCAAATTATTATTAATAATAACATTAGCATGATTGATTGATTAAACATCGAGCCCCCAGAACATAATAGAAATAGTACCAGAAAGTAACGGGTAACAGACCCGAGCAAAACAACCCTAAGCATGCTAGTAAGACACGGGCAACAAGCAAAAGGTTATAGGTGTGGAGGTGAGGCTATATCAGGGTTAAAGGATAACATGTGATAGGTTCGTAACAGAAGCAACTAGTCATAGGGCTAGCAGAATAGACAACGGAAAAGTATCGGTATCCAATGTTGAAAGGAACACAGTGGTTCATGTGAGTGAATACTTGCCTGCAAACCCAGTAGCCTGGTACTGAGCTAACTCCTTAGAAGGGGTGTCATAAGGATCGTCGGTCTCAACATCGTCGTATATCCGAGAAGAAGCAAACAAACAACGTAGAGAACAAACAATCAATATCATGGCATAGTGCGCAAACATGGTATGATGCATGACCATTTAATCGATGCATAGAAATAAACTAGTTGACAAGATAACAACATGATTAAATGGACCCACATGCAATTGGATTGCATATGAAAAGCCCATGAATTATGGTTGAATTAATTGTTCTACCACTAATCATCTTGTGGAAATGAATTAGCATGATGCATGGATGAGGAAAACAACAAAATAACAACAATAGAACCAATTGGAAATAGGGTTTACCAAGTTTGGAAATTCATTCATTAAGTTAGGAAATTTTGGTTCCTTAAAGGTGTCACACAAGCATTTGTTGTTTTCATCAAGTTTAATTGTTCAAAATAGATAACAAAGTTCATATTTGAAAAGAACACAAGATTTTAGTTGGAATACATGTTTCACTTGTTGAAAAAGGATTTCAAATAAATTATTTATGAATTAAACAAGTTTAAGCAAGAATTAAATGAATTTAATTCAAACATGAACTTAGTTGAATTTTTATTTGTTCAAAACATTAAGTGAGATTCACATTTGAAAAGCTTATACTTTTATGGTTGGAAAAAATATTTTATAGATTCAAAAATAAATTAATTTGACCAAGTTATGATTTTAACAATATTAAATGATTTAAACAAGGTTTAAATCATTTAACCAATTTTAATTATTCAAAACATGAAACAAATTTTATATTTGAAAAGGTGGTTTAATTTTGCATGGAAAACATATTTCATTTGTTGAAATTGGATTTAAAATGAGCAAGTTATTATTTTGGCAATTTTAAATGCAATAATTAAGAAACAGTTGTTTTCAGCAATTTAAATTATTCAAAACAGCAAACAAAATTTATATTTGGAAAGTACATGAAAAGTTGATTGGAAAACATATTTAGTTTGTTGAATTTGGAATTTTTATGCCCAAGTTATGAATTTTGCAAGTTTAAGTGAATTTAACAAGTTTTCAAATATTGCACCAATTTAAAATATTCAAAATAGTAAACAAATTTTATATTTGGATAGAGAATTCAATTTGGGACAGAAAACATATTTAAAAAGTTAAAATTGGAGTTAAGATGAATTAGTTATGCATTTTAGAAGTATAGGGTGCAAATCTGCCATTTTTAATAACTAGGGACTTGGAAAATAATTTTACAGGGGTTTAGAATTAATCAACAGGGACCTATTGGTGATTCTGTGAAGTTGCTGTGACCAAAACAATGGAAAATAAAAGTGTGGTTTTTATTGTGGGAGGGGGGACTCGAACCCCCCACCTCCTGCTGCGCAAAGGGTGCTGCTACCAGTGGGATGTGCTCTTCGGTTTGTAACAGAAGGGGGCAGTGGGGGGGTATGTGCTGTTGCTCGCGGGTATTTAACTGAACATTACTGAAACCGATCGCTGACAGATCGAGGCGAGGTCGCCGGCCTGCGGCAGCGAGAGCGGGAGGCGCTGGGGTGGCCGTGGTGCGCGGTGTGGGTGTGTGTGTGCGCTCCAAGAGGGAGGAAAGGCGAGGGGAGGGGCCCGAGGCGATCGAGCTCACCTTGAGGGGTCGGAGAAGAGGCAGGAGGGAGGAGGTGGTCGGGGCAGGAGCAGGTGCAGCGGTGGCGGCTTGGTGAGGATGGCGGCGGAGAATCGGAGCCTCCCGGCCGCTGCCGCGGGGTGGAGGAGGGAGCCCGCGGTGGGGCGGCTCCATTCCCGGCCTCTCCCTGGCCAGAGGGGGCCCCGAGCGCCGGCGATCACCGGAGGGAGGTGGAGTCCTCGGTGAGGTACAGAGACAGGTGCAGGTTCAGAGATTACAGAGCAGAGAGGAGAGAGCAGAGGGAAATTGGAGGCGGGGAAGAGAGGAAGGAGGGAGAAAGAGAATAGGGTTAGGGTTAGGGGAACCCTAGGGTTCGAGCTCAAGTTATAGGGGGAGGTGGATGTGGTGATCACCGTTGTTTCTACTCTCTGTATACGTGGTGCTGCTAGGATGACTGCCGTACGGGAGGTTGAAGAAAGGGGTGCTCGAAGGGGTATTTGGGCTGAGGGGGTTGGGCTGGGCCTCTCTCTCCCTGTTGCTCTGTTAGTTTTTTATTTATTTATTTTTCTTTGCTTCTCTTTTTTTTTGCTGATTAGAAATAGGAAGAAAGGAAGATGGTTTGTGGGGTAGAAAAATTAGGTGAAATTTATGTAAGTTAATTAGGTCAACATCAACATTGTATCAGCTTTTGTTTTCAAAAATATTTGATTCATGTTGCTGTTTGGAAAAAGAAAATGAATTCACTTTTATATGTGAATTAAGGGATTAATCGAATTTAAGCAATTCAAAAGCATTGTTTAAAAATTCATGTTTATTTGCTACCAAATGAATGTTGGTTTTGTAAGTTTCATAATTTCAAAAATGGTTTGCTGTTTGTGTTTTTATTTGAATTTGGAAAGGAATTTGAATGAATTGTTGATTAAGTGATTTAGTAAAAGTAACATTTAATTAGTTTTTGGAACCTCAAGTTATTTTGAAACAAATTGATTGGAGTTGTTTTGTTTCATTACTTTCAAATGGTTGCTATATGGAAAAAGGCAATTGAATTTGAATAAATTTGGATTAAGTGAATTATTAAAAGAATAATTTAATAGTTTGAGCTTTTCATTCTTAATGGAAACAATTGATTGTTTTGATTTGACATATCATTTTGGAAATTGTAACATCACAAGTATGAAACAAAAGGTTTGAAATTTGGTTTGAAATTCAAATAGAAAACAAAGGAAAACAAAGGAAAACAATTGGAAAACAAAGCAAAACAGAGGAAAACAAATGGAAAACAAGGAAAACAAATGCAATCAACATGATGCCATGATGCAAAACATAAAATAACAGAGAGCAAACATTCTAATGGCTATTTTTCATACTTGGGATGTTACATGCCTCCATGTTTAAATCTCGTGAGCTGCCCATAATGATCGAGATTAATCTTATGTAATTCTATATGCTGTGTTTTCTGGGATCCGATGAATATTGAACTTATGCCAAGTTTATTAGTCTTTATTTGCATATGCTATTTGTGATCTTGCATGCTTTCCGTTGCGAGTGGCTGCTCTGGACAAGTAGTTGCTAGTGACTCCAAGAGGGAGTATTTATGCTCGATAGTGGGTTCATGCCTCCTCACCACCTTGCTCGAGTGACAGAAACGTGAGAGGGAGGATGTGATGTTACCATTAGGGAGAAAACAGCGGTGAGAGTGCCCGCGTGCATAATCATTGCTTACATTACATACTTTCTTTAATGCAGTTATATGTTGCTTGCAACTTAATACCTAAAGGGGTTCGGATGATAACCTGAGGGTGGATTATTAGTCATAGATACATATGGATTTTGGTCTATGTATATTGTTGTAATGCCCGCACTAAATATCATAGTAATCATCATGTTATATTGTGCACTACGGTGCAACCTCTCTTTATCAATTGCCCAGCTGTAATTTGTTCACCCAGCATGCTATCTTTTATGGAGAGACAACACTAGTAAACCTATGAACCCCGGTCCATTTTCCACACTGTTAAACAAACCACAACTATTTGGGGCTTTCTTTACTTACTTCAAGCATACATCATTTTCCACACTATATGTCTAATATTTGTTTTCAGCAAGACGGGTGAGATTGAAAACCTCACTGTACCATTGGGACAAAGTATATTGGTTGTGTTATGTGCAGATTCCACGTTGTTGCTGACACAGGTGAAGCGCCAGCACCACCGTTAGTGACATCAACCTTCCTGAGATTCTCTTCGTCCTACTGGATTGATAACCTTGGTTCTTAACTGAGGAAAATTCTTTCCACTTGCTCATCACACCTTCCTCTGTGGTTTCCAACACTCCATCCATAGCAATCAGGCACGCGGTCATCTGAAAAAAAGCCGATGAAGATCCTGCCTGCCCAGGAAGGAAGAGGAGGCCTGGCCTTCGTGTCCCGCCGAGGATGGTCGCTGCGGTGCTGTCGATGTCCCGACGGAAGAAAACCCGCCGACGGAGAGAGAGTAAGCTCATGAAGGCGGTGAGAGAGATAGATCGAGTGATATGACTAGAAGAGAGAAAGGGGGAGATGAGCGCAATTAAGTGCCGGCTTGGTGCCAGTTGCCGAAAACATTTCACAAAAGAGAAGAAAAATAATTTGAAATGGAAAGAAAAAGAATTAATACAGAATAATAATAACACAACCACAAAGTACTACATCCGTTTGATCTGACAGAATAAAAACAATTTCCTGAAGTTTTTGAAAGACAAAATGCAGATTCAATTTTTTAAAAATCAAGCTTATCTGAATTGTGTTGATTATTTAGTGATATCGTGACCTTTTGAAAATGATTATTCAATTTCTTTGATGTGTTAGGGTGGACACTAGGAAGTCCCAAGACAATGGTATGACCCAACTCTTCACAAGATTCCCTCCTGTTTCTCTGTTTCGGGAGTTTTGGTCCAATAGTGCATGTAAATTTGTGAGAGATACACAGAGAGAAAGAAGTCGGGCTCTAAGTAGTCCTGGAACCCGCCAGAGAGAATCCGACGCCGGAGAAGCCCTAACACAGAGAGTGAGGGGATCTTATGCCACCATGTGTTATGGTGGCATTCAAACGCTCCAGAGCCCCTCTCCGGAGAAAACCTAGCCCCTTTGTGGAAAAAGGCGGAACTGTCGTTCTGGCCCCTCTACGTGAGCCGAAACAGGGTAGCAAAGTGGAACCAACTGCTTGGTTGTGTTAGGTTAAGACCAAGGAACACCCAAGAAAATGGTAGTGCCCACCTCTTTGAAATATTCCCCCAGTCTCGTCACATCTGGGAGTTTCGGGCTCTAATTAAGTAGTCCTGGAACCCGTAGAGAGAATCTGACGCCGGTGAAGCCCTAACAGAGAGAGCGGGGGAATCTTGGTCATACAAGATCCATGCCACAATATAACACACATGGTATGGAATACAATGGGATTTGGTGGCAAGTAGACGATCCGGAGCCCCCTCTCTGGAGAAACATAGCCCCGTTGGGGAAAAGGACGGAACTAATGTTCTGACCCTCTACGTGAGCCGGAAGGGGGTAGCAAAGTGGAACCAATTTATTGGTTGTGTTAGGTTAGGCCCATGGAACACCCAATACAATGGTAGGGGACCACCTCTTGGGAATATTCCCCGCAGGTCCGTCAGATCCGGGAGTTTCGGGCTCTATGTAGTCGTGGAACATGCCAGAGAGAATTCGACGTCGGTGAAGCCCTAACATAGAGAGCAAGGTAATATCGGGTATCCAAGACCATGACACACTCTAACACACATGGTATGTAATACAATGGGATCTGATGGAATTCATACGATCCGAAGCCCCCCTCCTCATACGATCTTAATCCCCCTCTGGAGAAACCACAACCCCGCTGGGGAAAAAGGCGGAATTGCTGTTCTGGCCCCTCTATGTGAGCCAGAAGGGGGTAGCGAAGTGGAACCTATTGTTTGGTTGTGTTAATTAGGTTAGGCCCACCGAAAACCAAAGAAAATTTAAGGGTCCACCTCTTGGCAAGATTCCCCTAGTTTCGTCAAATCCGGGAGTTTCGGGCTCTAAGTAGTCCTGGAACCTGCTAGAGAGAATTCGACGCCGGTGAAGCCCTAACATAGAGAGCGAGGTACACTTGGGCATCCAAGACCCATGACACACTCTAACACACATGTTATAACATGCCATGGGATTTGGTGGCATTCAGACGATCCGGAGCCCCCCTCGTGAGAAACCATAGCCCGATGGGGAAAAAGACGGAACCGCCGTTCTGCCCCATCTACGAGAGACGGAAGGGGGTAGACAAGTGGAACAAACTTCTTGGTTGTGTTAGGTTACGACCAAGTAACACCTTCGAGAATGGTAGGTCCCACCTCTTGGCAAGATTCCACCAGTTCCATCACACTCGGGAGTTTTGGGCTCTCATTAATTAGTCTTCGAACCCACGAGAGCGAATCTGACATCGGTGAAAACCTAACACAGAGAGCAAGGGAATCTTGGGCATCCAAGACCCATGCCACACTCTAGCACACATTCTATGGCGTGTAGTGAAATTTGGTGGCATTCAGACCCTCTCCGGATAAACCATAGACCCGCTGGGGAAAAAGACGGAACTGCCATTCTGCCCCATATGTGTGAGCCGTAAGGGGGTAGAAAAGTGGAAATAACTGCTTGGTTGTGTTAGTTTAGGCCCAAGGAACACCCAAGAAAATGGTAGGGCCCACCTCTTGGCAAGATTCCCCTAGTCCCGTCAGATCCGGGAGTTTCGGGCTCTAACTATGTAGTCGTGGAACCCGTAGAGAGAATCTGTCGCCGGTAAAGCCCTAACACAGAGAGCGAGGGGATATTGGTCATCCATGACCCATGCCACACTCTAACACACATGATATGGCATACAATGGGATTTTGTCGAAATCAGTTGATCCGGAGCCCCCTCTCTGGAGAAACCATATCCCCGTTGAGGAAAAAGACGGAACTGTGTTCTGGCTCCTCTACGTGAGCCAGAAGGGGGGTAGCAAAGTGGATAAAAAACTGTTTGTTGTGTTAGGTTAGGCCCAAGTAACACCCAATACAATGGTAGGGGGCACCTCTTGGCAAGATTCCCCCAGTTCCGTCAGATCCGGGACTTTTGGGCTCTAAGTAGTCATGGAACACGCGAGAGAGAATCCGATGCCAGTGAAGCCCTAACACAAAGAGCGAGGTAATATCGGGTATCCAATACCATGAAACACTCTAACACACATGGTATGTCATACAATGGGATTTGATGGAATTCATACGATCCGAAGCCCCCCTCCTCATACGATCTTAATCCCCCTCTGGAGAAACCACAGCCCCGCTGGGGAAAAAGGCGGAATTGCCGTTCTGGCCCCTCTATGTGAGCCAAAGGGGGGTAGCGAAGTGGAACCTATTGTTTGGTTGTGTTAATTAGGTTAGGCCCAACGAAAACCAAAGAAAATTTAAGGGTCCACCTTTTGGCAAGATTCCACTAGTTTCGTCAAATCCAGGAGTTTCGGGCACTAAGTAGTCCTGGAACCCGCTAGAGAGAATCTGACGCCGGTGAAGCCCTAACATAGAGATCAAGGTAAACTTGGGCATCCAAGACCCATGACACACTCTAACACACATGTTATGGCATACCATGGGATTTGGTGGCATTCAGACGATCCGGAGCCCCCTCGTGAGAAACCATAGCCCGATGGGGAAAAAGACGGAACTGCCGTTCTGCCCCATTTACGAGAGACGGAAGGGGGTAGACAAGTGGAACTAACTGCTTGGTTGTGTTATGTTACGACCAAGGAACACCTTAGAGAATGGTAGGTCCCACCTCTTGGAAAGATTCCACCAGTTCCGTCACACCCGGGAGTTTTAGACTCTCCTTAATTAGTCTTGGAACCCACGAGAGCGAATCTGACATCGGTGATACCCTAGCACAGAGAGCGAGGGAATCTTGGGCATCCAAGACCCATGCCACACTCTATCACACATGCTATGGCGTGTAGTGAAATTTGGTGGCATTCAGACCCCTCTCCGGATAAACCATAGACCCGCTGGGGAAAAAGACGAAACTGTCGTTCTGCCCCATCTACGTGAGCTGTAAGGGGGTAGCAAAGTGGAAATAACTGCTTGGTTGTGTTAGGTTAGGCCCAAGGAACACCCAAGAAAATGGTAGGGCCCACCTCTTGGCAAGATTCCCCTAGTCCCGTCAGATCCGGGAGTTTCGGGCTCTAACTATGTAGTCGTGGAACCCGTAGAGAGAATCTGTCGCCGGTAAAGCCCTAACACAGAGAGCGAGGGGATCTTGGTCATCCAAGACCCATGCCACACTCTAACACACATGGTATGGCATAAAATAGGATTTTGTCGCAATCAGTTGATCCGGAGCCTCCTCTCTGGAGAAACCATAGCTCCGTTGAGGAAAAGACAGAACTGTGTTCTGGCTCCTCTACGTGAGCCGGAAGAGGGGTAGCAAAGTGGATAAAAAACTGTTTGTTGTGTTAGGTTAGGCCCACGTAACACCCAATACAATGGTAGGGGGCACCTCTTGGCAAGATTCCCCCAGTTCCGTCAGATCCGGGAGTTTCGGGCTCTAAGTAGTCATGGAACACGCGAGAGAGAATCCGATGCCGGTGAAGCCCTAACACAAAGAGCGAGGTAATATCGGGTATCCAATACCATGACACACTCTAACACACATGGTATGTCATACCATGGGATTTGGTGGTATTCATACGATCCGAAGCCCCCCTTCGTAAAAACCATAGCCCCGCTGGGGAAAAAGGCGGAACTACCATTCTAGCCCCTCTAGGTGAGCCGGAAGGGGGTAGCAAAGTGGAACCAAATGTTTGGTTTTGTTAGATTATGCCCAAGGAACACCAAAGAAAATGATAGGGTCCACCTCTTGGCAAGATTCCCCTAGTTCCGTCAAATCCGGGAGTTTCGGACTCGAAGTAGTCCTGGAACCCGCTAGAGAGAATCCAACGGCGGTGAAGCCCTAACACAGAGAGCAATGGACTCTTGAGCATCCAAGACCCATTACACACTCTAAAACACATGGTATGTCATACCATGGTATTTGGTGGCACTCAGACGATCCATTGCCCCCTCCGGAGAAACCATAACCCCTATGGGGAAAAGGACGGAAATGTCGTTCTTTCCCGTCTACGAGAGCCGGAAGGGGGTAGCAAAGTGGAACCTGAAGGCGTCGTTGCATAGAAAACAAAAATGTTCCTACGCGAGAGACACCCGAAAGGCCAAGATCTAATCTAGGGGACGAAGTGCAACGGGCATAGAGAGAGTCTTAAGAAGAACATACCCTCGAAGACACGAAGCGTCACGAGACCAAATCTCGTTGTTGGCGTAGTCGTACTCACACGGATCTCGAGAGCGACAAGATATGCATCGCAATCCGGCGGTGCCTCCGTGATCGGTCACACGTATGGTTATTACGACCTCCATTCCCTCGATCCAGCGGGGGGGCAGAAGTAGAGGATCTCTGGAATGGAGCAGCGGGTGGAGAGGAAGTGAGGTGGGCAAGTGTGTAAGAGAGAGGGAGCTCATGCCCTCTATTTATAGGCGAGGGGGAGGCAGCCCAAGGGGGGTGCAGCCAGCCCATGGGTGTTCCCCCACCTCTTCCATCATCATGTGAGTGGACACTCCACTCACACCCACTCATTTTCCCTTAAAACTTCACTTAGAAAATCCAAGAGTTTCTCTTTAATAAATAAATAAAATATTTTTATTTATTTATTTCAGCATTTGTTAATTCTATTAACAAAGTTTTTCATATAGCACCTCGAATCATTTGTTAATTCTATTAACAACCATTCGATGAAAATCCCCTTGAACTATTTCAATTTTCCCCGAAACAATTTCGGTGCTGCTCAAAGCATTCTTCGTTATTATGTATCCTCTCAAATGCGTCATCGGACCTTAGGTGTATCACCCTACGGTTCGCGAATAAGATAGACATGATCGAGACTCCTCTCCAATCAATAATCGACAGCGGGATCTGGAGATCCGTGATGACTCCTATATATTCAAAGATGACTCTCGTGATTGTGTGAACCATCAACGTCTTGAACTATTCCCTTTGTCTCGCAATATTTTACTTGTCCTGGATTCGATCATTCGTATCAACCATACCTTGTTCAATATCGTTACCTGACAAGTACTCTTTTCTTGTTTCCGTGATATGATATCCTTGTGATGATATCACGTGCTTGCAAGAGGTGTCGATGTGATATCACCAAGAGGGCCCACAGTATATCTCTCTGTCATTTGGATGGACAAATCCCACTCTTGATCCATGATCCTCAACTAATACTTTCCGAATACCTAACGACACCTTTATAGTCACCCTGTTACGGTGTGATGTTTGATGACATCAAAGCACCCTTCTGGTACCAGTGATTGGCATGATATCATGGTCTAAGGAATACGTTACTTCGTATGCAAGATATAACAATATAAACTAAATTACTTGATCGTATTGTTATCTTGATATTGGGTCTATGTTCATCACATCATTCTACCAATGACATGACCTCGTTATTAACAACATCCAATGTTCATGATCGAGAAACCTTGATCATCTATTAATCAACGAGCTAGTTAAAAGAGAGGCTTTACTAGAAAGCATTGTTTGTTTCTTAAACACACATGTATAAACTTTTCCGGTTAATAAAATTCTAGCATGAGAAATAAAAATTTATCATAAAAAAGGAATAAGATAATAACCACTTTATTATTGCTTCTCGGGCATATTCCCTTCAGAACCATAGCCCCGCTGGGAAAAAAGGCCGAACTGCTGTTCTGGCGCATCCACGAGAGCCGGAAGGGGGTAGCAAAGTGGAACTAGCTGCTTGGTGGTGTTTGGTTAGGCCCAAGGAACACCAAAGAGAATGTTAGGGCCCACCTCTTGGCAAGATTCCCCCAGTTCTATCACACCCGGTAGTTTCGGGCGGTCATTAATTAGTCCTCGAACCCGCGAGAGAGAATCCGACACCGGTGCAACCCTTACATAGAGAGCGAGGGAATCTTGAGAATCCCAAACCCATGCCACACTCTATCACACATGGTATGGCGTGCAATAGGATTTGGTGGCATTCAGACGATCTGGAGCCCCCTCTCCGGATAAACCATAGCCTCGCTAGGGAAAAATACTGAACTGTCGTTCTGCCCCATCTATGTGAGACGGAAGGGGGTAGAAAAGTGGAAATAACTTCTTGGTTGTGTTTGGTTAGTCCCAAGGAACACCCAAGAAAATGGTAGGGCCCACCTCTTGGCAAGATTCCCCTACTACCGTCAGATCCGGGAGTTTCGGGCTCTAATTAAATAGTCGTGGAACCCGAAGAGAGTATCTGTCGCCGGTGAAGCCCTAACACAGAGAACGAGGGGATCTTGGTCATCCAATACCTATGCCACACTCTAACACACATTGTATGTCATACAATTGGATTTGGTGGCAATCTTACGATCCGGAGCCCCCTCTCTGGAGAAACCATAGCCCCGTTGGGGAAAAGACGGAACTGTCGTTCTGGCCCCTCTACGTGAGCCAGAAGGGGGTAGCAAAGTGGAACCAATTTTTTGGTTGTTTTAGGTTAGGCCAAAGGAACACCAAAGAAAATGTTAGGGTCCACCTCTTGGCAAGATTCCCCTAGTTCCTCAAATCTGGGAGTTTCGGGCTCTAAGTTGTCCTGGAACCCGCTAGAGAGAAACCAACGTCGGTGAAGCCCTGACACAGAGAGAGGGACTCTTGGGCATCCAAGACCTATGACACACTATAAAACACATTTTATGGTATACCATGAGATTTGGTGGCATTCAGACGATCCGGAGCCACCTCCGGAGAAACCATAGCCCCGATGGGGAAAAAGACGGAACTGTTGTTCTGCCCCATCTATACGAGCCGGAAGGGGTAGAAAAGTGGAACTAACTGCTTGTTTGTGTTAGGTTAGGTCCAAGGAACACCCAATATAATGGTAGGACCCACCTCTTGGCAAGATTCCCCCAGTTTTGTCACACCCGGGAGTTTCGGTCTCTCATTAATTAGTCCTGGAACCCGCGAGACAGAATCTGACACCGGTGAAACCCTAACACAAAGAGCGAGGGAATCTTGGGAATCCAAGACCCATGACACACTATAGCACACATGGTATGGTGTGCAATGGGATTTGGTGGCATTGAAACAATCTGGAGCCCCCTCTCCGGATAAACCATAGCCCCGCTGGGAAAAAAGATGAAACTGTCGTTATGTCCCATCTACCTGCGCCGTAAAGGGTGTAGCAAAGTGGACCTAACTGATTTGGTGTGTTAGGTTAGGCCCAAGTAACACCCAAGAAAATGTTAGGGCCCACTTCTTGGCAAGATTCCCCTAGTCCCGTCAGATCCGGGAGTTTCGGGCTCTAATTAAATAGTCTTGGAACCCGTAGAGAGAATCAGTCGCCGGTGAAGCCCTAATACAGAGAACGAGGGGATCTTGGTCATCCAAGTCCCATTCCACACTCTAAAGCACATGGTATGGCATACAATGGGATTTGGTGGCAATCTGACGATCCGAAGCCCCCTCTCTGGAGAAACCATAGCCCCGTTTGGGAAAAAGACGAAACTCCCGTTCTAGCCGCGCTACGTGAGCCGGAAGGGGGTAGCAAAGTGGAAAAAAAAATCTTGGTTGTGTTACGTTAGGCCCAAGGAACACCCAATACAATGGTAGGGGCCACCTCTTGTCAAGATTCCCCTAGTTCCGTCAGATCCGGGAGTTTCGGCCTCTAAGTAGTCATGGAATACGCTAGAGAGAATCCGACGCCGGTGATGCCCTAACACAGAGAGCGAGGTAATCTCGGGTATCCAAGACCATGAAACACTCTAACACGCATGGTATGTCACACCATGGGATTTGCTAGCATTAACACCATAGCCCCGCAAGGGAAAAAGGCGGAACTGCCGTTCTAGCCCCTCTACGTGAGCCGGAAGGGGGTAGCAAAGTGGAACCAATTATTTAGTTGTGTTATGTTAGGCCCAAGGATCAACAAAGAAAATGTTAGGGTCACCTCTTTGAAATATGCCCCTAGTTCTGTCAAATCCGGGAGTTGCAGGCTCTAAGTAGTCCTGGAACCCGCTAGAGAGAATCCGACGCCGGTGAAGCCCTAACACAGAGAGCGAGGGAATATTGGGCATCCAAGACCCATTCCACAATCTAAAACATATGGTATGGAATACCATGGGATTTGGTGGCATTCAGACGATCAAGAGCCCCCCACTCCGGAGAAACCATAGCCACGCTAGGGGAAAAGACGGAGTTGTCGTTCTGGCCCCTCTAGGTGAGCCGAAAGGGTGTACCAAAGTGCAACCAATTGCTTGGTTGTGTTATTTTAGGATCAAGGAACAAACAAGACAAATGGTAGGTCCCACCTCTTGTCAGGATTCCTCCACTTCCGCTAGATCCGCGAGTTTCGAGATCTCATTAAGCAGTCATGCAACCCGCCAGAGAGAATCCGACGCCGGTGAAACCCTAACACAGAGAGCGAGGGAATCTTTGTGATCCAAGACCCATTCCACACTCTAAAACACAAGGTATTGAATACTATGGGATTTGGAGGCATTCATATGATCCGGATCCCCCTCTTCGGATAGACCATAGCCCCGCTGGGGAAAAAGTCGGAAATGGTGTTCTGGCCAAACTACATGAGCAGGAAGGAGGTAGAAAAGTGGAACTAATTTCTTGGTTGTGTTAGTTTAGGACCAAGTAACACCCAAGACAATGGTATGGCTCACCTCTTGGCAAGATTACCCCAGTTCCGTCAGATCCGAGAGTTTTGGGCTCTAGGTAGTCATGGAACACGATAGAGAGAATTCGACGCAGGTGAAGCCCTAACACAGATAGCGAGGTAATCTCGGGTATCCAAGACCATGACACACTCTAACACACATGGTATGTAATACCATGGGATTTGTTAGCATTTAGACGATCTGGAGCCCCCTCAGGAGAAACCATAGCCCCGCTGGGAAAAAAGGCGAAACTGCCGTTCTGGCCCCTCTACGTGAGCCGGAAGGGGGTAGAAAAGTGGAACCAATTGCTTGGTTGTGTTAGGTTAGGCCCAAGTAACACCAAAGAATATTTTAGGGTCCACCTCTGGGCAAGATTCCCCTAGTTCCGTCAAATCTGGGAGTTTTGGGCTCTAAGTATAGTTCTCGAACCCGTTAGAGAGAATCTGAAGCTGGTGAAGCCCTAACACATAGATAGAGGGAGTCTTGGGCTTCCAAGACCAATGAAAGACTTTAACACACATGGTATGGAATACCATGGAATTTGGTAGCATTCAGACGATCCGGAGCCACCTCCGGAAAAACCATAGCCCCGTTGGGGGAAAAGGCGAAACTATCGTTGTGGCCCCACTACGTGAGCCGGAAGGGGGTAGAAAAGTGGAACCAATAGCGTGGTTGTGTTAGTTTAGGCCCAAAGAAAACCCAAGACAATTGTAGGGTTCACCTCTTGTGAAGATTCCCCAGTTCTGTCAGATCCGGGAGTTCCGGGCTCTAAGCAGTCCTTGAACCCGCCAGAGAGAATCTGACACCGATGAAACCCTAACAAAGAGAGGGAGGGAATCTTCGGGATCAAAGAACCATTACACACTCTAACACACATGGTATTGCATACTATGGGATTTGGTGGCAATCTGACGATCCAGAGCCCCTTCTCTGGAGAAACCAAAGCACCGTTGGGGAAAAAGACGGAACTCCCGTTCTGGCCACTCTACGTGAGCCGGAACGGGGTAGCAAAGTGGAAAAAAATTCTTGGTTGTGTTAGGTTAGGCCCAAGGAACACCCAATAAAATGGTAGGGACTACCTCTTGGCAAGATTCCCCCAGTTCCGTCAGATCCGGGAGTTTCGGGCTCTAAATACTCATTGAACACGTTAGAGAGAATCCGACGACGGTGAAGACCTAACACAAAGAGCGACGTAATCTCGGGTATCCAAGACCATGAAACACTCTAACATACATTTTATGTCATACCATGGTATTTGGTGGCATTCATACGATCCGGAGCCCTCCTCCGGTGAAACCATAGCCCCGCTGGGGAAAAAGGCGGAACTGCCGTTCTGGCCCCTCTACGTGAGCCGGAAGGGGGTAGCAAAGTGGAACCAATTATTTGGTTGTGTTAGGTTAGGCCTAAGGAAAATCAAAGAAAATTTTAGGGTCCACCTCTTGGCAAGATTCCCCTAGTTCCGTCAAATCCGGGAGTTTCAGGCTCTAAGTAGTCCTGGAACCCGCTAGAGAGAATCCGACGCTGGTGAAGCCCTAACACAAAGAGCGAGGGAATCTTGGCTACCAAAGAACCATTCCACAATATAACATATATGGTATGGCATACCATGGGATTTGGTGGGTTTCAGACGATCTGGAGCCCCCCACTCTAGAGAAACCATAGCTACACTGGGGAAAAAGACGGAACTATCGTTCTGGCCCCTCTACGTGAGCCCAAAGGGGGTACCAAACTGTAAAAAAATTCTTGGTTGTGTTATTTTAGGATCAAGGAACACCCAAGACAAATGGTAGGTCCCACCTCTTGTCAGGATTCCACCAGTTCCGTTAGATCCGGGAGTTTCAGGCTCTCATTAAGCAGTCATGCAACCCGCAAGAGAGAATCCGACGCCGGTGAAACCCTAACCAATAGAGTGAGGGAATCTTGGGGATCCAAGACCCATGCCACACTCTAACACAAATGGTATTGCATACTATGGGATTTGGTGGCTGTCGAATCTGTTGCTCGGCAAATCCCTTAGGTGAACCTATAGGGTTTCGAATAGGAGAACCCATGAGCGCTGGTGGCGATCGTCGGCTAGACAGGGGGCACAATTTACCCAGGTTCGGGGCCGTCGTAGAGGTAAAACCCTTACTCCTGCCTCTGTCGATCTGTATTATCGAATAGATCGGTTATAAAGATGATCGCTCAAGTCGAGATTACAATCTTGAGCTCAAGGCTTTGGTGGTGCGGTATTGCTTGGTCCTCTTCCGGTGGTTCTCCTGGCCTTATATAGGTGTCCAGGTCTCAAACCCTACCCGGAGAGGACTCGAACTCTAACCGTATGTCGGTTAAAAGTTTCCTAACTTATCCCGCAAGGCATTGCGGGTGGGCTTCAAGTGGGCCTTACAGAATACTCCAAGGGATTCCCTTATTGGGCCTTAACCTTGGGCCTGAGACGGGGTGTCCTTACCCGCAGGGTCTGAGATCCATCCCTTCGTCAGTAGCCCCCGAGCGTTTGGGCCTGAGACGGGGTGTCCTTACCCGCTAGGATTTTTCTTCGTGTTGTTGACATGGAATTATGCCGGAGGACGCAGCTTGAGTGCGATTCCAGGCCCTCAAGAGAGATCTTTTGGGTCTTACCTTCATATTCGAAAGAATACGGAATCCGGATGTACCTAGTCGGCTGAACAATCAAGATTTGTGATGTGCAGACATCGTGTGAATGAATGGCAGGATCTGCATATTCGTGTAGTTTTGAGTTTGTGGTCCCTTGTCCATACGAAAGAGTTTTCGTGTTCGGAGTTTCATGCCCATACGAAAGAGTTTTCGTGTTTGGGGTATTTTTTCGTACGAAAGAAATTTCACGTCATAATTTGTCCATACGAAGTTATTTCCGTGTTTGGACTTTTATTCGAAGGATTTTTATCCATGCGAAGTTATTTTCGCGCTTGGACTTTCCATTCGAAAGATTCTTCAGCTTGATGATGCATGCTATGACGTCATGGCACACTTTTATCCTCCCGATGGGACGTGACGGAGTAAGAGCAGAAGTGCTGGCCCACCTTGTCAGCTTTTTGACCGGAAACGAGACGTCGTTCCCGGTTTTTACGCGAACTGTGCGTAGTAAATGCGCACGATCCACTGTCAGGATCGTGGCACGAAACAGCAACCGCCGCCCCTTCGTTTCGCCTTCGCACGCGGCGGCCGCAATGGATGCCACGTGGCTCAGCGAGCGGCCAGGATCAACTGGCTCTGTGTATAAATGCAGGCCTTGGTGAAGCGGTGAAAATTTCCCAGCCTTTGCCTTCCTTGCTCATCGTCTTCCTCGCGCTCCATCTCCTCTCTCTTCGAGCTCGTGCTAGAAGCAATGGCGGGAGGCAAGAAACGCGGTGCTGCCGCCTCGTCGTCAAGGGCGTCAGGAGAGGTTCTAGCGCCACCTGCACCGCGCTCGGGCGATTGGCGCTCGCCCAACACCACGGCCAAAAGTATCAAGGGGATGCAGCGAGATGGACTGCTGCCTTCAGAATCGGAGAAACGGGTACGCCTCAGCAAGAAAGAGGAGGTACCTAATCCCCGCGCGAATGAACGCGTGATCTTCGCGGATCACGTATCGCGCGGGCTTTCACTCCCTCTTCACCCTTTCCTCATGGCTCTGTTGTATGTCTACGGCATAAAGCTCCATGATTTGCCTCCAAACGCAGTGCAGCACATCTCGTGCTTCATTGTCCTTTGCGAGTGCTTTCTGGGCATTCGCCCTCATTGGGGCCTCTGGAAGGCCCTCTTCAAGGTGCGCGTCTTCCGCGAGAGATCGCGGGTGGAGACTGAACTCGGGGAGCCGCTGCGCACCGGCGGCTTCGGGATCCAGGCGAAGTCGGAGAACGGCTACTTCACGATGCACTTCATCGGTTCTGCCCAAGGATGGAGGAAAAAATGGTTTTACGTCACCGACAACAGCGCGGGTGGAGTCAAGGAATTACATCCGTTCACTGTTTTGAAGAAAAGGAAGTCTTGGGCGCACAAACTCTCGGCTGAAGAGATCCGGGTTGTCACCCCTCTACTCGCCAAGGTGGCCACTCTCCGCGATCAAGCCGCAGAAATCGCGCTGAACGGCCTGCAGTTGGCAAGTGTCTTCCTCAAACGTAGGGTTCAGCCCCTTCAGTATAGGCCATCCGCGATGTGGGAGTACCAGGGCGTCGAAGATCCTAGCCGCGTGAGTCGAGAGGAACTCTCGAATGCTGAATTCGAGAAGAAGATCACGGCTATCGCCAGTTTAAAGGAGGGTGATACCTTCCCCGACTGCCCAGTAGCCGCTTTTGAGGCATCAAGGCCACCACCAGCTGAAGTAAGTTTTGAATTTTTTTTTTGAATTTCGTCTTTTTCTAGCTCGAAAGTTTTTCAGTTGACTGAAATTCTTCTTTCCTTCTGTCTTCTTCGATAGAGCATAGCCGTGGCTACCAGCTACCCGCCAATATCCGGGAAGGACGCCTCGGATTTGCTGGCAAGTAACTTGGACGGCCCAGCCGACACCAGTGTTGCTGATGCCTCCTCGAGCTCCGAGAGTGACTCCTCGGATAGTGCGGAGGATTCGGATGACGGTCTTCTCCGGTGCAAGCGCCGTCGAGTGGAAGGTGATGAGGCCACCTCCAAGGACAATTCTTTGGAGGAATCGCCCGGGAAGGGGCCCCTCATCGTGACTCCGCTGCACACACTCGCCCCTTCTTCTTCATTCCCTAATATCCAAACCGCCTGGAACGCGGATATGTTGGATGATGAAAATGATGACGAGTAAGTTTCTCTTCTTGATCTTTTAGTCGAACGTTTTTCTTTCGCGTCTTTTGACATATTGTCTTCATTGTAGTCTGCAAACTATCAGTCCACGCAGATTCGTCTCTTCCCGTCCTGACAAGAGGAAGAAGGTTGAAAACGCGGCTGGGACCCTTACCGCTGACACCGTGCAGAACTCGCCGGGTGCGGCCCCTACTGCAGCGACTACGGAATACAGAATTCCTAGTTTCGCTGCTGGGGCCTCGACTCCAAAAGAGGTTACGGGTAGCTCCGCAGATCCCCTTTCGTTCGCCCAGGGCCAGGTAAACCTTGCTGCTTGTTTCTCCGGTACTTTATCAATCTGGACCTGTTTCTTATCGGGTGCACGGCAGTGCTCCCGATGGGAGTAGCCCCCAAGGCTGTAGTTGATCGCATGCGATGGGCTACAGGCTTAAAAATAAACTTTTTCCTTTCTTCTGGCTTTATAGGGTGCATGACAGTGCTCCCGATGGGAGTAGCCCCCGAGGCTATACTCGAATGTTTTCAATCGTGTATAGGCTCAAATTTATCCCTTCTGATTCCACTATCTTCATGTCCTTTGCAGACTGTCATCGACTCCCTTGCGGCCGTCGGTCGCCATGTCGTTCTTGCTGAAGCGGACTGCGGGATCCTTCGGTCGGATCGTGATCAACTCGCCAGCGAGAACGAGCTCCTTCGAGGTAAGTTTGTTGCCTTCCCCATATTTATCCTTTTATTTCTGCCAATTTCTTTGTTTCTGATAATCATTGCTGCACAGCTCAACTCGAGTCTATGAAGGCCGAGAAGGCGGATGCCTCTAGTCGGGCAACTGCTCAAGAGGTTCAGCTGGCAACTATTCGAGAGGAACTTGAGTCCTCTTGCATGCTGTCGGCTGACCTTGAAGGAAAGCTTGCGACTGCCCGGGAAGCTCTGAAGAATCTGGAGGAGGCCGGTACCAAGGCGGGCTCCGATCTTGTCGACTTCATTCGTCCTTTGGCCGAACACTTTGCGGGTAAGCAGCTTTTGGCCTTATCATCGTCTTTAAATTGCTTGATAGGTTCCTGGATTTTAACATTTTTTCTTTGCAGGTCTTCTGGGCGTCCCACTGGAGCTTCCTAGGGTCGAGCGGGTGGATGCGCTGACGGATTCTTGCGCCCAGCTCAGGAGGCCCGCCGAAGGGATTTGCACCTTGATTGGCGATGCCGTTCGGGTGCTGACGCAACTTCACCGTGGCCTCCTTGTCAACGCTGTGTCTCCACCTGCACTGGGCGATCTTTTGAAGATTTTCTCGGAGAGCAATATCTTTGGTGCCTACGCAGTCGCGCAGTCGGAGTCTGGGGCGAAGACCGCCATCCAGTTCGCGCTGGCGCATGGAGTCACCGGCCTGGAAGAGGCGTACTCGGACCTTCCCGTCGATCCTTCCACGGGCAAAAAGGTAGGGCTTTGTCGTTTTGGCGAGCCAGCCGTAGTCCTTGCTCGGAAGTTATCCGAGTTGTTCGCCCGTGCCAGGGGAGGCACCGTAGCGAGTGGAAGCACATCTGCAGCTCCTTAGTTATCTTTTCTTTGTAGTTCGCTCTTTTGATTGTAATGAACCTTGGGATGCATTCCCGTATTTTCATCGTTTAATCGAGATGTTTTTTCGGAAATGCTTACTGCGACTGATTTCTTGTGTGTTTCCTCCCGATGGGAGTAGCCCCCGAGCACCTGTCGAATAGGTGGTTGTTATATCTCGATTGAGGGCATCTTATTCCTTCAATTTCCATGTATTCTTTCAGGTAGTCGGGGCTGCTACGGAGTCCTCAGGTGGATCTGCTACCCCAGGAAATCCTCTTGTTGCTGCTGTTCGCACCTTTGCAGGCCTCTGTGATCGTGTGGCGGATGGTGAACGCAAGCTAAAAGCGTTGCGTGTGGTAGCGGATGTAGCCAAGTCCAAGCAAAAGCTGGCGACTGAACGCCAGCAGTTTGTGATGGATGAATTGGCGTCTGTTGCCAATGATTTTCTCTATAAGTAGTTCAGCCCCCTAGTCTTCTTTTGTCCTATACTTTTCTTTGACCATATACCTTTGTTTTCCAGTTGTTTAGCTACATGATAGGAGTGAGAAACAGTGGGTGGAGAACCACATACTTCAGGAATCTGGCAGCTCAAAACCCCATGCGAATAACTTTTGGTCTGATCGTAGTCGAGGCTTTGTGGTGGCTACCTTGAAGTTCCGAGTCATACAGGCGAAGATACTCATGAGTTCCTTTCACGAGGTGCTGATTGCAATGAACGCCGCTTTTTATCCGTTGGAGAGGGGTCCTGAGGATTGGAGCCACCTTCTCAGGGTGTTCGGGCGAGAAGGAGAAATTCGCGAGTGTGTTTGCAATCAGATGATTTGCGGCTCGACAGTGGCCCTCTCTTTCGTCCGGTTGTGGCATCCTGAGGTGAATTTCAACTCCGTAGCTAGACTTCCTGATGGTCCAACCGTAGCTAGACCGGGTTTTGGCGGCTGAGAATGCTCATCGCCATGTGTAAATGTATGATGTATGTATCGTGTTTTCGATGTGTAGTTTGTAAAAACTGTTGTAAGGTGTTTACCTTGTATATATAAATTTCTTCCTGTGATGTTGTGTTAGGCGTAGCCCCCGTGTGTTTGTGGGGTGTATACCTGTTTCTTTTAGCATGTGAGGATGGAGAACTCGAGTAACTATGGTTGAAAAACCATGTATTTTATTGCAATGACTGAGAAGTCATGTGTTTTTCTTTCGAGCTACAAGATGGCTAGTATAGCCCTATTATTGCTATTTAAAATAAATCTAGGGATAAAATTTGCGGAGTTGTGCAACATTCCAAGGATTGGAATAGATGCCTCCAGTCGCCGGGTTCTTCAGTCGATAGGCGCCACCTGGGATAACTTCGTGTATTATGAAGGGTCCTTCCCATGGTGGCTCGAGCTTGTGTCCTTCCTTCTGCTTGAGCTGTAGCACCAGATCTCCTACTGCGAAGGCCCTGTGGCGTATGCGGCGACTGTGATAGTTTCGCAGCGACTGCTGGTCTACTGTGGATCTTGTGAGTGCAATATCGCGCATTTCGTCGAGTGCGTCCATATCATCCGCGAGTGCCCTGTTGGAGGTTTCTTCGCTGTAAGCAACAACCCGTGGGGCGCTGAACCTAACGTCCTCGGGAAGGACTGCTTCGGCCCCGTAGACCATGAAAAATGGTGTGTAGTTTGTGGATCGATTTGGAGTTGTGCGGAGGCTCCATAGCACGGAGGGTAGCTCTTCTGCCCAATGTCCTGCTGCCGGGTGTAGACGATCGAGTAGACGTTTCTTGATGCCATCCGAAACTAATCCGTTGGATCTTTCGACTTGGCCGTTGGTTTGTGGATGGGCAACTGAGGCAAATTTGAAGTTGATGCCCTTTTCTTCACAGAACTGTTTTGTTTCCTTTGCCATGAAGTTAGTACCATTGTCTGTAATGATGTCGTGTGGTACTCCAAACCTCCATACGATGGAGTCGAGGAATTTGATGGCACATTGGGCGCTAGCAGAGGATACCGGCATGGCTTCAATCCATTTGGTATATTTGTCAACTGCGACAAGCAAGTGTGTGTATCCACCTGGCGTGGACTTGCGTAGTGGTCCTACCATGTCCAGCCCCCATAGTGCAAAGGGCCACGCGATGGGTATCATATGCAATTCCGTAAAGGGTGCGTGTGGTTTCGGTGCGAATCGCTGGCAAGCGTTGCACCTGTCGACCAGTTCCTTTGTGTGTCTGTCTGCTGTAAGCCAGTAGAATCCTGCTCAGAAGGCTTTTCCCATGATTGCTTTCCAGCTAGCATGATGTCCACAATCTCCTTGATGGATATCTTGCAATAATTCTTTGCCATCCTCGGGTGCTATGCATCGTTGCAGTATGCCTGAGATGCTCTGCTTGTATAGCTCTCCGTTGATCACCAGAAAGGATTTGCTTCGCCTGACTATCTGTCGAGCCTCACGTGGATCTGCTGGGAGCTGTTTTGCGGACAACTAGTCGAGGTATTTCTGCGTCCAGACTGGCTCGACCAGAAAAACTTGTTGCGAAATATGATGAATGAACTCAATAATAGCAACCTGCGGGCTGACCTCTGTCTCCGATGTTGTGGGTACGTCTGCAGTTTTCTTGATTTTGACTGATCGTCTAGTCATTCGCTCGAAATATATCCCGGGCGGTATGGGTGTGTTTGTAGAACCCATGTTTGTCAGCCTGTCTGCTTCTTCGTTGCTGGATCTTGCAATATGCTTCAGCTCGCATCCTTTAAAACTTCCTTCGAGTAGGTTGTACATGTCACGATAGTGTAACATCCCAAGTATGAAAAACAGCCATTAGAATGTTTCATACTTGTGATGTTACAATTTTCCAAATGAATATTCAAATCAAAGAAATTAGTTGTTTCCATTAAAGTTGTATTTTCAAAACTATTGATTTGTTTCTATCAATAATTCATTTAATACCAAAAACATTTTTAAATTCAATTAGTTTTCCAGACAGCAACCATTTGAAATTTATGAAAATTACAAAACAAATCAAACATTTGTGCCAAATACACTTGAATTTAAAAACTTTTAATTGCTTAAGTTCAATTACTCAATTAATATTAATTTCAATCAAATTCAAATAAAAATACAAACAGCAACATAATTAAAGTATTTGAAAAACAGAAGTTTGCAAATTGTTGCTGTTGCTATAAATAATTTATACAAATTTTTCTACTAAGTTTTCTAACCCTAAAACTCATTCATTTCTTTCCTTATTCAAATCTGCAAAAAAAGAGAGAAAGAAAAATAAAACCAGAGGGAGAGGGGCAGGCCAGCCTAGTTGGGCCAGCCCACCATCTCCCTATCGGCCTGCGTACCCCCTCCCTGTCGCTTTCTTCCACCTTGGTACGGAGAGACAGAGAGGGGGGGGATCCCCCACCGGCAGGGAGCTCACCTGCTCCCCCTCCCCCTATAACTAGCCCCTAGGGTTCCTCTCCCCTAGCTCCTCTCTCCCTCTTTTTCCCCAGTCGCCGCCAATCCTCCTCCTCCCTCTCGGAAACCCCCCTTCCTCCTACTGATCTCCTCTGTTGTTTCTGCAACAAACCATGGCCGGTGCATGATCGTGGAGGAGCAGGAGTGGTAGTCGCCGACGGGACCCCGCGGGCACGGGAATCGAGTCCGATCGCCGTCGTCTTCCTCCTCGTGTCCAGGGAGGGACACAAGCCGCGCCCAACCGCCGCCGCGCTGCCTCAACGTCGCCGCCGTCGACTACTGTCAGGCACCAAGCCCCCTTCCTCCTCTTCACTCATGGTGAGCACCACCTCACCCTCCCTCTTGCCCTCTCCGTTTGCCCTCGCTGCTGTCACGTTTTGCCGCGCGCACACCGCACGCTCGCAGCACACTGGCACGCACAGCGGCAGCGGTGCTCGGCTGTACTCCGGCGATCGCACCTGTCGTAAGGTTCAGAAACTGAACCTTTCAGTTTCAGTTAAAAACGGATCCGATCTGAAGGTCTTACCCCCCCCCCCCCCCCCACGACCCCCTTCTGTCACCATCCGATCCGATCCGAAGTGGCTACCGCACTGCGCTCTCACCCACGCGGCCAGGGTTCGAGTCCCCCTCCCGCAGATTAAAACCACACTTTTTAATTTCTTTTTTTAGATACAGAAACTTGTCAGATTCAAAAACCAGTCCCTGCTATTAATCTTCTAGGTCCCTGTAAATATTTTCTAAGTCCCTAGCTGTTATTTAAAATGGCAGATTAATACTTAAACTCTAAAAATGCATAAATAATTCATTCCAACTCCAAATTCAACATTTTAAATATGTTTTCAATACAAAATTAAATTGTCTACCTAAATATAAATTTGATTTACTGTTTTGAATATTTTAAATTGGTGAAATATTTGAAAACTTGTTTATTTCATTTAATTTTGCAAAATTCATAACTTGGGCATAAAAATTCCAAATTCAACAAACTAAATATGTTTTCCATTCAATTTTTCATGTACTTTGCAAATATCAACTTTGTGTTCTGTTTCAAATAAATTAAATTGCTGAAAACAACGGTTTCTTAATTAATGCATTTAAAATTGCCAAATTAATAACTTGCTCATCTTAAATCCATTTTCAACAAATAAAATATATTTTCCATGCTAAATTGAACCACCTTTTCAAATATAAACTTTGTTTCGTGTTTTGAATAATTAAAATTGGTTAAATAATTTAAACCTTGTTTAAATCATTTAATATTGTTAAACTCATAACTTGGTCAAATTAATTTCTTTTTGAACATATAAAATATGTTTTCAAACCATAAAAGTATAAAATTTTCAAATATGAATTTGATTAAATGTTTTGAATAGATAAAAATTCAAATAAATTCATAATTGAATTAAATTCATTTAAATCTTGTTTAATTCATAATTAATTCATTCTAATTTCCTTTTCAATAAGTGAAACATGTAATCCACCTAAAATTTTGTGTTCTTTCCAATTATGAACTTTGTTACCTATTTTTGAACAATTAAGATTGGTGAAAACAACAATTTCTTGTGTAACTCCTTAAGAAGCCAAAATCTCTTAACTTAATAAATAAAATTTCCAACCTTGGTAAACTTAATTACAAATTGATTCTATTGTTGTTTTCTTTTTGTTTTCCTCATCCATGCATCATCCTAATCAACTTTCACATGGTGTTTAGTTGTATATCATCTAAACCAACCTTAACTCATGGGCTTTCCATATGCAACCCAAATTGCATATGGGTCCATTTAAACATGTTATCTTGTCAACTAGTTTATTCTAATGCATCAATTAAATTGACATGCATCATCCCATGTTTGTGCATTATGCCATGTTATTGATTGTTTGTCTCTCTGCGTTGTTTGTTTGCTTCTTCTCGAATAGACGACGACGTTGAGACAGACGATACTTACGACACCCCTTCTGAGGATCTAGCTCAGTACCAGGCTGCTGAGTTTGCAAGCAAGTATTCACTCACATGAACCATTGTGTTCCTCTCCACATTGGATACCGATACTTTCCGTTGTCTGTTCTGCTAGCCCTATGAATCGTTGCTTGTGTTCGATCCTATCACATGTTATCCTTTAACCCTGATATAGCCTCACCTCCACACCTATAACCCCTTTGCTTGTTGCCCGTGTCTTACTAGCATGCTTAGGGTTGTTTTTGCTCGAGTCTGTTGTCCGTTACTTTCTGTTACTATATCATTATGTTCTGGGGCTCGATGTTAAACAACAACTTGTTAATGTTTGAGGTAATAATAATTTGATGATAAGGCACCGGCAGGAGGCCCGGCGTGGTTTTGAGGCCTGCTAGTGTCGACCCTAATTAGGAAAAGGGTCTTGTCTACTGATCCATGATGAGCGCACTAACCACATGTGGGAAGCGTGTATGGGCGCCCCCCTCAATTTGATTCGATTCGCATCTCGTCCAAATCGCCTCATTTAGTTCGGGTTTTCCATTTGCCGCATGCATATGCAGGTGCGAACCCTTGGCGCCAGGGTGGAACTTTTGTAGTCGGCATTTAGGGAGACACGTTCTTAGAGTGCTATGAGGGTCCCCTTTTCTTCGTGGGGCTTGATTAGCCGTGCGCTCAATTGCACGGGGTTCTTTGGGCTTGATGCGAAGAAGAGTTGAGTTGTGTTGAGTGCCCCGCTTTGTGGAAAGGCCATTCCATCTGGCGGGTTATTCTTACGTGTACGACCAAATTGGTGCACCCCTGCAGGGTAAATCTTCTCGAGAAGCCGTGTTTTCCGCGGTTATGGACGACTTGGTGAAAGTACTGGCTAACAAGTACTCAGAACAACTTACATCTAACTAATGATAACTTGACTAGTAATAGTCTTAATGACACAATAACTTGAACCATCATTAATCCAACTGTGTGAGTTATCCTCGGATTGCTTCTTCGGATAAGGGGCGAGATCCAGGATGGGTTTGTTTGGAGTTAGATGGTAGTTGGTTACGATTCGCTATCTTATCTCCTTTCTGTTAGCCGGAAGTTGTAGCATGTTTCTGTAGTTGGTTAGTGCAGCCCGCTGCCGCATCTTTTGTATCACCCATTTCTTCCGTTGAACCCAAAGCATCTGTGCTTGGTGTTGACGGGTACACTTTGGTGAATTGTGAGTCTTGCTTGCCAGTACGTTTATGTACTGACCCCTTTGGGGCTGTGGTTTCCGCAGACTACGTTTCCGAGGATCCCCATGGTGGCTACTACGTGGAGTACGACGAGGCTGCTGACGAGTAGATAGCGGACCCGGGCAGGATCCGAGACTTCGTGGATGGGCTCCGTCTTTTCGTTTCCGGCCTCTTAGGCCTATTTGGATCTTGTCTGTACTCAGACACTTTGGATGCTTCCGCTGTGATGTAATGATGAATTGTTGGGACATGTGTCCTCTGGATGATTGTATTTTCTATCTCTGCTCTAGTGAGAGCTATTTGCAACTTATTTCACTCTGTTGTGTCTTAGAGATATGTTGTGATATCAGTTGTTCTAATGCCGTTGACGTACCATGTGTGTATGTTATGAAGTACGTCAATGGAAGTGTCCTGATTTCTATGGGATGGTTTACGCAGACGTTGGATAGTAGAGAATGGTTGTCACACGTTTACGTGTTGGCCTGCTCATATTGAGATGCGGGTGCCGGTATGCCTCGTAAGCCGTTTATCTACTGTTTAACGGGCTGTGAGTATCCCCTAGAAGTCCGGGTGCAACAGATAGGCAACCATGTTTTCAGTGATAGCGTCATATTCCTTCATTGTCTGTTGCACGATGAGATTGGAGTCACCGTAGATCATCAGTCGGGTGGCTCCACACGCAACTGCCATCTTCATCCCATGCAACAGAGCTTCATATTCTGCGTCGTTGTTTGATGCTGGATCATCGGGTGGAAAATCCAATCGGAGGACGTACTGCAGTTTGTCCCCTCTAGGTGATATTAGGACGATCCCAGCTCCTGCTCCATCGTTTCTCTTGGACCCATCGAAGTACATGATCCAATTACTCGTGTATTCTGGCGGCCCGGGCGTTTGTAGCTCTGTCCACTCGCTCAGGAACTCCACGAGTACCTGGGATTTTACTGAATTGCGCCCTGCATAGATGATGTCCCAAGCGCCCAGCTCGATGCTCCATTTTGCTATTCTTCCAGATGCCATTGGGTTGTTCATGATTGTACCGAGTGATGCATCATTAACCACTGTTATGGTGTGTTCCTGGAAGTAGTGCTTGAGCTTTCGAGCCGTGAGAACAACTCCATAAGCGAGCTTCTGGTAGTGAGGGTATTGATGGAGGGATGGTAACACGGTAGGCTGACGTCAAGGTGTAACCCGGCCCAATGGGAATCGTGCAAGACCCGTCTCAGGCAATAGGAGTTTCTAGAAGGCACAAGAAGGAGCGTAGGCCTTGTAAACCCGGCTTTGGGGGTTATTACTAGGAAACTTGGGGTTTGTGTACGGATCCCGGGTAGGATTCCGAGTGTGCCTTGTACGGGAAGCCAAGGGGCCGGGTAAGATATAAACCGGCTCCTAGTGTTAGGAAAAGAGAGCTTCACCAGTTATTCGAGTATCAAGTAATACGAGAGTTGATAATTGTAATCCTAGATCGGAGACTCGGCGACTTGATTGCTAGAGCTACCAGGTCGATTGATAGCATGATTTCCCCTGAGCTAAACCCTCTCCCAAACACCAGAGTCGAATTGCCCCAAGATAAGTTACCCCTGGTAACGTCTGCCGTGATTATCCCACGACAGTTGGCGCCCACCGTGGGGCCTACGTCCAAAGGTGTTTACATCATTGGAGAAGCTCGGGAAAGCATGAAGAACCTCGTCATCGGCGAGATCTACACCAACCCCGAAGGAGTGAAGATGGTAGATGACTTTGGTTGGGGACCAGAGTCGGATCTGCTAGAAGCCGGATCTGTCGTCACGATCGGCCGGGTCAACGTCTTCGTCGGCATGGTACGTACGTCCGGTTCAATCCCTGACGATGTTGAGTATGATTCTGTGTCAGGAGAAGCGACCTGCGTTCAATCGGACGGAGAAGAATCGGTCGGGACGGCAGATCCGGTAGAAGAGCCCACCACGAAGAGGGAACAGCCGGAGGAGCCGGTATAGACCCCGCGTGGCCGGGTCATGAGAGAAGATGACAGTGAGTCTATCCTGCACTTGCTGGAAGATCGGTACGAGGAGGATAGTTGTGATGAGGAAGAATACGAATCTTCACCAGGCATCGCGCGCCAGGTCGCGGTCTACACGGCCCCTGCAACCAATCTCAATCAGGGGGCCGTGACTACGGCCGCGGTCGGAGCGGCGCGAGCGCGGGCCCAGCAGCAAAATCCGGCTGATGGAAACCCGGTTGTAGCTCCGGTCAACGGAGAATCGGCTTCAGTTACCTGCCGTACTGCGGAGAGTGAGCTGCGGAGAAACAAGTTTGGGTTTATGGCGAACAGGACGCCAGGAGCGGGGCCCTCAAATCCACGAAACCCGGCTCTGTTCAACAATAACTTGATCTTGGATCCTACAGTACTAGCAACGGTGATAACCCCGGAAAATGCGGCGGCAAGCGCCGCGGATCTGGATGTGGCCCGTCGTGCGTTGGATCAACAAAGGAGAGACGTGGAAGCTGAAAAGCAAGGGATAGCTGCACGCCAGCGCGAGCTGGAAGAGTTGGAGAACCGGCTCCAGGTTCAGTCGACCAGGATGCACAATCAGAGATACCAATCGAGATTACAGGCAATAGGTGGAACTATACACCCGGCCGCATTGTTCATTACACCTCAGGATCAACCAATTCCGGCTGTGAATCAGGAAACTGGACATCAGCCTGCAACCCTGGGAGGGCAGCCGGCAAACGTGCAAGCTGAGTTACCCGCGTTGCAAACAGGAATTGCAACAGGGAATGCAGCACCACCACCACCTCCACGGTTCCATACTCCACCAGGTCACTTCAATAACCCCATGGATAACGTGTATGCAGCAACATTGGCACTAGATCGCATCCCCATAGGAGAGTCACCCCACGCAGCGGAGACCCGGCGGGCAATAGATTTGCTGCGATCAACAATAGTTCAGCAGGCTAATTACCCGGATAACAGGAGTGGAATGCACGGAACACCATATGTGAGCCGGCAGAACGGAAATACCTGCAATATCCAGTCGAGTTCGGCGCGACGGAGGACAGAGCAGCAGCAAATGCCGCCTCCTCCCCGTAGGCCGGTAACGCCCGCGGTATAAGCGGCGCAAGCCATTGTGGACAGTTCCCGAGCCACGCGAGCAGCGGTCGGGTCTGTGGTACGGGGACCGGTAGCGGTTGCACCCCCCGCCGTACCCGCTGTGGCGTCACACGTTTCCCGAGTGATGACAGTGCCGGCAAACCTCGCCGGGCCTAAGTGTTTGTCGGGTACCATCCGGGCTGAGCCTTACCCGGATAAGTTCAAGGAGCCGGTAAAGTGGTTAATTATGAGCCGACCATGGATCCAGAAACCTGGTTGAGCAGCTATGAGATGGCCATGTCAATCCACAACGCATCTGAGAATCTTCAAGCCAAATTCATGTACCTAATGATGTCAGAAGGAGCAGCAAAGTTGTGGTTCAATAATCTACCCGAGAAATCCGTCAATTCGTGGGGTGAGCTGAAAACTGCCTTTATCAAGCACTTTCATGGAACATGCAGGAAGTTGTTTACGATTGATGATTTAGAGCGATGTGTTCAGAAGAAGGGAGAGTCGGCACGCAGTTGGGTGCGCCGGGTTATGGAAATTCTCCACTCGTCCACTGATATCCAGCCAAAGGATGCGTTGCAAGCTATGGCAAAAACATGCAAATACATACCCTTAGTGCAAAAACTGAAATGCATGAAGTCTAGCCGGCACGCCTCAGAGGTTACGATGGGCGAGTTGATGGACGCATGCAACAAGCACGCTGCCACAGATACCACAGAGGAGGATGTCGATGATAAGAAAGCAAAGGCCAACGCGGGCAATAGTGGAAGACCCGGAAATGGAGCTGCACCGGGTAATAATGGAGGAAATAATGGAAACAACCCGCACAAGCGCCCCATATAAAGGAAACTCCGAGTTTGTCGCCAGTACAGAAGCCGGGTTTGCGAGACCCATAGCTGAGGGAAATTTCAACGGAGGAAACTTCAATGGAGGAAATTATCAAGGACCGCCAAGGCCGGCTAATCATATAGAGGCCTTCAGGATGCCCTGTCCGCGTCATAGCAGGAATGGTAGGCCGGCTAATCATTCATTGGAACAATGCATAGATTTACGGAGATGGAAGAACGAGGAAATACAGAAGGGCATGCGAGGTGCAGGCCGGGGAGCAGGACCGGGTCCGGGCGGAAACCCGGGCAATGGCCCACCCGCAGCTGGCAACGCAGGAGGTGGTATTCCGGGTAACAACCAAGGAGGCGCTGGAGGTTTCCAAGCCAACCCCAAGCAGCTAGGGAAGTATCATGTTCATACTACGGGGACTTCCAATAAAGGTAGAAAGATACTCAAAAGAGCGGTAAACTCGGTTTCTTCGGCTGTTCCGAGATACTTGAGATGGTCAGACCAAGAGGTCACATGGAGCAGGAGGGATCACCCGGAAACAATAGAACATCCGGGTGTGCTGGCTTTGGTAGTTGCACCACAGGTTAATGGTTATGAGTTGAAAAAGGTTCTGATGGACGGTGGAAGCAGCATCAATATCTTATATTGGGAAACTTTCCTACGCATGGGGCTCAAGGAGTCTCAGTTGCAGAAAAGTTCTACAGTTTTTCATGGGATCGTGCCAGGTCATTCAGCGTGCCAAAAGGAAAGATCACTTTAGAGGTTGCTTTGGGAGAATCGAAGGACAATTTCCGAGTGGAGTGGCTCACGTTTGAGGTAGTAAAATTGCGCAGTCCTTATCACGTGATGTTCGGAAGGCCGGCTTACGCCAAGTTCATGGCCAGGCCGTGTTACGTGTACCTACAGCTAAAGATCCCGGGTCCCAAGCGAACCATTACTATACACGGCAACCGGGTTATAGCAGCCGAGTGCGACGAAGGAGATGCGGCAATGGCAGAACAGGCGTGCAGAAAGGAAGAGCTCAAGTATTACCGGTCTCAGGTAGACCCGGATGATAGAACAGCGTTGAAAAGACCGAATACGGAAGATGAGAGAGCAAAATTCAAAGCAGCACAGGACACAAACATGGTGGATTTCATCGAGGGCGATCCTTCCAACCAGTTTGCTATAGGATCTAACCTGGATAGTAAGCAGGAAGAAGCACTTATCGAGTTTATTCGTGGTAATCAGGATGTTTTCGCTTGGATGCCTAGTGATATGTCGGGTATCGCATCCGAGTTAGCTGAGCACAATTTGCATGTTGATCCCAAGTCCCGGCCTGTGAAACAGGGCCTGAGAAAAATGAACGAGGAAAGAAGAAAGGCTATAGGAGCGGAGATAGCTCGGCTCCTTGCAGCCGGCTTTATCATGGAGGTTTTTCACCCGGATTGGTTGGCAAATCCGGTTCTGGTCATGAAGAAAAACAACGAGTGGAGGATGTGCATAGATTACACGAGTCTCAACAAACATTGCCCAAAGGATCCGTTTGCCCTCCCAAGGATAGATCAGATTATAGACGCAGTGGCTGGAAGTGACTTATTGTGTTTCTTGGATGCTTATTCCGGGTATCACCAGATCAAGCTAAAGAAGAAAGATTGGGAGAAAACATCGTTCATAACCCCCTTTGGAGCTTTCTGTTATAAAACCATGACTTTTGGGGTAAAGAATGCTAGCGCAACATACCAACAGTGCATTCAGAAGTGTTTCGAGGATCAGATTGGACGCAACGTTCATGCTTATGTCGATGATGTGGTGATTAAAACCAGGAAGGCAGAAACATTCATTGAGGACCTAAAGGAAACGTTCAGGAATCTGAGAAGATATCAGATGAAGCTTAACCCCACAAAGTGTGTGTTTGGAGTGCCAGCAGGAAAATTACTCGGTTTCATTGTTTCCGAGAGAGGAATTGAAGCAAACCCGGACAAGATTAAAGCTATTCAGAATCTGAAAAAGCCGGAAGGCCTGAAGCATGTTCAAAAGCTTACAGGATGCGTAGCAGCATTAAGCCGGTTTATATCCAGGCTTGGAGAGAAGGCAATACCTTTATACCGGCTCTTGAGGAAAACCGACAAATTTGTTTGGGACCAAGAGGCGGACGAGGCGTTCGAAGCCCTGAAAAAACAATTATCTGAGGCACCAATTCTGGCGGCACCGGGTCCTAAAGAGCCCATGTTGTTATACGTTGCGGCCGGGCCCTGGGCGGTTAGTGCCGTGGTCGTTGTCGAGCGCAAAGAGGATGGAAAAGATCACCCGGTACAAAGGCCGGTTTATTATGTGAGTGAAGTACTATCGGAAGCAAAGCAGCGTTACCCACATTGGGAAAAACTAGTTTTCGGGGTCTTTATGGCCAGCCGGAAATTGAAACCATATTTTCAGGAACACCCCATAACAGTGGTTAGCTCTATACCAATGGCAGATATTATCAGAAATTCAGACGCGACAGGTAGAATAGCCAAGTGGGCCATCGAGATGGGAGATTATCACATCAACTACGAGCCCAGGTCTGCAATCAAATCTCAAGCTTTAGCTGATTTTATTAATGATTGGACTCACACAAGCATGCCCACAATGATGCCAAGTTCCGAGTCTTGGGTAATGCACTTTGACGGTTCTAAGCAGTATGAGGGGTCAGGAGCTGGGGTGGTGCTCACATCACCAAAAGGCGACAAATTGAGCTACATGTTGCAGATTCACTTTGATTGCTCCAACAATGTGGCCTAGTATGAGGCATTGTTACATGGATTTAGAATAGCAAAGGATATGAACATTAGGCGAATACGGTGCTACGGAGACTCGGATCTCGTGGTACAGCAGGTCTCAGTAACTTGGGATAGAGAGGATGCAACAATGGCAGCATATCACAGAGAGGTGGACAGAGTTGCCGGGTCTTTTTCCGGGTATGAGGTGGAACATATTGACAGGCGAAAGAATGAGGCAGCAGACGCGCTCGCAAGACTCGGCTCGCGCAGAGAGCCGGTTCCACCTAATGTTTTCCTGGACGAGTTATGGAGGCCATCTGTTAAAACCAAATCTGAGGAAGAGGTGGCTAACCAAGACCCAGATTTGGAGCTCGTGGCCACGGTACGCGCAGTTCCCGAGTGGACAAAGCCGTTTTTGGCCTACCTATCACGAGGCGTGTTACCACCACAGGAAGTCTTAGCAAGGCAAATTCTGAGACGAGCAAAAGGCTATTCTATTATCAATGGAGAGTTGTATAAAAGAAGTGCATCAGGAGTCTTTTTGCGCTGTGTAGCACCAGAAGAAGGCCGACAGATTTTGAAGGAGATCCATGAAGGTGATTGTGGGCATCATGTCTCCACAAGATCCCTTGTGGCCAAAGCATATCGGCATGGTTTCTTTTGGCTCACGGCCTTAGCAGACGTGGAGCGCTTGGTGGCAAGGTGTGATGGATGTCAAAGGTACACTCGCCAAACCCATGTGCCGGCTATGGAGTTGCAAACAATCCCACTGACCTGGCCGTTTGCTGTTTGGGGTATGGATATGGTGGGCCCCTTCCACATGTCACCATGCAAAAAGACTCATCTTTGGTAGCCATTGATAAGTTTACTAAGTGGGTTGAAGTTATGCCAGTTACCAACTGCGAAGCAATCACAGCAGTCAAGTTCCTGAAAAGGATCATCTACAGGTTTGGATACCCTCATAGCATAATAACAGACAATGGAACCAACATGTCCTTAGGTGAGATGGAGAAATTTTGCGGGAACAATGGTATCCGGCTTGACATAGCCTCGGTAGCCCACCCACAAGCTAATGGACAGGTGGAAAGGGCAAATCAGGAGTTACTTCGTGGGTTAAAACCACGGCTGCGAGTACCATGCATCAGGGCTGCTGGAGCATGGGTTGAAGAGCTACCATCAGTAGTTTGGGGAATTAACACTACACCTAACAGATTTACTCAGATCACCCCGTTTTTCATGGTTTATGGCGCAGAGGCAGTATTGCCGAGTGATATTATTCATGACTCGCCCCGAGTGGCGGCTTACGTTGAGGTGGAGAACGAGAAGACCCGGCAGGATGCCGTGGATATGCTAGAAGAACACAGAGAACAAGCCTTGGAGAGATCAGCCATATATCAGCAGGATTTGAGGAGATACCATAGTCGGCGAGTCAAAACCCGGGTCTTCCAGGAAGGGGACCTGGTATTGCGCCTGGTACAGTCAAAAGAGGGAAAGCACAAGTTATCTCCACCATGGGAAGGACCGTTCATTATAAGCCGGAATCTGCATAACGGATCATATTACTTGGTAGATGCAAGGGAAGAGTCGGATACCGTCAATGACACAGCCCTCACCACTTCATCTATGCAAGAGAGGTTAAGACCATGGAACGTGGCTCAGCTACGTCCCTACTATACTTAGCATAGGCTAGGTTTACAAAGTTGAATTACACGATGTAACAGGCAGCAGGTTTCAGACGCACTATTTTCCAATCCAGGGTACCTAAGGGGACTGGAGGGTTTTTAATGAGGCGGCCCGCTGACCTAACTTTTCCCATATCAATAAAGAGATGGTTAAACTATGATATTGCTTCTTTCTTATTTATTTCTGTTAAGTTTTGATCTTTCTGTTTTTACTTTCCGTTTTCTATTTTATCAGGTAAGTATTACTTATTTGTTTTATAATACACCAGTTCTATATTTTTCCTAAGATTGCATATATAGGTCTTGGGGGATGATTGCTTGAATAGCACAGTTGCAAACTCAAAGACCCGGCCACGATGCCATTAAGTTATAAGGACCGATTACTTGTAATAAGTACGGTTACAATCTTATAACCGGACAATAGAGCCAATTTTTCTTGATTTCTCTTGTTTAAGCTTGATGTGACTCGCAAAAATGTGGCATGATTTGCTAACGTGTAATCACAATCAGTCATGATGCCCAATGGGACTTGCCTGACCCTGTCTTTATAAAGTTATAGCAGCGTTGAATATCCACGCGAAAGTCGGCTTACAACAAAGAGGATCAAAAGGGTCATCCAAACCACAGGTTATGCAGAGTACAAGGTTAACAGCCGGAAACTCACAAAATATTAAGCTTAACCTCAAACCCACGTGAGTAACTCTATGGTTTGAGCCTTAGCAAAAACAATTTGCCTTTCTGAAAACTACAAATCCCTAGACTCGGAAATTCGGGCCTTGGGGACTTGGGAATTTGAGAAAGGCAACAAATTGTTTAGCTGTTAAGCTTAAAAACCCAAAAATCCGAGTCTTGGGGACTTGGGGACTTAGGAAATAAAGTCCGCTTGTAAAAATCACCGATACCCGGAAACCGAGTCTCACAAAAGGAAAAAGAGCGAAAATCAGAAAAGCATCAACAAAGTTCAAGGATAAGGAATAACATATCACGAGGAGGGGCCAGAAGGGCCACCAAAAGCTATTAAAGTTTCAAAGTATTACAAACCGAGGAAATTGTAGCGAAAAGTGCACAGTCGCACCATTAAAAGAATAATTGTATCAGGCATATTACATAATACCCATTGGCCGAATAAGTGTTTGAGGCGATAAATAGGGAAACTTTACTCGGCATCCATAGCCGAGTCATCGACGTTGTCCTTGGCGGCCGGGTCTGTGGAGTGCTCATCGGTGGTCTTCTCTGCTCTTGCGTCCGGGTTAGCCGCAGTATCGGCACGGGCTGGAGGAGGGACAACCGGAGTTGAGGAGGAAGGCACAGTATCGACATCAGCTTTCTTCTTGGGAGCTTCCTCCTTCCACCGCTCCAGCATGTCAAAGGGCTTCGGCAGATCCGATTGAATCGGCTTATCATCGACATCATAAGGTGGAGTGATCTTGCTTAAATCCAGTTAGTCGGCGATCAAGCTCGCCGAGTGACGCACCTGTGCATGAATACCCTTGTAATCCTTACCAGTGAACTTGGAGCCGTCGTTGTTGAACTCGGGAAACCCGCCCACGAGCTTTGCCGGCTCAAGCCTAGGAAAATAGGCCTTGGCCAGAGCAAGCCCACGGGTTACCCCAACCCGGCACGATGAGCGCTTCCAGTGGTCGATCCAGGCGGGGATGGTAGAACATGCATCAACCAAATCGTTCAAACCACAGTAATCCTTACCCGGCCACTTCACAGCCTCCAAGATCCACTTGGTGCCGACAGTAAGTTGCCGGATTACGGCCTTCAGCGTCTTTAATTTCTCAATATCATCTTCATCTGGGGCCTTTTCACCCGGACCTGCAGAGTAACAGAAAAAGTTAAAGCACTGAAATCCGGATGATAAGCCTTACAGAATGACAAATACGGGTTATAAGTAGTAAGTCAGAAATTCTTACCAAGTAGAGTGCGGTAAGTGTTGGCAATCTGGGCCGAAATTTTCTTCAGCTCACCCTCAGCAGTTTGGGACCTTTTCTTATACTTTTTCACGTCCTTCTCAATATTCTTCACATCAGCTTCTAGCGCTCCACGTAACTTCGTCTCGACCTTGAGGAGCTTGTTGGTCTTTGCCAAGACCTCCTCAGACTGGGTGACGTAGGCCTGTGAGAAACGGAAAGGAAAAGTTAGTCGGACAAAAGATATATCCGGGTATGGTATATCATACAGTTATAAAGTACCAAGCAAACTATGCATAGTTCACTCGGAACTTGGGGACTATGTTAATATACAAGCAACATTGTTTATATTTCCTGGTGCTTAGCCGCCATGGCTTCCAGAATGTCCCTTTCATTAGTCTTCAGGGAAAAGAGCGCATCTAGCATTCCTTCAAAATCCAGATCGCCGAGTCTTGGCCTGGAGGAGCTGGGGTCCTGATCACCCGGAGGCGGGGTCCTTTCCTGCTTGGGAGAGGTTATCCGGGTGGCCTGAGTGTTAGGAGTGGGATCGCCCCTCCGCGATCCCAGGATCTCGACATCCTCGTTCTCGGGTGTGTGCGTTGGCATGGGAAACTCGGTCTCCTGCTCGGCCGGATCTTTCAGCAAGTCTTTTTCTTCTTCTTCTTCTACACCGCCAGACGCGGTCTTCGCAACGTCTTCCGGATCCTCCATAGCCGGGTTATCCACGTCCATGTCCTCTGGGTCACTAATTGTGACCTTGGCCCTGAGAAAGAGAAATAAATAGTCAGTACATGATGAATGAAAGATACGGAAAAAGTTAGTGCATTGAGTAGCAAGAAAAGTAACTCACCCGGTGTTCACAACGAAATCTGGTGGGAGATAGTTGCTAGACCCGGAAAAAGCTGACAAAGAGTTGGAAAGTGAGACCCGGATTTGTCCGGCTAGTGGATGATTTGGAGAGGGACATCTTCGAGGAAGGTGGGAAGAACGGGTTTGGGGAATACCGGCTCGGCGAGCGGGGGGACGAAGGGATGCTAGGATGAAGAGGATCGTCACCCGGAGAGTTCCGGGTTACCCTACGCTTGACTGGGGTGGGTTCCTTCAAGTGTGGTGAATCGATCAAACGTTGGTTAAGTTCGCACATGTTAGCGTACGAGTATGGTTTGGAGGCAATAGAGGAGTAAGGCACCTTGAAGACAACTCCCCGGGTCTTCCTCTTTGCCCCAACCTCCACTTCTGGCTCAGCTTCGCTCTCATTCGATTGTGTATCCTCTTTGTCCTCTAGCTCTGGCAAGCAAGGTACATTGTTGGTAAAGAGGAAAAAACTTGGTCTAGATAAGATAACAAAAAAGGAAATGAGCGAGACTCGGATATTACCTTCATCAGAATCAGCCGGCTCCTCGTCCTCTTCCGAGTTTTCGGAAGGAGGAAGGGTATCAATCTTCCAGAAAGCGTTATCTTCCTGAGAAAAAATACAGTGACAAAAGTTAGTGATTGCGCAAGAAAAATGTCAGTCGGCTAAAGGAGTGATAACCGGTTCTTACTGCTGGGGCCGGGTTATCGCGTGTGAAAGGGTCCAAGCCGGCTATGTTCCGGATCACCTCCAGTTTCTCGGCCAAGAAATTTTTCATGATCTTGTTTGCGTCCGAGGCCGGGTAATTCTTCTCCAAGTAGCGGAGAGAATCGGTAATGTGACCAGAATAGTTGCACGTGAGTTTGGGCCGGATGTTATTGGGTTTGATCCGGCAACTTACCCAGGTTTTGATTAGATTGAGCCCAAGAAGAACATGGGCCGAGAGTACAGCGAGTTTACTAAGCAGAGGCTGGATAGACTGCCTCTCGGCTTCAGAGGTGAAAGAGTTGAGATTGTCGGAAAGATCGAGGAGGTTATCGGTGAAACCCAGCAATGGCTTTTCTCCGGGTGAAGAGGTGTCTTGGCAATAGAAATAAGTTTTCTGCAAATGTTTGACGTGGGAACTGAGGTTCAGAGTTGGTATGAGGGAATTTTTCCGCCTCTGGATGGAGACCCCCCCACAGACTAGGAGGTCCCCATCGCCGCTCTCTCGGCACGGCTTGCATTGAAAAAGTTCTAGGAAAAGAGCTAAATTTGGTGGGATGCATAGGTATGATTCACACAGAACTATGAAATGAGTAATGTTGAGCATAGAGTTGGGGCCAATGTCAAAAACCCGGAGCTTGTAGTGGTCCAGAAGCTCACGGAAGAAAGGCTGACCCGGGGGGCGGAAACCCCGGATCACATGCTCAACGAAAACTACTACCTCATCTAAGCCTGGAGAAGGCCGGGTCTCCTCTCTGGGTACCCTCCAGTGGATCTCCTCCCGGGTGGGAAGAACACCCGACTCTGCGAGCTTGTCAAGTTTAGCTTTTGTCACAGACTATCTTGCCTAGTTGGCAGAGATCGCTTGACTCGGCTTTGACTTGCCGGCCGGGTGTTTCCCCTTTAGCTTAGCGCTGGCCTTAGGTGCCATGTGTGTGATCTAAAAAGAAGGCAAATGCAGAGTATGAATAACTTGAGACCCGGAAACTATAATTATCCGACTTAATAAGAAGTACTTGCAAGAAATTTTAGTGGATTGGATCTAGTCGAGAACATATACGGGAAAATTTCGCGATTGCAAGTGGTGAAGATGTGCTGAGAGGTGCACGCTCGGATCTAAGCTAAGCATTATCCATGGAAAAGCAAGGTATGGCGTGTTCAACTAATGAGAAGTAAAAAGAGCATCTAGAGGTGAAGCTAGATCCAATCTCCCCGCGTGAAATCAGGGATCAGATCCAAGGAAGTGAAGGAGCTTACCGGTGGAATCAAGATGGGGACGCGGCGGCGGATGGCCCGACGGCGGCGGCTCCTAGGGATCTCCGGTGGGTTGCTCGAGGGCGTGGCGGCGGAAATCGACGGCGGCGTCATGGGCGCGGGTGGCAGCGAACGGACGGCGGCGGCATGATTCCGGTAGCGTGCTCACGGACGGCGCGGCGGTGCGGGCTCAGCTCGAGGTTACGCGTGCATGAGTGAAGTGGAGAGAGGAAGAAGATGAGGAATGAGTGTTAGATCTAGGGTTACCCCTTGGACACCTATTTATAGGAGCAGGGTGGGAGCGCCCTAGGTCTAGGCGGCGGGAGCCAAATTTTCGGAAAAATATCGCTCGCCCGGATATTTTGGGATATGCATTAAAACGGCCGTTGCGAGATATCCAGAAAGGGATTGGAATGGATTGTGAGCGTGAAATTCGGCTGATTGGCGACGGTGTGAATTCGGGTCTTGTCACTCTTTCCTCGAAGTGTTGACACGGGAAAATGGTGTTTGACTCGGAAAAGCCGGGTTATTATATGGACCACCTACACAACAAGGCCTAGCTATTATCAAAGCATTTTAACCCGGTATTTTATGGACTTGTGTGTTTATTATTTTTGCAGGAAATAGCATGCGCTTCATGGTTAATCCTACGAAGCCCAAACTATTCTGGGGACTACTGATGGAGGGATGGTAACCCGGTAGGCTGACGTCAAGGTGTAACCCGGCCCAATGGGAATCATGCAAGACCCGGCTCAGGCAATAGGAGTTTCTAGAAGGCCCAAGAAAGAGCGTAGGCCTTGTAAACCCGGCTTTGGGGGTTATTATTAGGAAACTTGGGTTTGTGTACGGATCCCGGGTTGGATTCCGAGTGTGCCTTGTACGGGAAGCCAAGGGGCCGGGTAAGATATAAACCGGCTCCTAGTGTTAGGAAAAGAGAGCTTCACCAGTTATTCGAGTATCCAGTAATACGAGAGTTGATAATTGTAACCCTAGATCGGAGACTCGGCGACTTGATTGCTAGAGCTACCAGATCGATTGATAGCATGATTTCCCCTGAGCTAAACCCTCTCCCAAACACCAGAGTCGAATTGCCCCAAGATAAGTTACCCCTGGTAACGTCTGCCGTGATTATCCCACGACAGGTATCGTTGCTTGCACGGCGAGATCACTTCACTGATGTAGTAGATTGGTCGTTGGACTCCATATGCCTTGCTCTCCTCAGGTCGTTCGACTACAATTTCTGTGCTGATGACCTGGTTTGTTGCGGCTAGGTATAGGTATAGTGGCTCCCTCTCTTGCGGTGTTGCAAGGATGCGCTTGCTTTGCAATGATCGTTTCAAGTCTGCGAATGCCTGCTTAGCCTCTGGTGTCTACTCAAACTTGTCTGTCTTCTTCAACAGCTTGTAGAAGGGTAATGCCTGCTCGCCCAATCGTGCGATAAATCTGCTCAAGGCGGCTAGTCGCCCTGCGATCTGTTGGACTCCCCGTAGATTGGTTGGCTCCTTCATTGTCAAGATTGCTTGTATTTTCTCTGGGTTGGCTTCGATGCCTCTGGCGGATACCAGGTACCCGAGAAGCTTTCCTGCTGGGATGCCAAAGACGCATTTTGTCGGATTGAGCTTGATCCTGTATGCGTTGAAGGCGTCAAATGTTTCTCTAATGTCCTCGAGAAGTGTATCCTCTACTCGAGTCTTGATGACGATGTCGTCAACGTACACTTGTACGTTCTTGGCAATTAGCTTGGCGAGACATTTTTGCATGCAGCGCTGATATGTCGCGCCTGCGTTCTTGAGCCTGAAGGGCATTGTCGTGTAGCAGTACACACTGTGTGGTGTGATGAATGCTGTCTTTTCCTCGTCTTCCTGCTTCATCCGGATCTGATTATATCCCGAATATGCGTCCAGGAAAGAGAGGCGTTGACAACCCGCAGTAGAGTCCACGATCTGGTCGATTCGCGGGAGGGGAAAGTTATCCTTGGGGCAATGCTTATTTAATGACGTGTAGTCAATGCACACTCGAAGGATGTCAGTGTTCTTCTTTGGAACCAGCACCGGGTTTGCTAACCAGGTGGATATCTTGATCTCCCTGATGAATTTTGCTGCTAGCAATCTGTTTACTTCTTCTCCAAGCGCTTTCTGCTTGGGTTCTGAAAACCGTCGAGTGGTCTGCTTGATGGGTTTTGCATCCTTGAAGACTTCGAGTGAGTGCTCGGCGAACTCCCTGGGTATTGCTGGCATATCTGAGGGCTGCCAAGCGAAAATTTCCCAGTACTCACGGAGGAGTTCGACGAGCGTGTTTTCCTATGCTGGCGAGAGGGTAGTTGAGACCATCGCTGTCTTCGCCGAATCTGTCGGGTGCACCTGATGTTTTCGGGTGTCGCTGTTGGTGCTGAACTGCAATTCTGGCGCGATTTTCTTTGTGAGGGGCATCACGGAGTGGTCCGTGGTCTTTGCCAGCTCCTGCAGTTCTTCTTGCATCCCGAAAGATTTTGCGATCTCGTTGAACTCAATGTCGCATTTGTTGGACTTCTGGAAATCTCCGTCGATGGTGATTACACCATATTCTCCGGGTAACTTGAGCTTCAGGTACGCGTAATGTGGTACTGCCATGAATCTGGCGAACGCTGTTCGACCAAGAATGGCGTGGTACTGTGAGGGCCAGTCGACTACTTCAAAGTCGAGGAATTCTCTTCTGTAGTTGCGTCGATTGCCCAAGACAACCTCTAGATTAATTGTTCCGAGTGGGCGGATCGCCTTTCCTGGAACTATCCCGTGGAAGGATGTTTCTAACTTCGCAATTCCGTCCAGGTTCCTGTTCATCCGGCGGAGCGTATCCGCGTAGATAATGTTGATGCCGCTGCCTCCGTCCATGAATACGCGAGCCAGTTCGTATTTACCAATTTGTGCTTGGATTACCATGGCAGCGTGTCCAAGTCGATAGACTCGTGGCGGGTGGTCTTCCATCGAGAAGGTGATCGATTGGTCCGCCATCTTCAGGTACTCGGGCTTTGTTGGCGGGGTTTGCACAGCCATGCACAGTTGCCGCGTGTTTGGCTTCTGAGCTCTGCGGGATGGGCAGACTTTTTGTATCATCCCTAACTGTCCAGCCGGGTTCGGGTACGCGTTAGCTCCTGCGTTTGGTGCGGGTGGCGCGTTTAGTGCTGCTAGCGCCATGTTTGGATTTCCCGGTGGAGGTAGGGGTAGTGGCGGCTGGAACCCTTGATGTTCTCCTCCTGGAAGTGGCGGGTAGTTTTGATTAGCTGCTGATCTACTTTTCTTCGAGAAGGCCTCGTGGATGTCGATGAACTTTTGGCAATCCTTGAGGAGGTGCGTTGCCTTAGTTTTGCCCGTGCGCTTATCTGTAAATAGATGTAGCGAGCAGTACGCGTTTAGGTCCTCCTCGGGGCTTTTGTCTTCAGCTTTTGGTTTCCACTCGCGACTCCCGCGGTGCCCATTATCGCGGCTTCGCGTGAATTCTGTCGCTACCATCTCTTCCCGATCATCGTGATCGTAGTATTTTCTCCTTTTCTTTCGACCATGGCGGTCTTCTTCGGGCACGGGCGATGATGTCCTCTCGTTGCGCACCGTGTCTTCTCCGTTAGCCCATTTGTCGGCTATGATCATCAGTTCCCCAATAGTTTTGGGTGCTGCTTGGCCCAGCTCTTCTCTGAAAGCAGTTCGTCGGGCGCCTTTCGCGAAGGCCTCAACCGCTACTTCTTCTGAGATATTTCCCGCAGTGTTCCTGAGTGTTGTCCATCGCTGAATGTACTCGCGGGTGGATTCGCCGCTCTTCTGCTTGCAGGCCCGCAGTTCTTCAATGGTTGCTGGTCTCTTGTAAGTGGCCTGGAAGTACTTGCAGAAATCGTAGTGCAGGTCATCCCACGATGCGTAACAGGACTTTGGCCTTGCTTCCAGCCAGCTGCGTGCCGCGCCGACCAAGTGCAGGTTGAGATACTGCATAGCCGTGTTTTTATTCCCACGTTGGCATTTTACTGCCGTGAGGTAGTCGTTTAGCCACGACGAAGGTTCGAGTGAACCATCATGTTTCGTGACTTCTGTGCTGAGCTTGAATCTCTTGGGTAGGGGTGCCTCGAGGATGCTGCGGGCGAAACACAGCGCGCTGCAGGTCTCGTCATCCGAAGAACTGGACGAGGAGCGCGCGCGGTTCCTTGCAGCTCTTGCCTTGTCCACCTTGTTTTGCGCGATATCTGACCGCGCGTTATATCCTGGCTGGTCGCGATCAGTTTCCTTCCTTGGCTCTTTGATGCGATTCCGCGAGCGGCTGCTATGACGTCGCGAGCTTTTATTTCTCGGGCTACCTTCGCTGCTGCTTCGACTATCACCGCGTCGCCGAGCTTCTTTTCCTCGACCGCGGCGAGGTGATTTGTCTCTCCTAGGCGAAGTGCTCCTATGCTTGCGCGATGCCTCTTTTTCTTTTTCCTTCTCTTGCTGTTCGGCAGCTTTCCTGCGATCATAGGAGGCGAGCCTTGAGGCTGCCATGCCCAATCCCTTCCGAACCAGTTTGTACTGCTCTGCTCGCGGGTCGTTCTCCGCTGGCTGGTTCATCTGCATGTAGGTTGCTGCGGCCAGGACGGCGGCAGCAGGAGTTTGCGGGTAGACGTTTCCGTCCTCGTCAACCCGCATAAGGGAAGGTGCGAGTGACTTACTGATTCCACCCAGGGACTCGGCGTCCATGGATGTTGTTCTTGATGCGTATCCCTTCCTTGTGGGTCGAGTTCTGACCGAAGGTGTTAGGGACAGCTCAGCCCGGCGTTGACTTGCTTCATCCGCCAATCTCTTCCGATGTGCCAGGTCTCTTCGAGCTTCTTTGATAGCTGTGGCCGCTCTCACTAGATGGTAGTGGTAGGCGACCATATCTTCGTGTGGCGCTCGTGCCACAGGCGGCTTGCTTGTTCACAAAGCTTCTTTGGCTCGGTCCCAGGCGTCCAGCGAGACGCCAATCTCAGCGCGCTCTGCAGCACTTTGTTCTGTTTCTGGGGGTTGTTCCGATCCTGCCATGCAGACTTGAGCCAGTCGTGGCCCGTTCGTCCTAGGCGTAGCTCAGAAAGCTTTCTGGATCTGCGAAGGTTCCTCTGTCGAGAGGGTATGGTAGTCGCTGGTGTTGAAGCGGATGTACTCGCCACTTTTCTCCAGATGGGGGCGCGAGTCGACGGCTTCTGACTCAGATCCTGATTCTTCAGGGAAGTGGAGGATCCCGTTCTTGTTGGTTAGAACTTCAAGCTTCCGAACGTCAAGGTGATGCTCTTCTCCAGATCGTTGAATACCGGGCGTGATTCCGGCGAGTGTGGGGTAACCATGATAGATCCGATCCGAATAGGATTGGTTGGAGCCGAAGTCGAAGGTTTCCAACGTGAGTTGGATGATGAAGCCAATGATGTCGGAGATCCAGCGCCCGCCGTTCCCACAGACGGCGCCAATTGTCGAATCTGTTGCTCGGCGAATCCCTCAGGTGAACCTATAGGGTTTCGAATAGGAGAACCCATGAGCGCTGGTGGCGATCGTCGGCTAGACAGGGGGCACAATTTACCCAGGTTCGGGGCCCTCGTAGAGGTAAAACCCTTACTCCTGCCTCTGTCGATCTGTATTATCGAATAGATCGGTTACAAAGATGATCGCTCAAGTCGAGAGTACAATCTCGAGCTCAAGGCTTTGGTGGTGCGGTATTGCTTGGTCCTCCTCCGATGGTTCTCCTGGCCTTATATAGGTGTCCAGGTCTCAAACCCTACCCGGAGAGGACTCGAACTCTAACCCTATGTCGGTTACAAGTTTCCTAACTTAGCCCGCAAGGCATTGCGGGTGGGCTTCAAGTGGGCCTTCCAGAATACTCCAAGGGCTTCCCTTCTTGGGCCTTAACCTTGGGCCTGAGACGGGGTGTCCTTACCCGCAGGGTCTAAGATCCATCCCTTCGTCAGTGGCATTCATACGATCCGGACTCCCTCTCCGGATAAACCATAGCCCCATTGGGGAAAAAGACGAAAATGTTGTTCTGGCCCAACTACGTGAGCCGGAAGGAGGTACCAAAGTGGAACAAATTTTTTTCTTGTGTTAGTTTAGGCCCAAGTAACACCCAAGACAATGGTATGGATCAGGTCTTGTCAAGATTCCCCCAGTTCTGTCAGCTCTGGGAGTTTTGGGCTCTCAGTAGTCATGGAACACGCTAGAGAGAATCCGACGCCGGTGAAGCCCTAACACAGAGAGCGAGGTAATCTCGGGTATCCAAGACCATGACACACTCTAAAACACATGGTATGTCATACCATGGGATTTGGTGGCATTTAGACGATCCGAAGCTCCCCTCAGGAGAAACCATAGCCCCGCTGGGGCAAAAGGTGAAACTGCCGTTCTGGCCCCTCTACGTGAGCCGGAAGGGGGTAGCAAAGTGGAACAAATTGTTTTTTTGTGTTAGGTTAGGCCCAAGGAACACCAAATAAAATGGTAGATTCCCCTAGTTCCGTCAAATCCAGGAGTTTCGGGCTCAAAGTATAGTCCTCGAACCCACTAGAGAGAATGTGACGCTGGTGAAGCCCTAACACAGAGAGCGAGGGATCCTTTGGCGTCCAAGACCCATTACACACTCTAAAACACATGGTATGGCATACCATGGAATTTGGTGGCATTCAGACGATCTGGAGCCACCTCCGGAGAAACCATAGCCCCGTTGGGGGAAAGGAGGAACTATCGTTCTGGCCCCTCTATGTGAGCCGGAAGGGGGTAGCAAAGTGGAACCAATATCTTGTATGTGTTAGGTTAGGCCGAAAGAAAACCCAAGACAATGGTAGGGCTCACCTCTTGGCAAGAAAACCCCAGTTCTGTCAGATCCGGGAGTTTCGGGCTCTAAGCAGTCCTGGAACCTGCCAGAGAGAATCCAACGCTGGTGAAGCCCTAACACAGAGACCGAGGTAATCTAGGGTATCCAATACCATGACACACTATAACACACATGTTATGCCATACAATGTGATTTGGTGTCATTTAGACGATCCGGATCCCCCCTCAGGAGAAACCATAGCCTCGCCGAAAAAAAGGCAAAACTGTCGTTCTGGACCCTCTACGTGAGCCTGAAGGGGGTAGCAAAGTGGAACCAATTTCTTGGTTGTGTTAGGTTAGGCCCAAGGAACACCAAAAAAAATGTTAGGGTCCACCTGTTGGCAAGATTCCCCTAGTTCCATCAAATGCGGGAGTTTCGGGCTCTAAGTATAGTCCTCGAACCCGCTTGAGAGAATCTGACGCTGGTGAAGCCCTAACACAGAGAGCGAGGTAATCTCGGGTATCCAATACCATGAAACACTCTAACACACATGGTATGTAATACCATGTGATTTGGTGGCATTCATACGATCCGGAGCCCCTCTCCGGTGAAACCATAGCCCCGGTGGGGAAAAGGCGGAATTGTCGTTCGGGCCCCTCTAGGTGAGCCGGAAGGGGGTCGCAAAGCGCAACCAATTATTTGGCTGTGTTAGGTTATCCCCAAGGAACACCAAATAAAATGTTAGGGTCCACCTCTTGGCAATATTCCCCTAGTTCCGTCAAATCCGGAAGTTTCAGGTTCTAATTAGTCCTAGAACCCGCTAGAGAGAAACCGACGCCGGTGAAGCCCTAACACAGAGAGCTAGGGAATCTTGGGAATCCAAGACCCATTCCACAATCTAAAATATATTGTATGGCATACCGTGGGATTTGGTGGCATTCATACGATCTGGATTCCTCCACTCCGGAGAAACCATAGCCACGCTGGGGAAAAAGACGGAACTATCGTTCTGGCCCCTCTACATGAGCCGAAAGGTGGTACCAAAGTGTAACCAATTTCTTTGCTGTGTTATATTAGGATCAAGGAACACCCAATAAAAACGGTAGGTCCCACCTCTTGTCAAGATTCCCCCAATTCCATCAGATCCGGGAGTTTCGGGCTCTCATTAAGCAGTCCTGGAACCCGCCAGAGAAAATCCGACGCCGGTGAAACCCTAACACAAAGAGCGAGGGAATCTTGGGGATCCAAGACCCATTCCACACTTTAACACACATGGTATTGCATACTTCTGGATTTGGTGGAATTCATACGATCTGGATCCCCCTCTCCGGATAAACCATGCCCCCTAGGGAAAAAGACGGAAATGTTGTTCTGGCACGTGAGCCGGAAGGAGGTGGCAAAGTGGAACCAATTTCTTGGTTGTGTTATTTTAGGACCAAGTATCACCCAAGACAATGGTAGCTCTCTCCTCTTGGTAAGATACTCCAATTCCGTCAAATCTGGGAGTTTCATGCTCTAAGTAGTCATGGAGCACGCTAACAGAGAGCGAGGTAATATCGGGTATCCAATACCATGGGATGTCATACCATGGGATTTGGTGGCATTCATACGATCCGAAGCCCCCCTCCGTAGAAACCATAGCCTCGCTGGGGAAAAAGGCGGAACTGCCGTTCTAGCCCCTCTACGTGATCTGGAAGGGGGTAGCAAAGTGGAACCAATTGCTTGGGTGTGTTACGTTAGGCCCAAGAAACACCAAAAAAATGGTAGGGTCCACCTCTTGGCAAAATTAACCTAGTTCCGTCAAATTCGGGAGTTTCGGGCTCTAAGTATAGTCCTCGAACCCGCTAGAGAGAATCTGACGCTGGTGAAGCCCTAACATAGAGAGCGAGGTAATCTCGGGTATCCAAGACATTGACACACTCTAAAACACATGGTATGTCATACATGGGACTTGGTGGCATTCATACGAACCGGAGCCCCCCACCGGTGAAACCATAGCCACACTGGGGAAAAAATGCGGAACTGCCGTTCATGCCCCTCTAGGTGAGCCGGAAGGGGGTAGCAAAGTGGAACCAATTATTTGATTGGGTTAGTTTAGCCCCAAGGAACACCAAATAAAATGGTAGGGTCCACCTCTTGGCAATATTCCCCTAGTTCCGTCAAATCCGGGAGTTTCATGCTCTAATTAGTCGTGGAACCCGCTAGAGAGAATCCGACGCCCACTAGTACAGAAAGGGTCATCTGTGGCCCACCAAATTCGGATTTTGTGGAGAACCTAGGGGCCAGAGGGGTGCGCCACAGAAATCACGCCATAGAATTTTTTCCTGTGGCGCATCCTGGCCGTGCGCCACAGAAATGTCAATTCTGTGGCGCACCAAGTAGGGTGCGCCATAGAATTTTTTTTGAATTTCAAAAAAAAGGCGGCCAGATCTAGATCTAGATCTAGATCTGGCCGCCGGAATTTCGGTGAAATTTCGAAATTTCGCGGGAGCTCGTCGGATGCCGTTGTGACCGTGGCATTAGGTGGCTTGGTCGGTGGTGTGTGGAGGATGGGGGTCACCGGAGTTTGTGGAGGAGTAGAAGCTCGCCGCCGGTGGTGGTGGTGGAGGAGGAGGAGCTCGCCGGAGGTGGTGGTGGGGAAGGTCACCGGAGTTGGTGGAGGAGGAGAAGCTCGATGGAGGTGGTGGTAGAGGAGGAGAAGGAGGAGGAGGAGGAGAGGTGGTGGTGGAGGAGGAGGAGAGGTGGTGGAGGAGGAGGAGAGATGGTGGTGGACGAGGAGGAGAAGGAGAAGGAGAGGTGGTGGTGTAGGAGAGAAATTGAGAGGTAGAGGGGAGATGAGAAGTGGAGAAGTGAAATGAGAGAAAGGATAGAAAGAGAAAGAAGAGGGAGAAGGAGAGGTGTTGGTGGACAGGATTCGAATTTCGAATCCTTCCCAACAATTCTGTGGCGCACCAAGTAGGGGTGCGCCACAGAATTTTTTTTTTGAATTTCAAAAAAAGGCGGCCAGATCTGGCCGCGGGAATTTCGGCGAAATTTTGAAATTTCGCCGGAGCTCGTCGGATGTCGTTGTGACCGTGGCCTTAGGTGGCTTGGTCGGTGGTGGGTGGAGGATGGGGGTCACCGGAGTTGGTGGAGGAGGAGAAGGAGGAGCTCGTCGGAGGTGGTGGTGGTGGAGGAGGAGGAGGAGGAGCTCGCCGGAGGTGATGGTGGGTAGGTCACCGGAGTTGGTGGAGGAGGAGAAGCTCGATGGAGGTGGTGGTGGAGGAGGAGCTCGCCGGAGGTGGTGGTGGAGGAGGAGAGGTGGTGGAGGTTGAGGAGGAGGGGTGGTGGTGGTGGTGGAGGAGGAGGAGCAGAGGTAGTGGTGGAGTAGTAGGTGGAGGAGAGAAGTGGAGAGGTAGAAGAGAGAAGGGGAGATGAGAAGTGGAGGAAAAGTGAAGGGGAGAAGGGAAGAAGAGGAGGGGAGGAGGGTAGAAGAGTAGAATTAAGAAGAGGAGGGGAGGAGGGTAGAAGAGGAGAAGGGAAGAAGAGGTAGAGGAATCGAATCCTGCCAAACAATTCTATGGCGCACCAAGTGAAGGGGTGCGCCACAGATTTTTTTTTTTCTTTTTTTTATTTTCTAGTCAAAAATCTTCAAACGGCCATAACTTTTTTTCCCTTTCGGAATTTGGCGATTCTAAAAAAAGTCACAGGCCGAAGGCGAGTGAGATTGAGTTCCTTTTACTCTCTAGTTTTTTTTGATATCTTGATAATTTTTTCCGACATCGTATGCAAAAGTTATGCCCATTTTACTTTTTTTAACGAACTTTTGCTCAGAAAGTCGAAATTCATATTTCAAAATTTGATAAAAAAAAGTAGACCTTAAACTCTCTGTGCATCTATAAGGGATTTATTTTTTGATGCTTTTTAGACCTCCAACTCTCCCGTGAAAAACTAGAAATGGCATTCCGGGGGGGGGGGGGGGGGGGTAGAGTTCATGCGTGGACAGATGGGAATTCTGTGGCGCACAGGACAGTGGTGCGCCACAGAAATGTCATATTTCTGTGGCGCAGTAACCCACCATGCGCCACAAAATATGAGTGGGGCAATGATTGGGTTGGGCCCCAGCATATTTCTGTGGCGCACCTCTGTCCTGTGCGCCACAAAATTCCTCTTTTCAGTGGCGCACCCCTGTTCCGTGCGCCACAGAAGTCCTCTTTTCTGTGGCGCATTCCTCCCGTGCGCCACAAAAATAAATTTCTATGGCGCATGGCTACTTGGTGCGCCACAGAAGCTGTTCCATAGAAAGGCACTTCTCTACTAGTGTTTCTTTCAGGCAAGGAAGTCGTGGTTATGCAGATGAAGACAATCATCGCTGCAGCGGTGTGGAACTTCGATGTGAGGTGATGGAAGGGCAGACCATACAACCCAATTGTCATCCTATTCACTGCAGATGAAAAATGGGCTCACAGTAAGGCTGAAGATGGGAGAAATGTAACAACGGGCTCTATTTGCCTATAAATCGTATTTATAGGTTTTGCGTGATCGCCTCAGTGTTGTGTTTATGTATGTATCATGATATCTTTATGAATATAAAGTACCATCATGATAAATAAACATGAGAGATCAACTTGGCATGGTTTTGTAGTAGGTCTTACGGAATTTTACAAGTTTTATGTTTCTAAAAGTAGATGTGCTTTGTTCATAAAAACAATCTCTACAAGTTCTATCTATGTTTCTGCAGAACAAAATCTCTTTAAAAATATTTAATGGTGACATATCAAATAACAAAAAATATTGATGCTAACTAACCAACCTAGTTTTTGGTCTAGTAGTACAAATGAATGTAGTAGTACGTGTGTGGTGTGACCCACAATAAGGCACACACATCACAATAAAGGATAGCCACATGTGTCAATCCGGCACAAAAACTAGCTCGGCTATTGGGTTGACATTTACACCTCACGGGTCCCAAGGATAGTGGTCGGTAGTTAACAAATCCACCACCGATTTTGTACACTTCAACATAATCTGTTGATACTATATTTAGTTACAAGTAGCTTTCGTGTGAAATAAGTATGATATGTAGGTGTAAACTTGCATCAAAAGATTTTATCATCAAAAGCAAGTTATATATTTAGTACAACAAATATTTATGTATCCACCTCTCTCCGTTTCCTTTTTAAGATATCATGCCTGCTCTTTTCTAGTATATATCGCCTCGTCTATGTGACAGAGTAGGTAGCATACCATCTACGTGTTTTAAAAACAAAAATATTTGAAAATCACAATACTTCTTTCCCTAGCGAACTAATACATCAGTTTTGGAAAAATTGGTCCATTCCTATTTTTCATATACTTCATAAATAGTGCTATTTGCTAAATATCAAAGTATACCCACAGTTTTTGTAAAAACCAAACACCTCAAAATATTTAATACTTTTGTATTTCTAGAAACCGAAGTATTCTTGGAATACTTCAAGATATACTGAGCTCCCTAAGAGGACCTAAGAGCATCTCCACTTAGACTAACAAAATAAGTATCCGGTACCCCAATTATGCTCTTTGGGGGGGGGGGGGGGGGGGCGACATGTGTCCATTAAATATCGGAGCAATGATCACAACGAAACCACCAAAACAGCACCCATGTTGTCGGCATAGAGTCAGCATACATTGAGCGCGACCTCATGCACTCATGCTGCTCCGCCTCGGCTCCGTGCCGCTCCTCTCATCTCCGCCTTGGAAGACGCGCCGGTGAACGTGCCAAGCTCCTTGCGCAACATCGGCATTCAGGGTGCATCCTGTGCGTCACGTCCTAGCTGCTTGTCGTCTAATTCCATCTCCCCAGCGTTGTGTCTATGTATGTTTCTTGGTATATAATGAATAATTAATAACCAACGTGTTAGGGCATCTCCAGTCGTCCCCCCCAGAGCCCCCCCAGGGGGTTTTTTTAGCGGCGGAAGCGACCAAAAGCGCCGCTTCTTCACCACTCGGCCCCCCCAGCGGCCCAAATAGCGCCGTTTCGGCGCTAAATAGCGCCGCGGCACCCAGGCCAAACCCAGCCCGCTGGGTTCGGCCTGGGGGGGCGAAACTGCGCGGCTGCGCGCGTGGGCCCGATCGGTCAGCGACGCGGCGGGAAAGCGCGGGAACAGAAACCGCGCGTGATCATCTTCTCGGCTTCCGCGCGGTCAAAAGGCTGCCGGCGTTTATGGCGTGGCGGCCGCCCAGTGCATGCGCCCCGCCCAAAGGCTGCCGGCGTAATGGCGTGGCGGCAGCGAGGGGACGGGTGCGCGCAGTAAATGCCCGGCCGCTCGCCGCGCTATAAAATTCCCCCCGCCGCGTGCCCCGCCCCGCATTCTTCACACCGGCGATCTCTCCCTCCCTTCTTCCCCCTTTCTTCCACGACAATGGCTGACGGCGCGGCAGCGAACGGTTTCCCACGCCACAACCTGCGCCGGGGCCAGGCGATGGCGCTATACCGCGCGGGCTACCCTTGCCCGCCGGATACGCGCCTCCCTAGCTCCGCCGCGGGGGCGAGCCGGTGGCAGCTCAGCGCCGGCGGTGTCCCAATCCCTCCCCTTCCCAACACCAACCAGGAGTTCCGCCGCGCCATCTACGACATGCGCGCCGGGATGAACAACCCCGAGAACTACCCGCTCACCGGAGCGGATGAGTTCTGGTGGCAGCGTCTGACGGCGCGCCGCAACCAGGAACTCGAGGACGAGAACGACAACGGCCCTGTCGAGGGCCGTTTCAACTCGAAAGGGCGCCGGAACTGGTGGAGCGCCCCTGGCAGGACGCTCGAGGAGGTCCTCGAGCACATCCGCCGCGGCAACCAGCCGCGTCTCCAGATGCCGCCGCTGGAGGCCACCCAGCCGTGGGTGGCGCGGCATCCCGGCGCGTCCTCGTCGTCCGCCACGTCCTCGTCCTCCGCCGGCCATTCCCTCTCCACCACCCCCCCCTTTCTGAACGCCGGAGCGTCCTCCCGCAGGCGCAGCGGCGGCGCGCTCCGCATCGGCGAGCCACAGCGCGTGGTCCGCCCGAAGACGGAGGACGCCGACGAAAGCGAGGACGAATGGCCGGACCAAAGGGTGGCGGAGCAGATGTCCCTGGACACGCTGCAGCCGCTCGACGTCGACACCGCCGCCCGTTGGAGTCTGCGCGAGACCACGGAGGCCGAGCTCGCCCTTCAGCGCCGCCTGCTGGCTGAAGCAGAGCAGCGCAAGGCGGCGCGCGAGCGTGAGGCCGCCGCCGCCGCGGCTCGCCTCCGCGTCCCTCCCCCGCCGCCGCAGAAGGAGAACGAGTACATCATACTCGACCCGGACTCCGACGACGAGGGCGTGATCCAGAACGCCCTCGAGGTGAGCAGGTGGGACTGCGGTGGCGGCGACGAGGGACAGGGGGGAAGCAGGCGCCCCGGCGACCCCCCCAGCGACGACGACGACGACGACGGCGGCGACTACAGCCAGGCGATCGCCGCCAGCCTCGGGCTAGCTTAGTTTAGGTTTAAATTTATCGTTTAGGTTCAAAATCGCGCCGAATATGTACCGAAGTTTTTTAATTTTCAATAAAATTCGTCTAGTTTTTCAAATGCATTTGTTTGGGCCGATTGTTGGGCTCGGGACGCGACTGGGAAACGCGCCCCCCCAGGTTCCAGAATAGCGCCGTTTAGCGCCGCGGCATATGCCCGCGTCGGCACAGGTCAAATGACCGTCGGCACACTAGAAGCCGTCGGCACACTAGAAGCCGTCGGCGTAGACTATGCCGACGGCAAAGCCGTAGGCACACCCAGCTCTATGCCGACGGCAAATCCGTCGGCATAATATTTCCAAAATAATTGGAAAAAAATTCAAGAAAAAATTCGAATTTTTTTGAAATTTTTTTTTGAACTTTTTTGACATTCTATTCCAGAATTTTTCACATAGACACATATTTAATCTCTAATCTCTAATTACACAATTAATCTAGTTAATATACTTAACTTAGTCAAACTTCCCGTTCGGTCACCCATCCTGAAATTCCTCCAGCCCAAGCACGCTTAACCTTTGAGTTCCTTCCAAACTAGATTCCATATGAGATGTTAGAACTTACTGATATTACTATCATATCAATCATATTAACCTGTGGGGAATGATGTTAAACTTTTCTATTGTTTAAATTTTAAAAAATATTTAAACAAATAACAATGATTATATAATTATCTTTATTGACTAAATAACAATATAATGTTAGAAATTACTTTATTTTGTGAATAAATTATTTAATATACAATAATTTATATCTTTAAATCCGTAAATCGAAATTTGACAAATAAAATATCTAAATCGATTAGAAAAATTAGAGAAATTCAAATATGACATCCATATCATAAAAACATCGATAGTTTAAAAAAATTAAACTCTTTTGATGAATAGCCATGGTGGCCATTTTGACAGTTTTTGCCGATTCAGCTGGAAACAGGCCAAATGACGGGTGTAATGGCCAAATCCATGGCATAGTTTGTCTAAATATGCCCATTTTCCACACAAACATGCATATTGGAAGCACGAACAATGTTCCCGAAGAAAGTTTTTCTTTTCATTGAATAAAAAAACCATTTTCTTTTCTCCGAGTGTGAAAAATGGCTTTTTTGTGAAGCATCAACCACAAATATGTTGCAAAACCTGGGAGCTGCATTTTTTGAATATACTAGACCATGTTATATGCATAAATAACCAATTATTTTCCTCTGAAAAGTTTTCATCCACCTCTTTTGAAGAACACAACTTTCTGCCGATTCAGCTGGAAACGGGACAAATTTGAACTACAGATGCCTCCTAGTTTGCTCATGATTTTTGGAAAAAATCATTTTTAGGTACACAACTACCTATTTCATCAGAGATAAACCAAGAGTTTCTCAATATTCAAGCCCTAGATACGAACGGTCATGCCCGCCGTCTTGACTCTTTCACGAAACCGACTTAGAAAATTCCAGAAAATTTAAAAAACCCCAAAATGATGCAAGACTTTCGCGTGGTGTCATTATATATGTCCTAGTATCCACAAAAAATAATAAAACTTGGAATACGACAGTTGTGTTGAAAATATGTTCACATAAATGAGCTATCTCCTACGAATATTCTAGGGTTTCGGGCCAAATGACGGGTGTAATGGCCAAATCCATGGCATAGTTTGTTTAAATATGCCCATATTTCACACAAACATGCATATTGGAAGCACGGACAATGTTCCCGAAGAAAGTTTTCCTTTTCATTGAATAAAAAAACCATTTTCCATTCTCCGAGTGTGAAAAATGGCTTTTTTTGTGAAGCATCAACCACAAATATGTTGCAAAACCTAGGAGCTGCATTTTTTGAATATACTAGACCATGTTATATGCACAAATAACCAATTATTTTCCTCTGAAAAGGTTTTCATCCACCTCTTTTGAAGAACACAAGTTTCTGCCGATTCAGATGGAAACAGGGCAAATTAGAACTACAGGTGCCTCCTAGTTTGCTCATGATTTTTGGAAAAAATCATTTTTAGGTACACAACTACCTATTTCATCAGAGATACACCAAGAGTTTCTCAATATTCAAGCCCTAGATACGAACGGTCATGCCCACCGTTTTGACTTTTTCACGAAACCGACTTAGAAAATTCCAGAAAATTTAAAAAAACCCAAAATGATGCAAGACCTTCGCGTGGTGTCATTATATATGTCCTAGTATCCATCAAAAATAATAAACTTGGAATACGATAGTTGTGTTGAAAATATGTTCACATAAATGAGCTATCTCCTACGAACATCCTAGGGTTTCGGGCCAAATGACGGGTGTAATGGCCAAATCCATGGCATAGTTTGTTTAAATATGCCCATATTCCACACAAACATGCATATTGGAAGCACAGACAATGTTCCCGAAGAAAGTTTTCCTTTTCATTGAATAAAAAAACCATTTTCTATTCTCCGAGTGTGAAAAATGGCTTTTTTTGTGAAGCATCAACCACAAATATGTTGCAAAACCTGGGAGCTGCATTTTTTGAATATACTAGACCATGTTATATGCACAAATAACCATCTATTTTCCTCTGAAAAGGTTTTCATCCACCTCTTTTGAAGAACACAAGTTTATGCCGATTCAGATGGAAACGGGGAAAATTTGAACTATAGGTGACTCCTAGTTTGCTCATGATTTTTGGAAAAAATCATTTTTAGGTACACAACTACCTATTTCATCAGAGATACACCAAGAGTTTCTCAATATTCAAGCCCTAGATACGAACGGTCATGCCCGCCGTTTTGACTTTTTCACGAAACCGACTTAGAAAATTCCAGAAAATTTAAAAAACACCAAAATGATGCAAGACCTTCGCGTGGTGTCATTATATATGTCCTAGTATCCACAAAAAATAATAAACTTGGAATACGACAGTTGTGTTTAAAATATGTTCACATAAATGAGCTATCTCCTACGAATATTCTAGGGTTTTCGGGCCAAATGACGGGTGTAATGGCCAAATCCATGGCATAGTTTGTTTAAATATGCCCATATTCCACACAAACATGCATATTGGAAGCACGGACAATGTTCCCGAAGAAAGTTTTCCTTTTCATTGAATAAAAAAACCATTTTCCATTCTCCGAGTGTGAAAAATGGCTTTTTATTGTTGAGCATCAACCACAAATATGTTGCAAAAGCTGGGAGCTGCATTTTTTGAATATACTAGACCATGTTATATGCACAAATAACCAATTATTTTCCTCTGAAAAGGTTTTCATCCACCTCTTTTGAAGAACACAAGTTTCTGCCGATTCAGATGGAAACGGGGCAAATTTGAACTACAGGTGCCTCCTAGTTTGCTCATGATTTTTGGAAAAAATCATTTTTAGGTACACAACTACCTATTTCATCAGAGATACACCAAGAGTTTCTCAATATTCAAGCCCTAGATACGAACGGTCATGCCCGCCGTTTTGACTTTTTCACGAAACCGACTTAGAAAATTCCAGAAAATTTAAAAAAAGCCCAAAATGATGCAAGACCTTCGCGTGGTGTCATTATATATGTCCTAGTATCCATCAAAAATAATAAACTTGGAATACGACAGTTGTGTTGAAAATATGTTCACATAAATGAGCTATCTCCTACGAACATTCTAGGGTTTCGGGCCAAATGACGGGTGTAATGGCCAAATCCATGGCATAGTTTGTTTAAATATGCCCATATTCCACACAAACATGCATATTGGAAGCACGGACAATGTTCCCGAAGAAAGTTTTCCTTTTCATTGAATAAAAAAACCATTTTCTATTCTCCGAGTGTGAAAAATGGCTTTTTTTGTGAAGCATCAACCACAAATATGTTGCAAAACCTGGGAGCTGCATTTTTTGAATATACTATACCATGTTATATGCACAAATAACCATCTATTTTCCTCTGAAAAGGTTTTCATCCACCTCTTTTGAAGAACACAAGTTTATGCCGATTCAGCTGGAAACGGGGAAAATTTGAACTACAGGTGCCTCCTAGTTTGCTCATGATTTTTGGAAAAAATCATTTTTAGGTACACAACTACTTATTTCTCATGATTTTTAGGTCCACCTAGATTTTGGTTGGATTCAGACGCCCCACAACCCTCTCAGACGAAACTGTTAACCCATTATTGTTAGTTGCGTTATTTCTCATGCTTTTTTTCTAATTATTGAGCTTTAACAATATGCATGATAATTTAGACATGTTTCTCCTCTTCGAAACGAGTTAAAGAACGTCAAAATCCGAGTTGGAATGCAAAAGTTATGACCAAAACGGTGATTAAGTCAAAAAAAAATTGAGCTTGGAAAGCCGTAGGCATAGCTCAAATTTTTTTTTCGGAATTCGGAATTCCCTCTTAGGGTCGATGCCGACGGCAGCCGTCGGCGTAGCTCAAAAAAAAAAAAAAAAAAGGCCGACGGCATTGCCGTCGGCATAGCAATTTTTTTTCCGTAGTTTTTGATTTCCTCACTGGATCTATGCCGACGGCCCCGACAAATTGCCGTCGGCATATCGGCCGATTCCTGTAGTGCTAGCTCCTTATCTGAAAAGAGTGCGGATCTCGATGTCCGGATGATTTGTAGTCGGTCGATGAACTGAATGATGTATCAAACCTTTTGTCAAACCTTGAATGGGGATGTTGAACAAAACAATCGGTATCGCCAGCATACAGCCCCACCGTGGCTCCTGAGTGCATATATGCATATCAAATGCACGATAGGACGTATGGTGGCGAATACGAATGATTTGTATTCGGTGGATGAACTGAACGATGTATGAAGGGACTCTGAGAGGTGGGCTATATATAGGGTCCTCTGGCTCACAAAGTGTTATGCTAGGGTTTCGATCCAACGGTTAAGAAGCGCTCGAAAGAAACACCCATGTTCCAACGGCTAACAAGCGATCGAAACAAACGCACCATACCTCTGATCGAACGGCTCAAAAGAAACACACCCCTGATCCATCGACTCACAAGCGCTTGAAAGAAACACACAATCCGTGTGATTCTTTGTGATTGGTCCCAACAAAACCGTAACCCTTTAGTCCCGGTTGGTAAAACGGTCCGGGACTAAAGGGTATGTTTCTTCTCACTATATATATGTATGCATTGCCACCATTGACATAAACACATAAAAACTCAACACTCTCCCATGGCTTCTACCGTACTCACTCTAACCTTCCTGCAGGCGGAGGCACTTTCCGCCTCGAATTACCCCTGCCCGCCCGGCTACAGCGTCCCCGTCGGTTGGATGCTGAGCGCCGGAGGAGTGCCGGTCCCTCCTGTTCCTCAAGGTGTGGCGCATCGGACGGCCATCACGAACCACTACTACCACGAGCTCACGCCGGAGCAGCGGAGGAATCCCAGTTGGAATCCCGACTACCTCCCTACTTGGGATGCCTTCATCATTAATCGGCGGAATACAAATTCTTTTATTAAAAACAGAAAACAGACGAACACTTATCCTCGTCGTCATCGTCGGGGAACTCGTCGGTGACCTCCTCCTGGTCGTCGGCGGCGGCGAACTCGTCGGTGACCTCCTCGTCTTCGTCGGTGTTGCACGATATTTTGTCCAAGATAGGCCCCCACCTCGGATCGTTGGAGGCCCAGACTTCGCCGTCGTGGTCGGCCCGACGGAGCTCTTGCAGCGCCTTCGTCCTCGCCTCCCAGGCGGCCTCTAACGTGAGGTGGTGTTCAAGGCGTCGTCGTCGGCGCGCTACTCCTCCGGATTGTTCCGGTAATACTCGCGGACGGCGCGCTCATCCCTGGCATCGACTAGACCCTGAAACGAGCGGTGGCGGAGGTGGTGGTGGCCGGCGGAGGTGACGATCTGCGGCATCGGCGCCCTGGACTCCGCTTCCCAGCGGGTGTGGCAGTCGTTGAAATTCATCAGCGACCGCGGGCGGTTGAGGCGCCAGACTGCCGTGGCCCAGGCGTGGGCGGCCTCCGTCGCCATCGCAAAGGAACCCAGGGGGATGCGGTCGTCCCCGTAGCGGATCTCCGAGGTGACCATTCCGTTTGGTCGTGCTCGAACGCCGCGGAAGCCAGTGGTGTTGTTCCTCCTCGGAGGCATGGCGGCGGCACGTCGATTCATGGAGAGGGGAGAGATAGAGAGATGAGTAGACGCGTGAAGAGGAGAAGACGCTCGAGGCGCGACATTTTATACCGCGCGCTCGTGGCCACGCGGCACAACTTCCGCGCCACGTGGCACAACTCCAGCGCCTCACTTTTCATAGTTATAATAATTAATTTTTTAAACGGAAAATGTATTTGAACTGTTTACGCAATTTTAAACACTTTTCATATTGAAAGTTTCTTCAAATTCGAAACCATTCATAAACTAGAGTTTTTTTAATGTTTGAAAATTCAAAAATTGTTACTAGTTTAAATAGTTAAATTAATTATTTTTTTAATAGAAAATTTATTTGAAATGTTTATGCAATTTTAAACACTTTTCATATTGAAATTTTCTCCAAATTTAAAACCATTCATAAACAAGGTTTTTCAAAATGTTTGAAATTTTAAAAATTGTTACTAGTTTAAATAGTTAGAATAATTATTTTTTACAACAGAAAATGTATTGGAATTGTTTGTGCAATTTTAAACACATTTCATATTGAAAGTTTTCTCCTAATTCAAAATCATTTGAAATGTATTTGAAAAAACATTTTGAAATAGTATTTAAACAGGGCAGGGGAAAAATGGCGGCAGGAAACGAAAAAACGAAAAGTTGGGCCTTTTGCCCCGGTTCGTGTTACCAACCAGGGCAAAATGGAGGAGGTGCGCGGGCAAGCGAGGGCCCAGCTCCCCCCCTTTTGCCCCGGTTGGTAACACGAACCGGGGCAAAAGACCCCCTTTTGCCCCGGTTCGTGTTACCAACCGGGGTAAAAGGCCTCCCACTATATAACTCCGGGCGGTTGCTCCGCCCGGGGCAAACCCGCAGAATCGACCAAGTCCCCAGCACCGAAATCCTCCACCATGCCGCCAGGCTGCCCCGATTTCACCGCCGCCGGAGATCCTCGCCGTCGTGCCCCTCCGCGCCCCTTCGCGCCGCCGTGGTCCTCCGTGCCGCCGTGCTCCTCCGTGGCGCCGTACTCCTCCGCGACCCTCCTCGACGTCGTTCTCCTCCACGCAGCCGCAGACCTTGCCGCTGGTCTCCTCCTCGCCTCTGCCGATGCGCCTCGTGGTGAGCACCCTCACCGGCCGCGTGCCCTCACTTTTTTTAATTATTTTTCGTTTTAGTGTTAACATTTTTTTATCTATATTAAGGAAATTAGCTATTAGGGAAATTAGCTATTAGCTTTAAGCATTTTTATTTTAAGTGTTAATATTTTATATGAACCAAAATGTAACCACTTTATACAATAGAAACATAAACATATTTTGGCAGAAGTAGAACCTAAAAACATACCGCTAGTGAAGCTTCGATGCCGTCTAGAAGTCCCCGGAATTGGCGAAAATCTACCCTTTTGGCAAAAATGTACCCTTCTAGTACATGTAGCTATTTTCGATAGTACCATATATACTATTTGTGTTTTGTTGTAATATTGTGTATATAAAATGGTCATGTTAAGAGGTACTACTTGCGGTGGTGATCCGGGGAAAAGAACTAATGCGAGGGATTCTGAACTTCTTTGGAACTAAATAACGTCACATATGTAATATTATATGGTTGGTGAGATCCGAACGAAGTTGAACCCTTTGGTGCACATTCGTAATGTTGACATTCCTCAGAAATCCCGTTCGAGGTTATGAAGAATGTCGCCGTTATGGATGTGCACAAAAGGGTCCAATTTTTTTCGGATCTCACTATATTACATATATGATTTTGTTTAGTTTCAAAGAAGTCCAGAAAGCCTTCCTTCCCCGCATCACCATCACGTGTACTACCTCGTAACAAGCACGAAGTTCAGAAACCGAGAGGGAACCAAGGGGAACTAAGGGGAACCGAGAGGGGACCGAGGGGAACCGCGGGGAACCGAGAGGGAAACGATAGTGACGACGATGACGGCGACTACGACGACTACGAGTCGGAGTACTATAGGCCTAGGCAGGAGTATGACTAGCAGATCAGATCCACTCTTGCCGAGTAAACTTTTGACTCGAACGGGGTATAAAAGATGTAATATTAGAGATTATCCATATAATGTGTGAAAACATTACAGATATCTTCCTCTTCTTCTTCCTTGGATGGCATCTGAATCCCACCAATCAGGAAGAACAGGGAGAGATCTGCAATGTTTTCACACATGATATGGATAATCTGGAATGCTACATTTGTTATGCCCTGTTCGAGTCGCAAGTTTACTCGGCAAGACTTGATCAGATCTGCTAGTCATACTCCTTACTAAAATGTACTGTTGTATGATTGTTTAGTGGAATATTATTTTTCCAAGAGAATTTATAACTTACTAAAGTATTTTATCTTCCATTTTTATTAGTTGAGCTATGGACGACAGAGAGGGTGAAGAACAGGTGTTCGCGATAATAGAAGAAACTACACTCCCCGGTGGACCCAATAACGGTGGAGGTCAAGACGACGGCTCGCAGTTCCTGAATGAATCAAGTCAGGGAATGGATGAAGAAGAGAAATTGCAAGGAACGGATGCGAAATCAGAGAAAAGCAGTGATGAACAAGCCTTAGTGAAGGCCGTGGAACATACTACATCGACATCGTCTAGCAAGAGGTCGAAACGAGGCCCGGCTCAAGAGATGAGCTCGAAAGTGCATCTGCTAATCGAGCAAGTCTATCGATCCGGCGAACCTACTTGGCCCATCAAGACAACAACTAAGTTTACAAGCCAATGTGGAGTTATTGTTTAGGGACATGATCCCAATAAGTACTAAAGAATGGAATGTTAGTTTCTTTTTTCTCAGACCGGTCCAAACAACTCATGTTCGACAAGCTGATGAACCATTTCAGTCTTCCATAATATGATACCGCGAAGACACAGAAGAAAATGTGCGACGCAGTGATGCACTGGGCTCTGAAGAAGATGGCTGAGGCTTTCAATGCTTACAAGAAAATATTATGGAAGGAATATTAGAAGCAAAAAGAAGTCCCAAAATTCGAGGGGCCACTTGAGAGCAGAAGGCACACTGGCCAGCATTTCTGGCGTACAAGGAATCAGAAAAGGGGCAGAAAAGGTCAGCCAAGAATTCGGCAAATGCGGCGAGGAAGGTATATCACCATAAGATGGGTTCAGGTGGCTACAGAGTTGTAGTGCCTAAGTTTGACAAACTTGAGGCAAATCTACGAGAGAAGGGGATCATTCCAGGTACTCAGGATTTTCCGTGGAGGTCAAGGAATTGGTTGCTTGGGCATGGGGCGACATTTGACGAAGAAGGGCACCTTATTATGACTGAAAAAATAAAGGTCCCCATTGCGGCACTTGAGAAAGTGTTCAAAGAGGTTAAAGAGGGAGAGTTCAAGCCAGATCGAGAGAATGACGAGCTTACAAAGTCCCTCGGGAATAGAGAACAAGGTGGTTGGACACGAGGCAAAAGGAAGATATCCGTGGTGCTTTGGCTTCAAGAAGGAAGATTGTCTCTATCCATATAGAAGCCGAGAGAGAGGAAGGAAAAAGAAGGAGGCAGCGGTCGAAGAATGGGTTGGTGTCTTGGAAGCCGCAGTGATGATGCAACAACAACAGATTAATGAGCTTACTGGCTTGCGCTCCCAGACGCAAGACAATACATTCGACGAAACAGACCCATTTGAATGCCGGAGCAGCATGGCTTCAACGGAGGTACCGGCTGCCGCTGCAGTTATGCTTGTTGATGCCCCTTCACAGACGGAGGCCGTGGATGCAATCAAGGAGAAGACAAGCTGTGCGCTATAAATTCCGGTCTCAAACATATCCATCAAGGTGGCGGACGGCTACACTTTACCTTGTGTATAGGGAGCAACCTCCCATGGCCGTACGATTACACCTGGCTATGCTCGTGTCGGCGTTGATGATGTTCAACCGGCTTGGAGGATAATGCGGCTTGACATCTTCGGAGGTGATGGGGTAGAGACACTTGGAGAAACCGTCAATTCCATCATTCAATGGAAAAAGAGTGGCATAGTGTTTCCCCCGAGCAGTCTGACGCCACCACCGCCACCTACTTCTCCGAGACGCCGTCCACCGGCAGCACAAGCACCTACTTCTCGTAGATGCAGTCCACCGCCGCCACCACCGAAACATTCTCCGAGACGCAGTCCACCGCCGCCACCAGCGCCACCTACTTCTCCGAGACGCGGTCCGGCTCGATCAGCGCCATCACACGTCGACGCCATGGACGTCAGCAGCCCGAGTCCGGCTCGATCTCCAATGCCTGAGCCGACTCCACCGCCCACTAAGTCCTCTAAGGGGAAGGTTGCTGCCTCTAAGTCTTCCCCGAAGAAGAAATGTGCTACGAAGAAGAAAGCCAAGCAGCTGGAGAAAAGTTGGCTTACCATATGAATGACGAGGAGACCGACGACTGGGTGACTACGGACACGAAATGTCAGATGGCTTCGTGGGGAAAGTGAACCTCGGAGCCGCCAAAGGAACGAACAGATCCAGCTGTAAAGAAGCACTTCAAGAATATGCTGGAGATGCCATCCCAAGTTCAGATGAATCTGCCATCTGACTATAATCGCGGATTAATGATGACTTTTGATAAAGTTAAGAAGGCGTGGAAAACAATTCCCCAGCTCGGGAAGTAGCCAAAACAATCGGCCCCCCCACTCAAGGTGTCGGACACTGTACAGACTCCATACAATCAAGTTGATCAGGAAGCAGCTGAGAGGTTTGCCAGAGAGTGTGGTATACCAGTTGACCAAATCCTAAGCCAATCCGACAACTTCGAACTGGCTGAATTGGCATGGAAATATGAGTTAGGGAAGTCTCTCGTCAAACCTGATCAGCTCAACTCTTCGACAACATTCAAGCGCCAACTGCATATGTGGTATATCCAAACAGCAAATGAGGGGCTAGACCAACTCATGGTGAAAATTAGAGAAGACGATTACTTCCGCGATGACTCGGTCTTTATTGATTTTGAAGATATTTTTTTCTTCTATAATCTAGACGCCCTCGACAAATCGATCATCGGCACCTATTGTCTGCAAGTATCTACCTCAGCTAGTTTGACCATTGCTTCTTATATATATTATCCTTACTGGACGATATATATTATGCAGGATGAAGATTCTAGAATGTAATGGAAACGGTGGCATTGGGTTCATTGACCCGTATATCATCAATGATTACATTTTAGTGGAATACCCTGAAGAGACGGAGGATAATATAGTTATGTTTTTGAGGAAACAATTTCACTATAGTGAAATACTATTTCCTTACAGACAAGAGTGAGTGGTACTGTCTTATGAATATTCCTTCACATTTCTATTTTGCTAAGTCAGTGTTAAGTGTAATTGATGGATTATGCATGACTATGTATATAACCGCGTGTGCAGTTTTCACTAGATTATTTTCAACATTCACGTTGACACCGGAAGACTTGATCTCATGGACTCTATGGATAAAGGCCAACAGGAGTACAAGCCGATTATTTCAATCCTCACAAAGTAACTTCAATCGTTGTCGCACTACACCGTCCCCTTTTGTTCAATCATTATCGTACGATGACCCATATATTCTTTTTTTATTTCCTGGACAGGTTCAGGAAGCAACAACCCGGTTTAACGGAGTTGAATATGAGATTTGACACATTCATCGTAAGTAGTACTTGATACATTCACGCATCTCTCTTCAATTCATTGAGCATTATTTGACTCAATTATATTTCTCGTAAAGTGCCCTCAGCAGCCACAGGGAACAAACTTATGTGGCTTCTATGTCATGGAGAACATAAGGACAATCGTGAATGAGCGGTTGGGCAGCAGGACAAATATAACGCTCCACGATCTTCGGAGGGAGCTCCTACCCGCAGACCGCATACAAGAACTTCAAGAGGAATTGGCGGTTTTTTTTGCTAAAGGAGGTCATAGCCCAAAATGGAAAATTGCATTGTTAAGTATAAACAATGATCTGCATGTAATGATCTCAATGTGTATAACTCTATTCAGATGTAATGATCTAATTGAGATCAATGTAATTATCTTTTGATGATATCAATGCATGCAATGATTTGTATGATGATTACCGTCGATGTGCAAAAAATATGTCATTTACAGCCTCACCGAAAAGAAAACAACACAAAAATAACACCCCAAAAACGGCCCCAAAAAGAAACATGCCAAAGCTCTGCCGCGGAAGAGAAACACCCAAAACTCTGCCGCGGCAGAGAACCTTTTTCCCTGGTTGGTGTTACCAACCGGGGTAAAAGGGTGCCTGCCTGGACGCTGCACAGAGCACACGTGGGCACCCCTTTTACCCCGGTTGGTATCAACCACCGGGTCATTAGGGGGGGGCTTTAGCCCGGTTTGCGAAACCCAGTTGGGCATCTGGTGCGCAAGCCCCTCCCCCCCTCAACCAGGGCAAAAGAGCTGCCTTCCACTAGTGTGGCACCGACACTCCATTTCACATGCAAGAACTGATGGCACCGACACTCCATTTGTCAGGCATACTGATTTATTTATTTTGGTGCGAAAAAGATGGGAGCTGCCGGTCAGACAACAAACACGGTTGCAAGCGAAGTCATAGTATGTGCCTAAGTACGTCTTTTTTTTCGATATTGACGGGGGAAGAGTTTTCCCCACCATTTTTATTAAAAACTCAAAGAAGCCAAGGAGGGCCAACACATTACAAGGATGTAGATCGTTTTCTTCTACAGGTACAGGGGGAGAGGGGCACTAGTTGCAGCAGTGAGAAACATAGTCACGCATGGCATCTAAAGCGAGGCGAGAAGAGACAGGGAGCCGGTGAGAACAGATGTCCATGTCGTCACATGTGCGGCGGAGGACTTCGATCGGCGATGAAGCCCAATTGTTGAAGACGACGTCGTTGCGGGCCTTCCAGAGCTGCCACAGGATTGCAGCCCGGCAGACCTCCCAGGCCGTGTGCTCCGAGGGAACGGGCCATGTGATCTCCCATAGGGACCTGCAAGAAGTGGTAGAGCAGCCAAGACGAAGCCACGTTTCGGCGGGGACGGCTCAGTCTAAGAGAAGGTGGCAAGAAGTCTCATCCAGGGGACAGGATGCACCGAGGGGAGAAGAGGCGCAATTTTTGTGGAAAAGGTTAGAGGGGGTTCTCAATCGGTTGGAGTAGGCCAGGATGCAAAAGGATTTGATCTTAGCGGGGAGTTTGGAGCTCCAGCAAATAGCGGCAGAGGGATCAAGGGGGGCGATCGAGTTGGTAGCGGCGTACACAGCACGAGAGGAGTACTGTTTATCCGGGCCCCAAGCCATCCACCTCTGGTCCTCCCTCGAGTCTAGAACAATGGAGGAGATGATGGACTGAATAGCCACAAGCTCACCTGCCGCAGCAGAAGAAAGTCTAGGGCGGAGAGCAAGTCCAGTAGAGACTGCATTCGCCACGCTAATGTTGGGGTGATGGGTGTGAGAGAAAAGAGCAGGGAATTGGAAGGCAAGAGCCACACGTTTACGCCACCTATCGAGCCAGAAGGAGGTGTGGATCCCGTCGTGAACGGAGTATCGGGTGATAGAGCGAAAGGTGGGGAGACAAAGATGCAAGATCTGCTTGATGAAGGACGGGGAAGGGGATGAGTTGCCGTAGTCACGGTTGTACGTCCGGAGGAACCAGTCCTTCCACGGCAACCTTTCGCGCCGGTGTAGCTTGTAGAAAAAATTCATGAGGAGGATCATGTTCTGCCGCTGAAGGTCTCGCATACCGAATCGGCCCACTTATTTACACAAACAAACTTTATCCCAAGCGATTATACATCGAGCCCCCAAACATGAGTCTTTACCAGTCCAAAGGAAGGCTCGGCGCCTCGTATCAATAGCCTAAATCACACCTTGGGGAAAAATAAACGAACATGTATAAAAAGTAGCAAGATTATTTAAAACGGCGTTACAAAGAACCAAGCGGCCCCCCGAGGAAAGAAGCATGGCACTCCAACCATAGAGACGAAGGTCGAAGGAGGAAATTAAGGAGGTATATGCACACAGTGGGAGTTTGGTCGGCGAGAGGGGGAGACCGAGGTAGGACTGGTGGAAGTGGGAGATGGGGCAAGCGAGAGCGGAAGCAATTGTGACGATCATATCGGGGTTTAGGTTCATGGGGACGAAACAAGATTTTTGGAAGTTGATGGTCAGCCCAGTAGCATTGGCCAAGTCACCCAGAACACCGTTGAGGGTTGTGGCAGAGGCCTGATATGTCTCCAACGTATCTATAATTTATGATGCTCCATGATCATATTATGCCAATTGCTACTTGTTTTCTCCCTTATTTATAGCATTTTTATACGTTTTCCAGTACTAACCTATTAACAAGATGCCAAGTGACAGTTCCCTGTTTTCTGCTGTTTTTTTGTTTCAGAAAAGTTGTTCTGGAAACATTCTCGGAATTGGACCCCACAAAGCCCGAAGTGCCTATTTTCCGGAAGCATCCAGAACACCGAAGGAGAGTCAAAGACGGGCACCAGGGGTCTACACCATAGGGTGGTGCGGCCCCCCTGGCCGCGCCAGCTATGGGTGTGGGGCCCCTTGAGCTCCACCGCCTTTGCCCTTTCGCCTATTTAATCCCCCCGGATGAAAAACCCTAAACAACTAATAAAAATTCCCCGAAAAGTTTCGCAACCGCTGTCACCGTCAACCCTAGATCAAGGGGGTTCGTAAGCTGTTTCCCGCACCCTGCCGAAGAGGAGCTCATCACCGGAGGCTTCTACATCACCATGCCTACCTTCGGAGTGATGTGTGAGTATCTCATCCTTGGACTACAGGTTCATAATTGTAGCTAGATGGTTGTCTTATCCTCATATGCCTCCATATTTAGATCTCATGAGCTGCCTATCATGATTGAGATTGATCTTATGTAATTCTATATGCCATGTTTGCTGGGATCCGATGAATATTGAACTTATGGCAAGTTGATTATAGTCTTTATTTGCATATGCTATTTGTGATCTTGCATGCTTTTCGTTGCTAGTGGTTGCTCTGGCCAAGTAGTTGCTAGTGACTCCAAGAGGGAGTATTTATGCTCGATAGTGGGTTCATCCCTCCTCACCACCTTGCTCGACTGACATAAACGTGAAGGGGGGATGTGTTGTTTCCATTAGGGAGAAAACAGCGATGAGAGTGCCCGCGTGCATAATCATTGCTTACACTACACACTTTGTTTAATGCAGTTATCTGTTGCTTGCAACTTAATACCTAAGGGGGTTCGGATGATAACTTGAAGGTGGATTATTAGTCATAGATGCAGATGGATTTCGGTCTGTATATATAGTTGTAATGCCCGCACTAAATATCATAGTAATCATCATATCATATATGTCATATATCTCTATTTTTCAATTTCCCAGCTGTAAGTTGTTCACCCAGCATGCTATCTTTTATGGAGAGACACCACTAGTGAACCTACAAACCCCGGTCCATTTTCCACACTTTTAAACAAACCACAACTATTTTCTGCTTTCTTTACTTACTGCAGGCATACATCATTTTCCACACTGTACGTCTAATCTTTGTTTTTAGCAAGACCGGTGAGATTGACAACCTCACTGTACTGTTGGGACAAAGTATTTTGGTTTTGTTGTGTGTAGGTATCACGTTGTTGCTGACACCGGTGAAGCGCCAGCACCACCGTCAGTGGCATCAACCTTCCTGAGATCCTCTTACTCCTACTGGGATCGATAACCTTGGTTCTTAACTGAGGGGAAAATCTTGCTGCTTGCTCATCACACCCTCCTCTTGGGGTTTCCAACACACCATCAAAGGGCAACAAGGATTTTTCTGGCGCCGTTGCCGGGGAGGAGGAAGTCTTCTGGCAAGGGGAGTCTCTCACTCTCAACCTCTTTATTTTGTTTATTGTCTTGTTTTTATTTTTGTCTTGCTTTTCTTCTTTATATCAAAAACGCAAAAAAAAATAGTTCTTATTCTAGTTGTTATTTTTTTGCTTTATCATGCTTGCTATCAATGTTTGATGTCTTTGAAACTAGATCTTTTAGGCAAGGTGGGTTCACGGATGAACAACAAAAACATTATAAGGAACACTTCTTGTCACAAAAAGGGATACACTTATGGGACCAAATTAATAAATTGCATGACTATGCTAAAAATGTGTGCTGTATTTATAATGTTGCTTATTGCTTTGATAAATCTTGCTGCTGTAGGAGGTATAAACACCTCCCTTTTCAATGTGAGTATAATGATGATGTTACCATATATTCTTACATTAAGGGAAATTATGAATTATATGATGTGGAACAAATTGAATAATTTATTGCTTGGAAGGGTGCATTCGAAGTTGCCTATTTGCTTGAAAGTATTAATGATGCACCTTATAAATATGAGATTTATGCTATACTTGAATATTGCTTTGATAATTACAAGGATTGTAATTACTACATAATGGGATATATTAATAAATGCTCTCAACCTAAGGAAGAGACTAATGCCTTGCAGGAACCTATGGAAGAAGAAACTGCTGAATCTGGAAGCTCATTGGATGACAAAGAGGAGGAGAGTGATGATCAAAAGGAGGAAGAATGGAACCCATGTCTACCTTCCAATGATAGTAACTCTTTAAATCATACATTATTTGACGAAATTGATACTTGCTATACTTGTGACCTTGATACTACTATGAATGAAACTTGTGAGAATGATATTGCTACTTTTATTTATGATAATCCTTGCTACTTTGATAAATCTTATGATAAGGCTCTAGATGATGGTCCTATGTTACTTGATGTTATAAATATAATGTTGCTGAAAATAGGATTGCTATAATGTGTCCTATACCTTTTATGAGTGATCAATCATATCGTTTTGATATTTCTAAAAGTGGGAAGAAAGAGGAGCTGATTTTAAATTTTGATCCCACTATTTTTTAGCTTGATATGAATTGTCTTCTTTTGGACCCTGACAAACAAGATTTATGTGATAATTATGTTGTTGAGTTTGTTCATGATGCTACTGAAAATTACTATGAGAGAGGAAAACATATGTTTGTAGTAATTTTCATGTTGCTAAAACACCTCTCTTTTTATTGGAAGTTTTGAAGTTGCTCTTGTTCTACCTTCCCATGATTTCTAGTTTGAGCATATTTAACTTATTTCTTTACAAGATTTCTATGCATAGGCAGTGGGTTAGAATTAAATTTGTTTTACGTTTTCTTCATGACGCTCTCTTTTGGTTCAATTCATATTTATTATGTGAGCATCCATGTGATTCCACTTTTCCATGCCTAGCTGAAAGGCGTTAAAGAAAAGCGCTACCGGGAGACAACCTGTTTTATTTCGTTGTTTTCAACCCGTTTTCTTTCGTTTTATTTGGTGTGCTTTGCACCTGGGTGTTTACTATTTCCTTAGAAACCCCGCTGTATCTTTTATTTTGTGTTTTTTTTAGCCAAGTAAAGCCTCTAGTGGAAAGTTGAAGCTATATTTCGGATTTCTGCGCAGAAAACAGATTTCTGATGTCCACTGTTAATTCCGTAAAAAATCACAGAAAATTCAAAATGACCTGAGTTTTTTTGTGCGTAATCCTGAGTTATACATGCAATTTTTCTTAGTTTACCACTTTTTAATTTGAGCAACAGAAGAATTTTGAAAAAATTGATCTTTACCTGCTGTTCTGTTTTGACAGATTTCTGCCATTTATTGTATTTGCCTCTTAATCTCCTTCTTTTGGTGTTCTTTTGAGAAAAAGAATAATAAAAGAAGTTGTGACAGTTCCTAATGTGTGTTTTGAGTTTTATACTTGTGTTGAAACTGAACCATGTGAATTTATTATTTCGATTGCACTAACGTTGCTAATGAAGATTGTGAGAAGTTTGGTGTGAAGGAAGTTTTCAAGGGTCAAGAGAAGAGGATGATATGATGTGATCAAGAAGAGTGAAAAGCCTAAGCTTGGGGATGCCCCGGTGTTACATCCCAGCAAATTCCAAGAAGACTCAAGCGTCTAAGCTTGGGGATGCCCAAGGCATCCCCTTCTTCATCAACAAATTATCAGGTCACTTCTAGTGAAACTATATTTTTATTCGGTCGCATCTTATGTGCTTTGCTTGGAGCATCTTTTATTTTTGTTTTCAGTTTGTTTTTGTTTTTTCTTTCAGTTTGTTTTTACTTTTTCAATAAGCTTGGTTGGACCCCAGCATTCTTTTATTGGAGAGTGACACGCTCCGCTTTTTCATGAGAATACTTTGTATTCTTAATCTCTGTCTAGCTGCTGCATTTATTTAGCTTCTGATTTGCATGCATCTCTTATTAGAGCTGTTAGTTTTAGTAGTATTATGTGAGTACTCCCATGTTTGCTTGTTGTCCCATAAAGAGTATTTTTGTTAAAGCATGTTTTGTATGGTGCTTGTTGGGAGAAGAAAACTGTTGCTTGAAGTATAATTTAGAACAGTACTAGTAGAAGCTTGTATAGACTGTGGCTAGAAGTTTTTCATGCCATGCTAAATGTTATTTTAGTTTTAAAGCCTTGTTGTTATTGATTAGCATGATTAGCCTCAAATATCTGAGAGTGTTTAATATGTCTTGAAAGATTCATGAGTTTTCTTGTCATAGTAAAGCATCAATCTATGGTATTCTCTTTCGAATGTTTTATTTGGTTGACCTGGCGCATGCTCACACCATGTTTATGACTACAAACCAGTCACTAATAGCCTCCATGACTACTTAGTTTTTGAACTTGTGATACTGCTTATGTTTTAATTAATGATGCTTATGTCGCTATGCATGATTATGGCTCTTATGCTCTCTTGATTTGTCGCTCCCAGTCGTTTGCTAGTCTCCACCTGTACTGAGTATGAGCTCTACTCCTGCATCCAAACTCCTTTAAACCAAAGTTTTTCCCATTGTGTACACCATACCTACCTACATGTGGTATTTAACTGCCACTCCAAGTAAATTGCTCATGTGTTACCTTTAAAACCTTCAAAATTACTCCTGCTTTATGTTCCTGTTTTTGCTCACGAGGACGTCAATAGAGAATATTTATCTCACTTGTTGATTGGATTTCACACCCTGGACTAGTGGCTTCAAATGATACAAGAGCTGGCAGCGGGATTCCCAGCCTCAAATTAATACAAACAAATTCTCTTCACTATTTTTGCCCCTGATTTATTTTTTTGAAAGGAAGGCAGCAGGGGAGGCCCCCACGGCTGGTTTTTATTTTTGAAAAAATAGGAACCCAAGTCTGCATCCGTGAGGACTTGAACCTAGGTGGTTTGGTTGTACATCCACTTCCCTAACCAAATGAGCTGGGCACGCTTCCTTTGCCCCTGATTTATCAGTCAAAGCATAATTATGTAAACAAAAGGGAAAGAGGGATGACCTTCTACCCCAGTTGCGTCCGTCACCATGGGAGCCTCTCTTGTGAATCCAGTTTCTGTTTACCATTCGTTGACATTAGCATACACCTCCCAAAATTTAGACACTCCTCCACGGTATGTGATTATTGGCAGGCACTCGAGGATTCGGTTAGACATGGTTTGGGAATGATGGATGGGAGGAGTGTCAAACTTTTAATACCTCTGTTAAATAAAATAAAAGCTCTAGCACATGAGTGATGCCTTCTTCCCTCTGCGAAGGGCCTTTCTTTTACTTTTATGTTGAGTCTCCATCTTCTAACTTTATGCACAGTTGAGAGAGCATTTTTTCCATTCTGAGTTCTATGTGCATTTGTCCCATAAACATCAAAGATTACTTCATAATGTGATATTATTTGTTCTTAAATTATTTGTTCTAGTCTTCCTCATGAACTTTGAAGGTGTCCTGGCATTTATGTGTTGCCCCACTCTTAAGGACTAGCGAAATTTCACTTTGCCATGCTTTCTATATACCTGAAACAAACGTCTACCTTTCTTTGAATTATTATTCATGATCCTTTATTTGAGATACTCTTTGTGATGCAAAGTAATTGCTATGCTTTAATATTAAAGTTCTATTTATCATGTTTGTGTTTGAAGTTTTATGATCTCAGCGTGCATATGCTTTTACATTAGATTGATCAAGTTTATGTTAGTAGCATGTCACCTCAGAAATTATTGTTTTATCGTTTACCTACTCGAGGAAGAGTAGGAACTAAGCTTGGGGATGCTTGATACGTCTCCAACGTATCTATAATTTTTGATGCTCCATGATCATATTATGCCAATTGCTACTTGTTTTCTCCCTTATTTATAGCATTTTTATACGTTTTCCGGGACTAACCTATTAACAAGATGCCAAGTGCCAGTTCCCTGTTTTCTTCTGTTTTTGATTTCAGAAAAGTTGTTCTGTAAACATTCTCGGAATTGGACCCTACAAAGCCCGAAGTGCCTATTTTCCCCGGAAGCATCCAAAACACCGAAGAAGAGTCGAAGACGGGCACCATGGTGGCCACAACATAGGGTGGCGCGGCCCCCCCGGCCGCGCCCCCTATGGGTGTGGGGCCCCTGGAGCTTCACCGCATTTTCCCTTTCTCCTATTTAATCCCCCGGATGGAAAACCCTAAACACATGATTAAAAATCCCCAAAAAGTTACGCAGCCGCTGTCACCGTCAACCCTAGATCAGGGGGGTTCTGAAGCTGTTTCCGGCACCCTACCGGAGAGGAGATCATCACCGGAGGCTTCTACATCACCATGCCTTCCTCCGGAGTGATGCGTGAGTAGTTCATCCTTGGACTACGGGTTTGTAGCTGTAGCTAGATGGTTGTATTCTCCTCGTATGCCTCCATGTTTAGATCTCGTGAGCTGCCTATCATGATCGAGATTGATCTTATGTAATTCTATGTGCTGTGTTTGCTGGGATCCAATGAATATTGAACTTATGACAAGTTGATTATAGTCTTTATTTGCATATGCTATTTGTGATCTTGCATACTTTTCGTGGCTAGTGGTTGCTCTGGCCAAGTAGTTCCTAGTGACTCCAAGAGGGAGTATTTATGCTCGATAGTGGGTTCTTGCCTCCACACCACCTTGCTCGAGTGACAGAAACGTGAAGGGGGAGGATGTGATGTTGCCATGACGGAGAAAACAACGGTGAGAGTGCCCGCGTGCATATAATGATTGCTTATATTACACACTTTGTTTAATGCAGTTATCTATTGCTTGCAAGTTAATACCTAAGGGGGTTCGGATGATAACCTGAGGGTGGATTATTAATAATAGATGCAGATGGATTTCGGTCTTTGTATATTGTTGTAATGCCCACACTAAATATCATAGTAATCATCATGTCATATGTGTGCACTACGGTGCAACCTCTATTTGTCAATTGCCCAGCTGTAATTTGTTCACCCAGCATGCTATCTTTTATGGAGAGACACCACTAGTGAACCTACGAACCCCGGTCCATTTTTCACACTGTTAAACAAACCACAACTATTGCCTGCTTTCTTTACTTATTGCAAGCATACATCATTTTCCACACTGTATGTCTAATCTTTATTTTTAGCAAGACCGGTGAGATTGACAACGTCACTGTACTGTTGGGACAAAGTATTTTGGTTTTGTTGTGTGTAGGTTCCACGTTGTTGCTAACACCGGTGAAGCGCCAGCACCACCGTTAGTGGCATCAACCTTCCTGAGATCCTCTTCCTCCTACTGGATTGATAATCTTGGTTCTTAACTGAGAGGAAAATCTTGCCGCTTGCTCATCACACCCTCCTCTTGGGGTTTCCAACACACCACCAAAGGGAAACAAGGCCTCTTCACCCTTGCAGAGGATAAGGCTGTCGTCAGCGTACTGTAGAACGGGACACGGGAGAGAGGGGTCGATTGGGTGGCAGAGGCGGCTGGAGGAGTGGTGCCGCCGAATCATCTGCTAGAGAAGGAGGCTGAACCAGTTAACGGATTCGAAAGCCTTTTTGAAGTCTATTTTGAAGACGAGGTGGCACACTTACGCATGTTACAGCACCGGACAAGGTCGGCCGCGTGGACGATGTTTTTGGATATTCGTCGACCGGAAAGGAAACCTGTTTGGTCGGGGGAAACAAGAGAGTGAATAGAGAGTTGGAGGCGAGTGGTAAGAACCTTAGTATTAATCTTGGGGGAGATGGGAGGGAAGTCAGCAGGAGAGCGGGTGGCCTCATGCTTGGGAGAAGGACGAGGAACGCCCGGTTGATGCGACAGAGATCCAGCCTTCCGGAGTGGAAATCTTCGAAGACCTCAAGCACATCTTCTTTAATGACCTCCAATAAGGTGGCAAAGAAACTGGGGCTGAAGCCGTCAGGGCCGGGGCTAGAGAGCTTGTTCATGCGCGAGAGGGCTTCAACGATTTCCGTAGAGGAGAAGGGGGTCAAGAGAGAACTGGTAAGAGGGAGAGATTGGGTGTAGAGGTTTTCCAGTGAAAAATCCCACCTACACTCTTGGGTAGAGCCTAGAAGACCCTTAAATAAGTAGGTGAGGACTCTAGATTTGTTGTCGTGGTCGTGGTAGGACATCCCCCCCATCATCGAGGACCGGGATGCAATTCCGACGTTTTTTGCAGGAGGCGAGGGCTTGAAAATAGATGGTGTTCTTGCCCCCCTCAATCGCATAGCGGACCTTAGCCCGATAGTGCCAATAGGAGGCTTTTTCTTTAATTGAAAGGTGGAGGGCTGAGACGGTAAGAGTACGAAGGGCGGACTCCAGAGACGAAAGGGTGCGGTGCTCCTCGATATAATCGAGAAGGTTGATGCCAGTCCTAGCGTTGATTTTCCTTTGAGAGAAGTGAGGGCAGCATTTGGTCCACTGCTTGTAGCAGGAACGACACCATTTAATCCGAGCTACAAGGCGTGTTGTGGCATCAACCATGAAGGTGGAGTTCCACACAGAGGAGATTGAGGCCCGAAAGTGGGAATAAAGGGACCAATTGTGGTTATAGCAGAAGATCGAGGAGAAGGGGACAAAGGAGGAAATCATAGCAACGAGGGGGACATGGTCAGAGGTGTCGCAGGTCGGGGACGTGATCAAGGAAAAAGGGAAAAAAGAGTTCCAAGCATTGTTAACAAATACGCGGTCTAGCCTGATAAGGGTAGGGGAAGCGCGCTGGTTAGACCACGTGTAGGAACGATCCCGTAGGGGGAGGTCAATGAGAGCAAGCTCGTGAATGCAAGTGTTGAAGAGGTCGGCGCTCGCGTGATCGAAGTTGCTATTGTTCCTATCGTCAGCCGAACGGCAGAGGTTGAAGTCACCGCAAAATAACCACGGGGTGGAGTCCGGCGGTTCGTGGATGCGCAGGTTCCTCAAGAATGCCTCTTTGTCAGGCCTAGAATAGGGTGCATAAACATTAGTGAACTGAAACCGAGAGAGATCCGCCGAGGTGAGGAAATAAGTGGAGAGAGCATACGGGCAGCGAAATGATGAGATAAGAGAGAAGCGAGAGCAATCCCAAGCAGTGATAATAACCCCGCTAGAGCCAACCGCATCGATCGATTCGAAGGAATGGAGGGAGCTAGGGAGGAAGGTCACGACTTTAGACATAGAAATGTCAGACATTTTGCTTTCTTGAAGCGCAAGACTATGAGGGAGGGGATCAGAGACAGCAGCGTACACAACCTCACACTTGTCGGAGTCACGAAGACCCCTAATGTTCCACGAGACAAAGATCGAAGGCCTAGAATTCATAGATAGTAGTGCAGGCACCAGTACAACCAGGGCAAAAGCAAAAAAGCCACGGAAGCATCCTCTGAAGTGGCGGGGGAGGATTCAAGCCAAGGAGGAACACGGGACGGAATCCTACGGATGCTGAGACTACAGCCGACGCAGCGGCAATGGAAAGCCCCAACAACCTCATCTAACATGGGAGGTGCACGAACGGGGGCTTCCAACCTATCAAGAGCAATCATGGGGAAGAGGGCGCCACCTTCTCGGCGGCCTCCAGAGTAGCTGGGTCAACGCCGCACGGTGCTCCAAGCTCCTGGAGGACAGGCAGGGGGATAGGGCCGGGCACTACCTCGTCGAGGCAGAGGGCCGCCAGCGCGGAGCGGAGGCGAGGAGACCCACGGGAGTCGCTGAACTTGGCCGCCTTGGTGTCTTTGGCCCACCTCATCATGTCGACGAAGAGCTCCGATTCCTTGGTAGCCAGGAGAGCACTCCGACGCGCCTTGAACACAGAGTCCGCAGCCCGCTTGCGACGGACGCGCTGCTTGCGGGCAACATCCTCGTGTTCGTCACCGACTGCGGCAAAAAGCATGGGACCCTACAGCATAGGGAGACGCGCAGGAGAGGCCAGGGGTGCGGGAGAGGCGACGGGGGATGTTCAGGGTGTCATACCACTACAGCAACAGGGGAGGGGAGGTTGGGCCGTCAGAGAGAGGGCGGGTACAGGAAGGTACAAGGGAAAAAAGCGCTGGAGGGGGAGCTACCTGTTCGGCATCGAGGCCGGACTCAGGGAACTCCGCAGCGAGGCGGCGTGAGATGACGCGGTCCCAGAGCACGGTAGCGTGGATGGCACCAGCTGAAGGGCCAGAGCCAACTCCGATCGGAGCAGGGGAGGCTAGGGCGCGGGGGGAGACCACACGCGCCCAGTGGTTCACCGCGGTGGTGTCCGACTCGGGAGCCTCGACCGCACCTCCATCGGATGAAGTGAGATCGATGATCTCCACCTCCTTCACGGAGTCGGTATCGATGTCGTCAAGGCTGCCACCAGCAGGCGAGGGGGAGCGGCCCCGTGGGGAGTGGCCGCCACACGGGGGAGATTCGATCCAGCCACCACCGATGTGGCTGGCGTTGGAGAAGGTCATAGGAGAGTCCCACGAGCGCACCACCTCGAGCATGACCTCGATCGTAGTCTCTCCCTTGAAGTCTCGGAGGGGCAGGGAGAGAGGAACCATACTTTCGCTCTCGAGGTGGACCACGAGACGGACGGCCGAGAAATCAAGCTCATTGAGACAGAGTGGATCAATACAAAAAACACTCCCGATTGGAGGGAAGGCGTTGCGTATTCCCCCTCGGTCCAATGTTCAAGTGGGAATCCGAATACGGAGATCTGGGAGAACCGGGAGTACCTCCAACCAACACGGTTTTCGGGAAGCTCGGGCTTTTCGTGGGAGATAGAGTGGCCGAGGAAGGAGAGAGGGCCTCGTGCCATAGCGCACTCCCGGGCCTCCTCGGAGGGGAAGAGCACCATCATGGCACCGTAGTGGGAGGCCGCCAGGCCCACCGCCGGGTTGCCACCGACCTCCTCGAAGGCCCGGTGGAGCAGAAAGCCCGGGCTAGCCGACGACGGCTTGATTATGGCGAAGGCGAATCTGCGGCTCCGCATGGCGTCACCGGAGAGGAGCATGAAGAATTGCACGAAGTGGGGGCATGAGCAGCTTCCCTCCTCCGCTGGAGTCAGAGGCGACGTCGTGGCAGCCCTCCACGGGGGGACAGTGGAGGCACTCCATGGCGGCATCGGACCACGAGGGAAGGGCGTCGGCGGGCGGAACAGGGGAGGTCCCCTGCGTCCGCGCCGAGCAGCGCCACGGGCAGGCGGGGGAGAGGAGCATGACCTGGAGCATCGAAGCGCGTCAGAGAACCTGGGAGAAGCAGGGGCAAAGGATCAGAAGGGGGGTTGGGCAGGAACATAAGCAGAGGAACCGGAGGGGAGGACGCGTACATGTTGAGCTGTGGTCGATTCGCGGTGGCCGTTCCGAGACGGAGACGGCGGTCTCGATGGGGTGCCGGCCCCGAGCTCCAGGTGCGACGACGCCCTGGTCGCGGTGGCGTCCATGGCGGCCGGTGGTGGCGGGTGGGCGTCGATCCTTGCCGGCGGCGATCCTTGCGCCGTCCTTACCTCCTCCCCTTGAGTGCAAGTGGGGGCCTTCCCCTTCGGATCCCGGATTGGAGGTTGGTGGTGGTGTTTTGGTCGACGGGTTGGTGGCGGCGGACGTCTTCTTCGTCGGAGATGGGCTGCGTTCGGCAGACCTCCGGTTGCATCTCCGGGGGAAACCTCAGATCCCATGGGGGTCGAGCAATGGCGGCGTCCTGGCGTCGTATTCCCTCTTGCGGGCATCACTTTGGAGTCTTCACCGGATGGAGGGACCAGCGGCGGCAGAGCCGAGGTCGTGGCAGCCTCGACTCTTCAGGTCATCGGACCTATGGATCAGGATCTGCAACGGCTTGCGACGGGGAGGAGGTCGCTGTCGGCAGCTGATGCTGCGTGGCAGCGTGGTTGCTTGCAGCTGGTCTAGAGGCGGCGTGCTGGCCGCAATTTACTCGCTACGGTGTCGTCGACAATTGCAGGAGTTTGGAGATGGGCGGCGGCCCGGCTTCTTCGACGGTGGTGGTCTTCGTGGTCATGTGGATGATGCGATGGCTGATCTTTGAGATGGTGATGGTCTCTGGCTTCGTAACTCATAGTCGATGGCGGTATGGGATGTTCTCTTCTGTGGTTGCAGAGTTCTGAGGCTGGCGGCGGAATGGGACGCCCCCTCCATTTCAAGACAGGGTTCTATTCGACGCAGTAGGTGCTACGCATGACGACTTCAGAGGAGCTGTCAAGTCATGCCTGGCCGGCGGTGACAATATGCCTGATCCTGGCAGCCTGCCAGTGGCAGGTGCTACGCACGACTTTTCTCCGCGATGTCAAGTCATGTATGATGTTGTTGATAGAAGGTGGTGTGACAACGGCTAGAGGCTGAGCGGTATGGGACGTCATCGACCTCCAGTTTCTCCTCCAGTGGTATCTGGCTATTCGTTCGCCGGAGAGGTGGTGATGGTAGAAGATTTGGTATCAAGTTTACACACTTCGGTGGAAACATCTCGGGCGAAGTTGACACGCGCTTGCGTCGTTATCTTGCTGAAGGTGATGGTTCGAAGTTTGACTTTAGGGATGAAAATCCCGAGTTCCGTCTTTGATCAAACTCGCCATCATCGGCGCACGTGTGGCTTTTCCTTCATGAAGGCTTCGTCTAGAAGTTGTGTATGTATCTTTGCTTTTATCTTTTGCCATTAGTTTAGAGGTAGTCTGGGGAAGGTGTTGTTGCGAGGCATGCGGCCTCAGGTCTGTTTACTTTGTACTTCTTTGATTCTTATATTAATGAAAAACCGGCTGTGTGCATCAATTTGATGCAGAGGCAGGGACACTGTTCCCGTTTAAAAAAAAGTTCTTGGCCTTCAACTCAGGACCGAGGACCTGCCCAGGAAGGGCAGACCATACAGCCCAAGGAATCTTGTTTACTGCAGATGAAAAATGGGCTCATAGTGAGGCTGAAGAAGCGAGAAATGTAACGACGCGCCCTATTGCGTGTAAATCGTACTTATAGGTTTTGCGTGCTCGCCTCAGTGTTGTGTTTATGTACCTATCATGATATATTTATGAATAAGAACTACCATGTAGTCATGATAAATAAACATGAGAGATTAACTAGCATCGTCACGTAGTAGCTTTTATAGAATTTTACAAGTTCTATGTTTTTAAAAGTAGATTTAAAAAAAAAAACAATCTTTACAAGTTCGAGCAATGTTTCTAAAAGTAGACGTTCTACGTTTCCAAAGAACGAAACCTCTTTAGAAATATTTTGTGGCGAGATATCAAATAATAAAAAATACTGATGCTAACCAACCAACCAATTTGCAGGTCTAGTAGTACACATGAATGTAGTAGTACGTGTGTGTTGTGACGCACAACGAGAGGCACACACATCACAATAAAGGATTGTCTTGTTTTCACGCACAACAAGGCCAGTCACACGTCAATCCGACAAAAAAACTAGATCAGCTATACGGTTGACGTTTAAACGTCACAGGTCCCAAGGATAGTGGTTAGTAGCTAACAAATCCGCCACCGGTTGGATGCACTTAAACATAATCTTTTGATACTATATTTGGCTACAAGTAGCTTTCGCGTGAAATAAGTGTGAGGTGTAGGTGTAAACTTTCATCAAAAGACATTATCATCAAAAGCATGTTTGGTGTTTAGTATTTAGTATTTATGTATCCCTCTCTCTGTTTCATTTTTAAGATAGTATGCATACTCTTTTCTAATATATATCGCCTCGCCTATGGGACGGAGTATGTAGCATACAATCAGCGTGAAAGATTCATAACGGGATGTTTAGAAAATATACCTTTTTTCTTAAGCACTAAGGCTTAGTTTTACAACGAACTATTTTAAACACCAACATATTCAAAAATAACAATATTTCTTTGCCTAGCGAATCAATACTTCGGTTTTAGAAAAATTGGTCCACCCCTCTTTTTCATATACTTAATAAATAGTGCAATTTGCTAAATATCGAAGTATATCGCAGTATTTGTAAAAACCAAACACCACAAAGTATTTAATACTTTAGTATTTCTAGAAACCGAAGTATTCTTCGAATACTTACAAAAATACGGAGCTCCCAAATGGGGCCTAATAGCATCTCTATCGGGACTCACCAGATAAGTGTCAGGCAATTATGCTCTTTTTTGGGGTGTCGGGCAGTGTCCATTCAAAATCGAAGCATTGATCGCAACGACACCACCCAAACAGGACCCCCCCTTTCAAGGGCATAAACACAAACATGTTGTCGGCATAGAGCCAGCACACATTGAGTGCGAGCTCGTGCACTCATGCTGCTCCGCCTCGGCTCCGTGCCGCTGCTCTCATCTCCGCCTGGCAGGTGTACCGGTGAAGGTCACCAGCGCCTTGTGAAGCGTCCGTGTTCGGGGTCCCTCTTGTGTGGTATGTCTTGGCTTCTTGTCGTCTCAACGTATTGTATGTTGGCTCCCCTCGCCCGCCCACAAAAAGCTTCCCACAACCTCCGCGCGCGCCCTCGGCCCTCTCGGCCGCACCCTCCTGCTCTTTCCATCGAACAGTAAGCCAAGCTCACGAAGTGCATCCCCTGTAGTTTCTTGTCTCCTCCATGCTCCATCACCGGCTGAGGAACAGGTGCCGCCAAGTTCCATATTCACCTAGTCCTGATTCAGCTGTTCCCTCCATGGATGCTGCCATGCCCTACAAGCTGGTGCATCTCCTCCCAGCAGCAGCATGAGTCACGTTTGTGGATCTGTTATTTTGTGGTGATCCAAATCTATATAAAGATAACAGAAAGTTCGGACGGATCGAAGCGAGGCCCGTCGCCGGAGGCTATGACCGAGTTGTTGACGAGTTGGATCTGGATTCTTCCTTATTTAGGGTTTTCCCATTTATATACGGCATGTAAGCCCCCGTTCGGGATAAGTCGCAAGTTGTAAATCCCGGCGTTTGTAACACACCCGAAAATAGTGAAAAACATTTGAGAGCGAAAATAGTGAAGTTCTGGTGGCTGGCACCCGTAGTTTTTTCTCTTCTTTATTTGAAGGGTTTTCCATGTTTAATATCTCGTGTCCCCGTGTGTCGATCTCTTTCTTTCAGGCAAGGAACTCGCGATCATGCAGATGAAGACAATCATCGCTGCAGTGGTGTGGAACATCGATGCGAGGTGATGGAAGGGCAGACCATACAACCCAATTGGCATCCTATTCACTGCAGATGAAAAATGGGCTCAGGGTAAGGCCGAAGAAGCGAGAAATGTAACAACATGCTCTATTTGCCTATAAATCGTATTTATAGGTTTTGCGTGATCGCCTCAGTGTTGTGTTTATGTACGTATCATGATATCTTTATGAATAAAAAGCACCATCATGATAAATAAACATGAGAGATCAACTTAGCATGGTCTTGTAGAGGTCTTACGGAATTTTACAAGTTCTATGTTTCTAAAAGTAGATGTGGTTTGTTCATAAAAATAATCTCTACAAGTTCGATCTATGTTTCTAAAGAACAAAATCCCTTTAAAAATATTTAATGGTGACATATCAAATAACAAAAAATATTGATGCTAACTAACCAACCTAGTTTTTGGTATAGTAGTACACATGAGTGTAGTAGTACGTGTGTGGTGTGACCCACAACAAGGCACACACATCACAATAAAGGATGGCCACATTTGTCAATCCGGCACAAAAACTAGCTCAGCTATTCGGTTGACATTTAAACCTCACGGGTCCCAAGGATAGTGGTCGGTAGTTAACAAATCCGCCACCGGTTTTGTACACTTAAACATAATCTGTTGATACTATATTTGGTTACAAGTAGGTTTCGTGTGAAATAAGTATCATATGTAGGTGTAAACTTGCATCAAAAGACTATCATCAAAAGCAAGTTTTATATTTAGTACAGCAAATATTTATGTATCCACCTCTCTTTGTTTCCTTTTTAAGATATCATGCCTGCTCTTTTCTAGTATATATCGCCTCGTGTATGTGACAGAGTAGGTAGCGTACTATCTACGTGTTTTAAAAACCAAAATATTCGAAAACCACAATATTTCTTTGCCTAGCGAACTAATACTTCAGTTTTGGAAAAATTGGTCCATCCCTATTTTTCATATACTACATAAATAGTGCTATTTGCTAAATATCGAAGTATACCCATATTTTTTGTAAAAACCAAACACCTCAAAGTATTTAATACTTTTGTATTTCTAGAAACCGATGTATTCTTGGAATACTTCAAGATATACTGAGCTCCCAAAGGGGACCTAAGAGCACCGCCACCTAGACTAACAAAATAAGTATCCGGCACCCGAATTATGCTCTTTGGGGGGAGGGGGGGGGGGCGACATGTGTCCATTCAATATCGGAGCAATGATCGCAACCAAACCACCCAAACAGCACCCATGTTGTGGGCATAGAGTCAGCACACATTGACCGCGACCTCATGCACTGATGCTGCTCAGCCTCGGCTGCGTGCTGCTCCTCTCGTCTCCGCCTTGGAAGACACGCCGGTAAACGTGACAAACTCCTTGCGCAACATCGGCATTCAGGGTGCATCCTGTGTGTCACGTCCTAGCTGCTTGTCATCTAATTCCACCATTGCATCTGCAACGCACCTTTTGTTGGCTCCCCGTGCCCGCCCGCAAAAAGTTTCCCACCACCTCCACCCGCGCACTCGGCCCTCTCGGTCGCACCCTCTGCTCTCTCCACTGAATGGTGAGCCGACCTCAAGCGGTGCATCCCCTGTAGTGTCTCCTCCATGCTCCATCACTGGCTGACGACCACCTGCCGCGAAGCTCCATATTGACCTCGCCCCGATTCGGCTGTTCCCTCCATGGCTGCCGCCATGCCCTACGCAATGGTGCCTCTCCTCCCAGCAGCAGCGCAGGACACGCGCGCGGATCAACCTGGAACACGAGGTGGAAGTGGCTGCGAAGGTGTCCATACAGGCGGCCAGCCGGTGACACACGTGTCGAGCCCGACCTGCGAGTGGAACGGCGGGTAGGTGGAGGATAAAGCCATGGAAGCCGACTTGTCCCCGAACGAGGCCACGATGGCGGGGATGATAATCTCAGTGAGCGCACCGTGGACGTCCACCACGCAGAACAGCCGTTCAAGGGCGCGTCGCCCGTGTGATACCGGCCTCAGCGAACGCTAGGATATTCGTGGCCCGGTCGTCGGCTATCTCCGCAAATAGTTGTCGCCGACGAAGACGTGGTCGCCAAGTTCCATCTCCCCAGCGTTGTGTCTATGTACGTTTCTTGCTATATAATGAATAATTAATAACCAACATGTTACCACAATAAACATGACAGATTTGCAGGTGATGGTCTTTTGTTAGGCTGATGCATGATAACCTTTAGTTTGATCTTGTGATAGCATTCACATAATTTAAATTCTCTTGTATCACATTTCCCTTAGATGTGATATTGTGATCATTTTTCTCTTAATGCCAAGACATGCAAGTCTTGCATATTTTTAAAAGATATTGTGATAGCTTGCATTTAATTATTTTTATTATTGTTTCCAGATTAAGATTAGATCAACTTGTTAGGACGACGTGGTAGCTGGCTGAGCAGATAACTCCGACGGATATTCATTAGAGATAATACCAAATTATCACAAATTACAACAAATATCGTCATCGGGTTTACTCCATCTCGATCAGTCTGTTGGTGCTACACTAGTAGCGGTGGGTGTGCACACATTTTCGCATTGAACATGTGATGTGGATAAACCGGTGATTAGCCTAGCACAAGATATTCTAGAGCCGCGTGATCGTCGAGGGGCGACCTCCCAACAGCCGTTCCAGAGAATGATTTCTGATAGTAAGCCTTACCTCGAGAGGGCCACGACAATACGTGTTGTGATGCACAATAGGGCAAACATACGTCACAGTAAAGGCATGACAATCACCTGTGTCATAGCGATAAAAATCTCAAATTTAATTAGTAGTCAGTACAAATCCAATTTAGCAAATTCCCCACCATTTTTCGTAGTTAAGCATTAATGACCCGTCCCATTTTTTTTCAAATAAAACCTTATCATGTTAGGACCACCGTTAACGATTAATTTATGGACGATTTAGTTTGAAATCATTAAAGATAAGCTCTATTGAATAAACTTAACCATAAAACTTTTGCGACTAGACTCCACGTACAAGATATTTTAGAGCTTTTATAATTCCAAAACGTGTGGACATGGCCGCTAGTTATATATTGCCTTTACATGGTTGTAGAGGCATGGCACCGGCACTCCATTTCACATGCAAGAACTGATGGCCCCGGCACTCCATTTGTCAGCGATACTGCTTTATTTCTTTTGGTGGGAAAAAGATGGGAGCTGTCGGTCAGACAACAAACACAGTTGCAAGCGAAGTCATAGTATGTGCCTAAGTACGTCTTCATTCCACTTCTCAAGTCTGAACTGAAAATGGTTTTCTTGATACAGCAGAGTGTTCAAGGTAAAAGCCAAAACACAGATAAACGTGAAAAGGAACGTTGGGTGCGGCCCGGGAAAATATCTCGAGCCTACCGTATAGAGCGCTCTCTCGCCACCACGTGGTGTGTCTAGAGCCACGTGATCGTGGAGGGCGACCTCTCAACAGCCGTTCCAGAGAATGATTGCTGATAGTAAGGCTTAACTCGAGAGGGCCACGAAAATACGTGTTGTGATGCACAATAGGGAAACCTACGTCCACTAGTAGAAAAATAGCCTCTGGTTCTAGGTTTTAGTTTCCGTTGGATATTGGAGCGGGACTAGAGGTGGCGGCGGCAATTGTTCGCCTGGAGCGAACCCTTTTAGTCCTGGATCGTAATATGGTCCGGGACTAGAGGGATGGTGGCAATTGTTTGCCTGGCGCGGGCCCTTTTAGTCCCGGGTTGAAATACGGACCGGGACTAAATGCCCAAACTGTTCGCCTCCTGTGCGTTTTGGAAGTTGTTCCAATCGATCGATCGGATAAAAAAAAGAGAAACTGCTACGGTACACGTAAGGTTGCTCTCTGCTCTCTTCTTCCTCTTTCTCTCTCCTTTCTTATCCCTATCCTTCACCATGAATGCATGAACTCGGTACGGGATGGTGCCCGCACATGGCAAGACCGTTCTCAGTATTGTCTACACAAACGACAGGGCCATGGTCCCGGGTTTTCTTTCCGATTTTGAGCGATGGCTTGAAGAGGATGAAGACAAGTTCATGAGTCTTGATCTCGAGTACATGGCCGATCAACGAGATGTTGTCGTCATCCAACTTTGTCACAAGAAACATGTCATGATCTTCCAATGGGCAAGATAATAAGAAACTTGTATAGTGAAAAAAATTCCTTGATTATGAATTCATAGGATAGGAAAATTACATAGGATAGCAACGTGTCCATTATTTCAATCCTAGCCATTCAATGTAGTTAAAGAACTTTCCTTATAATTTCATATTGATCATCGTGTCAGAACATGGCATAGTAAATTTTGGGGTTTATTTTGATTCATAGGATAGGAAAATTATATAGGATAGCAACATGTCCATTTAAATCCTACAGGAAAGAGAAATTCTTATATTATTCTTATTATACTTGTGCCGAATTATACTTGTTATGATTCTTATTATACTTATTCCGAAATATACTTGTTATGATTCTTATTATACTTGTGCACAAATCTACTTGTTATGATTCTTATTATATATACTTGTGCCGAAATATACTTGTTGCAGAAGTATTTACATTTGTTACATTTTGTTGTTGCAGTAGTGACAAGCAATGTCCAATACTCATGGACTTCGTTCAGAGTGGCATACATTTTGCTAGCGTTGATATAACGAATGACAAGATAAAAATGATGCGCACCTGGGGTATTGAGATACCAGCTGCCTGCCACACTGATCTCCAGAGCTTGCTCACGCTTCAGTATCCAAACACTTCAATGGCTCATATGGCATCCGTCGTGGTCGATGAGGAGTATGCTCATATGAAGACAAAATTCCCCAAGAAATAGCATAATTTCTGAGAGAAAACACCACTTGACGATATCAACATTGAGTATGCAGCAATAGATGTGTACGTTTTATACGAGTTGTACAGCGGGATTAGAATGCTTAACTATGGGCATCATCGCCTAGTACCACCATCAGTGCCGCATGGTTCTCATGCTTGGGGGTATTCTGATCCGGAGGACGAGTAATCTTTGCAATATCGAACACTTGTATCTCTATTATTTTGTACTGCTTGGGGTCTTCTGATCTGGGCGAGTAGTGTTTGCAGTTTCATATGTGTATCTTCAATTATGCAGTACTTTATGTAATGGATATCCGAACTATTATTTCTATTAATTATGTCCATGTTTATGTATGAGGTGAGCAAGGTTTCTAAAGCATTGTGATGTATGTGCTGAATTTTTAGTATCATGTCATTCGTATTTGTAACTGTAATTTTAATAGGTTGTAGAAACAATATCCTAACTTGTTGAGACGCCCTTAACCAGTAGAATATATAGCGTGTAGCACGGTCTAATTTTACATTTGACCGATAAAATATGTGTACTCTCATACCTACTATCCCAAATTAATTTTTGAGCTCATTTAAATTTTATTTAGAATTCTAATACCTATTGGAGTAATTTAACATATAGTAATTTCTATAAATAATTTTAACATGTTTCCTTTAGAAAAATTGCTCCAAATGGCAACCTTTGACCATAGAGGCAAGAGCCCAACTTTTTTACGTGCTTTTAGATCATAAAAATGTGAAATTGAATTTAGAATCACTAGGTTTGAATTAAGTAATAGTACATTAATTATTAAATATAATAAATGTCCTTTTGTCCAAAATCAATTTGTGAATATTTTATAATTGGAGATCAAACATAAAACTCTTCGGGTAATTTAACATGGTTTGATCATTTGCTGCCCAAGTTTGGCATGTTTCCCCGAGAAAACCTATGTTCAACACTTTCCCTGGGCTGGACCTATAATTACCCCCACTTAGCAAAGTCCTATATATAATGGAAAATATGATATGGAAGTCATATTTGAACTTCCCTATTTTTCTAATCGATTTACACATATTATTTGTCAATTTTCAATTTACGGATTTGTAGATATGAATTATTCAATATTAAATAGAAAAAGGAAAAAAATCATTAAATTTAAGATTATTTGAATTCAAAATTATTATTACTTATTTATTTTTGTTTAATTAAATAATTGTTTGGATTTACAAAATAAAAACGTGTAACATTGTAGTTCAAGGGTTAACATGATTGACATCATAATAATGTCAGTAAAACAATACTTGTTTCTTGGAAGCTCAGAGGGGAGAAACTAAAAAGCTAATTGTGCTGATAGTGGACTAGTCTAAGGATGGGTAACTGATCGGAAAGTTTCGCTAGAATGAAAGCAGAATGATTAGAGTTAAAAATAATTGAGACTAAATGATAATGATTAGAGTTAAAAATAATAGCAACTAAAGGAGAATGATTAGAGTTAAAAAAACTAAGACTAAAGAAAATGAAAAAAAAATAAAAAAAATCTTTAGTCCCGGTTCTTGTTACCACATGGGACTAAAGGTCGTCCAGCCCGTAGCGGTGTGCGTGGCCACATGGAGGGCTTTTAGTTGTAGTTTGTGGCCAACCAGGACAAAAGGGAGCCTCTAGTCCTGACTGGCTTCCATCCAGGACTAAAACCTATTACGACCCGGGACTAGAGCCCGGTTCTCTACTAGTGTTCACAGTAAAGAAATGACAGTTAGTAGTCAGTAGAAAACCAGTTTAGCAAATTCCCCACCATTTTTGCACTTAAGCATTAATAACCCATTCCATTCATATTTCTTTTCAAAGAAAACTTTACCGTGAATGTTTAGGTACGCTTTAGTTAGTAATCATTAAAGATATTCTCTATTGAATAAAATTAAACATAAACCTTTTGATACTCTCTCTGATCCCAATTAAGTGTTGTAACCTGTATACAGATTTGTGCATGCCCAGTTCAGGTTGGACGACACTTAAAACGGATCGGAGGTAGTACTATACTCCACATCAAGATATTTATAGCTCTTTACAATTCCAAAACGTGTGGGCATGGCCGCTAGTTATGTACCAATGGAACTTGTTAGCTATAAATAAGCCATCACCATGCTTCTATTGGAGCATGCGTATCTCAGCCATAGCATATCCCTCCTACTACTGATAAGAATGATATTTTCCTTCTCGCAAGAGATGCTTCCTGTCTCCACTCTCGTAGTACTTGTTGCCATTTGTTTGTACATCAGGTCTAATAAATCCAAGAACCCAGCAGTGCTCCCCACAGACTGGCCAATATTGTATAGGTTCCCATCCTTTGTGGCAAACCTTCATAACTTACATGACTACATAACCGTAGTCCTTGCTGGATCTGGTCACAACTTCAGGGCGCATGGCCCACCTGGGACCGGGATGCGGTTCTTCATCACCTGTGACCCTGCCGACATACGCCACATCTTCACGACGAACTATGCCAACTTCCCCAAGAGTACGTTGTTCTCTGCCATCTTCGACGTGATGGCAGGAAGCCTCTTCACCATCGACGGTGACACATCTCACAAGATGCACGCGAAAGCTCAGAAGTTCTGGAGCAGCCGGCGGATCTTTGGTGGTGTGGCGGCTCGTTGCCGCGAAAAGGTGGAGAACCGTCTGTTACCGTTCCTTGCCCACATGGCTGGCCCCGGCACTCCATTTGACATGCAAGAACTGATGGGGAGGTTTATGCTCGACCTGACCACCCCGATGGTTTTCGGCGTTGACCCTGGCTTCCTTTCACCAAACTTGCCATCCATGGAAGTCTCCGACGCTATGGACACAGTCATGGAGGTAGGCTTTCTCCGAAATACTATTCCGGTCGCTTGCTGGAAAGCAATGAGGCGGCTAAACATCGGCCCTGAGAGAAAGCTCCACACTGCTTATGGGGTGCTACGAAAGTTCACTGAGGAAATGATAGAGATCAATGTAGGACGTGATGGTAATGAAGAGCAAAAAGATGATATTCTGTCTGACTGCATAAATGATCCACTCTATGCCTATCATGAAGTGCTTCGTGCGATGCTTATTGGCTCCATGCTCGCTGGGCGGGACACGGTTTCCACGACCATGACATGGATCTTCTACAACCTCGCCCAAAACCTAGAAACCGTGTCAGCCATCCGCAGTGAACTCTCACATATTGAATCACGCAAAATTGTTGGCGGGGCGGTTGGGGACATGTTGATCTTTGAGCCGGATGATACCAAATCTCTAGTATATCTGAGAGCTTCCTTGTACGAGACTCTCAGATTGTACCCACCGGGGCCTATCGAGCGCAAGACAGTGGCCTTCAACGATATCATGCCAAGTGGCCATGAGGTGCGTGCCGGCGACAGCATCTTTGTTTCTCTCCACTCCATGGGCAGAATGGAAGGCATTTGGGGCAAAGAATGTCTTGACTATTATCCTGATAGGTGGCTCTCAGAAGACGGCAGCAACAACTTGAGGCATGTACCATCTCACAAGTTCTTGGCCTTCAACTCAGGACCGAGGACCTGCCCAGGCAAGGAAATCGCAGTCATGCAGATGAAGATAATTGTCGCTGCAGTGGTGTGGAACTTCGATGTTGAGGTGATGGAAGGGCAGACCATAAAGCCCAAGGCATCCTGTTTACTGCAGATGAAAAATGGGCTCATAGTGAGGCTGAAGAAGCGAGAAATGTAACAACGCACCCTATTGCGTGTAAATCGTACTTATAGGTTTTTGCGTGATTGCCTCACTATTGTGTTTATGTACCTATCATGATATATTTATGAATAAGAACTACCATGTAGTCATGATAAATAAACATGAGAGATTAACTTAGCATGGTCATGTAGTAGCTTTTATAGAATTTTACAAGTTCTATGTTTTTAAAAGTAGATGTTTTTTTAAAACACAATCTTTACAAGTTCGATCAATGTTTCTAAAATTAGACGTTGTACGTTTCTAAAGAACGAAAGTTCTTTAGAAATATTTTGTGGCGACATATCAAATAATAAAAAATACTGATGCTAACCAACCAACCAATTTGTAGGTCTAGTAGTACACATGAATGTAGTAATACGTGTGTGGTGTGACGCACAACAAGGCACACACATCACAATAAAGGATTGTCTTGTTTTCACGCACAACAAGGCCAGTCACACGTCAATCTGACACAAAAACTAGCTCAGCTATACGGTTGACGTTTAAACCTCACAGGTCTTAAGGATAGTGGTTAGTAGCTAACAAATTCTCCACCGGTTGGATGCACTTAAACATAATCTGTTGATACTATATTTGGCTACAAGTAGCTTTCGTGTGAAATAAGTGTGATGTGTAGGTGTAAACTTTCATCAAAAGACATTATCATCAAAAGCATGTTTGGTATTTAATATTTAGTATTTGTGTATACATCTCTCTGTTTCCTTTTTAAGATAGTATGCATACTCTTTTCTAATATATATCTCCTCGCCTATGTGACGGAGTAGGTAGCATACAATCAGCGTGAAAGATTCTTAACGGGGTGTTTAGAAAATATATCTTTTTTCTTATGTACTAAGGCTTAGTTTTACAGCGAACTATTTTAAAAACAAACATATTCGAAAATAACAATATTTCTTTGCCTAGCAAATCAATACTTCAGTTTTAGAAAAAATGGTCCACCCCTCTTTTTATTATACCTCGGAAATAGTGCAATTTGCTAAATATCGAAGTATATCGCAGTATTTGTAAAAACCAAACACCACAAAGTATTTAATACTTCAGTATTTCTAGAAACGTAAGTATTCTTCGAATACTTACAAAAATACGAAGCTCCCAAACGGGGCCTAATAGCATCTCCACCAGGACACACCAAATAAGTGTCCGACAATTATGCTCTTTTTGGGGGTGCCAGACATGTGTCCATTCAAAATCGAAGCAGTGATCGCAACGACACCACCCAAATAGGACCCCCCCATTTCAAGGGCATAAACACAAACATGTTGTCGGCATAGAGCCAGCACATCATGTGCGAGCTCGTGCACTCATGCTGCTCCGCCTCGCCTCCGTGCCGCTGCTCTCATCTCCGCCTGGCAGGCGCGCCGGTGAAGGTCACCAACGCCTTGTGCAGCGTCGGCGTTCGGGATGCCTCTTGTGTGTTGTTGGAACGCGCAGAGATAAACAAAACTTTTCCTACGCGGTACTTCCAAGATCTAGCCGAGGTAGAAGGCCACGATGATTACCACTAGACACGCGGTTGCGGATTATCGATGCAGCGCGTCGGGGCAGTGTAGTCCCACAATCCGATCCAGCCGATCCAATCCACGAACGTCGAAGTGCTGAACGTACAGCACCTCTACCGGTATCCACACGTACGAGGAGGAGCTCCGACGGCGGACTGCTAGGTCCGGTGCGACGGCAGGACTGAGTGGGGCTAGGGTTCCCAACGCATGGGAGTGGACTAACGTGCCCGCTGGGCAACCTGCGCCCCTCTTTAAATAGCAAATGGTAGTGGGCTTCACAACACCCGTGGCCCATTCCCTCTGTGAGTCCGACTCAAAAACTCAGTCCATTTCCGGTTCGGGTCCAACCCAACCAATACTTTCTCCCGCTCTTAAGTGTGTGACCCTGCAGGCTCATGGCGACTTGTACATGATTGGAGTCCAACTCCCAATCGATCAATCTGTAGCGGCTCCTAGCAGAACGTGCCGACTCCCAAGTCCCATTGAGTCATGACGACATACCTTTCAATGTGATATTCATCTTAGTCCCTTTTGCCTCACGATATACCTTGTCGAACTATAGGCGATGTATCGTCATCCCTTTAATAGTTCAACTCTAATCTCGATCCGTGATATGTGATTCATCTGACTAACTCTTAGTAAACAGACATAGTTAACAGTTAACTGAGTCGCGCATGGCCATGCTTCCTGAATCATATCACTCGAGAAGGCCCAGAGAATATCTCTCCATTCGGAGGGGCAAAATCCCATCTTGATTATCCACATCACGCAGCTTGCTTCTCATTTGACCCGAACTTTTCCTTTATAGCTGCCTTGTCACAGAACATCGTTTGACAGAACCTAAGTCGGTGATCCACAACTCGGATTGTGCGACAACCTCAGGTCTAAGGATTACATTGATTGAGACATGCAAATGACGACGTACTCGTTGCATCTCAATATAGGTCAGTCCGACTTGCTAAACTCTTTAGCCAAGTCCGTGAACATTTGAATGGCATCACCATGCCCATGACAAGTGGAACCGTGTCATCAGCCAACACTCACATTAGTCTAGGGTGTGTGTCCATCACAACCTTAACGACCAAGGAAAATTAGTATGAACAACATGAATACATAGTTACACAATCGAATCACATATTCAATGACATATATCAGATATTCAAACCAAAGTACAACTTAATAACTTTATGAATACATTGGGAACTACATCATACATGATTGCCTCTAGGGCATATTCCCAACAGTCTCCCACTTGCACTAGAGTCAATCATCTTGGCATCATATGCCTAGGCATCTAATGCCCATACCTCTCGTGTGCGCCTCATGCTTAGGCTGTGGTAGCGCCTTTGTCAACGGATTTGCAATGTTTGCATCCGTGTGTACTTTGCATAACTTGATATATCTTGTTCGACAAACTGGCGAATGAGGTGGTACCGCATGAGTATATGTTTGTTCTTCTCGTGTTGTCTAGATTCCTTGGCTTGTGCGATAGCACCATTGTTGTCACAATATACGTCCAAAGGATTGGACGCGCCCTGAACCACACCAAAATCTATCAGGAGGTTCCTGATCCAAACAGCTTCCTTTGCAGCCTCCGAGGCAGCAATATACTTAGCCTCTGTTGTAGATGCAGACACCGTATCTTGCTTGGAACTCTTCCAGCTCACAGCTCCTCCGTTCATTACGAACACATATCCAGATTGTGAACGAGAGTCAACTGAGTCGGTGAGATAACTCGCATCCGTGTAACCCTTTACACTGAATTCCTCATCACCTCCATAAACTAGGAACATTTCCTTAGTCCTTCTCAAGTACTTAAGGATGTTTTTAACTGCTGCCTAGTGGGCTTCGCCAGGGTCAGCATGGTATCTGCTCGTAACACTTAGAGCATAGGAAACATTTGTCCTAGTACAAATCATGGCATACATGATGGATCCGATTGCTGAAGCATACGGAATCACACTCATCCGACTTCGCTCATCAGTCGTCGAAGGACACTGAGTCTTGCTAAGTTTTATACCATGGGACATCGGTAAGAATCCCTTCTTGGACTCTTCCATTTTGAATTTCTTCAAAACTTTGTCCAGATATGTACTCTGACTCAATCCAATGAGCCGCCTTGATTTGTCTCTATAGATCCTGATTCCTAATATGTAAGTCGCCTCACCCAAATCCTTCATTGAGGAACTCCTTTCCAATGACTCTTTGGTTTATTGCAACATCATGACATCATTTCCAATCAGTAATATGTCGTCCACATATAAGATTATAAAATTTACTTTGCTCCCACTAAACTTCTTGTATAAACAAGAATCATGATCTCTCTTGATGAAGCCAAACGATTTGACTACCTCATCAAAGCGAATGTTCCAACTCCGAGATGCTTGCTTCAACCCATAAATGGATTTCTGAAGTTTGCATACCTTGTCAGCATTAGCCGGATCGACAAAACCTTCGGGCTGTATCATATACACGTCCTCAGTTAAATTTCCATTAAGGAAAGCCGTCTTAACATCCATCTGCCATATCTCATAGTCGAAATAGGCTGCTATGTCTAACGTGATCCGAACTGACTTAAGCATCGCTACGGGCGAGAAAGTCTCGTCGTAGTCAACTCCTTGAATCTGTCGGAACCCCTTCGCGACAAGTCGTGCTTTATAGACAGAAATATTTCCATCCATATCAGTTTTCTTCTTAAAGACCCATTTGCACTCGACGGGTCTTGCACCGTCAGGCAGATCAACCAACTTCCAAACTTGGTTTTCATCCATGGACTTTAACTCGGATCTCATGGCTCCAAGCCATGACTCGGAATCAGATCCCCCCATCTCTTCCGAATAAGTTGCCGGCTCATTACTGTCTAACAGTAAAACATCACGAGCATTTTGTAATCTGGCAGATCTCCGTGGTTCAGGTGCTGTTACCGGTGTAGGTACCACGACCGGCTCAGCCTCCAAGGCCCTTGCCGACTCGCCCCTAGACGGTTCCTCTCGAATTTCTTCAAGTTGCACTGTGCTCCCACTGACTCCCCAATTGAGAAACTCTTTCTCAAGGAAGACACCATTCCGAGCGATAAACACTTTGCCCTCTTCCCGGTTTTAGAAGTAGTACCCCAAGGTTTCCCTCGGATACCCCACGAAAATACACTTATCCGACTTGGGCGTGAGCTTGTCCGACTGAAGTCGCTTGACAAATGCTTCACAACCCCAAATCTTAAGAAAAGACAAACTTGGCCTTTTGCTAGTCCACATCTCATGCGGTGTCTTCTCTACTGACTTTGATGGTACTCTGTTTAGTGTGAACGCTGCAGTTTCTAGACAATAACCCCAAAATGATAAAGGTAGATCTGTCCGACTCATCATTGATCGTACCATGTCCAACAAGGTCCGATTTCTCCGTTTCGATACACCGTTTCTCTGCGGTGTACCTGGCGGAGTAAGTTGAGGAACTATTCCACAACTCTTTAGATGGTCATCAAACTCATGGCTCATGTACTCGCCTCCACGGTCCGACCATAGAAACTTTATTTTCTTGCCGAGTTGATTTTGTACCTTACTCTGGAATCCTTTGAACTTTTCAAAGGCTTCCGACTTGTGTTTCATTAAATAGATATATCCATACCTACTCAAATCATCAGTGAAGGTAATGAAGTACTCATAACCACCTCTGGCTGTCGTGCTCATTGGACCACATACATCACTATGTATTAGTTCCAACAAGTCGGACGCCCTTTCACAACTCCTTGCAAAAGGTGTCTTGCTCATTTTGCCTAGTAGGCATGATTCGCATGTCTCGAATGACTCTAAGTCAAACGAAGTTAGAAGTCCATCATCATGGAGCTTCTTCATGCGCTTCCAACTTATATGACCAAGCCGACAATGCCAAAAGTAAGTCATATTCACATCATTTGGTTTCAACCTTTTAAACATTTATGTTATAGACCGATTCACTATCAAGATTTAAAATAAACCGTTCTGAACGGGTGCAAAGCCATGAAACATATATTTCAAATATAAAGAACAACCATTATTCTTAATATTCGACTCATAACCTTGTCTCATCAAACATGAGGCGGAAATAATGTTTTAACTAAGCACTGGAACATAATAACAATTATTTAGCTCCATTAAAAATCCTGATGGTAAATGGAGTTGCATCGTGCCGACTTCCAACGCAGCGACTCTCGCCTTGTTGCCGACCCGAATATCAACCTCTACTCTTGCCACGCTCCTAGTTCTTACCAGTCCCTGCAACGAGTTGCATATGTGAATAACTGATCCGGTATCATATACCCAAGAACTATTAGGCGCATCAGCAAGATAAATGTCTATAACATTGCACACAAGCGTACCTGAGTTGGAAGTCACACCTCCACTCTTGGCTCTGTCAGCCAAATACTTGGTGCAGTTCCTCTTCCAGTGGCCATCCTGCTTGCAATAGAAGCAATTGGCTCCGGCTGTAGGAGAAGGCTTAGTCTTTGAGGAAGCGCTCTAGACAGGGCCATGGGCGTTGCCTCCTGACTTATCCTTCTTCTTCTTAGTCCAAGAACTCTTCTTGAACTTAGCCTTATTCTGCACCATCAACACTTGACTGGCGCCTTTCTTAAGATCAGCCTCTGCCGTTTTGAGTATCCCATGTAATTTAGTGATCTTCTTATCCATACCATGCATGTGGTAGTTCGAAATGAACGGACCATACACACTAGGAAGAGAGTTCAGAATTATATCAGTAGCGAACTCTTCGTTAATTGGGAAACCCAGCCGATCCAGAGACTGCACGTAACCAGTCATCTTGATTACATGCGGACTCAGTGTATCACCGTTTTTAAGCTTACAACCCAGCAAAGCTTGAGAGACTTGATACCTCCCGGTCTTTGCCTGAGCCTGGAACATACTTTTGAGGCTTTCGATCATATCGTAGGCCTCAACATTTTCGAACTGCTGCTGCAAGTCCGGTTCCATGTGTGCAAGCATAAGACAATGTCACGACCCCGGACCCAAAGATATACATACTGTTATGTGCTCCTAGCCATGGACTCACAAGGGCTTCAGGGTTACCAGCCCCGGCCGCAACAAACAACGGCAGGCAGACTGGATTCATCGGCACGTAGTCCGGATCCCTAGTCTACTACTCCTTGTATCCATGCTAGTCATAACCAACTATGCATATCAAAGCGTCCACGAATCGAATGAAACTGGAGGAAACGGGACCAAAGTTATACAGAGCTGCTATGTGTCTAGAAAGTGCAACAACAATCGAGGATTACTGGGGTTACCTCGCCCAGGCCGATCACATCGACAGGCGGGCTCGGACATGGATCATCGGCTCCACAACCCCTCGACTGCGACAACTATGCAGGCATAGCCAAAACTGTATAACAATGAGCTCGAAACCAACAACCGATCAAAGCAACACTCTAGACATTGAAACTGTATTGAGCATGTATTACTAGAGTATAGCTTTACAACCAGAGGTCACATGACCCAACATTACATCAGACAACGGAAGGCAAACTATGTTGCTAATCAACAAGAACCAAAAAGGCCTAAGAGGCCGCAACATAAAGCGACGTCCCAGCCCATAGATTCCAGGCTGCTACCTGGGAACCCCAAAACTACTCGTCGATGTCCACGCTGAAACACCACCGATGTGAGACCTTCACCTGAACCAAATTTAAGCAAACCTGAGTACTGGAGGTACTCAACAAGACTTAGTTAACCTATTATATATCTGCTAGTTTCATAAAGGGTTTTATGAAGGCTGATTTGCGTAAAGCAATGTTTGTTTTCCAAGTCGAGGAAGAATAGCACGTCTTATAGAATGTTTTCAAAACAGATGAGAAGCTCACTACTGTAATCATCATCTTTTGAATCCACCAACATCGTTTCCCAGCATCTCACATGCTACTAGGATCACCCCTCTCGGCATCTCCGAGAAGGCATCCTTCAAACATTACCTCCATGCTTTGTCAACATATTTTACGCCACGTTCAGGTTATCAATGGTCTTTGCCTTCACCAAGTCGTCCATAACCGTGGACACGGCTTTTCGAAAAGATTGCCCTGCAGGGATGTACACTTTACCCACACGTACCAACCGACTCTTAACGCCACGCGGTAACGCTCTTCCCAAGGGAGCGCGGCAGAGGGTGGTTGGCCACGACCTTTACCTTACCCGACCCTATCCATGAGTCAACCCAAGACAGGGCCACCCCGTCAACAGGGAGTTGGCCATCCTCCTGACGGCACCTGTCTCTGTGAGGCGGGGTCAAGATCCGTGTACGTCCATCACTTGGCCCCGGTCACGCCCTAGCGGAGCATTTTGTTTTCAAAACTGTTTAAAAGGTTTTATTGCGGTGCCGAACGGAAATCTCAAACTACGTGACTCATGGATCTGGCCAAACAAGTTAGTTGGTCGAGCGCGGTTACTTAGACCCCGCGTGTGGTTGCACGCTCAGTCTTGGCTTCCGCTCGAGACCGTAATTCTAGGGTTGGCGAGTATAGGACGAACAACCACTTTCCAAGTGGCCTCCCATACCAGCCTTAGTCAAGTTATCCACACAAAGCTCATCTCACCACGTCATCATTTCATACTAGGTTATCGCCGCTCTGATTCATCAACCGGATGGAACAGAGGTAACAAACATGTCTGACTAAGCGAAGCATATATGAGGCTCTGGCGATGCGCACAAGCAAAACTATGGCGGCTAGGAGCAGTGGATCAGGATATTGAGGCAATGCAGTATATAGGTGAACTATATCTACCAGTATCAAATAGTTTGGAATCGAATGCAAAGTACGAGATTCAAATGTTGTTCAAAAGCATATATGAGCAGATAAGAGGTTATGCTTGCCTTGCTTAAAAGAAAACCAAATAGATAGATCTTCTGGATAAGTGCTTGACTTGTCGATTAAGATCAAGTATTCGCCACTGCAGTTGTTGATCTTCTCTTCGGATAGCGTTCTACCGATAAGAAGCAGAAACCGGAAAAGAAACAATCAACACATGGCATCGATGCAATGCGCAAGATGTATGCATGACAGAGTTAAAGCACTTGAATGAAAGACCTAGACAAGTTCGAGGGTTTGCTACGGTTCATATGATGGTTAAGCATTTTATCGGAAAACAGTCCCGAAATAGACCCCGGAGGGCAATTCGGGCAATTCTAAAAGCGGGTGCAAATTTAATAGCTCAAATAGGTTTAAAAACATCATAAGTGGATTGCATTTATCATTTTGAGCATTTTGGTATATAACTTGTATTTTTCTGATTTTATTGATTAAAATCTTATTTTCTTTATTTTAGATGATTTAATTGCATTTGAATAATGCCCAAAAATAAAGTTTGTCAAACATATATGAAAGTGGCATATTTGGGTTGGAAATATTTTTCTGAACTCAACCATGTATTTTTCATATTTTTCTGAGCTACCAAAATGAAGTTATTAATTATTTCATTTTAAAACAAATTCTGTAATTATAGAAAGTGGGGCCCACGTGTCAATTTGAAATATTCATTTTAAATAGATTAAAACAATTGACAGGTGGGGTCCATACTGAGGTCATGCTGACGTCAGCATGTGGCCGGCCGCAGGCAGCCGTGGTCGCCGGCGGCGAACCAGCGAGCCCCAGCAAGCGAGACTGGGCTCGTTGGATTCTCCTCGGCGAGGCGCGTCTACAGGGGGTAGCGCCGCCCCAGTATGGCCACCGGCGGCGAGCCGCCAAGCACTCGACGACGGCGGAGGTATCGGGCTCCGGCGAAGTCGCCGATTCCGACCGCGGGGAAGGGCTAGGAGGGCACCGTGAGGGAGAAAGGCTCACCGCGGTTGCGATGGAAGAGACGGCGAGGCAGTTGGAGGTGCGGAACGACGGCAATGGCCAAGGCGGAGCTCGGCCGTCCGCGGGGAAGAAGGGAAAATCCCCGGCCCTCCGACCTCCTCCTCGATCTTGCTCGCCTGTGGAGACTAAGGGAGCGACGGGGGTTCTTCTGGGTTGGTCGAGGCAGCGCGGGAGGGCCCCAATCGCCGGCGGCGAGGAATCACGGCGAGCTAGGGTTCGGTGAGCTCGAGTGACAGAGAGGAAGAGAGAGGGAGGTCGAGAGTAGGGTTCTGTGCGTGAGGGAGAGATCTGGACGGCACCCTGGCCCTTCTCCTTCTCGCGCGTGGCAAGCAGGAGGTGGCAGAGGCCACCTCGCCGCCCTCGTCGTCCTTCTGGCCGGAGCGGTGGAAGAAAACGAAAAAGAAAAGCGTTTTTCGGAAAACCCCCTGGGAAAACACAGATTTGCTTAAAAGTCCTTTTCTTTTTAAAAACAGTACCCAAAAGCTAGTTTTGAGGGCCTTTTTAAACAGCAAAAATTACACAAAAATAAGTTTTGAAAAGGTCTTCAAATTTCCAACAAAACCATACCTTAGTTTGATCATTTTGAAAAACTTGGTAGAACAACTTTGTGGGTTGCTTGTTTAAGTGATTTTTGTCATTTCACTTGTTATATTCAAATGCAAAAATTTTACCAAAGTTTTCCATGCATGTATGCCATGTACACAACACACAACACAACTTTATTACAAAGTAGGGCTGTTACAAGTCTACCCCCCTTACAAGAATCTCGTCCCGAGATTCCTAGGTTTTAGAAAAGAAGTTGGGGTACTTAGATCGCAAGCGATCCTCTCGTTCCCAGGTTGCTTCGTTCTCGGAATGATGTGACCATTGAACTTTGACGAACTTGATAGTTTGACTGCGAGTTCTTCGTTCGGCCTCATCAAGAATAAGGACAGGAACCTCTTTGTAAGAGAGATCTTCCTTGAGCTTGATAGTCTCGTGGTCCACACCACGGACAGGATCTTTGAAGCAACGTTTGAGTTGGGACACATGGAATACATCATGAACATCTGGAAATCCTGGAGGCAACTGTAGCTGATATGAAACTTGACCTCGTTTCCCGATGATGGGGAATGGACCAATGTAACGAGGAGCCAGCTTGCCTTTGATTCCGAAACGTTTTCCACCTTTCAAAGGTGTGACTCGAAGATAAGCTTTCTCGCCGATTTCGTAACGAACGTCTTGATGACGACGATCATAATAACTCTTCTGACGAGATTGAGCTGTTTTCAACCGTTCACGAATGATGCGAACAATTTCTTCTGCTTCCTTGATTGTATCCGGTCGGAAGAATGATCTTTCACCGGTTTCAGACCAATTCAGCGGAGTTCGACATTTACGGCCATACAGAACTTCGAAAGGAGCCTTGCCGAGACTGGATTGATAACTGTTGTTATAGGTGAACTCAGCAAAGGGAAGAAACTTTTCCCAATCCTTACCGAAGGAGATAACACAAGCTCGAAGCATATCCTCAAGGATTTGGTTCACTCTTTCGGTTTGACCACCGGTTTGTGGATGGTATGCAGTGCTGAAAGAAAGTCGAGTTCCCTTAGACTCTTGAAGACAACCCCAGAATCTGGAGATGAATATACTCCCACGATCTGATATAATCCTTTTTGGAACTCCGTGAAGACTGACTATTCGAGATATGTACAGCTCTGCCAACTGACTAGTGTTGATACCGTCTCGAATAGGAAGAAAGTGAGCAACCTTAGACAGTCGATCAACCACTACCCAAATAGCATTTGACCCTTTTTGGTTTTGGGAAGACCGGTAATGAAGTCCATACCAATTTCATCCCATTTCCATTCAGGAATCGGTAGAGGTTGAAGAACACCGGCTGGTCTTTGATGTTCAGACTTCACACGACGACAAACATCGCATTCAGCAACATACTGAGCGATTTCTCGCTTCATCCGGGTCCACCAGAACTTTGGACGTAGGTCCTGATACATCTTCGTACTACCAGGGTGGATGGAAAGAGGTGTATCATGAGCCTCTTGAAGAATTAGATTTCTCAGACTTCGCTTCTTTGGCACAACCAGACGGTTGTTGAAATAGACGATGCCTTGATCATCAACCGAGAAACACTTAGCAACTCCGCTAGCAATGTTCTTCTTGATCTTGGCAATGCCCACATTACGCTTCTGGGCCTCTTTGATTTGATCCTCAAGAGAAGGTTTTATTTCCAGGTTAGCTATATACCCAGAGGGAACAATTTCAAGGTTCAGCTTGGAGAACTCCTCATGAAGAGAAGGCTGGGCTTGCTGTATCATCAAGTTGTTACAGTAGGACTTCCGACTTAGCGCGTCGGGCACGACGTTGGCCTTGCCGGCTTGATAGTTGAGACCCAAATCAAAGTCCTTGATTACTTCCAACCATCTTCTCTGTCTGAGATTCAGATCCGGTTGGGTGAACAGATATTTCAGACTTTGATGATCTGAGTATAGCTCGCAATGGTTACCAAGAAGGTAATGACGCCACTGCTTGAGAGCATGGACCACAGCTGCTAGCTCGAGGTCATGAGTTGGGTAGTTGTGCTCATGTGGTTTCAATTGACGAGAACCATAGGCCACCACATGACCCTCTTGCATTAACACACAACCGAGTCCTTGTTGCGAGGCATCACAGAAGATAACGAAGTCCTTGCTCGTATCAGGAAGAGCAAGCACAGGAGCGGTAGTCAGTTTAGTTTTTAGAGTTTGGAAACTCTCTTCTGCCTTTTCTGACCACTCAAACTTCTTGCCCTTCTTCAGAAGTTCAGTCATAGGTTTGGCAATTTTGGAGAAGTTCTCGATGAATCGACGGTAATAACCTGCCATCCCGAGAAAACTCCGAACATCCTTGACTGATTTAGGTGCTTCCCAATCCAGAATGGTTTGGACCTTGTCTGGAATCACGGCAACACCTTCGGCAGACACCACGTGTCCGAGATAGATGAGCTCTTTTAACCAGAACTCACATTTAGAGAACTTGGCATACAACTTGTGCTCACGGAGTTTGGATAACACCAAACGCAAGTGTTCGGCATGTTCATCTTCGGTTTTGGAATAGACCAAGATATCATCGATGTAAACCACGACGAACTTGTCGAGATACTCCATGAATACCGAGTTCATAAGCCTCATAAATGTAGCTGGAGCATTGGTAAGACGAAAGGACATAACGGTGCACTCATAAAGACCATAACGAGTGGTAAACACCGTTTTAGGAATGTCCTCCTTCCTGATCTTTATTTGATGGTATCCTGATCGCAGGTCCATCTTGGAAAAGACAGTTGCACCAGCTAACTGATCAAACAGGTCGTTGATTCTTGGAAGAGGATACTTGTTTTTGATGGTCACTGCATTCAGCGGCCGATAATCAACAACAAGACGCGGAACATTTGTATCCCGCTTCTTAACAAAGATGGTCGGACAACCCCAAGAAGATGTACTAGGTTGGATGAAACCTTTTTCTTCTAACTCCTCTATTTGTCGCTTCAATTCAGCCAACTCTTCTGGGGCCATACGATAAGGTCTTTTGGACATAGGAGCGGTGCCAGGGACCAGCTCGATGACAAATTCCACACTTCGATCAGGTGGCATGCCAGGTAACTCTTCAGGGAACACATCAGGAAACTCACTGACTACTGGCAACTCATGAATTTCAGGAGGGTAGTCAGCTTGCATAGAGTATAGTTGTGATTCGGGTGAAAGTTGATGACACGCTGAGGGAGCTAGATCTGCACACGTCCAACATGTCACACTAGCACCAGAAGGATCTGTCAAAACGATGGACTTGTCTGCGCAGTCAATTACAGCTCCAAACTTTTTGAGCCAATCCATGCCTAGAATGACATCAATGTCAGTTGACTTTAAGGCATAGAAGGTGGTAGGGAACCACCGATACCCAATATCGATCATGAGCTCTGGGGTAACCATCGTGGTACGCCAACTAAGCCCTGGGGACTGGACCACCAAAGACTTGGACATCTTTTGGAAAGGTATCCCATGCATTTCAGCGAACTTTTCTGACATGAAGGTATGAGATGCTCCAGAGTCAAACAACACTGTAGCCAGAATGGAGTTAACTCGAATTGTACTCCAGAGAATGCTTGGATCATTTTGAGCCTTCTCAAGTATAACATGTGTTAAACAAGCATTGTACCAGTGTTCTTCACATTTTTCTTGGGCGGAGGAACTCCACGACCAATTTTCTTCTGAAGACACTGTCGAGAAAGATGACCCGGCTGACCACACTTGAAACACATAAGATCAGGTGGTTTAGCAACTGACGGAGGCGGATGAGGAACGTGTCCCTCATAACTGGGTGCAAACGGGGCTCTAGGAATAGCACTGTATGGTATGAACACACGTCGCTTCTTGGAGCCAGAGGAAGTTGCACAAGAGTTATCAGCATCCCGTTTTACAGCAATCTCCATCTCCTTTCTGCCATATTCAAGGGTAATAGCCTGATTGTACAACTCCTGGAAACTCTTGAATTTGAAAGGAAGCAACTCATAACGGAGGTTGGATTCAGACCCTTCCGGAACAGTTCCTGCTTGTCCTCATCATTTCTGACATCACGAGGAGCATAACGAGCCAAACGGACGAATTCACGCCCGTAAGGTTCAACATTCATGTTGCCCTGAGTGAGATCGAGGAATTCCTTCCTTTTAAAGTCCATGATTGCCTTTGGAATATAAGCATCACGGAACGCGGTACAGAACTCTGCCCAGGTGACCTCATGTCCTGGCGCCTGCAACGCCAAGAAACCTTCCCACCAAGCACCAGCAGCACCTTCTAGCTTGTAGGTGGCGAAGTTCACACGGTCATTATCTTGGACATGGAGAGCAACAAACTTGCGCTCAATTGTACGGATCCAGTCATCAGCATACAGAGGCTCCTTGGAATCCGCAAAGGTAGGAGGCTGAGCTTTGAGAAAACTCCCAAGTGTAACACCTTCAGCGTGACGTTCAGTATTCTGCGCCACACGTTCAAGAAGATGTTCACTTCTCAGGCGATTGGTCTCGATATTCTGCAGAACCTGCGCCATTGTGGGAGAAGGCGGAACTTCTGCCTCAGGAGGATTACGTCCACGACGTCTACGAGTACCACCGGACATCCTGAGTAAAAAGGAAAGGAACCATGAATAACACATTCATGAAAGGAGAAAACAACGGAATGGTACATGATAGTTCAACGGAGGCAAGATATAGGACATTGTGTGGAGGAAACAGGCCATAACACATACGAACAACCGGGGAATCACACAGAGATGCAATCCCCGGAAATGGAATTGATAGATCGGATGACTTGAGTTAGTCAAAACTTGAGAGGTTAGCAACCTGACACGAAGTACCGGAAAGAAAACACCCAACGGTTTTGATCCTAGTTTTGAAGGTAACAGAAGAGAGGAACACCTTCTTCAAATCAAAAGAGATAAGATGACTCAGAGTTGAAGTGACACCAGAGAAGGAGTAAAAAGAGTTCCTAAGAAGGTTTTCACAACTCATTTGCAAGTTCAAAATAGTTTTCGCAAACACTAGACTCAACATCGACCAATAGCAAAGGGTTTCCTACAGGCAGTCCTGCTCTGATACCATGACTTGTCACGACCCCGTACCCAAAGATATACATACTGTTATGTGCTCCTAGCCATGGACTCACAAGGTGTAGCATCCCAACTTTTAATAAAGATGGAATACCTGTGTTATTGTGCTAGTCCCTGGATCAATTGCTAGCACCACAGTACAAAATGAAATATCATGCAAATGCATCAAATTCTATTACATCGCATGATCCAGTCTTTACAAAATAGGAATACAACTTGCATAGTCTTAGAAGACTAGCAGAAAAGAAAGAAATACAGCGGAAAACATGGTACAACATTGAGCCCATCTTCTTCATGTGCCACAGGCAAAACATGTTGGCGATAGTCTCGAGATCCTAAACGAAATCCTCACTCGTCTTCAGAATTATCTGCAATATGGAATATGCAGCCACAAGGGAGTCAATACAATTTAATGTATTGGCAAGTAACACTATGGTGGATATAAATGGCAAGACTAATACTACATGCTTATTTGGCTGAGTGGAGTTTAGGCTAAGTTTGCATAAAGCCAGTTTTGTCCTATCACTTGTGTAAAACAAACTTTTCTTTTCAAAGGGGTGGCAACATTGGATTAAGATCCAAGCACCACAATACTGTTCACTTGGTCAAAATTTTACTTATTGAAAATGGTGATGTGATTCTTCCGTCCTTCCTTGTCCAGCTGCTCATAGTTGTCCATAACCGGGGACACGGCTAAGATCTTAGTTTGTTGACTCTGCAGAGCTTGTGCACTTTCACCTTCAGACTCAACTCAACCCAAACATCCTATACACCCTGAGTGCATTAAGGAAAGGAGAAGAATCAAGACGAGATCTTTCAGAAGCAAGAATCCAACCCAATGGCAAGACCCGTTCCACCTATAATTATGCTACATCTGCTTGTCAAGCCCAGGCTGAACCCTCACAACTTAGTTGATCAAGACAGAGCCCATATGACTAAAGGCTGCACTGGAAGCAATCTAAACTTGGGGAACATCATAATCACTTTGTTCCTGGGTGGCATTCCTCAAGTGAACAACCCCTCAGGGAGACACTCAACTCTCATCAGCCAAACAACCAAATCCACCCAGGTGGTTCATTGAAGTTTATACTTACTATTTTTCCTCAACATCTAGTAAAACAATTTGTAACATTGCATAGCATCTATCAAGTTCTAGGGCTATAAATATCAAGGATAAAAGAGATGGCTACACACTATTAGGATAATAGCATAGCATAACATAACTTAGTAAAATTTTCCTATCATGCATACTACTCAAAAATCAACTAATGCATATAGAAAATAATGGGTAGTTGATGATGTGTTACTTGCCTTGTTGAAGTTGGTGAAGATATCACACTCTCTTCACAAAAGATCGTTGCTCTCCGTACAATCTTATTCATTGACAACACAATAACAAAATAAACAAACATTCTATCAAACAATCATACAAGTGTAGAAAACATACATAGCAACTAACATATCAAAAGGGGCTTAACCAAGTTGGTTAGGACAAGGTCTAGGTTTGAGTTGAAAGATTCATTCTCTAGTGGTCTCATTCTTGTTAAGGAAATTCCAATGGTTTACTTGGGAAGGACTAGGTGGATTTTGTAGTGATCAAACTTTATTATAACCATACTTGTCGAGGAAGTTCCAAGAGTTCACTTAGAATAAACATATTACTTCTTCAACTAAATTAATACATGCAAACACTTGGTCATATTCACCTTCAAAAATATTTGAGTGACTATGTTAGTATTTTCCATTGTGGTTAGGGTAGGTCTACTAACTTCATCATCAAAGGAAAAATATTACTAAGTCTTGGGTTTTCCATTTGGGTCAGTGGTTGGACAAAAATAACTTGTTATTCTTCAACTTGTATGGATTGCTTCTAGACCTCATGTGATTGCCTTCTTGAAGATCATCATCATGCCATCTAAGTTGTTTCCTTCCTTGGTGTGGTGCTTCTCTTGGTCTTGATAAATTCTTCTGGGCTTTCACTTCACTAATTGGTTTGGGTATGGGATGGGCACAAAATACCACTAAGTCAAGAGAAAGAAAATAGGAAGAAAGATTAGAAAGAGAGAGGGAGATGCTTTCTTCTGAATTTCTTCACACTTGTATTTATTGAGTTGCTTCTAGTTGCTGTGGAGTCTAAGTCTTCTCTTCAAAACTTCTTCATTGTAGCTCTTCATTTTGCCACCAAGTTGAAAATGAAGTGCTTTCTATTGCTTGAGTCTTGTTTTCCACTTGCTAACTTGATGAATTCTTGAAGCAAGAATAGGGGAGTGGAGGAGTAGATAGAAATACTAAGGTGCTAGTGTTTGAGGTTCACTACTTGGTAATTTTAGAGACTTGGTCTTGGATCCAAAAATGGCCACAACAAACAATGGTATAAAGAAATAGAAACAAAATCTAAGACATAATAACTAGATGGACTACTATGATGGATTTTTGGCTAAAATACATGGTCATGGTCCAAGGGTGTCCAAAATGGTTGGGCAAGGTTTTTCTGGTCCAAGGTTACCAAATGGAACAATTTTGCAAAAGGAACTATATTGAAATTATTTACAGAATTAATTCTATGTCATAATTACTCAAATATACCAATTAATTCTAAATTAAATTTTAATTTGATCAACAATTATTTTGGGACAGAGGTTATGAATGTACACATTCTAAGGTTTCCAAATATATTTTATTTGCAATTTTTGGATTTGTAGAATTTGAATTATGCCAAAAATCATCAAACAAGCATATTTGAAATTGAACAATTTTAAGTTTGTCAAATTTGAATTTGGCCAGTGCCAAAAGTTTCTAGATGTCAAGGGCTTTTCAAAAAGTCCAAGATTGCTAAATTTGGGCTTATGGATCAAAAGATATGGTAGATCTAATGTGCAGGGACTAATCTGCAAAATTGTTTTTCTATTTTTATTCGAAAATAATTCTAGAGACTGAGCTGGGCTCAGATTGCTTATCTGCCGCGCAGGGCGATGGACAAGAATTGGGCTTGGGCTGGCTACGTACAACGCTGAGCGACGAATAAATATATAACACGCAGGCAACGTGGCGCATTCCTACTGGGCGATACCCCTTCGGTAAGTGATGTGTTGCTGGCCACAGGATCAAGATCTAAGGGCCAGGGATGGTTCGGGATCTCACCTCGCCGGCGGGGTGACCGGAAATGGCGATGGTGGCGGCGCCGCGCTCGGGATCTCGCCGGAGACGCCTTCCCGTGCCCTCCTTGCTCAACGGTGACGAAGAACCGGCGCGGGAGAACATGGTGGACTCGATGGTGATGATGGCGCGGGCTCGAACCTTCGGGAGCGACGGCGCTATGCAGATGGTGGCGTCGCGGCTCCGGGGAGTTTCGGGATGGACGGCGCGGCCTCAATTCTGCACAAAATTTACGACCAAATGGTCAGAGCCGCGCGCGTTGTCGAGGGGAAACAAATGGAGGTGGTCTCGGGCTCGGATACCTCCTCTGTTGGCCGGAGACGAGGAATTTTGGCGGCGGGCCGTATGAACTCCGACGAGCAATACAAACGGCCTCGGGGCACAATAACGAGAGGAGGGAGAGGGGAAATAGAGAGGGAGAGAAGGGCTTTAAGGAGCGGGGTTAAGGGCAATCAATCCCGTGCTTAATCGCGAGAATTCAACGCGAGTTAAATCGTGCGTTTCTTCGGTGCAGTAATGGAAGGAGGAAGACGATGATGACGTCATTGATGACGTCATCAATGAATTTTCTTTTAAATTTCTGTTTATTTAGATCTTTAATAACTTCTGTTTTAAGTATCCAAATGTCATGAAACAAAATTCTAAATTTTTGAAATTTCAAATACTTTTTAACAGTACCATTTTTGTAAACTTTTCAACATGTTTTTATTTTTGAATTTGGAATTTGAATAATTCCTTAATAGTTACTTAATGTGATTTTTAATTTAAATTTTTTTATAAAACATAGTTATTGGTCAACTAAGATTTTAGTGACATTATAAATATTGAAAACAAGATTTGAAAGTCATTCCACCATGTTTTCACAATTATATATTTTGAAAAATAAATAAAACACTATTAATACTTTAAGGCCATTTTAAAATTTAGAAAATAATAAATTTTATGTTATTGTCTAAATAAAATTTCAGAGACATTTTACTTGTCATAAATTATTTTTGGAAAGCCATTTTAAAACTATTTCACATTTTAATATGAGGGATTTACTAATAGTAACTTAATGTTATTTAATTAGTTCTTATCAATTAATTAATATTGTTGATCAATAAATTTAGGATAAAACCACATGTCATAATATTGTTTTCAAAACTCTTTTTATGTTCTTTTCCAAACAATGCATTTTATTTTTCACACCTTCATGTTTAAAACTTGGAATATCAACTAAAAGTTATTATTAAAACATTTTATTCTCATCAAGTATTTTTGAGGCTTAGGACTTTATTAAGGGTTACAAACCTTTTATTTTTGTTGCCATAGACTATTTTCAAAGTAGTATTACTTGTTTTCATAAACAATTTATTTCTATAGCACTATATTATTTTGTTGATTGACATAACACTTGGAAAACAAGGATCCAACTTATATCTATTTTGGGGTTATCAATAATAGTGAAACCCTTTTTAAAGATAAGAAGAAAATATTAGAGATAACAATTCTCTAGTTTTTATATATCAAAAAATATTTTCAAGATCATAAATTGGTTGAAAACATGTTTGATGTAAGGGTTTGCTTAAGAAGAAATATTTTCTTTATGTAGAAATATTTATTTTGAAATGACTTTAGGGTTTATGGAATAGAGGTATATTGGATTTTCATTTCCAAAACATTAGAACATGTATTGTTTTCTTTTGTTTCTTGCATCTCATTTGGTTTTTGGTAACTTACTAAACATGAAAACAAAAAGTTTCAATTTTTTTTGTGATTTTTGAGTTTTCCAAAAATCAGGGATGTTACAGACTACCACCCTTAAAAGAAATCTCGTCCCGAGATTTGGGAAGGATAGAAAGAAAGATTAGGTTTGGGTAACTGGATTCCAAAACAACTGGGTGGGCTACCACCCTTAAAAGAAACTTTTGTGGGTAGTCTAATTTCATTAGATTGGAGTGTAGATTGATTTGAGATAGGCTTGAGTAGAACTTTCCTTTAGTGTAGAGGTGTAGACCAACATAGGTATGTTGAACTACCTTTGACACTGAGGGGTCACTCTTTGGGTCAACCAAAAGTCTTTGGGTTCCTCTCAACTTGATCTTTTGATGTTCTTGGAAATCTTTCATCCTGTTGTTGTCATCCTTGAAGGCAAACACCATGCTATTTCTAAGGAAACTCTCATGGTAGGAAAACTCCCATTGCTTGATAGCTCCAAGGTTAGCTTGATCCTTATTAGTCAGTTGGCATTGATCATGGATGTGATTGTTCCTTCACACAGAAGAAAGCAATTTGATACTAGCATTCCTCAAATGGGATGGCTTGTGTATCAATATGGTTAAGGTTGTATGATTCCAAATGGTTCTCACTATGGTTGGTGAATGAGTATGGTGTTGGGTTTGGTCTAGTAGGGATGAGTAGAGATTTAGAAAGATGGCTAAGGGAGGTTCTTATCCAAAATAGCAGATCAAGGAAACTCATCTTACAAACAACATATAGCAACCAAATAACAACACAATCATCACACCAAACAACATGGTTTTTAGAAAATACTAATATTGTCATACCACACTCATTGATATGATCAATACACTAACACGTTAACGTTGTTCTAACAAAGGAACTAGATTGGTGGTCTCATCTATATCTTCTTGAGCTTTTCTTCATATTCTTCTCTCCATGTCTTGAGGTGTTCTTGATTGTTGTGAAGTCTGGGTATATGTCCAAGTTTCTTCAATAATCTTGAGTGTAGGTCTTTATGTGGTGAAAATACTTCTTGCACTTCTTGGTATGATCTTCAACACTCATGTCTTGATGGTATTGTAGAGGTAGGTCATCTAGGAAATTTTGAAGGTGAACAATAGATGAGATGATATGAGAAGGATTAAGATGGTTGTTTTGTTTCTAGAAAGTTTGAACATAGAAAGTTTTCAATCCTAGGGTGATCAATGGGTTATTAACAACTTGTTGCAAATTGGATATTCACTATAGTGAGAGATACAGGCACCCGCAAGCCAATCAGGGAACGGTCTCGTGTCCGTGGACACGTAAAGTTGTCCGGGCCGCTTCATCTCACTATGCCGCTAGGATCCAAAATACTCTAAGGAGATAATAACATGATCAAAAATGGCTTCCAAACCTAAGGGTCTCGAATTCTACAGGCAACGCAATGCTCTGATACCATTTTGTAGCATCCCAACTTTTAATAAAGATGGAATACCTGTGTTATTGTGCTAGTCCCTGGATCAATTGCTAGCACCACAGTACAAAATGAAATATCATGCAAATGCATCAAATTCTATTACATCGCATGATCCAGTCTTTACAAAATAGGAATACAACTTGCATAGTCTTAGAAGACTAGCAGAAAAGAAAGAAATACAGCGGAAAACATGGTACAACATTGAGCCCATCTTCTTCATGTGCCACAGGCAAAACATGTTGGCGATAGTCTCGAGATCCTAAACGAAATCCTCACTCGTCTTCAGAATTATCTGCAATATGGAATATGCAGCCACAAGGGAGTCAATACAATTTAATGTATTGGCAAGTAACACTATGGTGGATATAAATGGCAAGACTAATACTACATGCTTATTTGGCTGAGTGGAGTTTAGGCTAAGTTTGCATAAAGCCAGTTTTGTCCTATCACTTGTGTAAAACAAACTTTTCTTTTCAAAGGGGTGGCAACATTGGATTAAGATCCAAGCACCACAATACTGTTCACTTGGTCAAAATTTTACTTATTGAAAATGGTGATGTGATTCTTCCGTCCTTCCTTGTCCAGCTGCTCATAGTTGTCCATAACCGGGGACACGGCTAAGATCTTAGTTTGTTGACTCTGCAGAGCTTGTGCACTTTCACCTTCAGACTCAACTCAACCCAAACATCCTATACACCCTGAGTGCATTAAGGAAAGGAGAAGAATCAAGACGAGATCTTTCAGAAGCAAGAATCCAACCCAATGGCAAGACCCGTTCCACCTATAATTATGCTACATCTGCTTGTCAAGCCCAGGCTGAACCCTCACAACTTAGTTGATCAAGACAGAGCCCATATGACTAAAGGCTGCACTGGAAGCAATCTAAACTTGGGGAACATCATAATCACTTTGTTCCTGGGTGGCATTCCTCAAGTGAACAACCCCTCAGGGAGACACTCAACTCTCATCAGCCAAACAACCAAATCCACCCAGGTGGTTCATTGAAGTTTATACTTACTATTTTTCCTCAACATCTAGTAAAACAATTTGTAACATTGCATAGCATCTATCAAGTTCTAGGGCTATAAATATCAAGGATAAAAGAGATGGCTACACACTATTAGGATAATAGCATAGCATAACATAACTTAGTAAAATTTTCCTATCATGCATACTACTCAAAAATCAACTAATGCATATAGAAAATAATGGGTAGTTGATGATGTGTTACTTGCCTTGTTGAAGTTGGTGAAGATATCACACTCTCTTCACAAAAGATCGTTGCTCTCCGTACAATCTTATTCATTGACAACACAATAACAAAATAAACAAACATTCTATCAAACAATCATACAAGTGTAGAAAACATACATAGCAACTAACATATCAAAAGGGGCTTAACCAAGTTGGTTAGGACAAGGTCTAGGTTTGAGTTGAAAGATTCATTCTCTAGTGGTCTCATTCTTGTTAAGGAAATTCCAATGGTTTACTTGGGAAGGACTAGGTGGATTTTGTAGTGATCAAACTTTATTATAACCATACTTGTCGAGGAAGTTCCAAGAGTTCACTTAGAATAAACATATTACTTCTTCAACTAAATTAATACATGCAAACACTTGGTCATATTCACCTTCAAAAATATTTGAGTGACTATGTTAGTATTTTCCATTGTGGTTAGGGTAGGTCTACTAACTTCATCATCAAAGGAAAAATATTACTAAGTCTTGGGTTTTCCATTTGGGTCAGTGGTTGGACAAAAATAACTTGTTATTCTTCAACTTGTATGGATTGCTTCTAGACCTCATGTGATTGCCTTCTTGAAGATCATCATCATGCCATCTAAGTTGTTTCCTTCCTTGGTGTGGTGCTTCTCTTGGTCTTGATAAATTCTTCTGGGCTTTCACTTCACTAATTGGTTTGGGTATGGGATGGGCACAAAATACCACTAAGTCAAGAGAAAGAAAATAGGAAGAAAGATTAGAAAGAGAGAGGGAGATGCTTTCTTCTGAATTTCTTCACACTTGTATTTATTGAGTTGCTTCTAGTTGCTGTGGAGTCTAAGTCTTCTCTTCAAAACTTCTTCATTGTAGCTCTTCATTTTGCCACCAAGTTGAAAATGAAGTGCTTTCTATTGCTTGAGTCTTGTTTTCCACTTGCTAACTTGATGAATTCTTGAAGCAAGAATAGGGGAGTGGAGGAGTAGATAGAAATACTAAGGTGCTAGTGTTTGAGGTTCACTACTTGGTAATTTTAGAGACTTGGTCTTGGATCCAAAAATGGCCACAACAAACAATGGTATAAAGAAATAGAAACAAAATCTAAGACATAATAACTAGATGGACTACTATGATGGATTTTTGGCTAAAATACATGGTCATGGTCCAAGGGTGTCCAAAATGGTTGGGCAAGGTTTTTCTGGTCCAAGGTTACCAAATGGAACAATTTTGCAAAAGGAACTATATTGAAATTATTTACAGAATTAATTCTATGTCATAATTACTCAAATATACCAATTAATTCTAAATTAAATTTTAATTTGATCAACAATTATTTTGGGACAGAGGTTATGAATGTACACATTCTAAGGTTTCCAAATATATTTTATTTGCAATTTTTGGATTTGTAGAATTTGAATTATGCCAAAAATCATCAAACAAGCATATTTGAAATTGAACAATTTTAAGTTTGTCAAATTTGAATTTGGCCAGTGCCAAAAGTTTCTAGATGTCAAGGGCTTTTCAAAAAGTCCAAGATTGCTAAATTTGGGCTTATGGATCAAAAGATATGGTAGATCTAATGTGCAGGGACTAATCTGCAAAATTGTTTTTCTATTTTTATTCGAAAATAATTCTAGAGACTGAGCTGGGCTCAGATTGCTTATCTGCCGCGCAGGGCGATGGACAAGAATTGGGCTTGGGCTGGCTACGTACAACGCTGAGCGACGAATAAATATATAACACGCAGGCAACGTGGCGCATTCCTACTGGGCGATACCCCTTCGGTAAGTGATGTGTTGCTGGCCACAGGATCAAGATCTAAGGGCCAGGGATGGTTCGGGATCTCACCTCGCCGGCGGGGTGACCGGAAATGGCGATGGTGGCGGCGCCGCGCTCGGGATCTCGCCGGAGACGCCTTCCCGTGCCCTCCTTGCTCAACGGTGACGAAGAACCGGCGCGGGAGAACATGGTGGACTCGATGGTGATGATGGCGCGGGCTCGAACCTTCGGGAGCGACGGCGCTATGCAGATGGTGGCGTCGCGGCTCCGGGGAGTTTCGGGATGGACGGCGCGGCCTCAATTCTGCACAAAATTTACGACCAAATGGTCAGAGCCGCGCGCGTTGTCGAGGGGAAACAAATGGAGGTGGTCTCGGGCTCGGATACCTCC